>OX421897.1:81683900-82319750 GCA_949128065.1 Beris chalybata | reverse complement strand
ATATTCATTCGATTAATTTTTTTATTCATCATTCATTCGTAAAATATTTCATTCATTCAATCACTCACTCAGGCACGCATTGATTTTTTTTGCTTGTTCGAATTATATGATCATTCTACTATCCAGTCATGCATTCTTTCAGGCACTTAATTATTCAATCGTTTATTCAGCAATTGTTCTTTTCGTTCATTCACACGTGCAAACATTCATCCAGTAATTTAAATTGCACATACATACACTCAAAAAATCATTCATCCGTTCATTCGATTGTTCATTACACATAATTCATTCATTTCATCATTCAATAATTGGTTTTTTTTCTGGCCAACGATTCATTCCATATACACACATCATTTATACATACCTTTTTTTAGCGGTTCACTCGATTCATTCATTTTAATTTTTTTTCAACATACATATCTCTCACTCGTTCAATTGTTCGTTCATTCAGTTGGCATTCATTCAGACATTCAATCATTCATTCTTTCATAATGCATTCGTTCAATTTAAATCAGTCACTTCGTTATTCCTCAATCGCTCTAGCAATTTTTTTTGGTTCATTCGACAACTCTTGCTCATACTCTGATCGTTCATAATTCTCTCGTTCGTCTAATAGTTCAGTTGTAGTATTCAGTCAACATATTTTTTATTACATTTTTCATTCACTCAGTCATGTAATACTTAACAATTTTTTTTTCGCCTCAATTACTTAGTCATTCAAGCATTCATCATAACTCTCATTCACAACTCACTTGTTCATACTCTCTCATTCAGTCATACGTTCACAACTCTTTTGTTCATTCACTCGATCGTTCATAACTCACTCGTTCACAACTCGATCGTTCATAACTCACTCGTTCACAACTCGATCGTTCATAACTCACTCGTTCATTCACTCGATCGTTCAATCACTCATTGGTCTGTTATGAATTACGAAGGAATACCAGCACCAGTGCGCACAAATCCACCTGTGGTACGAGCCGAACTTGGAGTAGACCAATTGGTAGAATTGGTCAGGACGGTTTCGAGGGAGGAGCATACGTCACAAGAACCAGTGGGGCCCATTATTCGGCAGCGGATGGAAGCTCGCGTGCCGGGAGGGTAGTTCAGCGGATCGAAGCAGCCGCTGGGGCCAGCAATCGTGTTTGGCAAAGCCATATCTATCGAAGAAGAAATTCCTGCAGCCCATTAAGGCATTGGCGTCTTCGTTTTAATGGAGATAGTCAATTCCTACGCGCAGAAGAAATGGTTTTTAGGGCCGAGGCTCTCGCGATGAGTGACTTGGGCGGCGACTTAGATCTGCTGACGCAAGGCTTTCATCTGCTGCTGGATTGTCGGCCCAACGAAAGGTACTGGTTGTGGCGTCGATTCGCCATCAATGCGACATGGGGTACCCTGAAGGATGCATTCGTGCAGGTCTGGGGTGTGCGGAGAACGGATTGGGAGGTGCGCAAGCAGATGCTTGACAGACGGCAATCTCCAAATGAACCCTTCTTGTCTTTTGAACAGGACATGATGGAGCTTCACACATTGCTGCGCACTCCCATGATGGAGTCCGATTCCGTAGATCTGGTGCGTGGAAATCTAGTAGCCAGCACACAGCAACAAATGTGCTTCCACTCAGTCCTAACAATGGACCAATTACGTCGGCTTGTCCTTCAAGTGGAAGACACGCGCAAGGCTACCAGACGATCCCCTTGGAACCAGGCCAGAATTCACGAGGAGCCAATCGAAGAAGAACATACGGTTACGACTTCTTCAGTCGACTTGGCTGGACTAACGAACCCCTGGACTTGCTGGAATTGTGGGCGGGAAGGGCACGGATATCGTGACTGTTTGGAGGCCATAAAGAGCATCTTCTGCTTTGGATGTGGGCGGGCTGGCGTTCTAAGGCCCAACTGCATCCATTGCAAGGCGGAAAACGGCCGAAGGGACGGAAGAACAACAGGTTCCTCTCGTTCGAGTACTGCAACACGAACTATAGTTCGACACCTCGATTCCAATTCCCAATCTAATTTAGAAATCCCTATTAAAAAAACTTTAACCAATTTTTCAACCCCTACAAATACCCCTCCAAATTTTAATACCCTACCTACAACATTTTCAGAACCCAATTCCCATCCTTTTAACGTAAAATCATCCAAACCCATTTCCCCGACGATCAACACTCCGCACGTCAAAATGTTAACAAGACCAAGCGATAAGACGGAGCTGGCTATTTCCCGGCCTGAAGATGACCTTATCGCCGAAGAAAATCCAAGACCACCTTCCCTCCATCCTCACAAGCCATACCATCTTCGGCTGAAGGAATATATGGAGGCTCGGGAGAGAATTTTTTCACCTACTCCAGTCGGAAGTGTTGATCAAGTATCAGCACTAACGAGTGAATCTGGTCGCAGAAAATCAATCGCGCACCTTCGCATATTCTGGAGGATGGTGCGTGAAAAAAAGAGAGCGATCTTATCGACTATCATCACCAATCCGTTTGATTTACGTCCATACGCAAAGGTATCCTTGTACGGAGTGGACGTTAAAGGACTCCTGGATAGTGGGGCGAGCATCAGTTGCCTGGGGGCAAACTCCCTTCAACGCCTCCTAGATGCACAGATGAATTATCGACCGGTCTGTCAAGAGGTGAAGACCGCTGATGGTGCAGCACAAAAGGTATTGGGCACAGTGACCACCGATATTACTTTTCGCGGTATTACTAAGTCTATCACGCTATACATAGTGCCGAGCCTATCGCAGAAATTGTACCTGGGGGTAGATTTCTGGCGATCATTCCAACTAGCTCCTAGCATCATCAGCGCGGTCGATACTCCTGAAACTGCATCGCAACTGATAGCTCCGGATGCCCACCATTTAACGCCTACAGATGTAAAGAGGTTGGAAATGGTAAAGTCCAAATTTCCATCGTACGAAGTATACGGACTCGGTGTGACCAACGTCGAGCAACATAGTATAGACGTTGGTGATGCAAGTCCCATCAAAAGCGTCATTATCCTGTGTCTCCTGCGATCCAAAAACTCTTGTATGACGAGATCGATCGCATGAGAGCACTTGGCGTTATAGAGACCAGCCAGAGTGCATGGAGCTCGCCTGTGGTTCTCATGAGGAAGCCAGGCAAGGTCAGGTTATGTTTGGACCCGCGGAAAGTCAATAGTGTGACGAAGAAGGATGCCTATCCATTACCACACATTGACGGTATCTTAAGTCGTTTGCCGCGAGCCAATTTTATTACCAGCCTAGACCTCAAAGACGCCTTTTGGCAGATTCCTCTCGAGAACAAATCCAGGGAGTACACTGCGTTTACTATTCCTGGCCGGCCTCTATACCACTACACTCGCATGCCTTTTGGGTTATGCAACGCGCCGCAAAGGATGTGTCGTTTGCCGGACAAAGTCATCCTACTCGAGCTGAAGGAGCAGGTGTTCGTATATTTGGACGATCTGCTGTAGATTTCGGAAGATTTCGATTCACATCTGATATTATTGAAAGAAGTCGCAGATTGTTTGCGAAAGGCTGGCCTAACAATTAACGTCAACAAGAGCAAGTTTTGTCTGAGAGAGGTGAAATATCTCGGATACATAGTTGGAGAAGGAGGCCTGAAAACTGATCCCAACAAAGTTTCAGCCATCGTCAATTACCCTTCGCCTAAGTCCGCACGTCAAGTTCGACGCTTCCTTGGCATGGCAGGCTGGTATCGACGATTCGTTCCCAACTTTGCTGCTACTGTTTCACCAATTTCAGACACTCTAAAGAAGTCCAATCAGTTTGCTTGGACTACAGAGGCACAAACTTCCTTCCTGTTAGTGAAAGTCTTGTTGACGAAAGCCCCCTTATTAATCAATCCTGATTTTAAGAGGCCTTTCGTAATTCAATGCGATGCCAGTAAGCCAGGTGTGGGTAGCGCTCTCTTCCAGGAAAACGACGACGGATCGGAATCTCCGGTGGCGTATATGTCACAGAAGCTCACTTCCGCTCAACGCAACTACAGCGTAACCGAACTCGAGTGTTATGCAGCTGTGTTGAGCGTGAAAAAATTTCGAGCCTTTGTAGAAGGGACTGCGTTCAAAGTCATTACGGATCACGCAAGTCTCAAATGGCTCATGTCGCAGAAAGACAAGGACGGTTGGCAAGATGGAGTTTGAAACTTCTGGGTTGCGACTTTACAATCGAGCATCGACGAGGGAGCCTGAACGTTGTTCCCGACGCTCTCTCCCTTGTATACGAAGAGGGATTAAACGCGCTGATTGACGTGGCACCGATGGTGGACATGGATTCTCCAGAATTCTCTGGCACTGAATATAAAGAATTAGTGTCCACTGTCGATGCGAACGCCGATCGGCTTCCTGACGTATGCGTGAGGGATGGTTTCGTGTACAAGCGCACAGAGCCTCACAACGGTGACCCGATTGCTGAAGACAGGGACTGGAAGCTATGGATTCCATCGAGTCTTACGTCAGCTGCGATTGCTCAGGCGCATGAGGCAGACACCACGGTCCATGGGGGCTATGCCAAAACGCTAAAGCGATTCAGGCGATTTTTGTACTGGCCCGGAATGGCTACACAAGTACGCACCTACGTTCTGGCGTGCGACACTTGTAAAGAAACAAAGTCCCCGAACAGACCTCTACGGGCGCCAATGGAAGAACCTTTCCAGACGGATCAGCCATTCCAACATCTATACATCGACGTACTTGGACCATATCCGCGTACCAAACGCGGTAAGATCGCTATCTTGATCGTCTTGGATCATTTTACCAAATTTCCCCTGTTACATCCTTTGGGGCAGATCACTGCTGAAGAGATCACCAACTATTTGTAGGGGTCTTCCATACGTTTGGAACACCTAAGACGATCCTCTCCGATAACGGCTCTCAATTTAGGTCGAATGTGTTTAACACCATGCTAAACAAATACGGAGTTAAACACCTGTACACCCCGAGCTACTCACCGCAAGCGAATGCTTCGGAGCGTGTCAATCAGTCCATCCTGGCCGGAATTCGAGCATTCATCACTGATGACCAAACACGATGGGATGAGAGTCTAAGCAAAATTGGATGTGCCCTTCGGAGCTCACTCCACCAAGCCACTGGATTTTCTCCTTATCAGGTTTTGTTTGGAGATCACATGATGTTGCACGGGAAGGATTACGAACTGCTGAAGCATTTGCGAGCGTTGGGAGAGTCAAATGTACAGCTTTGACCTCGTGAGGGAATTCCTATCGTGAGGCAACTGGCGCAGACGAAAATAAGGGTCACACATGAGGACAGCAGCAGGCGTTATAATGTGCGTGCTGCTAAAACACAATTTTGCGTAGGTCAAGAAGTGTTCAGAAGAAATTTTTCCTTGTCCACAGCCGCACAGAATTATAACGCCAAGCTGGCTAAGAAGTTCCTCAAGTGCAGGATTCGTCGTGTGCTAGGCAACTCACGATACGAATTGGAGGATCTAGGAGGCAAACGTCTGGGGACTTACCACTCCAAGGATCTCAGGCAGTGAACGGAGGGGTACAACACCTATTGCCCGGCGCACGAGACTCTGGAGCGACAACCTTTTTTAGTCTGTTCGGCGCTGGGAAACCAAAGGCGAACCGACTGTTGGGTTGTCATTGAAGCAGCTGTAGACATCTATCGGGTATTGAGCGCATTCGCAGGCAACGAGACCAACCATGGCGCCAACCTGAGGGACAGAAAGGAGAGGTTGCGATAAAACGATTGGGTCGAAAAAGGGCAGATCACGATCGAGCGAGAAAGGCAATTCCATAACCTAAAAGTAACTAGTCCACTAACCGTGTGATCGAAATTTGACACTTCGAGTGATTGGAGTCGTGCAAATCGCGAGTGAGAGTACAAAAAAAAACAGTAAAAAAGTCGACGAACAAGAAAAGAAAAGGTGACGTGAGTTTCGTTCCGAATGGAATTTAAACGCGCCAGATCTGCCCTCGCATAAATTTTTTCATTTCCACCTTGGTGTCTGTCCGCCATTGCTACCGCATGAACGATCACTCAAACATTTTGCTATAAGCACAACAGCCACTACGGCCATAAATAAAGTCGTCAATTGAAGCGCGGACTAACGAGTAATCTACCCGGACCAGCAGTACCGAAGGAGCTTTCCACTCGATTCATAAATCCGACTTGCTGTGTGGTTAGGCCCACAACGTAAGTGTGACTCTAGATTGTGTTTTCCTAAAATTCATGCTTTGTGCTTCTAGCGATCGTCTCGGAAAAATCGAAACGTCAGTTGCTGTACCCCCTCGAGCGTCTGGTAATCGATCTCGGGTTCTCGACCGCACACGGCATCTTCATTGGAAGGTGGACAAAACTCTGTTCCCCGAGAAAAAGAAAATCTAATTTGTCGGAACAGTCAAATCCGGGATCGCGGGCTGCCAACAGAAAAAAATGGAAATTGCAAATGAAGGATCGAGTGACTTAAAATTCTGGCGAATTTTGTTGTGGTAGCCTGAAAACGTCCCCCAGACAGAACTGTCACTACAATTACGCATGGCATTTTTTTTATGGAAGTCTTTGACGATAGTCTTGCAACTTGTCCGTCAGTTTCAACTATTCGTATTTGATTAGCGCAATTTACCGTCGTTCATTTTTTTCCCCGACTTTGTTGCTGTAAGCGCGCGTCATGGCTAACTTAAAATTTTAATCGCTCCGCAATTCATACTGTCGATCAGTCGGTAGCTGAAGGTTATATGAACATGATGGAAGTTGTGACTGGATTAGTGGAATCGACAAGGTTTAAATCAGGAAATAGTGCGCAATTCGAAGTTCGCATCGCGCCGACATTTTCTGTGTTCCCGGACATTTTGTTTGTTAAAGTTGGAATTAGTTTGAAGGCCGCAAACGCGCGAAATATCACCGCGGAAGAAAGTTGTTAAAATCCTAATCAGAAAGAAAAATAAGAAATGGTTTTCTGAATTCTCGGCAGCTGTTTCGTCTCGTGCATTGTGGTCGGCACGGAGTTCGACTTGATGTCAAGTCGGGCAATTCTTTTCTTTCGAATCGATCTAATGGAAAACACTTCCTCAACTTTCGTTTTGTATTTCGGTGAAAATTTCAGTTCGATCTACACCACAAATTTGCTTTGCAAAATCAAAACCTAATCTACGACCTGATCGAAGTGTGTACGCGTTGCGTCGATGGAACGTTCCTGTCGAAGAATCTCCAGGGGCGAATTATAAAGCTCAAATGCTGCTTGCAAGTCAAATCCTTCGGAACGACCAAGAAAAGTGCTACGTTATAAGCAAAACGCGATTTTATGCAAAACGCGCCTAGTCTCGTTGTCGATTGAAATTTGTTCGAGTTTAGTTTCACGGTACTTAAATTCGGTATCGTTTTGCGTTTTCGTTTCCGGATCTCCACGTCATTTCGATGGGTGCTCCGCTGATTCGCGGAAGTGAGGTTAAGTGAATGAAGCGAATATTTAGAATCCACATAGATCATAAAGAAATTTCAAATTTATAGAAAAAAAAATAAAAAAAATTAAACGAAGTTGCAACGATTTTACAATAAAATGAAAATAAATTGAGTATAAACAATTAGAATACAAACAAAACCCAAAGATTGAAATTTAAAGAAACAAATCACAAACATAAAAATAAATAAATACCCCCATGAATTAAATTAAAATAAAAATATATAATGAATTTAAAAATAAAATTAAAATATTAATAAATAAGACATGGCAGGACAAGACGGACGTATATAATAAAATATAAAATTTAAATAAATTATCACCAAACCAAGAACCAGCTGAAAAGGAAATGGAGTGAGTTTTTTTATTTTCTTACACACCTAGATATTCTTTTTCTTTGTTTTCTTTTGTCGCATGTGTTTTTTTAGTTGACGCGCTATTGTTTTTTTGAATTTTTGTTTCTCGACAAAAATGTTGAAAGGCTAAAGGCCAATTTATTAAAGTGAACCCGAGCGTTTAGCTCCTTTGCCCCGAACCTCAATAAGGGGCCATATCGGAATTTGTTTTAGGACAGATATGGCTGAGGTAGGGTGGGCAGAGCAGGGCGCTACTTACACCTAAGCGCCCTGACAAATCGCGGAGCCGCGCCATCCAACCGCTTCTTGGTCTTTCGCGACCTGTTGGGAAAATAATCCCAATTTTTTTTGATTCGCTTGGATAAGTCGGCGCTGATAATTTGTTGTTGTACAGGCCAAGGGTTTATGGTCTGAGTTGGAGCAAGTACCTTCCCCCCCCCATACTGCCGTAGCTAGTCCCGGCCGCCAGCAAAAGCGTCGCACCAGTGAAAACTCAGCCACCAATTCGCACGTAGGTGGAATTGGCCCTTCTGTCCCAAACCTTCCTTTTCCTTTCGACTATTTTGACTTTTTCAAGTCAAAATAGTTCTTCCAAGGCCTCACACTCAACAAATGGCGCCCAACGTGGGGCTAGCCTCAGCTACGCTTCGTGCACAAAGCGTAGCCCATCGACATGCACGAGCTCAGAAAAATTCCGTTCAAAGGAGTTGGTGGGCAAAAATAGGTCTAAATTTCGTCGTTCTGCGACAGCATTTTTTCGCCTGAACGGCAACAGACCAAGTGTACAAGCTTTGTCGATTTTTTTCACAGCCAAACATTGCATCTGATTTCTTGTGGGCAATTTGGAACTTTCCTATCGACGAACCGTTTTGGCAACCCATTAAGCGCCAACTCGGTTCCATAGGAAAGAGAAGCATTGTCTGCATATGGGACTGATGAGATGTGAGCTGGTCAAGCTTTGGTACTTGAATCGTTCCATTTCTGTCTTGCAGGTACCCAACTGAGAGCTGGGCATGCCCTGTCTTGGCGGGCGTGTCGTCAGACAGTTGGGAGCAATACTTGTGGGATATTGGTGAGTTTGGTGATAGGAACTATCGCTGAAATTTCGGTAAAGTACCTTAAATTTTTATCCTTCCTTCAAGAGTACCTTCTAACGTAGAATTTTTTTTTTTTTAAATAGCGTAGAGTTTTTTTTTGTAACTTAAATGTTTTTTTATAAGTCTTTTGACCAAAATTTTAACGTAGATTTTTCTTATTGTTGATTTTTGAATTCTTGTGTTATTGGGTACATTCAGTTCTATACTTGCCCAACATTCATTCATTTTAATTCTGTCGTACATTGGGGAGAAAATGCCCAACAACCATAGGGTGCGCAAGCTGAACATATTATTAGTCCCGAAGAAACAAAAGAATTGTATAGTGCTTACAAAAGAGGCTCACTAAATCGTTGTCGCAGATTCGAGGAATATCTTCTGATCTAATGACTTCGAATATTCAACTCAAGTTCAAGTACAGCATTTGAATAACACAGGAAACATACCTATCTCATTCTATAAAGCTATTGCCCTATAAATAGACCGTTTGTTAATTCGCCACTTGGTAGACGATCAAAAAGGAAACCACACCAATTTTAACATCACCCTGCATCGAAATCCACCTTTCGACACGACCAGTACGCGTTAGATAAAACAACCAGCTAAAACGACCCGAAGTTAGTCAAACCCGGGGTCCAATAACCAAACTACGCTAATCATTCGAACTGCATATACACCACCAATTACATAACATCAGCCTGTGTATAAGTATACCCAACATATCGACAAAACTGTTAACTCTATAAATTTCATATTTTCCGCACTACTATTTTATAAATAATTGTTACACATTTTGGTGCCAATTCTTTTTCAAACATACATATATATATATATTTTATGTAGAATAAGCTATGTAAACATCTGAGGGTAAATCCAAACTCATCGGGTGGCGAGGGATGTTGTGCCTAGCACTGTGCACTGTAGCAGCATCCCTATTCCCTTGTCTAATTGTCTTATCCAGATGCTTCGATTTCCCCTTACATGTTTATTGCCGGTAGGCCAGTTTTGCAATATAAACAAACTCGAGCTGCATTATAAAACATTATCATTCGAACGTAAATAGCTTATTTTGTTCACTGACCTACTGGGAATGCCGGTAGCATTAAGTATATGAAATATTGCTGACTTGCGAATTTGGACTTGTGCGCCAGTTCATATTGCTTGGTTGAGGTCGAAGTTAAAAACAAAATACGATTGTTTGGAACTTCATGCCTCGATATGCAATATGTGGCCGAGGACAAAACCTACATCCGGATTTCGTCAATATTGGCCGGGTGACATAGAATTGAGTATTTTCCCAAAAAGGAATACAATACTCGGCACTTTTTTAATATATAAGCTTAATCGTAATTAGTAATAGTGTCGCAGTATTCTTAAAACCATCGAAAACGAAACAATAAACCAAAAAGTATTTTTTAAACTTCAAACCGACGAGTCTTTCATTTTTACAGGTGAAGCCAATAACATTATCTTTCTTTTAGGAATATCTAACACAAACCTGACTAGTCGCTCTACGTTGGCATCCATAGGTGCCATAGACTAACCAGGCATACTTTACACATTAGCACTTAGGTGCCATGAGTGAAACACAAACATTAGGTCCCAAATATCTTTTGGGACTAACCGAAGTGTCCACAAACACAAAAAAAAACCATGTGCTCTGGTGGCAAATTTCGGAACTAAATATATATGGTAGACAGAAAGTGGCGGTTGCATGTTATTTTCAGACAAAATTGAGATTGAGCTCAAATAAGAGGGTCCTACTACAAAATATTACTTCCAGTGAACTTAAATTATTGTTATAATTGAATAAGTATCTATTTTTATTTATGTCAAATAATACAAAAGTAACTATGAACATAAAAATATACAACCATACTGAGTGTTTATGACTTGAACAAAAATGATAAATTCAATACTCCCACTTTTAGTTATAAGTCGATGCCAACATTTACTGAATAATGAAAACATACTTATTTTTTTTTTAAAAAAAATTACGTTAATTCTTTGGTATAACACTCATCAACGAACAAAAAAAATTGATGTTTTGGCTTCGACAATGCCTTCGTCATGATATCGGCTGCTTGGTCATCCGTCTGAATATATTTCAATTTGAAAAGTCCGTCTTCAAACTTTTCGCTAATGAAGTACGTACCGTACGTCGATATGTTTCGTCCTCTTATGAAACTCCGGGTTTTTCACAAGTCTAATTGCGCTCTGATTGTCCATGTAAAATATTGGCGCAATATTGTTCTCCTGTAGAAGTTCGCCCAAAAGATTCTTCAGCCAGACCAATTCCTTTATGGCATGAGATGCTGCCATGTATTCAGATTCCGTTGTTGATAATGCGACTGATTTCTGTCGCTCCGATCCCCAACTGATTACGCTTCCGCCAAACATGAAAACGTAACCTGATGTCGATCTGCGTGTTATGACGTCGCCTGCATAATCCGCATCGCTGTACCCGCAAAAATGCAAGTCATTTTCCCGCTTGAAACGAATTCCCATGTCCATTGTGCCTTTGATGTATTTGAAAATACGTTTTACTGCATTCACTTGAGCTACAGCTGGTTTTTCCAAGTATCGGCTGACACTTCCAACTGCAAAGCTGATATCTGGCCTTGTTGCAACGACCAAATACATCAAACTTCCAACTGCCTCACGATATGAAAAGTCAATCTTTCCGCCTGCCTCAAAATCGCCAAGATTTTGTGCATTGTCCAATGGCGTTGACACTGCATTGCAATTCATCATGTTAAGACGATCAAGTACTTTTCTGGCATAACCTTGTTGATGCATGTGAATCGAACCGTCCGCTCGGTGATCAATTTCGAGTCCCAAAAAACATTCCAGCTCGAAAACCTTGATCTCAAATTCTTTTTGCAAGTATTTGATGACTGATTCGATAGACTCGCGCTTCTCCGCTACAATTAATCCATCATCGACATAAATTGCCAAAATCAACAATCCATCTTTACCACTGCAAACGAAAACGCACGGATCCGATTCGCACGCTTTGAAACCGAATTTGTTCACAAAAGAAGTAAACTTCTTATTCCAACAACGTGACGCTTGTTTCAAACCATACAAACTCTTCATCAGCTTGCACACTTGCCCGCTTTTATCATCGTATCCTATTGGCTAGTTCATGTAAATATTCTCCTCCAAATCGCCGTTTAGAAAAGCAGTTTTCACGTTGAATTGCTTCAGTTTCATTCGTTTTGCTGTCGCCAATGCCAGGATCGCTCTGATCGACGTGAACTTTACCACCGGACTGAAAGTTTCATGGTAATCGATGCCGTATTCTTGTGTGAAACCTCGCACTACTAATCGCGCCTTGTAGCGATCAATGCTTCCATCTGGATTTTGCTTCACCTTGTAAACCCATCGATTGTCGATCACTCTTTGGTCAGCTGGTACCTCGACCAAAATCCATGTACAATTTTGTATGAGTGAATCGTATTCATCATCCATTGTTTTTTTCCACTGCTTGTGATCATCGGATTGAATTGCCTGTTCATACGTCCTTGGTTCGTCGCTGATTGTCAACAAAACATAATTATTATCTAATGAAAAATTCGCCGCTGTAATGACGCTTCGATCACGTAGTCGCTGACTGATAAAATTTCTGTCATCAAGATCACATATCGCGCCACGATGCTCTTGTCGTTCCGGCGCGATCAAAACTTCCGCATTTTCATTATCTTTATCTCTCGCATCTTTGTTTACTTTTTCTTCAGCCCTGATATCAAGTGTGGCCATGGATTCCTCTAACAAAAATACAACATCTCGGGAGATTTCAATTTTCCCTGTCTTCGGACTCCAAGCTCGATATCCTTTCGAAAAACTATCGTAGCCAACAAAAATGCATTTGATTGCCTTTGGATCAAGTTTCTTACGCTTCTCTTTAGGAATGTGAATGAAAACTTCCGTGCCAAAAGTACGCAGATAATCCAACTTTACCTCTTTTCTGTGTGACAATTCATACGGTGACTTGTCTGCCACTGTGCTCGTTCCGCTTCGGTTTAGCACATGAACTGCTAAATTTACCGCCTCAGCCGAAAACTTCTTCTCAATTTGTTTTGATTGAAGCATTGTTCTTGCAGATTCGACAATAGATTCCTTGTTTACTGCTATATTTGCCACAGCCTCGACCTGTGATGGTTGAATCACTCTGAATAGCATTTGGAATAATCCCTTTCGGCGAACTCCCACTGCAACAACATTTCCGTCCTTCAGCAGTTCGCAGCGCTTGCTATTCATACACAAATCATATCCTTGATCCGCTACCTTTCCTGATGAAAATAAATTCATCTGAAGATCTGGTACGTACAAAACTCCTATGACTCGCTTGCGAAACCAATCACTGCCATTGAATGCGTGAATGCTGATATCGCCTTTACCTTGAGCCAAAATTTGTTTACCATTTCCGATCTTCACTGGTTCTGATATTTCGATAAAATTTTCAATCCAATCAATATTGCGACTCATATGATTTGTCGCACCCGAATCCAAAATCCATGTGTCTTTGTCCTCGCTTGCTGCTGTGTGACAAACGAAAACCTCGACCGAGCTATTTTCACACTTTACGTTGAAATTATTCTTCTTTTCGGGGCAGTCCCACTTCCAATAACCATTTTTCCCACATTTAAAACATTTACCTTTAAGTTTGTCGCTTTTACTCGTTGCTTTGTGGTTGTTGTTCGACAAATTTTCCTTTTTGTTATTATTGTTTTTCTTGGGAAAAGTTCGTTTGGCCATCAGCGCTTCCACCTCCTCGACTTGTCCCTGCGATTTCAGACGAAGCTCCTCCGCCATCAGTCGCGCTCGAAGATTCGCCAAAGTTTTACTTTCAGGACTTGCAGATTCCCATGCACTATGAAAATGTTTATATTCGGCAGGTAATGTCATTAAAATTTTTGAAATTACCATGGAATCAGATATGGTTTCTTTCTGATCTCGCAGCTGCTGCACAGTTTCCATTAACTTCGATAAAAAAATTGAAATATCCTCACCTGTCTCTTTCGCATATCCATAATATTTTTGTTGCAAAAATAAAATGTTTGCCTTCGATGTTTGCTCATAGGTGCTCTTGAGCATCAACCACATCTCACTAGCCAGCTCACAGTTCATGATTTGCAAAAGCGCCTGTTTTCTGCATGCCGTCGAAATAATTTGTCTTGCCTTGGTGTCCTTTTTCTTCCAAGCTGAATATTTCGATGCATAATTTTCGTCCGCAAACTTTGGTTTCTTCTCAGTCCCGTCGACCACATCGAACAAATCGCTGTCCTCTAAGATCATGAGAATTTGGAATTTCCATGTCAGCCAATTGCTGCCACCTTCCAACCTTTCGATGTTCATTCGATCGACTTCCATTTGTTACTTTCGAGAAGAAAAAATTATTATTATTAAGGAGAAAGGATTATGCTTTGAAAATCAAAAATTTTTTTAAAAAAAATTTCTGGGCCTATATTGAATGGAAAATTGGAATCTATTTTTATTTATGTCAAATAATACAAAAGTAACTATGAACATAAAAGTATACAACCATACTGAGTGTTTATGACTTGAACAAAAATGATAAATTCAATAATAAGAAGGACATATGTATCATAACATAGCAAAAACAAACATTTTTTTTTATAAGAAATCAATTTAGAGTACTAAAATAAAAAAAAAGTATTGAAAAAACGGTCTACATTCTTTTCAAATAATTTAATAATTATTTCATATTTCTTTTTCCTGGAATATTAAACATTTGAGAAGTTATTTCGAAGTATATACCTCCCATTCATATGGAAAACTTGTTCTTTTACTGACTTCGTTGTGCGGGGTTGAGAACATGATTTTCGAAATGTAGAACCGGAAATGAGCACCTCATTATCAACCAAACCGATCGCCATCAATCTTTATCATGTCTTTAACCCTTGGCCTGTACAACAAAAAATTATCAGCGCCGACTTATCCAAGCAAATCAAAAAAAATTGGGACTATTTTCCCAACAGGTCGCGAAAGACCAAGAAGCGGTTGGATGGCGCGGCTCCGTGATTTGTCAGGGCGCTTAGGTGTAAGTAGCGCCCTGCTCTGCCCACCCTACCTCAGCCATATCTGTCCTAAAACAAATTCCGATATGGCCCCTTATTGAGGTTCGGGGCGAAGGAGCTAAACGCTCGGGTTCACTTTAATAAATTGGCCTTTAGCCTTTCAACATTTTTGTCGAGTAACAAAAATTCAAAAAAAAAAACAATAGCGCGACAACTAAAAAAACCTAAATACAAAAAAAATCCACATGCAACAAAAGAAAACAAAGAAAAAGAATATCTAGGTGTGTAAAAAAATAAAAAAACTCACCCCATTTTCTTTTCAGCTGGTTCTTGGTTTGGTGATAATTTATTTTAATTTTAATAATAATAATCAATGGCGCAACAGCCCAAATCGGGCCTAGGCCTTGAAGTAATGCTAGAGTTACTTCATTGCGAGACCAACGGAACACTAGGAGGTGAAGTGGTCAGCTACACGCTCGTCCGTGATTATTACCCCGATTTTAACTCAGGTACTCATTTACAGCTGAGTGAACTGGTAGTCCGGCACCCAATCCCATTTTCGAAAATTACTTGTCGCCAAGCAGATTCGAACCTGGTACCAGGTGCACCGAAGGCAAGTGCTCTAGCCACTAAGCCACCCAGACTATTTTTATTTTATATTTTATTAAATACGTCTGTCTTGTCTTGTCATGTCTTATTTATTAATGTTTTAATTTTATTTTTAAACTCATTATATATTTTCATTTTAATTTAATTTATGGGGGTATTTATTTATTTTTATGTTTGTAATTTGTTTCTTTAAATTTCAATCTTTGGGTTTTGTTTGTATTCTAATTGTTTATACTCAATTTATTTTCATTTTACTGTAAAATCGTTGCAACTTCGTTTAATTTTCTTTTTTTTTTATATACATTTTAAATTTCTTTATGATCTATGTTGATTCTAAATATTCGCTTCATTCACTTAACCTCACTTCCGCGAATCAGCGGAGCACCCATCGAAACGACGCGGAGATCCGGAAACGAAAACGCAAAACGATACCGAATTTAAGTACCGTGAAACTAAACTCGAACAAATTTCCATCGACAACGAGACTAGGCGCGTCTTGCATAAAATCGCGTTTTGCTTATAACGTAGCACTTTTCTTGGTCGTTCCGAAGGATTTGACTTGCAAGCAGCATTTGAGCTTTATAATTCTCCCCTGGAGATTCTTCGACAGGAACGTTCCTTCGACGCAACGCGTACACACTTCGATCAGGTCGTAGATTAGGTTTTGATTTTGCAAAGCAAATTTGTGGTGTAGATCGAACTGAAATTTTCACCGAGAATACAAAACGAAAGTTGAGGAAGTGTTTTCCATTAGATCGATTCGAAAGAAAAGAATTGCCCGAACTCCGTGCCGACCACAATGCACGAGACGAAACAGCTGCCGAGAATTCAGAAAACAATTTCTTATTTTTCTTTCTGATTAGGATCTTAACAACTTTCTTCCGCGGTGATATTTCGCGCGTTTGCGGCCTTCAAACTAGTTCCAACTTTAACAAACAAAATGTCCGGGTCCTGGTTCCCTACATAAAACACCGAAAATGTCGGCGCGATGCGAACTTTGAATTGCGCACTATTTCCTGATTTCAACCTTGTCGATTCCACTAATCCAGTCACAACTTCCATCATGTTCATATAATCTTCAGCTACCGACTGATCGACAGTATGAATTGCGGAGCGATTAAAATTTAAAGTAAGCCATGACGCGCGCTTACAGCAACAAAGTCGGGAAAAAAAATGAACGACGGTAAATTGCGCTAATCAAATACGAATAGTTGAAATTGACGGACAAGTTGCAAGACTATCGTCAAACACTTCCATAAAAAAATGCCATGCGTAATTGTAGTGACAGTTCTGTCTGGGGGACGTTTTCAGGCTACCACAACAACTTTCGCCAGAATTTTAATTTTAAATTTTAATTTTAAGTCACTCGATCCTTCATTTGCAATTTCCCTTTTTTTTTGTTAGCAGCCCGCGATCCCGGATTTGACTGTTCCGACAAATTAGATTTTCTTTTTCTCGGGGAACAGAGTTTTGTCCACCTTCCAATGAAGATGCCGTGTGCGGTCGAGAACCCGAGATCGATTACCAGGCGCTCGAGGGAGGACAGCACCTGACGTTTCCTTCGATTTTTCCGAGACGATCGCTAGAAGCACAAACCATGAATTTTAGGAAAACACAATCTAGAGTCACACTTACGTTGTGGGCCTAACCACACAGCAAGTCGGATTTATGAATCGAGTGGAAAGCTCCTCCGGTACTGCTGGTCCGGGTGAATTACTCGTTACTCCGCGATTCAATTGACGACTTTATTTATGGCCGTGGTGGCTGTTATGCTTATAGCGCGTCCGAAATATTCGAGTGGTGGTTCGTGCGGTAGCAATGGCGGACAGACACCAAGGTGGAAATGAAAAAATTTATGCGAGGGCAGATCTGGCGCGTTTAAATTCCATTCGGAACGAAACTCACGTAACCTTTTCTTTTCTTTTCTTGTTCGTCGACTTTTTTACTGTTTTTTTTTGTACTCTTACTCGCGATTTGCACGACTCCAATGACTCGAAGTGTCAAATTTCGATCACACGGTTAGTGGACTAGTTACTTTTAGGTTATGGAATTGCCTTTCTCGCTCGATCGTGATCTGCACTTTTTCGACCCAATCGTTTTATCGCAACCCTTCCTTTCTGTCCCTCAGGTTGGCGCCTTGGTTGGTCTCGTTTCCTGCGAATGCGCTCAATGCCCGATAGATGTCTACAGCTGCTTCAATGACAACCCAACAAATTTCCGAAGTAGATTTGGGAACGTTGGATAATATACGTTCAATACCTCGTTCACGTGGTAGCGTAGTGCAGTGTTGCGTATTAGAAATCCGGTTGATTTATGAGTGTTCACGTTAAGTGAATTAACGTTTCGCAGTCTTATTTTTTGTTGACAACTGTCACAGGAAATACTTATTTTATTAGAAAAACTGTAACATTCGTCGTTTTATTTCTTAAACATATTATTTTCTTTTATTATTCAGTGAAATGGAATCATTAAAGGGGCTACAAAAAAAATCGCAGAGAAAATCCAATAAAGTTTTTTGATATTTGATAAGAAAAGTGCTACGGAGCGCGATCATCAGAAATAACGATCTTTGACACGGAGGGGAATAAATACCGAAAAAATGTCAATGCGTGCGCGTTTTTTCGGTAATTGCTACGGCAAAGCGGAAGCTAAGACAGGGGAAACCGATTAGACCGGTTAGACGGGTTCTGCTCTCTCGATAAATTCGGTTTCTTCTGTGTAGAATACGTGTGAAATAACTTCGTCTATTTTATGTGTACGTATACGGTATTGTACCCGCCTGTTTATTCCTGACCGTTCCAAGATTTTATTAACGATGTGCACACTGACTTCTCTCTCTCCAAAAACAGGGGGGGGGGATAACGCGATCAAAATTTCTACCTCCAACCTGTCGGTCTATGACCACATTCTCCTGAACCTGAGAACGGAAAAAATTTAAGCCCCGATCACATTGCATCCGTTCCGTTCCGTTCCGTTCCGTCACGTTCAGCTGTAAAAGTAAACCTTATGGGCTGGCCATGTAATTGCACACAATGGTTGTAACGGAACGGAGCGGACGAGTTCACCTAAATTCAACTTTTACGGATCACATAACCTCACTTTTCGTGACGGAACGGAACGGAACGTGAGCATTGTGATCGGGGCTTCACTCGTATACATTCACATCAGGGATCCCACCCTACTCCGATTGAAGTAGATCTTCTCCTTTTCTGTGCTCTAAATCATCTACTCCGGAGTAAGCAAAATATACTCCTTTTTCTGCCGTTTGAAATTTTGGCACAAAGCATATTCGTTTGTCATGGCAGTACAGTCGCCATTCTAATTCTTCACACAGGCGGTAGCAGACAGGTCATTTTTCTGCTTGCATTATTTGCCAAACAATTTGAACTATAGTATAAAATTGTAAAAAGCCGTATTTTCTTTCATATGTATAGTATATGCCCACTCCCTTGTTGCTTAAATCTAGTACTATTTTTGATTGATTCTGCTACTCTTTTTTCTCGTCGGATGGGATCACTGATTCACACCTAATGAAAGAAAGAAAGTTTCGTTATTGATGTTTGGAGTGGATCCAGATAGAGCCAACGTGATCAAAATTCTAAACGCCCTGAACGAGGGTACCAAACTTGTCAGCACGGTGAAAAATTTCTCCACCGCTTGGTCCCGTAGGGCCAGCAAAAAATTAGACATGCACTTGGTCACCCTGGAAGGCCCGGTTTCGAGGACCTAAAAAAAAATTAATAGGATCTGCAACCAAGTAATCCGGTGTGATAACATCAGAAGGCAAGGTCTAATGCAATGTTGGAACTGCCAAAAGCTCGGCTATGCAGCACCCAACTGTAATTTTGACTCGTGGTGTGTTAGATGTAGAAACAAGCACGAAAAGGGTAAGTGCCCCCTGAATGGCCAACCAGAAGCCGTCCCTTTTTGCGTAAATTGTGGGGAAGAGGGGCACCCAGCAAGTTTCGGCGGTTGCAAAATTTTTAAGGAAGCCAAGGAAAGAAGAGAATCTCTCAGGTCCTCTGCCAAGAAGTTTAGAGAGGAGAGGAGGGCTTTTGTACACAGTCAGTTCAGAACTTTAGAGCTGAGGGTCTCTCGTACAGTCAGGTAGCTAAGGGTTGTACCTCGCGTTCAGTACCAGTTTCGGCTCCCAGGCAAAATTTAAATTCAAATTCGAACCTTAATAATGTTTTGGATCACATTGCCTCCGAAAATTTCTTTAGACAATCTCTCCGCTAGAATTTATCTCCAAAATCAGAAATTTTCTTCCTAAATACAACACGATGGACTCAGTGCCGGAAAGGCAGGTAGCTTTTATTAATTTTTTTCTGGATATGTGCGGCGGTTGTAATCTCCCATAATGTTCACAATAATCATTCTTAATGTCCGGTCCATTGTGTCTAAAAGTAAAAGGTTAAGCTTAATCAGCTTCATTGACAATCATAAACAAGAGATTTTAATGGTATGTGAGACGCACCTCCGTGAAGGTAGGCTCTCAATGCCTAATTGTAGAATCTTCAGGAACGACAGCAACGGGCGAACCCTTCTTCTAATCAAACAGAACTTGGTCGTCAGGGAGGTCGACGTAGATCCAGGCCTAATCCCGTGGTTGGCGGAATCTATCGTGCTCTCGGATCCCGGTGGGCAGTTAAACGTAAACTATTAATTTCCACATATTTCAATCCGAGCTCAGAAAGGTTGAGCGACATTGAATCGATCCTCTCGGCATTTAACACTCTCTGCGAAAATCAACTCTTCGACCATGTAATAATCGGAGGTGATTTCGATGCCAAACATACAGATTAGGAAAATCCGATCACCAACAGTTTTGGCCGTACGCTTTAAAATTGGCAGCTGAATAACGTCGCCACCAACAATCTAGCTTTAATCCACCCGAGGGGTCCGACTTTCTCCCTAAGTGGGGCCTGTATAGATTTTTTTTAGTCTCCCACAGTTGTGCGGATCACCTACTTTCAGGAAGTGATAGTATCGAGTGTAGAACTCACCCCATTTCGTTCTCGGACCACCACGCGGTGGAGCTGCGGATCCCAATAAGTAATGGCAGACTGGCACTTAAAAAAGCCCGCTCCTATACCTCGTACGTGAACACCGTCTTATGCGTCGTTGCTCTGCCTTCTGCGTCGCGGCTTGCGTCTTCTGCGTCGCTGCTTGTGCCCTCTGCGCCGCTGCCTACTGCTGAGTTTGGCTCCGTGCGTATGTCCATGATAACCGGTTGGCCGTTCTATGTTTAAGCGGACTTTTAGAAGCCACGGACCTTAAAACAGATTGGCATGGCCGGAGCTAGCCGTACTCCAGCCTTTCAATTTAATTCCAGACTATGATTTTGGAGGACTTTTAGAAGCCGCTGGCCCAAAACACAGGTCAATTATCGATTACGACGTCAGTTTTCGCCTTGGGGAGGATTAACTCCGCCCCTCGACTACTGGCTGAACTCCGCCGACTACCTCCCTTCTGCTCGTTCATTTTAAGCTATATACTGGCCAGAACAGGGGCTGGCTACGAGTTATATCGAATATAAAAATGCATGATATTTATATTATAGTTCCTTGTTCTGTATTTCGATTCTCTAGCACTGCAGTTGATGTAAGCTGAAATTTAGCATAAAATTTCTGTCCTTACAGGTTCAAGCAGCTTAAAGCATGTCTGAAGATTCTTAATAGTAAGAAATCCTCTGGCCCAGATGGACTGTCAAATTACGTTCTAAAAAAAAACTCGCCTAGAGCGATAGAATATCTTCAGGTTATTATGAATGGGTGCATAAATATCAGATACTTTCCCAAGGCCTGGAAGGAGGCGAAGATCATTCCCCTTAAAAAAAAAGAGTCGGATGGATCAGTGAGTAGTTTTAGACCTATCTCAATGCTATCCAACCTGGGTAAGCTGCTCGAAAAAATAATAGCCTCTCGTTTGGACAGTTTTTGCTGCGACAATGGCATTATTGCTAATGAACAATTCGGCTGGAACCTTCCACTCCACAGAGCACGATATCTTAAAAACTAACAACGACATCACTGACGATCTGAGATGTAAAAATTCCACGATGTTATGTACCCTGGATGTCAGTAAAGCCATTGACTCGGTTTGGACGGACAGTATAATCTTTAAACTAATTTCGATAAATGCTCCCTCGCCTATCGTCAGGCTGGGGTATAGCTTCCTCCAGGACAGGTTTCTGTTTGTCGAGATTGATAACGAGAGATTGGCAAAGGTCCCAGTGGCCAGGGGTGTCCCCCAGGGATTGATACGGGTCCCTAAGCTATATAATATCTGTATGTGCGACTTCCCCCACTTGAACGGTCCTCAGTCTACAGGGTCCAATGACCTTCTGTATGAGGACGATACGGTTGTATATGCAGGCGATAGGGTGCCAGCGAGGGCGCTCGAGAAGGTTGTGGATCACCTAAACGCTATAAAGCTTTATTACAGTAAATGGGGCCTGAGCCTGAATCCTGATAAGACCGAACTGATTTGTATCAGAAACGCGTCCGGTAAGTGTCCGAGAAGGACCGTTAAAGGAAGTAAGGATCTTCGTCTGTTCCTAAATGGGAAAATCATCCCGGTTAAAAGGGGAATTAGGTTTAACGAGCACATAGCCATTCAGCTGAAGAAGGCTAAGGCTGTCTTCCTAAAATTTAGGTACCTACTTCACTGCAAGGGGAAGTTACATAAAAGAACCAAGCTGTTAATTTATAAACAGTTGATAAACCAATTTTGGCCTACGGCTTCGCTTATTGGTTTTCGTGTTCGACTACCATGGCCAGAAGATTAGAAATTTTCGACAGGATGATTCTCAGGTATTGCCTGGCAATGTTGTTCAAAGAAAAGGATAGGTATTTCTCCAATAACGTGATTTATAGGGAGGCAGGTTTTCCCCCTTTGATGACCTACTTGACGGCCCTGTGGAATAAGAGGGCCAAGAGCGTAGGCGTAGGAACGGGGGAGGGTTTTGGGGATAAAACCCCAATTACCCATCACCAATCACCCATCACCCATCACCGATTCTTTTGATAAAGTATGTATGTAGGTACTCGAAGAATTATGGCGATTTCTTTTCTAAAAAAAAAATGTGACCCGCTTAGATGCAAAATTATTGCAGTTCTGCCCTCTTTTTTGACAGTTCCGTCCGACAGGTCAATTGACAATAGAACGCTTTTGAACAAATTTTCACTACACCCCGTATGATTTATAATTACCGTATGAATACCCGTTTGACAGTTTGATTTATTCTCTTAAATCGGTTGCCGCTGTTGTCAAAGGACATTTTTTTCTTATAGTGATTTCTTTTCTGGAAAAAAATTGACCCGTTTATGCCCTCAATTTTTTTCTAGCAGTTCCGCCGTTCTGTTGTGGAAAAAAATTTGACCTGCTAGAAAAAGGGGTTTGAGTCCGTGGTTAAAATTGCCCTGAAAACTCGCATTTCTTGCCCCGAAAATTTCGGCGGTGCAACTCAGTTAACCTCAAATGTGCGTCAACATAAGAAAAAAATATCCTATGACAACAGCGGCAGCCGGTTTAAAAGCATAAATTAAACTGTCAAACGGGTCATACGGCAATAAGAAATCATACGGATTGTAGTGTAAATATATTTAAATTTTTATAATAGCTTTTTGACCTGAAAGCGTTCTATTGTCAATTGACCTGTCGAACGGAACTGTCAAAAAAGAGGGCAGAACTGCAATAATTTTGCATCTAAACGGGTCACATTTTTTTCAGAAAAGAAATCACCATTATATTGTCGCACATTACAGGTCAACTGAGTTGCACCGCCGAAATTTTTGGGGCAAGAAATGCGAGTTTTCAGTGCAATTGTAACCACGGACTCAAACCCCTTTTTCTAGCAGGTCAACTTTTCTTTCCACAATAGAACGGCGGAACTGCTAGAAAAAAATTGAGGGCAGAAACGGGTCACATTTTTTTCCAAAAAAGAAATCACTATTGGTGAGGAAACAAATACCATATAATTGAAATTTTTTGTTTTTTTTTTCCCATTTTTTTGTGTTAGGTATAGTATGTTAAAGACTTCGCAAAAATAGTATCCGAATCCTCTGCGAAAACTCATATCGCTGGTACTTAGTCTTTATCGTAAAATAATAATGTAAGGCTTATTTTAAACCGCAAGTTTGTCGCAATATAAAAAAATACGAATAAAAGTTATCCTTGGAAGTTTTTGTCCTTTAGCCTTGAATAGTTCAATCGCGATTAACCTGGGATCTCAAGAGGAACGGGGTCAAAAAATCTAAGAAAATCAGTGATTCTCAATTAAGGCTAATAATAATAATTCTTAATAACAATATTAGACTTTTTTGGCTCCGATCCCCTTGAGATCCCAAGTTAATTTTTTGGTGTGGTTTGAAAAACAGTATAACCCAGAAAATATACAAAAGAAAAGAATTAAAGATACACATTTTGAGATATTCAAAGATAAAGGACCAAATCGAAATTGTATTTCAATTATTTTTCTCACTAGTTCTTCAAGTACACAAATTTTCAAAAGAATCGGAGATGGTAAGATGGCGATTCTTAGTGGAATGATCTATTGTACTTTATTATTTTAATATAACAAAGTGTAGTGATCGAAATAAAAAAAAATTACAAGCAGAGACCAAAAACGCAAAAAAACATTTTTAATCTGTCTGTGCGCCAAATCTTTTGAAGAGTAGAGTACATATAATACGTTTTATTTACTATCGACAGATCATCGTCGATTGATTTCGTCCATTTCGTTGCCGTCTTTTTCCAGATTAGCCTGAAGATATACCTATGAAGTTGTGTATACTTTTCAAATTATACTTCGAAATTGGTATTCTGTCTGATTGGCGTTCTCTTTCTTGTGTACGTTATGGCAGAGTCAAGATTGACAAATACCTCCTCAGCACTATAGAAGGATCTTGCGAAGATGTTTACATATATCGTCAGCGTATCCCACTAGGAAATTTGTGGAGAACTCCGTGAGGAAGCAAATATCGAGGTATCTACTATCTCTCACAATGGAGGAAAAGAGGAGATTAATAACAAAATTATGCAGAAAAATGTCACTTCTCTTGTTTTGCTCCGAATGGATGAAAATGGGACTATATTGTGGCGTAGTTACACAATACACACACACACACACAATTTCATAAATACATTTCCACTTTACATAAAAACACTTAAAAATAAAACATAAACAAAGTATACACAAAAATGTAAATTTAAAAAAAAATAAAAATTGTAAAGTCAGTTGTAAAAAATAGTTTCACGTAGAAACACCAGATTATTAATAATAAATAATTTTTAATAAATCTAAAATAATTTTAAAATAAAAAAATAAAATAATATGTTTCTATAAAATACAATTCTTATAAAATTTAATGAAGTTAGCGTTACATTTAGTAGTTAACCTAACAATTGGTGACCTCCGACTAGCGGTAACACGCCGCCAGCAACAACAACCAACAGAATTCCATCAAGATTATCAACAACAAAAAATTGTGGAAATATGGATTATGGAACTTTTGGAGTACAAGCTTTAATTAATTTCAACAACAATCCAACAACAGAAACAGCAACAGAGCGAAACACGAAGCAGTAACAGAGCGGAATCTATTTTCTGAACGGTATTGCCGCAACGCACAAGAACTGCAGTAATATCAACATCAAACGACAACAAATCAAGAGGATCAGGTTTTCTTACCGAAATTTTTAAATAAAATTGTACACATTAACACATCCTCACTTTTCTTAGAAACACATCAACACTTTCAACAAAACAAACAATATAAACAATTATTTTTAAAAAAAAATCGAAATTTTAAATTAATTTTTAATTACGGTCGCATTCATTTCTTTTTACGGTCGAGTTAAGTGAATTTTTAAAAGTGAATTATTTGAAAGTGTTGTGTTCGACGAAAAGTGTTACAACGAAAACCTACCATTTCCTCGAAAATCAATTTTTCATTCCTCAATTTCCAAACCCTCATTCTTGAATCTAAAATTCTCATTTTTCATGCCTATTTTAAATTCTCCAAATATGCCGTTAACAAGATCTCAAACAGCAAATACAAGAAATATTAACGAAATTCAAGAAAACGACATGGAGATTGAAGAAAACAATACTAACGTCAATATTTCAAACAACACAAATCGTAACAACGTTTCAAGATCTCTCTTAAATAGTGTTTCTGTCGAAGAATTTAATCAACTCAAAGAACAAATGTCTATGCTCACAGCCACATGTACACGACTATGTGAGCACATTAATATTTACCGGAATATACCACCAATATCGGATACATCAGCTTGCATCAAATCGATCAAATTGCCTAAATTCTATTCTGATAAACCAGATCTATGGTTTATCCAAATAGAGGCACAATTCAGAAACTCAAGGATATTATCGGATGAACTAAAGTTCGATAATGTCGTTGCTTCTCTGGACACAAAGTATCTCGATATTGTGGCCAATTTAATACGCGATCCACCTACTATTAATAAATATGAGTCTATTAAAATCGCACTTATTAAAGAGTTTCAACACTCCGATGAAACTCGATTAAAACAATTATTGTTAAATATTGATTTAGGTGACCAAAAACCATCATATCTCTTACGGAAAATGAGAGATACAGCACAAGGTCTTGTCTCCGAACAAATTGTAGAGACATTATGGTTATCAAAACTACCCGAAAATATAAGTACGGTAGTCATCGGAACGAGTTTACCATTAAATGGTAAAGCAGAAATCGCTGATAAAATTTCTAACAGAATTAATTTTAATTCTACAACCTCCGCGATTTCCGATCAAAATTTTCCTAACAATAATAACAATGATTTATGTACTCAAATCGCAGCTTTAACAAAAAAAGTCGAGCAATTACAACACTCTCACTCTCGTCCTCGCAACCGTTCCCGCAACAACTCACAAAATTCCAGATCGATTTCTCCAAACAATCCACCTCATGAATCCGATCAATGTTGGTATCATCTCAATTTTCAAGACAAAGCTCGTAAATGTATCGAACCTTGCAAATTTTTCGCCACCAAGCCACGCCAAATCAAATCCAAAAAACTAATTCTGCCAGTTTCTTCTGCGGCAGAAACTGCAGCCATAATTAATAGCCGTAGATTATTTATTACAGATAAATCATCCAACCTTCGATTTTTAATCGACACAGGATCTGATTTATCAGTTATACCATATAATTCAAAGGACAAATCACTTACTATTTCCCCTTTGAATATTCTATACGCAGCTAATGGTTCGCAAATTAAAACTTATGGGCAGAAAACGTTATCAGTTTCCCTAGGTCTACGTCGTGATTTTCAATTTCTTTTCACGATCGCTGACGTTACTAGACCTATAATTGGAGCTGATTTTTTGGAACACTTTAATCTCATCGTCGACCTCAAACGGCGAAAATTAATAGATTCAACTACCAATATTAAAACAACCGGTTCAGTTGAATCAATAATTTCTGACGAAATTAATATTACTACTTTGGCTTCAGATAACTCAATATTTTTCAATCACGATTATGAAAAATTATTGCAGAAATTTCATGACTTAACTTTGCCAACAAACTATAACAATAAAAATAATATAAACTTAACAGGTGTTTATCATTATGTTGATACGACAGGTCCTCCAGTTTTCGCAAAAGCCCGCCGTTTACCACCTCATAAGTACGAATCTGTAAAGAAACAATTCGAACACATGATGGAAATTGGCATTTGCAGACCATCAAAATCACCCTGGTCAAGCGCATTACACATGGCAAGCAAGGAGAACGGAACAGATCGAACTTGTGGTGACTATAGACGCTTAAATTCAGTCACTGTACCCGATCGATATAATGTTCCAAATATTCAAGATTTCTCTATAAATCTTCACGGTTGTAAGATTTTTTCTAAAATAGACCTTACCCGAGCTTATCACCAAATTCCCGTACATGAATCAGATATTCCAAAGACAGCTATTGTAACACCTTTTGGATTATTTGAATTCGTACGAATGCCTTTTGGTTTACGTAATGCTGGTCAAACATTTCAACGTTTCATTGACCAAGTTTTAATCGGTTTACCTTTTGTTTTCAAATATTTGGATGATGTTCAAATTTCTTCTAAAACTCATGCCGAACACATTCAACATTTACAAATTGTTTTTGAACGTTTTCGTGAATACGGACTTAGAATAAACGTATCCAAATGTGAATTCGGAAAAAGCGAAATAAACTTCCTCGGATACACAATCAACGAAACCGGCATACGACCAATTTCTACAAAAGTCGATGCAATCATGAACATTGATTTACCTCAAACCGCTAAGGATTTGAGATAATTTATCGCATCAATGAATTATTATCGACGTTGTATACCAAATGCCTGTGTAAACCAAGGAATATTACAGAAGCTAATTATCGGCAATATTAAAAACGATAAATCTTCAATTACTTGGAATGAAGATGCAATTAAAGCATTCCAAGATTGCAAATCCGAAATTAAAGCAGCAACTTTAAAAATATTGGCACATCCATGCCCCACTGCTAAACTCAATATTTTCGTTGATGCATCTAATTTCCGAGTTGGCGCTACATTACATCTAGAGTCACTGTATAAGAACTAACACAAACATCCATTATCTTGAGTACGGAATATGTGTGTTTCATTTGAAACCAGTACATTTGAAATTTTTTTGCAGTTGTCCGATTTTTCATTTTTATCTCCACTAAAGTGGATAAACGCTGTATTTAGTTGACATTTCATGAGACATATGTATCTCGATTCCGTGAAACGTTAATCAAAATCCATCTGCTACACGTATACACACTAAAACTATGCCATTTAAGAAACTGACTGAGACGCAAAAGAAATATAGCACTTATGATCGAGAATTACTTGGAATTTTTCAAGCAATTAAACATTTCCGCAACCAAGTAGAAGGACGCGAATTTACTATATTTACCGATCATAAGCCACTCATTTCTATGTTCAACAAAAAACTAGAACAATGCTCGCCTCGTCAACTTACTCACATTGATTTCATCGGACAATTTTCAACCGACATTCGTTACATTTCCGGTAAAGATAATTTTATCGCTGATATGCTTTCCCGAATTCAAAATCCTGAAGTTTCCGATATTCACACCATCGATTTCGAACAATTAGAAATCGAACAAAATATGGACAACGAATTAAAACTTATATTGAATGACAGCAAATTAAATTTGAATTTACAACTTCTGAATATACCAGGAACTAAATTCAAGATTTATTGTGATGTTTCATTCAATAAAAAACGTCCGTATATTCCATTAAAGCTCAGGAAAGTTTATTTTAATCTTTTGCACAGCCTCAATCATCCAAGTATCAAGTCTACGACAAAATTAATTACCGATAGATTTGTATGGCCTGGTGTTAACAAAGATTGTAAATTAATGGCAAACCAATGTATTAACTGTCAGAAAGCTAAAGTTAGTCGACATAATAGACGACCTTTAGCTACCTTTTTAGTTCCAGATGAACGTTTTGCACACTTAAATATCGATCTTGTTGGACCTCTTCCAACATCTCGAGGTTTTAATTACTGTCTCACCTGCATTGATCGATTCACAAGATGGCCGGAAATAATTCCTATACACGACATTACCGCTGAAACAGTTGCTAAAGCACTAATGTCTTGTTGGATTTCTCGATTTGGAATTCCCCGTAACATTACGACTGATCGCGGTAGACAATTTGAATCTATCTTATTTAAAGAGTTGACCAAGATCTTAGGCATTAAACACTATCGAACGACTTCCTACCATCCACAAAGTAACGGAATGATTGAACGTTTACATAGAACCATTAAATCATTTAAATCTGCACTCAAGTGCAACAATGCAAACGACTGGGTAGACTGTTTACCGACAATACTTTTAGGTCATCGTTCGACCATTAAAGAAGATTTAAACGCAACTCCATCTGAGTTAGTTTACGGTACCACCTTAAGGTTACCAGGAGAATTTTTTGACGAATCAACTAAAGAGGTTCCTCAAACCGATTACGTCAAAAGTCTCAAATCTATTTTTAATGATTTTAAGCCAGTAAACACTTCGAATCACAACTCCAGTAGGATCAATTTCGTTCAAAAAGATCTTGAAACGTGTTCTCATGTTTTTCTTCGCAACGATGCGGTTTCCCCACCTTTAACACCACCTTATAGCGGTCCCTATATCGTTTTAAAGAGAAAACCCTCAACGTTTATCATTGAAATTCGAGGAAAAGGTCAGGAAGTTGCGATTGATCGCATAAAAGCAGCTTTCGTTGAACACGACAATTTCACTTCACAGATAGATTCACATAATTTTTTGAATAATAACTTAAATTTAAGTTTTTCCAACAATGATAATTTATTAATTGAAACTAAATTGAGTAATAAAAATATAAAAACAGTTAATTTCGATCTACAGCCACAAATAAAATTTTTCTTTTCGTGACCTCATCACTGGAGGGGGAGTAATGTGGCGTAGTTACACAATACACAACACACACACACAATTTCATAAATACATTTCCACTTTACATAAAAACACTTAAAAATAAAACATAAACAAAGTTTGCACAAAAATGTAAATTTAAAAAAAATAAAAATTGTAAAGTCAGTTGTAAAAAATAGTTTCACGTAGAAACACCAGATTATTAATAAATTCTTAATAAATCTAAAATAATTTTAAAATAAAAAAAATAAAATAATATGTTTTTATAAAATACAATTCTTATAAAATTTAATGAAGTTAGCGTTACATTTAGTAGTTAACCTAACAATATGAAGACCATTTTTGAGTTTTACTGCAGAACTAGTCCCATTAGAGATCTCGTTTTAAGCTCCCTTACAAGTATTTTTGAATGCTCTCTTTGGAGGTATATTGGAGATTTGATTTTAGCGGACATGCTCTTGCAAAAAAGAGGTCAAATGGAGGAGAAAACGAGGTCTCCAAACCTCCCTAAGGAGTAGCCCGGGATTAATCATGGGATCCTCCCATTTCCTACTGTGATGCTACAAGTTGGGTGTCTCTTTGACATACTCTAGTGACAAGTTGAAAATCGTGGGGCTAGACCATCTCCCTGCTTTAAACCAAATTTAGTTCGAAAGCTGGTTGTGGAATCGTTTTGTATTCTTTGTTGGGTTGTCTTCGAGAGCAACCGCCAACTTCACGACTAAAGTTTGGCGGCTTGAGAAAGAAGAATTTAAAAAGTAAAATCTTAAAGAAATACTTTGAAATAATCGGATTGCCAAACAATTTCCAGTTCAAATAAATTTCATTTCCTTTTGGTTCATTTCCACGCATTCCACTTTCTTACTACCTGGCAGTACCATCGCGGAAATCGTAATGGGTTTTTCTGTCATGCAGCCGAACGATGCTGTTCAGTGGCCGATAAATTCTCGGAACACACACTCGTTCAGCTTGCGCCCTGTCACGACACAAAAAAAGCGACAGTTGTGCGAAGATGTGCGCGGCCACACACGGTTCGGAGAATGGCGTCGACGACAGAAGTTCAAATTGTAAATATTTCCAACTCAAATAACCTCAACATAATTTGAGTACTTAAGTAGTCAATTATGGAGGTGAAGAAAATTTCAAATAAAAATAAAAACACAATTAATGTTTAATGTTAATCTCTTTAATACTTGTAAAATTATGCGTACTTGTTTAAATGGTTGTACAAAAGGAACTCAGACACAGTGACCAATGCAGCTTATTTATACATATCTAGTTTTGAGATAACATCATGATTCATGATGATCATTGATTTTTGACCCTTGCAACTATTGATTTATGAGCTAGTTGTTCAGCTTATTTATGTTATCATTTGCAAACAAGAATATATCTTTGTTTTCAAATGCGTCAGCTTGATGAATTTTAGGGCATGCTGTATATATGACTCGCCCCTCCTTAGAAATCGGCTCCTGACGATTAATTAGAATTGACGATGAGAATCTTGAGTAGAGGTATATTGCTGTTATTATGATTAAAATAAGTACTATTCCGTCAGTGAGGTATGATATCCAGTCTCCTTTGTATTGATTGAACTTGAGCATTTTTATTTCTTTGTTATTGTCGATATGTAAATTGCGCAGATCTTTGATGCTGATGTTCTCTGTTTGTTCATATTTTATTCTTTTGATGATATTTGGTAATATAAGGCTTTCTTGATATTGTTTATATTCATTAGAATAAGTTTTGTTCTTAATTTCTATCGTACAGTTTTTATATTTGATTACATTATTTCCTTTAATAGTAAAATTATGGTTATTACAATTATGTCTTATAGTAGTCTCTTGTAAGTTTCTTGTTACAATAATATCCTTATTAATACGTTCTATTTCTTCTAGTATGTTACGTCTCATTTGACAAATTTGAACATGAGTTTGGATAAGATTTCTAATACAATGATTCTTAATTTTCTTTAGTTTCTGAATTTCAAAATTTCCAGTATCTTCGTATAATTCTTCGTTGTTACTTATAATTGATTTTATTACAGTTTCTAGTTCTAATTCATCCTTATTGGGTATGGGTATTATTTCTATTTTATAATATTTTTTGCTTGAAAAATTAGGAATTTGGATAAATATGTAAATACTTTGTTTATATTGTCCTACTGCTATTTTGATATTTTTCATATGTTTTATATCTATTTTATTTGTGTGTATTTCTGTTGAGGTTAATATATTTTTCGTTAATGATCCTAATTTGCAGTTTAATATGATATCTTCAATTTTCTCTAATTTTTTAAGAATATAATTCAAATTGTCTGTGAATGCTTCTTTTATTAGTATTTGATCTAACATTCTTTTCATTTCGTTTTTTCTAGTATATTTTCATTTAAATTATATGTAATTTTTTTATTCTGTTCGTTTACTTTATTTATAACTGCATTAATTTCTTTTTCGAATTGAGTATTGATTTTAGTTTGATTATTTGTTGCATCTGTTAGTATGTCAAAATTTGTACTTATAGTCTTGAATTTGTCTTGTATTTCCTGTCTGTCATCGTCGTCCATCGTTCCTCCTATCTATCTTAAAAGTTTGCCATGAAGGTTGATTAATCCTCGTCTTTTCCTATTATGTGTTGTTAGATTTTGTCAATAATTTCTGTTACTATATTTTTGCGCTCTTATCATCCTATTTCTGATTTCTGTTAATTGTGCTTGTGATAAATTTTCGGTATGTAATGTTAAAGGAGTTTCTTTTGTAATTGAGTGTATACTCCTATTGTAGCAAAGTACTGCTTGGGGAATCAGCGATCTTTCTGGTTTATTTGGGAACCTTATTTTTAAAAGTCGGAGGTGTTCGTTTAAAGTTCCATGGAATCTTTCTATTTCAATGTTGCCTGTGTGTGCATTCGGTGATGTGAAATGAAGTTCTATACCGTTTTCTTGGGTTAGGGTCTCTAAACTTTTTATCAATTCTCCACCATTGTCTGAATTTATTTTTTTTGGTTTTGGGTTTGAGGACATATATAATTCTAATGCTCTTATGATTTCACTCGGATTTCTATGTTGTAAATCATATATTTGTGAGTGTTTACTGAATCTGTCGATTATTGTTAAGTGAGGTTTATTTTTTTTAATGTACCATATATTTATGCTGATTTCGTCATGGGGATTTTCTGGGATTGGTTTCTTTTTCATTACTGGTATAATGGGTCTTCTTTCATATTTTCCTAAGTTGCAAGTATGGCATTTGTTTATTAGTTTCTGAATTTGAATTTTTAAGTTAGGATAATAAACGTTCTTTTTTAGTTGTTGAAATACTTCATCTATTCCTCTATGATTATTTCTTTTGTGTTCTTTCCAAATTTCTCGATTGATTTCGTCTTCGTTGCAATCTGTCAATATTGTGTTGCTACGTATGATTTTGATACGGTTCGTAATATCTCGTTTTACAGCTGTTTGTTGAAATTGATTAAATAATATTTCATCTGATATGTATACACATGTTGTTTGGTTGTTATTAAAATGGTTAGTTATTAAATATTTAAATGATTTTTCATCTGGTTGTTGGATTATGAATTCTTTGCGCGTTTTATTTTTTGATGGGTTAGTTTTTAGTGTCCTGTTATTTGGTCCAGTTTTAATAATTATTTGGTTTTTAAAGAAATTTATGGGATTCTGTGTTATGGGTATGTATAATGAGTCATCTTCGTCAGCGCTATGTATGGTAGCTCTATCAGATGTATCATCGAAGTTCATGTCCATACTTTCGTTTTCTTCATCATTTATTGTATTGGATTTTATATTCTCGATAGTTGGTCGACTTAATGCGTCAGCTACAGTATTTATTTTTCCTTGAACATAGTCTATTTCATAATCATATTCTTCCAACATAAGTTTCCATCTTATCAGTTTTTGATTAGGTTCTTTTAGGCTGCTTAACCATTTTAGAGGTCTGTGGTCTGTTAATATTTGGAATTGTACACCATACAGATAAGGTCTAAAATATTTACAGGCCCATACAATAGCTAATAATTCTTTTTCTATTGTTGCATAGTTAACTTCATGGTCATTGAGTGTTCTACTGGCATAACAGATAGGGTGATTGTCTTGTGATAATACAGCCCCTAATGCATATTGTGATACATCAGTAGTTAGCGTAAATTTTTTTTCGAAATCTGGATAGATTAGAATTGGTTCGGTAATAATCATATTTTTGAGAGTTTTAAATGATTCAACATAATCAATATCTTCCGGATTTATTCTACTATTTTTTTTTAATCTTACGGTCATTGGTTTGGCTATATGTGCAAAATCCCTTATAAATTTTCTGTAATACCCCACTAAACCTAAAAATCCTTTGATTTGTTTTTGAGTTTTTGGAATTGCATAATCTTCGATCGCCTTAATTTTGTTTGGATTAGGTTTTATACCGTCTACTGATATAATATGTCCCAAGAATTCTGTTTCTCGTTTAAGGAATTCACTTTTGTCGAGTTGTATTTTTAAATTAGCTTTTCTTAATGTTTGAAAGATTTTGGTAAGAGATGTTAAATGTTCTTCTAGTGATGTGCTGTATATAATTACATCATCTAGGTATACAAAGCATATTTTTCCTATATGGTCGGCTAACACGTTGTTCATCATTCTTTGAAATGTCACCGGTGCATTTTTTAACCCAAACGGCATTCTTCGGAATTCATAATGACCTAAATTTGTGCTAAAAGCTGTTTTTTCTATATCTTTCTGCTCTATTTCTATTTGGTGAAATCCTTTAGCAAGATCTAGAGTCGTGAAATACATGCATCGTCCTAATTTGTCCAATATGTCATCAATTTTTGGTAGAGGAAATTTATCTGCCTTAGTTTTTTCGTTTAATTTTCTGTAGTCTACTACAATTCTCCATTTTTTCTTACCTGAAGCATCATCTTTTTTGCTGACTATCCAGATAGGGGATGAGTATGGTGATTCGGAATGTTGTATTATTCCTTGATCAAGCATCTCTCTCATTTGTCGATTGACTTCATCTCTATGAACATGAGGATATGTATAGGTTTTTGCATATACAGGTCGATCATCAGTTGTTTCGATCTTGTGTTTGATTTTATTTGTGAAAGAAAGGTCAGTTCCCTCCCGGAAGAATATATCCTTGTAAGTCTTTATAATATTTAGAAGTCTGGATTTTTCTTCACAATTTAAATGATTTGTACGAATTTTAGATTCAATGTTAACAGTAGTTTCAAGTTGGTTGAAATTAATAATTTCGAATGATTCTAATATCTCAATTTCTTGGGTAGGGTCTTCAGGATACCAATGAAGTTTCAATATTTTATCTTTTAATTGGATTGTATTATCCCTATAATTGATAATTGGTTTCGTTGCTTGCAGGATATTGTTTCCTAACAAGACATCGAAAAATTGGTGAAATTGTATTTCAGCGAATTGTATCTTAGATTCCTGATTGGGATCAATTTCTTTAAATATTGGTACCGTGTGTAAATAGTCTACTTTTACTTCTTCTTTATTGAATTTTATTTTCAATGTTTCTCGTAAAGAGGTTTTAAATTTAGGGTGAAATATATTTTCATTAGCTAAACTAAAGGTTGCTCCTGTATCTATCATTGCTTTCATTGGTCGAGTTTTTGTTTCAATTAAGATATAAGGAATTTTGAATTTTCGTCTAATTGTTCCGAGGCTGTTATGTGAAAAATCCTGATTGGTAGAGTTAGTATTAATGTTTGTATCCATTGGTTCTAAATAGCTATTTCCACTTTGTATTGTTCTGTTATGTCTTGCTTGTTCTCGTAGAGTATTGTTATAATTTGGATTTCGCGGTGTGTTATTTTGCCTAATATCATCTCGATTATTGTTATTATATAGTCGATTCTGATTTTGATAATTCTGATTTTGATAGTTCCGATTTTGGAAATTCTGATTTTGAGTACGATAATGATTGTTAGGGTTAGTATTAATGTTTGTATCCATCGGTTCTGGATAGCTATTTCTGCTTTGTATTGTTCCGTTATGACTCACATGTTCTCCTAGAGGATTATTATAATTTGGATTTCGTGGTATGTTATTTTGCCTAATATTGTCTCGACTATTGTTATTATATGATCGATTCTGATTTTGAGTACGATACTGTGTCTGTCTTAATTGTGGTCTAGAGTAATTTTTAGTAAAGTGTAACTTATTAGTTTCGCTTAAAATTTTTTCGGCTTCCTCGAGAGTTGCCGGGTTTCTACTCAATAGGATTATATTGCACAATTCTGGTAAACCGTTTATAAACGTTTTCAAAGCAATTTGTTTATAATGTTCTATGTTAATTTTCAATCTAGCTTCATCACTAGTTTCAATTTTATCTTTTGAAATTAGGTTTTTTAAGTTTAATCTTATATCATTTAAATAATCAATAATATTGCCTTGCATTTTACAAGCTCTAAGATCTTCTAATAAACTGTATATATTCCGTTTTTCTCCGAAATTATCTAATAAAATCTCTTTTATTTGAGTCCAATTCAGAGTGTCAACATTTAGATCTATAACTATTCTTGCTTTACCTGTAAGTTTTGATTTAATTTTTTGAACAAAATAAGGTGCTGCAACCGCTGGTAATTTCATAATGTACGGAGTGATAAAATCAATCGCCTCCGTGAAGCTGCCAAGTTTTGAACTATCCCCATTGAATTCGGGTAAGCTGTCCAAATATTTTTCAGGATTCGGTTCCCATGCCATTTTTGTGCTGTCTGAATTTTAACTAAGTTGATCTCGTTCCGTAAAATAATCGTTTTTATTTTGTGGATATTTTTTATATCCTTTCACTGTTCTAACTTATGGTGTTAGGTACCTTTATTAAGCTTCCTCAGTTGATAACAGGGAAACGAGCGAATTCTCTGAAAATTCAGCTCTCGACTTTGCAATATCGTTTGTTAAATTCACAGATTTTGTTTCACTTTGTTTAAAGGAATAATCAAGTATCCTACCGACTGCGCCACTCAAATAACCTCAACATAATTTGAGTAATTATAGTAGTCAATTATGGAGGTGAAGAAAATTTCAAATAAAAATAAAAACACAATTAATGTTTAATGTTAATCTCTTTAATACTTGTAAAATTATGCGTACTTGTTTAAATGGTTGTACAAAAGGAACTCAGACACAGTGACCAATGCAGCTTATTTATACATATCTAGTTTTGAGATAACATCATGATTCATGATGATCATTGATTTTTGACCCTTGCAACTATTGATTTATGAGCTAGTTGTTCAGCTTATTTATGTTATCATTTGCAAACAAGAATATATTTTTGTTTTCAAATGCGTCAGCTTGACGAATTTTAGGGCATGCTGTATATATGACTTCCAATTTCGAGAAAATTCAAAGTTTCCTAAATGATTCCGCCTACAAGGAAGTGCTCGAGAATAGCGAGAATTTCAATACGCGACTGTGCATCGAACGGCGACTTCGGATGCAGTTCATTGATCCGCAAACGGGTGTCGCACAGAACCATTGCGCTTTGTTTATGAAGAAAACACAACGAATGCTCGGATTTCGGGACGGACAGATCCACACGTATTCAGCGAGCCGATGGCGGAAACCCAAACGGCAATATTTATTGCAGCATCATAACTATCGGCCGTACAGTTACCGCAAAAGTCCCGGGCGAGCCGAGTTTTCGCACTTTGTTTACATTTCAAGTAGCGCAGCGCAGAAACGGGAGGGGGGGGGGAAATATCATGGAAATTGTCAATGGTGACTCGCATTTTACGTGATCCGCGACCAAACGAAGCTTGATTTTTGTGCAATTGCTTACCCAGCAGTTCCCTGCTAATTCCACGTGAGTCATGGCATCGGAAATATCTTGTTCGGTCACTTTTGCAAGGCCGACGGGATACGGGAGGAGAGGTGGACGGTTAGTTTGTGTCCCGTCCAGTATTTAAGTATCGGCTGCACGTTTGCTACGTTTTTTTCCATTGTACTTTGTCAATTTTCATAGGTTTATCCTCTGGATAATTTTCCGTCGCTCCCTGTTTATTTTCATTGTCGCTTCACTAGCAGACAACGTCCACGGCAATTTGTTCCACCTTTTGTACGTGACTTTGTACGCTACGAAGCACGTTAAGTAGCCCTTGTGTTTCAAGTTGATACGACCACGGGTTTTTATAGCTCGGAACGAGTTTCGCGCCAAAAATAACCTTTCTCTTCATCAAGCGATCGTTTGGCTTCCTCAGCATGTTGGGTTGTCTATGGTAATGGAGAAGGAAGAATTTTTTAAAAAAAAAGTCCATGTGAAGCTGGTGCGATTATAATTCAACTTTGCGATGAATTGTAATCGCATCAGCTCCACTGCGACCAACTTCACGGCGGGAAGACGAACGGGTGCCGGAGCAGCTGTCAAAGGGCGAGAAAAAGAAAAAGTCCTTCGTCGTCCGCGTATTTGACACCAAAAATTATTATCGCGTGGTGAATTGCTCCTTAGCAGACTCCGGCGATCAAGTAATGTACGGTTTTGCGTCCTAATCTTTTAGAATTCAGTGCGAATGGGCCGAGTTGAGTTTCCAACAAAGGAAGACGACTGAACTTTGGCGAAAAGAAGAAAGGTTTTGTGCAAGTGAGGAGTGTGATCCCTTTTGTGCAGCAGGGCGAATTGAGTTTTTTTTTCTGGGTGCGTGCTACGCGCCGCCAATATCTGCGGATTTTTGAGCAGTCATCGATAGCCAGGATTTTCCGATGGTAAATTGAGAAGTGAAGTTATAAGCCTGCTGTGCGTTCTGTTTCTGCTGCAAGGCTTTCTCAAAGTTACAAAAAAATTTTGCAATAAGTTTGCTAGTCCGCGAACGTGGTGCTTGTTAACATTCGCCTCATCAAATTATTGACTTGGATCCGACGATTCCATTCCAAACATATTGTGAAAACCACCCTTAAAATTTGCTGAATTAAATCTTATAAACAAAAATTTAATAAAATCAATATAAATTAAAATTAATAGTTAAATATACAAACAAAATAAAAATATAAAATGAATTTCACAGAATTTAAATTAAATAAAAATCAAAATTAAAATTGAATTAAAATGACAGACGGACAGGACCGACGAGGACGGAATTTTTTTTAACAAATAAACAAAATCACTTAAATAAATTAAACATATAAAAAAAAAAAAAAAATCCAAAAAAAAATACGGAAAGCAGGAAAATACACACGTAATGGAGTGAGTTGAATTTTGTTTTAATTATTATTCCATTTATTTTGATTACATTGCTTTTGTTTCTTTGGTGCGTTTTTTTCAGTTTTCTTTTTGCATGAAATTTTTTTTTATGGTAAAATAATGAACGGCTAGAAGGCCATCTTTATAATATGAACCCGAGCGTTTAGCTCCTTCGCCCCGAACCTCAATAAGGGGCCATATCGAAATTTGTTTCAGGACAGATATGGCTGAGATAGGGTGGGCAGAACAGGGCGCCAATACCACCAGAGCGCCCTGACAAATCGCAAAGTCACGCAACACCACCGCTTCTTTGTCTTTCACGACCTATTGGGAAAATAGTCCCATCTTAAAATACCCTGGAGCAAGCCGACACGAAATTTTTGTTGTCTAGGCCTAGGGTTTATGGTCTGAGGTAGAACAAGAACCACCCCACACTGCCGTAGCTAGTCCCGGCCGCCAGCAAGCGTGTCGCTTCCGTTCTACTTCAGCCACCAATTCAGACGTAGGAGGAATTGGCCCATTCTGTCCCGAACCTTTACCCATCCTTCAATTATTTTGACTTTTTCAAGTCAGAATAATTTTTCCAAGACCTCAAACACAATAATGGCGCCCAAAGTGGGGATAGCCTCAGCTACGCTCCGTGCACAAAGCGTAGCCCATCAACACGCGCGAGCTCTGAAAAATTCCGTGCAAAAAGGTGGTGGGCAAAAAGGTCTTAAATTTCGTCATTCTGCGACAGTATTTTCGCCTGAACGGCTACAAAAGCCTAAGTGTACAAGCTTTTCTGTGTTTTAACAGCAAACCATCTGGTCAATCTTGGATGGAGGCAATGTGGAACGATCCTATTGACGAACCGTTTTGGCAACCTTTAGGCTCCAACTCGGTTCCATAGGAAAGGGAAACATTGTCTGTATGCAAGATTGATTTGATGCAAGTTGGGTCAGACTGTATTTTCTTCGTCAGACAGTTGGGAACCATACTTGCGAAAAATTGGTGAGTTTGGTGATAGAAGGTATCGTCGAAAATTTGTTAAGTTTCTTATTTCCTTATCCTTCCTAGAGTACCCTTTTAACGTAGAATATTTTTTTTTTAAATAACGTAGAGTTTTTTTGAATACTTAAATTTTATTTTATAAGCCTTTTGACGATTAATTTTAACTTAGATTTTTTTTGCGCTTTATTTTATTGTTGAAATTTAATCGCGTTCCGGATTTTCCCAATGAGTCGGGAAAGGGCAGGATCGGCTTCGCAATTCGATCTGCATATGAGGGGAGGGGAAAGGTTGCGACGACGTGGGGGTTCATTTTTTTTAGTTGATTTCAAATACCGCAGACATATATATCTTAATATCGTGCAATTTTTTTTTGCACATTTATTCGAACATTTCTACAATCGTATTCTTATATTCAGAACTCATTCCATCGTTCACCAATTTCTTTTATACATTCTTCGAACATTTACACAATCGGTTATGATTACACTTAAAATTCATTCAATCATTCATTCGTATTTGTAATACCTACATTCGTTGGCGACATTCATACAATCCGTTATCCAGTCAATCAAAGACTCATTCATTCATACATTCTAGTATTCATTCATTTCATTTCACACTACTTGCTCATTTCGTCAGACAATCAATCGTTTTCGTACATCATAGGTAATCATAACTCAATCGTACAAACATTCAAATTTTTTTTTCAATTCCACATACCTAGTTATCTTTACATTCATTAGTCAACATTCACACGTTTGCTTACTCGTCATTCGTATCAGCAGTAAATTGCTGTAATTCATTCTTACACACAGTAAAGTCAGTGATATACCTATATTGTTTTTTTATCAATCGTACTTCATTCAAACATTCACACAATCCTTCATTCATTTTGGCAATACACAGCGTCACGGTTCACTAACAACTACGCACTCAGTTAAATAGGTCATTTTGCAACCACACAATCAATCACGTTAAGTCAGTCTATCCGATTCACTCAATACGCACTCACAGTTCATTCAATCACTCATGCACTCACCGGTTAGGATATGCCACTGCCACGATCGCCGTTGGGGCGAAATGAAGAAATGTGTACGATGTGCCAACATATCGTGGAGGGCGAAGACAAAGCGCGAACGAAATGTGGGCACACTTTTCACTTGCATTGTGTGGAAGAGTGGGTGCTGCGCCACAAAACGTGTCCCAATTGTCACCAAGCACTCGAACCGCAGGACTATTGGTCAGTTAGGGGCGTGGAGGGCGCCACAGCTATAACCGGAGTCGTGACACGCAGCAGAGCTAAGTCAGCGGCCAGCGGACTTTCTCCAAGGCGACTAAACTTAGACTTTCCGCTGGAAACAGTCGGCGGTGGTGTCTTTTACGTTCAATTGGTCAAGAGCAAGGGGTGAACCAGCTCGCGAATCCAATCCCACAGTCACCAGAAAGGGTAGTAGGCGAACGACCACGTTGGTCCGATATACACGACGCAGGTATCCCGGCTACGGCGAATCCAGCGCCAGGGCGTACACGTTCACCAGTGGTACGATATGAACTGGGAGTGGAACAACTAATAGAGTTGATGAGAAGGGTTTTTCGGGAAGAGCAGGCGTATCAGAGAACGGTGGGGGCCCATTATTCGACAGCAGAGGGAGGCTCGCGTGCTGGGAGGGCAGATCAGTGGACCGGAGTGGCCGCGTCGGTCAGCGATCGCGTTAGCCACGGCCCTAATCATCAAACAAGAAATTCCTACCGCCCATTAAGGCATTGGCGTCTGCGTTTTAATGGGGATTGCCAACTCCTACTTGCAGAGGAGCTGATTTTTCGGGCCGAGACTCTCGCGATGAGTGACTTGCGCGGCAATAGATCTGCTGACGCAGGGCTTCCATCTGCTGCTGGATGGTAGGCCCAACAAGTGGTATTGGTTGTGGCGTCGGTCCAATAACAATTCGTCGTGGGATACCCTGAAGGTAGCATTCTTGCAGGTCTGGGGAGAGCGCAGCACGGATTGGGAGTTGCGGAAGCAGATGCTTGGTAGACGACAAGCGCCACACGAGCCCTTCATGTCCTTCGAACAAGACATGACGGAGCTTCGTTCACTGCTGAGCACTCCCATGATCGAGTCCGAATTTGTGGCTCTGGTGCGCGGAAATCTGGTGGGCAGCACACAGCAACAATTGTGTTTCTACTCAGTACTTACTATGGACGAACTACGTCGACTGGTAGTGCAAGTGGAAGACACGCGAAAAGCCACCAGACCATCCCCTTGGAACCAGGCCTGAGTCCACGAAATACAGGAGCCAGTCGTGAAAGAACATCCGGATACGACTTCTTCCGTCGACTTTTCCGGACTATCGAACCCCTGGATCTGCTGGAATTGCAAGAAGGAAGGACATGGGTATCGTGAGTGCGCGGAACCTGCGAAGGGCATCTTCTGCTTTGGATGTGGGCGTGCTGACGTTCTAAAGCCCAACTGCAACCATTGCAAGGCGGGAAACGGCCGAAGGGACGGAAGGACAGCGGGTCCCTCCCGTCCGAACACTGCATCCCGAAAACAGTAAGAACATTTATTCACCACCAGAATTCCACGTCCCAGTTTCATCTAGACCTCCCAAATAAAGCAACTTTACCCAATTTTTTAACTCCTACAAATACCCCTCCAAATTTTAATACCCTACCTACAACATTTTCAGAACCCAATTCCCATCCTTTTAACGTAAAATCATCCAAACCCATTTCCCCGACGATCAACACTCCGCACGTCAAAATTTTAACAAGACCAAGCGATAAGACGGAGCCGGCTGTTTCCCGGCTTGAAGATGTACTTATCGCAGATCAAAATTCAAAACGACATTCCCACCATCCTCTCAAGCCATACCATCTTCGGCTAAAGGAGTATATGGAGGCGTGGGAGCGAATTTTCGGACGTACTCCAGTCGCAAGTGTTGATCAGGTATCAGCACTAACGAGTGGATCCGGTCGCAGGAAATCAATCGTGCGCCTTCGTATATTCTGGAGGATGGTGCGTGAAAAAAAGAAAGCGATTCTCTCTACCATCATTACCAATCCGTTGGACATACGTCCGTACGCCATGGTATCCTTGTACGGAGTGGACGTTGAAGGACTCCTAGATAGTGGAGCGAGCATCAGTTGCCTGGGGGCTAACGCTCTACAACGTCTCCATGATGCACAGATGAATTATCGACCGGTCTGTCAAGAGGTGAAGACCGCTGATGGTGCAGCACAAAAGGTATTGGGCACAGTGACCACCGATATTACTTTTCGCGGTATTACTAAGTCTATCACGCTATACATAGTGCCGAGCCTATCGCAGAAATTGTACCTGGGGGTAGATTTCTGGCGATCATTCCAACTAGCTCCTAGCATCATCAGCGCGGTCGATACTCCTGAAACTGCATCGCAACTGATAGCTCCGGATGCCCACCATTTAACGCCTACAGATGTAAAGAGGTTGGAAATGGTAAAGTCCAAATTTCCATCGTACGAAGTATACGGACTCGGTGTGACCAACGTCGAGCAACATAGTATAGACGTTGGTGATGCAAGTCCCATCAAAAGCGTCATTATCCTGTGTCTCCTGCGATCCAAAAACTCCTGTATGACGAGATCGATCGCATGAGAGCACTTGGCGTTATAGAGACCAGCCAGAGTGCATGGAGCTCGCCTGTGGTTCTCGTGAGGAAGCCAGGCAAGGTCAGGTTATGTTTGGACTCGCGCAAAGTCAATAGTATGACGAAGAAGGATGCATATCCATTACCACACATTGACGGTATCCTAAGTCGTTTGCCGCGAGCCAATTTCATTACCAGCCTGGACCTCAAAGACGACTTTTGACAGATTCCTCTCGAGAACAAATCCAGGGAGTTTACAGCGTTTACCATTCCTGGCCGGCCTTTATACCACTACACTCGCATGCCTTTTGGGTTATGCAACGCGCCGCAAAGGATGTGTCGTTTGATGGACAAAGTTATCCTACCCGAGCTGAAGGAGCAGGTATTCGTATATTTGGACGATCTGCTGTTAATTTCTGAAGATTTCGATTCGCATTTGGTTTTATTGGCTGAAGTCGCAGATTGTTTGCGAAAGGCTGGCCTAACAATTAACGTCAACAAGAGCAAGTTTTGTCTGAGAGAGGTGAAATATCTCGAATACATTGTTGGAGAAGGAGGCTTGAAAACTGATCCCAACAAAGTTTCAGCCATCGTCGATTACCCTTCGCCTAAGTCCGCACGTCAAGTTCGACGCTTCCTTGGTATGGCAGGCTGGTATCGACGATTCGTTCCCAACTTTGCTGCTACTGTTTCACCAATTTCAGACACTCTAAAGAAGTCCAATCAGTTTGCTTGGACTATAGAGGCACAAATTTCCTTCCTGTTAGTGAAAGACTTGTTGAAGAAAGCCCCCTTATTAATCAATCCAGATTTTAAGAGGCCTTTCGTAATTCAATGCGATGCCAGTAAGTCAGGTGTGGGTAGCGTTCTCTTCCAAGAAAACGACGACGGATCGGAATCTCCAGTGGCGTATATGTCACAGAAGCTCACTTCCGCTCAACGCAACTACAACGTAACCGAACTTGAGTGTTATGCAGCTGTGTTGGGCGTGAAAAAATTTCGAGCCTATGTAGAAGGGACTGTGATCAAAGTCATTACGGATCACGCAAGTCTCAAATGGCTCATGTCGCTGAAAGACCTACAAGGACGGTTGGCAAGATGGAGCTTAAAACTCCAAGGTTACGACTTCACAATCGAGCATCGACGAGGGAGCCTGAACGTTGTACCAGACGCTCTCTCTCGTGTATACGAAGAGGGATTAAATGCGCTGATCGACGTGGCACCGATGGTGGACATGGACTCTCCAGAAATCCCCGGCAAAGAATATAAAGAATTAGTGTCCACTGTCGATGCGAACGCCGATCGGCTTCCTGACGTATGCGTGAGAGATGGTTTCGTGTACAAGCGCACAGAGCCTCACAACGGTGACCCGATTGTTACATCCTTTGGGACAGATCACTGCTGAAGGGATCACCAACTACTTGGAGGGACAGGTCTCCCATACGTTTGGAACACCTGAGACGATCCTCTCCGATAACGGCTCTCAATTTAGGTCGAATGTGTTTAACACCATGCTGAACAAATACGGAGTTAAACACCTGTACACCCCGAGCTACTCACCGCAAGCGAATGCTTCGGAGCGTGTCAATCAGTCCATCCTGGCCGGAATTCGAGCATTCATCACTGATGACCAAACACGATGGGATGAGAGTCTAAGCAAAATTGGATGTGCCCTTCGGAGCTCACTCCACCAAGCCACTGGATTTTCTCCTTATCAGGTTTTGTTTGGAAATCACATGATATTGCACGGGAAGGACTACGAACTGCTGAAGCATTTGTGAGCGTTGGGAGAGTCAAATGTACAGCTTCGACCTCGCGAGGGAATTCCTATCGTGAGGCAACTGGCGCAGACGAAAATAAGGGTCGCACATGAGGACATAATCTGCGTGCAGTTGTGCGAAGGTGTGTGCGTCCACACACGGTTCGGAGAATGGCGTCGACGACAGAAGTTCAAATTGTAAATATTTCGAATTTCGAGAAAATTTTAAGTTTCCTAAATGATTCCGCCTACAAGGAAGTGCTCGAGAATAGCGAGAATTTCAATACGCGACTGTGCATCGAACGGCGACTTCAGATGCCGTTCATTGATCCGCAAACGGGTGTCGCACAGAACCATTGCGCTTTGTTTATGAAGAAAACACAACGAATGCTCGGATTTCGGGACGGACAGATCCACACGTATCCAGCGAGCCGATGGCGGAAACCCAAACGGCAATATTTATTGCAGCATCATAACTATCGGCCGTACAGTTACCGCAAAAGTCCCGGGCGAGCCGAGTTTTCGCACTTTGTTTACATTTCAAGTAGCGCAGCGCAGAAACGGGAGGGGGGGGGGAAAATATCATGGAAATTGTCAATGGTGACTCGCATTTCACGTGATCCGCGACCAAACGAAGCTTGGTTTTTGTGCAATTGCTTATTCAGCAGTTCCCTGCTAATTCCACGTGAGTCATGGCATCGGAAATATCTTGTTCGGTCACTTTTGCAAGGCCGACGGGACACGGGAGGAGAGGTGGATGGTTAGTTTGTGTCCCGTCCAGTATTTAAGTATCGACTGCACGTTTGCTACGTTTTTTTTCCATTGTACTTTGTCAATTTTCATAGGTTTATCCTCTGGATAATTTTCCGTCGCTCCCTGTTTATTTTCATTGTCGCTTCACTAGCAGACAACGTCCACGGCAATTTGTTCCACCTTTTGTACGTGACCTTGTACGCTACGAAGCACGTTAAGTAGCCCTTGTGTTTCAAGTTGCTACGACCACGGGTTTTTATAGCTCGGAACGAGTTTCGCGCCAAAAATAACCTTTCTCTTCATCAAGCGATCGTTTGGCTTCCTCAGCATGTTGGGTTGTCTATGGTAATGGAGAAGGAAGAATTTAAAAAACAAAAAGTCCATGTGAAGCTGGTGCGATTATAATTCAACTTTGCGATGAATTGTAATCGCATCAGCTCCACTGCGACCAACTTCACGGCGGGAAGACGAACGGGTGCCGGAGCAGCTGTCAAAGGGCGAGAAAAAGAAAAAGTCCTTCGTCGTCCGCGTATTTGACACCAAAAATTGTTATCGCGTGGTGAATTGCTCCTTAGCAGACTCCGGCGATCAAGTAATGTACGGTTTTGCGTCCTAATCTTTTAGAATTCAGTGCGAATGGGCCGAGTTGAGTTTCCAACAAAGGAAGACGACTGAACTTTGGCGAAAAGAAGAAAGGTTTTGTGCAAGTGAGGAGTGTGATCCCTTTTGTGCAGCAGGGAGAATTGAGCTTTTTTTCTGGGTGCGTGCTACGCGCCGCCAATATCTGCGGATTTTTGAGCAGTCATCGATCGCCGGGATTTTCCGATCGTGAATTGAGAAGTGAAGTTATAAACCTGCTGTGCGTTCTGTTTCTGCTGCAAGGCTTTCCCAAAGTTACAAAAAAATTTTGCAATAAGTTTGCTAGTCCGCGAACGTGGTGCTTGTTAACATTCGCCTCATCAAATTATTGACTTGGATCCGACGATTCCATTCCAAACATATTGTGAAAACCACCCTTAAAATTTGCTGAGTTAAATCTTATAAACAAAAATTTAATAAAATCAATGTTAATTAAAATTAATAATTAAATATACAAACAAAATAAAAATATAAAATGAATTTCAAAGAATTTAAATTAAATAAAAATCAAAATTAAAATTGAATTAAAATGACAGACGGACAGGACCGACGAGGACGGAATTTTTTTAACAAATAAACAAAATCACTTAAATAAATTAAACATATAAAAAAAAAAAAAAATTCCAAAAAAAAATACGGAAAGCAGGAAAATACACACGTAATGGGGTGAGTTGAATTTTGTTTTAATTATTATTCCATTTATTTTGATTACATTGCTTTTGTTTCTTTGGTGCGTTTTTTTTCGTTTTTCTCTTTGCATGATATTTTTTTTTATGGTAAAATAATGAACGGCTAGAATGCCATCTTTATAATATGAACCCGAGCGTTTAGCTCCTTCGCCCCGAACCTCAATAAGGGGCCATATCGAAATTTGTTTCAGGACAGATATGGCTGAGGTAGGGTGGGCAGAACAGGGCGCCAATACCACCAGAGCGCCCTGACAAATCGCAAAGTCGCGCAACTCCACCGCTTCTTGGTCTTTCACGACCTATTGGGAAAATAGTCCCATCTTAAAATACCCTGGAGCAAGCCGACACTAAATTTTTGTTGTCTAGGCCTAGGGTTTATGGTCTGAGGTAGAACAAGAACCACCCCACACTGCCGTAGCTAGTCCCGGCCGCCAGCAAGCGTGTCGCTTCCGTTCTACTTCAGCCACCAATTCAGACGTAGGAGGAATTGGTCCATTCTGTCCCGAACTTTTACCCATCCTTCAATTATTTTGACTTTTTCAAGTCAGAATAATTTTTCCAAGGCCTCAAACACAACATCTTTGTAAGTTGAAATTTGTTCAGTGGATAAGCCGGATGAATCCTGTAGTGAGTTCTTGTTTTGTAGTCAGTTGAGATTTTAGATATTCTCAAACGTGTATACTGGAAAGCTGAAACTTGAAATTTATATAAAACTTGAATAGTTCTTAGGTCGTAAAAATATAATATCAACTGCTACTACTATTAATAACTACTTGTAGATAATATCGAACTTAACTGGTCAATTTAAAGTTCAAGTTAGTCAATATTAAAATTTTGGTGCTGACCCCTCCCGAAAAACGTGTCTAGCTACGCCACTGCTGGAGGAGCATGATAGCGAGCTTCTAAGAGAGATTTTTCTCAATAATACGTCGGGAAGGGTTCTCATTTTTATTTATCCCCTCTTTTCCTCGTGGGCAAAGCCTCCACCAACCCGGTCTTGAGTGGCAAGAAAATTATCGAGTTTTACAACGGTTAGGACTTCGACCATCACGGAGGTTAAAATTCCCCATTTTCTCAGCGCGGGTCTCCCTCGGTTTATCGGCGAGCAATGCTTTCTATCCATTAGTTGCCGTGTAACAGTGTATAATTGATGTATCTCTTGGGTCGCGCCGCGGTATGGATGTTAATCGTGTTGGCCTATCCATCTTCGCCGTCATGACGTAAATTGTAATTGTCCAGCCAAAATTGTCAGATAAATGTATAGATCCTTCTAAGTTTTTTTTTCGTATATAAGGTACAACAGTGTCTTCCATGTATAAATGTAAGCTTTTTCGTAACAAATTATGAGTAGTCATTCCCGTAAATTTGAAACTTGTAATGAAAGATCTAAGATTTATATACCGATGTATATATGTTAATATTTTTTTTTCTTCTTCTTTATAATGTAAATATGTAAATAGTTCTTTTCTCTTTATACTCCTTGAAACGACAGGCTTCTTTCATTAGCTTAATTTTGTAAACTAGTGTCATTGTCACTTGTTTCTATTAACATTTTCAATATTGATATTCCATTACACGTATGAAAAACTTGTGGCACACAAGCGTGGTTCCGCTGAGTTGTTCGAAGGCGTGTAATTCTTGGCTCAGGAATGCGTTGGTTTCTTGTAGGTGTTCTGTCACCTCACTCTCTAACTCGGTGCAGGTGCTAATGTTATTCTGTGTAGGGATGGCATCCTTGCTTTGTAGCCTAACGGTTTGACCCCTACAGCTGAATGTTGCCCCGATGTGTTGTAGGAAATCCATTCCGAGGATTATGTCTTCTATGATTCCTGGAAGAATCAACAAGGATATTCTGCACTGACTCTGGCCTAGCTGGATGGTCGTCAACAGTGCTTTCGTCACTTTTTGTGTTGAGCCGTCTGGCAATTTGACGGTTACTTCTTGGTTGAGGATTCGTCCGGTGGTCTGGAACTTGTTGGCGAAGGATTCACTCATAAAGCTCTTGGTTGCCCCTGTATCTATGGTGGCTTTTACTACCTCTTCGCCCTGGGTAACGGTGGCAAAGAGGTGATTATCCTCTTGGTAGAGGAAACTTATAACGGGCGAGGATCGGTTGACTGAGCTGCCGGTACTCCTCGCGGTGGTCCGGCTTCCTGTTCGTTTCCCGATCGTTTTTTACAGCAGTCGATTGTCCGAGTGTTCCGTTGGCCGTACTCCCAACAGAAGTATACTCGGGGGTTTTTGCAGAATCGTCCCTGTGACCGTCCTGTCTACAATTTAGGCACGCGGTCCTGGGGTTGATTGGGGACTCTATGGTTTGAGCTACCGCGCACCGTCGTTCTTCTTTGGCCTTTCATGACCTGAGGTTTAGGTCCTTCTCTACTTGAATACTTTTAAAGTCGTCGGCTAGTGTGATTACGTGTTGAGATCTCTTCGACGAATGTATAGCTGATACTTGGGATGGTAATTTCGGAAAATCCGCTTTAGTCTTGGTTCCTCTGAGTAGTTTGCTAGGCGCATCAGGTTTTGTAAATCCAATACGTAGTCCTTGAAGAATTCCCCTGATTGTTGTTGTCTCTGCCGGATCTTGTCATCTAACTTTTCCATATATCGTGCTGGTAGGAAAAACTTTAGGAAGTCCTCATTAAATTCATTCCATCTTTGCCGTTGACGGTGGTTATTGCGGAACCAGGTAAGAGTCCTATCACGGAAGAGCTCTGGCATCGTTCTCGGCAAGGAGTTCTTCGGGATATCATACACTGCCCTCAATTTTTTTCTAGCAGTTCCGCCGTTCTATTGTGGAAAAAAAAATTGACCTGCAGTCCGTGGTTACAATTGCCCTTCAAACTAGCATTTCTTGCCCCGAAAATTTGTTGTGTCGTCGCGAAAAGCGATGCTCAAATTTTGCGTGGCACCGTAATTTTTGTTATGTACCTAACTAGGTACTGTTCTCGCCTTGGCTGCGAGAGATGCACCAGTCTGTATGGCGCCGTAGTGTTTTCTATGTACACAAGCATATGCATGGAACACGGCTACGGTGCCATCAACTACAACGACAAGCACGACTCGGTGCCGATCGAGTAGAAACAGTAAAAGTACACAAAGGTCCGAAGGTTAAGTGAACATATTTGGGAAAATTTCATGGACCAAAAGGAACGATCGAAGTGTGCGTGCTTGCTGAGCGGGAGTGTCAGGGGCAACGGAAGAGGGGCAGATTGATAGAGGTGGTCGAAGAAGCCAGGTAGGCAGGAGGGTGGTGCGAGACTTTTTTGGGGAGTTGAGAAGGTTTGTTTTTTAAAAAGATCCGGGGACGATCGAAAAAAATTGGCAAGGGAACGTGAAACTAGAGTGCGCGGAAAAGGAAGAAAGAAAAGAAATCTTGGAGTGGAAATCAGGAAAAATTAAATCGTGAAAAAGAAAAGTTCTTAAAAAGAAATATGCTAGGTTAAATTTAAAAAGGGTGTTCGTATTTAAAAAGAAAAATGCTGAGTTGAATTGGAAAATGAAGTTGAAATGAAAAATGGTGATGTGGCGAATGAAAAATTAAATCGTGAAATGAAAAATTAAATCGTGCAATGAAAAATTAAATCGTGAAATAGAAAAAAAAAAAAAAAAAATATATGCTCAGTTAAATTTAAAAAAGAAGTTGGTGTGGAAAATAGTGGAATGGCGTAGGGGAAAAAGTAAAACGTGTCTTAAACGGGTCGAATAGGAGGAATCTATAACAATGTTGAAATATACAAGACATGAATTAGGATATATACAAGAAAGATATTAGGTTAAATATACAAGACATGAATTAGGATATATACAAGAAAGATATTAGGTTAAATATACAAGACATGAATTAGGATATATACAAGAGAGATATTAGGTTAAATATACAAGAAAGGAATTAGGTGAAATATACAAGAAATGAAATAAGATAAATTTGAGATAGGAAAAAACGAGGAAAGAAAGAAACACCAAGACATCGTCGGCAAATAATGCCCAAGTAAATGGGGTGAGTGCTACATTTTTTTTATTAAAATTTTCTGAATATATTTTTTTTTTTTCGCCTATATTCTTTTGTTGTTTTGGTGTATGTTTTTTCCAGATGTTAATTCATATATTTTTAATATCGTTAGTTCTATGCATTTATGCTTAATGTTGATCGACTAGAAGAGCCAACATAATGAACCCGATCGTTTAGCACCTTCGCTCCGAACCTCAATAAGGGGCCATATCGCGAAATTTGTTTTAGGACAGATATGTCTGAGGTAAGGTAGGCAGAGCAGGGTGCTTAAAAAAAACACCTAAACGCCCTGACAAATCGCGAAGTCACGCAACACCACCGCTTCTTGGTTTTTCACGACCTATTGGGAAAATAGTCCCAAACTTAAATACCCTGGAGGAAGCCGACACGAAATTTTGTTGTTTAGGACAAGGGTTTATGGCCTGAGTCGGAACAAGAACCACCCCACACTGCCGTAGCTAGTCCCGGCCGACAGCAAGCATGTCGCTTCCGTTCCGGCTCAGCCACCAGTTCGGACGTAGGTGGAATCGGCCCTTCTGTCCCGAACCTTTACCCATCCTTCTACTATTGTGACTTTTTCAAGTCGAAATAGCCCTTCCGAGGCCTCAAACACAACAAATGGCGCCCAACGTGGGGCGCTAAAAACACCTAAGTGCTTTGACAAATCGCGAAGTTGCGCAACTCCACCGCTTCTTGGTCTTTCACGACCTACTGGGAAAATAGTCCCAAATTTAAATACCCTGGAGTAAGCCGACACAAAATTTTTCTTGTCTAGGCCATGGGTTTATGGCCTGAGTCGGAACAGGAACCACCCCACACTGCCGTAGCTAGTCCCGGCCGCCAGCAAGCGTGTCGCTTCCGTTCCGGCTCAACCACCAATTCGGACGTAGGTGGAATTGGCCCTTCTGTCCCGAACCTTACCTTTAACTTCGACTATTTTGACTTTTTCAAGTCGAAATAGTCCTTTCAAGGCCTCAAACACAACAAATTTCGGCGGTGCAACTCAGTTGACCTGTAATGTGCGACAACATAAGAAAAAAATATCCTATGACTATTTCGAAATTTTTTCAACGGTTCGATTTGGCTCAGGTATTCGCATTCGCAATAAAGGTTCAACAATTTCTTCGACTCGCCGTCGGACCATACTGCAAATAAACATGTCATCATTATATTTGTTACTGAATAGCAGAGATAGATAGGTTTCTATATCTTAAGACCCTTTACTCGAACCAAAATAACGCTGAATAAAAAACAATAAACTACGTGAAAGACCGATTACTACGACAACAATTGATTTTAAAAATAAAATTCAAATATTTTATCTAACATTTCGTAGATTAAAAATTCACTCTTGTCAGTTTTGACAGCTTAACTTACCGCTTCAGCCAACATGATAAAAAAACGGGCAATTTCTTTTTGACCTGAAAGCGTTCTATTTATTATCAATTGACCTGTCGGACGGAACTGTCAAAAAAGAGGGCAGAACTGCAATAATTTTGCATCTAAACGGGTCACATTTTTTTCAGAAAAGAAATCCCCATTAGAGTAGAGTTAAAAAAAATTCGGAAATGTGGAGTAGAGTCAATTTTACTCTAATAACGTAATATGGTTGCGTTCGAAAATGTCAGAGCAGAGTAAAGCTCCGTTTTCACGGCGATAGTTGTGTACGATAGTACTTTTATGAAAGTATAGCACTATACTATGATAGTGTGACACTGCTGTTTTCACGGCGCGATAGTGCGACAGATAAATTAGACATGTCACTTGTCTAATTTATCTTGTCAAACGTGATAATATAAAATGTATCAAGTAGAGTTGGTTGCAATTGTGCATTTTGTAACAAGTATATAGTAGGGTGGTCCTTATATAGGGTATGCTCGAATTTTTTTTCACGCTGGTCCTAAATCAGTTCCAAATATATAAAAAAAAATTCCTGCCAAATTTCAGCTCTTAATTTTAATATTAACCCGAGCCCCCCAGCAGCCAAAGTTTTAAATGGGAGTAACATGGGAAAAGTTCTGATGTACTTTTGGAATTTTTTAACTGATGAACTAATGTACGGACTTTAATCACCAATAAATATTCTTATAGGAAATTTAACGCTCTACAAAAAAGGTCCTATGTGATTTTGCGCTAACTATATCGGTTCCAAAGTTATTATTCATGAATCTATTAATTGCTAAAAATAGAGGGCTCGGGTTAATATTAAAATTAAGAGCTGAAATTTGGCAGGAATTTTTTTTTTTATATTTGGAACCGATTTAGGAACAGCGTGAAAAAAAATTCGAACATACCCTATATAAGGACCACCCTAGTATATAGGTATTATATATTTTTAATATAAAGTTTATTTGTACATATTTCAACCGTGTACTCCAACCGTGTTGGACGTGTTCTTCTCAATTGCTAAAAATTTTTCAAATTGCTACTACCTTGTGATTCTGTCGTCCGTTTGTAATTCGGGCTGACTGTTGACTATCTTTAATTATTCTTGCGCTCGTTCGTGAATTTGTGAATTATTAGCTTCATACGTTATTGCTTCAGACATTATGGCGGATTGTGCCGCGTCATTGTGCGTGGATAAACCTAATGGATCGCTATTTGTGCTATGTGCCGGCTTATGCGGGAAATCGTTCCATAGTAAATGTGTTGGTCTTGAAGGCACCATAGGTGATGTGATCGTCAAATCCGGTAATGGTCTGTACGGGTTCTTCCCCACATGCAGGTCTTCTTCAATGGCGAGCTATGTGACTAGGCTAAAACTTATACGTGCTGCCGTTTCTTCCGCAAGCGATGTCTTAACCACCTCCAATAAAAACTTCCAAGACGCCCTCCTCGAGGTCGATAGACTTCTAACAGTCAATACCGATGGTGCTAAGGTATTTACTCCAAGTTTATTGATGCCGTCTGCTGCCAAGACTTCGCAATCAATTATGGCACCGGGCAAAGATCCGCTGCATGTACATATTTCCGATACTCGGGTACTTCGCTCTACTAGTGCTAAAACGAACAGGCTGGCTCAGGTCATTCACCGTGTGCACTGGCTGTCGCAACGACTTCATCAAACGGTAATGCACGGTCGGTCGCCTGTTCCCCTATGCGAACTGACGATGGGTCAACTTCATCAGCTGATCAATTTTTGCCATCGTCGAAAGTAAACAACATCAATCAGCTGATTGCTCCGTCTACTGGAAAAGGCGCAACAATCCCACCGCCACCGCCACCGCCATCGTCGAATGTAAACAACATCGATCAACTGATTGCCCAGTCTACTGGAAAAAGCGCAATAACCCCCCCGGTTCCTCAGAGCAAGCGGAGGGGATCATCTGTAGCTGATGCGTCAACTGTTTTGATACCTGTAATGGATACAAACATTCCTGCCGGTATTGTACCCGGCAATAATTCCGATGAATGGAGCACAGTTAACGTAAGGAAATCTAGCAGGCGTAAATTAATCGATAGTGCTATTTCTCCAGCTGATTTAAAAATTATTACTGGCCACAAGTGGCTTCATCTATCACGCTTCGGCGCAAGTACCACGCAGGATTCTGTAGGTAGCTTCATTGCAGGTAAACTCTTGGTTAGCTTCGAGAACGTCCGCTGTCTCAAATTGCTGAAGAAGGACGCGGATGTCAGCGCACTTCGCTTTGTAAATTTCAAGATTTGTCTTCCCCCAAATCTATTTTTCAAATACCTTTCGTCTGAGATCTGGCCATCTGGTTTGGTAGTTAGACCATTCAAGCACCTGCAAAAAAACGGCATACGCAATGCTTCCAACAACGAACCGTAGTGCACCATAGCTCAGGTAACATTGATTCACCAGATAAGTTACGTAAAACGATGCTGGTTTACTACCAAAATATTGGAGGAATGAAAACGAAGCTTCCTCTTTTTCGTGTGAATGTTTCTGATGTAAAGGCTGACGTGATAATACTAACTGAAACTTGGTCGGACGATGATGTTTCTACTTGCGAACTAGGATTACGCAACTTCAATATTTTTCGAATGGATCGGGGTCAAACCTGCAGTGCTGAAAAACGAGGCGGTGGATGCCTGGTAGCAGTTTCAAATTGTCATGCTTCTAAGCGCATTATTACATCCGATACCGATAACGTCGAACACATCTTTGTTGAGGTAACCTCGCTCCAGCGTAAGCTGCTAACCCCTTTCCGTTTTTCTACCTTGTCGTGGTGAGGGGGCTTGAGACACTTGTGTCGACTAAAGGAAAGACAAAACCATGATGAGTAAGCCTATGGACATAGACTCTCCAAGTGGTAACCAGACCATGTCTGGGAATCCACCCGCTGCGGCGGCCAGGGCTCGGATTTTGGAAGCCCCACCATCATGTATGACTGCAATGGGTGATCCCGGTTGTAGAGGAAGCACACTACTGGATCTCAGTAACTCCATGGAGGATTTACTGCTTGCCGATGAGGATAGTACTGACTACACAAAAGCGGTTAATCCACTATCCCATGGAGAATGAATGTGCTGCAACCATTTCGGAGGCGGAGATTTTGACTCCAAGGTCTGTGGAGGAAAGTACCGGGATTGTGTCTTCGGTTAATCTGAATCGGCCGATGAACAAGGAAAGTACCATTACCTCTGGTGTGGTTAATCCGAGTTCGATGGTTGCGGAGAGTACCTGTGCTAGTGGCGTGGGTGATCCGACATCGATGGTTGAGGACAGTACATGTGCTTCAGGCACTGTTAATCTGAAACCGTTGATTGCGGAAATCACCGGTGCTACTAGTGAGGTTAATCCGAAACCGGCATGCTCCTGTCCTCTTGAGGATAAGCTGAGCAAATGCCAGAAGAAAAGAAGAAGGTGGGCCAGAGCCAAGGCAAGAGCTGGGGCTGCTACGACAGGTGTCATAGCGGTCAGTGGTAATGTCGTGGAGAAGCCTGCCGGTGAAAACGTTAATAAGCGCAATCGATCTGTGGAGGAATCTCCCGAAGCAAATCTTGCGGTTGATGGCAAATTCCATGCTTCTACTTCTGGCAGGACGAGAAAGATGAGGAGGACGGAAGCCATTCAAGCCGATGTCCGACCGTCTACTTCAGGAGCCGCAGCAGCAGGCAAACCGGACTGCTGCACCTTAGAAGAGACTGGCTCTGTATCGGCAGAGCGAATGCGCGGGGAGATTAGTGTAGCTGACCTAGCTGGCGCTGGACCCTCAGGCGCGAAGATCAATCCGAAAACTGCGTGCGCGGAGACTGTCATCTCAAAGAGGAACGAAACCTTCTCTGAGGTGGCAGCATCCGCCTTGCTGGCGGTAATCGGCATTGGTCCTCAGGGCAAACAGCTGACCAAGAGTCACATTGCTGTCCTGGAGAACGGCCTATGGAAGCTTCTGGGTGAAGCAAAGGCCTCACCTAGATTCGAGGGCATGGATGTCTGTGACGGACTTATGCAAGTTCGTTGCGGGGATTCATTAGCTTTCGAGTGGCTGACGGATGCCGTTGGGAAGATTTTGGCGGAGAACCGTGTCATTTTCGTGGTTGCGAAAGGGGACACGTTTCTGAAGCTGATTCGGGCAGTATGCTGGATTCCGGGTAAACCTAGGAAACCCCAGGAAATACTTGCCCGGCTTCGTATCCAGAACGCAGGAGTTGACACTACCAAGTGGCGAGTCTATGAACAGCGTAAGAGCAGCAGTCTCGACGGCACTGAGAGCTGTACTCTTGTACTTGGTATAGCTGGCGGTAGTGTAGAGGTTCTGTGAACTAGATATGACATGCGTCCATATCTGTTCCTTGGGATGATTAAATTTAATCTTCCTAAGTAGTAGTTATATGTGGATGCAATGTGAGGGTGATTATCTTGTAATGGCGAACTGCGGCATCATATTTAACCAGATCAACTTGCAACAGGCTAAGGCTGCTACCGCATTACTAAGTAGGAGACTTAACATACTGCACACATCCCCATATGTATCAATAATAAAGGAACCATGGATTCGCAACAGGCGAGTGTGTGGACTGGGTTCGATTCAGGGAGGCCGGATCATTTATGATGAAGGATCTGAAAGACCGCGTGCCTGTCTATTCATATCAAATATGATAGAGGCGACGATGTTGAGGCAGTTCACTTGTCAAGATGTTGTAGCGGTCAAAATGTCTAACGTTTTGGAGGGTAGAAGACAAGACATAATAGTAGTGTTGGCTTACCTTCCGTATGACTCGTTATTACCTCACCCATCCAGGGAGCTGACCGGGCTCGTTAGATTCGTGGACACCAATAACTTACAGCTTGTCATTGGATGTGATGCTAATGCTCAACACACTGTTTGGGGCAGCAGTAAATGCAATCCTAGAGGTGAGCGATTATTGGAGTTCATTATGTCGTCGTACCTCGTAGTAAGCAACAGAGGCATCAAGGCGACGTTTGTTACGAACAGGCGGACGGAAGTGATAGACATGACGATATCTTCTTCTAGGATTGCAGAATCAATAAGAAATTGGCGCGTCCTGGAAGAGGAAACTCTGTCGGATCACAGATATCTGGAATTCCGACTGGCGGCTGACAAGCCTGTCATACCGGCTATACGGAATCCATGAAATGCTGACTGGAATTTGTTCAGATCTCTCTTACAGGAGAGATCTCAAATACCACGAAAAATGAGGACGCCAGATATGATTGAGGAAGTGACTTCTCGTCTAAGTCTAACCTTAGGTCAGTGTTTTGCGGAATCGTGTCCAGTCAGCAAGAGCCGATGTGGCACCACAGTTCCTTGGTGGACTGCGGACCTGCAGAAGCTCAGAAAAACCTCCAGGAGGCTTCTGAATCGCGCACTTAAGAGTGGCTCAGAGGCCGACTGGGATCACTACCGAACAGTGCAGAGGGAATACAAGAAGCTGGTTAAGACATCTAAACTAGCCTCTTTTAGGAACTACTGTGAGAGTTTGGAAGGAACCAGGGAAACGGCTAGGCTGCACAAAGTCTTTCAGAAAGACAACACGGCTAGGCTTGATTCCCTGCTAAAACCTGATGGTGCATATACCACTTTGAGAATGGAGTCACTAAGAACCCTCCTTGAGGCCCATTTTCCTGGAAATCAGGTGATCGAAAGCGATCAATGCTTGGTTAAGACACTCTGCCCGACTAAAGACAGAGTGCCCAGGCGTAGCTGGTATATGGCGTCTGCTGTAGTGACAGTTGAGGCGGTGAAATTTGCTATTTCATCATTTGACAGCTATAAGTCACCAGGAGTGGATGGTGTATATCCGATAATGCTAAAAGAGGGGGCAGATGTTCTAGTGCCTATCCTCAGAAAGATATTTTCTGCATGCTTGGCGCATGGATACGTCCCATCTTCGTGGCAACTGGTCAGAGTAGCGTTCATCCCGAAGCCAGGGAGAGACGATTATACTTTGCCCAAAAGTTTTAGGCCAATCAGCATAACATCGTTTGTTCTGAAAAGTCTGGAACGACTGGTAGAGAAACACATTAGGGAAATGGCTCTCAAAGAGCATACTCTTTGTTCGCAACAACATGCGTATCATAGCGGAAAGTCTTGTGATTCAGCGCTTCATTCTCTGGTATCCAGAATAGAAGAGACGCTGGACCGGAAAAAGTACGCGCTGGGCCTTTTTGTGGACATTGAGGGTGCGTTTGATAGTGTACCCTTTAATTCACTGTGTGATGCTGCCAATAGACATGGTGTGGATGTAACTTTAGTCAAGTGGATTCACTCCATGCTCACACAGAGAATGCTATTCGCGGAGACAGGGGATGGGCAGTATGCTACGACGGGGGTCAGTAAGGGCTGTGCTCAGGGCGGGGTTCTTTCGCCACTGTTGTGGAGTATGCTAATTGACTCACTGCTCCTCGAACTGCAGGATCTGAATATTCACGTACAAGCTTACGCTGATGACTTGGCTGCACTAGCTGTCGGGCTATCGCTTAGGGACGTTTGCAATAAAATGCAGAGAGTCCTTAGGGTAATCGATGGCTGGTGTCAACGACACGGACTTTCTGTTAGTCCTAGCAAGACCGCTCTAGTTTTGTTTACTAGGAAAAGAAGAACTGAAGGTCTAGCGTTACCAATGCTGAAGGGAGAAACCATTCAGCTCTCGGAGAAAGTTAAATATCTTGGAGTAATCCTGGATAGCAAGCTTCTCTGGAGGGAACATGTTGATACAAAGGTGAACCGTGCGTTAGTAACTTTCTGGCAGTGCCGGAGAGCTTTTGGGCGAACATGGGGTGTTAGGCCTTCAATGGTATATTGGCTATATACAGCCATTATAAGACCCATCCTAATCTGTGCATCAGTGGTTTGGTGGACTAAGTCTGAATGTGCATACATCCGAGCTAGTCTCGCTAAACTACAGAGGACCGTCTGCATCGGTGTTACAGGAGCCTTGCGTACCATACTGGGTGCGGCACTCGATGCGCTGCTCAATTTGCCACCGCTTGATATTATTGTTCAGGCAGAAGCAATGAGAGCTACCCACAGACTGATGAGACTGGGCCTGTGGAGAAAAGGGTATTGCAAGGGTCATGGAGAAATGGCCCGAAGGTTGTCTGAGAACCCCATCTTCGATATGCCTTCGGATGCTATGACTTCGACATGTATGCTCAAAAGGAGATATCAGGTAGAGATCCCGAGCAAGGAGGAGTGGGTAAACCAGTCCGCTCTGCCTAGCGGATTCACTGATATATTCTATACGGACGGCTCAATGACTGAAAAAGGGTCTGGAGCTGGAATGTACCTGCAGACTGAAAATCTCAGGTACTCTTTCGCCCTAGGAAAACATTCTTCGGTATTTCAGGGTGAAGTATATGCGATCCTTAAGGCAGAAGAATGGATTATAGAGAGAAGATGGAGAGGCACGATGATCTGCATTTGCAGCGACAGTCAGGCCGCTCTACAATCTTTAGATAGTCCAATCGACTTGGTACGTGAGTGTAAGGAGCGGTTGAACTCTGTTGGCAGATTCAATGACTAAACGCTCACATGGGTTCCGGGTCACCAAGGTATTGGTAAATGGCAATGAAATAGCGGATGCATTAGCAAAAGCTGGATCGGAGTCAGCCTTGGTTGAACCAGAGCCAGTTTTCGGTGTGCTTGTTGCTGTTAGGGCTGCCGTTGATGAGGTGGTGAGTAAATCACACATTGAGAGATGGCGGCTTTTTCCGGAAATGCGGCAGACCAGAAACCTTGTTGAGGGACCAAGTTTTCTTCTCAAATTGAGCAGAAAGGAATGTAGTAGTATGGTTGATGTTCTCACAGGGCATAACTCGTGTGGCCTACACATGGTCAGATTGAGAATCATTGACGACCCCATGTGCACTGCTTGTGACGAGAGCGACGACACGACGGAACATTTTCTTCTCGAGTGTCCAGCTTACTCTTTTGCAAGAATGCATGTATACGGCGTCGATGTTATGAGGATAGAGGAACTCCGTTCTCGCTCGCTACCTGAGCTTTTGAAATTCGTGAGAAGGACGGAAAAGTTCGAGTAGAGACTGGGGATTCGAGTATAATGGGCCAGGTGGCCTGAATGCTCAAGTATCGCCTTTTAGTGTGTCTTCCCCACACCAAACAACAACAACAACAAGCTGCTAATAGGATGTGCATATATCGCCCCAGGGATCATCCGTTGATGTCTACACTAGGCACTGCTCTATATTTGAAAACATTATGAACGGCTACCCATTCTACTTGTTGGCGATTATAATCTGCCGAATGTTAACTGGACGTCTACCAATTGGATGGCTTCGAATGACCGCATCATAGACAATACTTTTGTGGATTGTCTCTGCGACCTAGATTTGAATCAATATAATCGCATCTTCAATAGTAAAGGTAAATTACTCGACTTAGTGCTCTCAAATATATCGTCATCACCGGAGATTACTCTCTCAAGTTACGAGCTACTTCCGTTGGACGCTATGTTTCATCCGGCTCTTGCAATCACGCTTAACATTTCTCACAGTAATCTAGCCAATAACCATTTTTCTTATCTTAACTTTAAAAATGACGACTATGTTCCTATCTGTGAACAGCTAACATTAATCGATTGGACACAGTTGCTTGAGGACCTTGAAATTAATGTCGCTCTCTCACGGTTGTACTCTGCCATTTTTATTATTGTGGATTTATATGTTCCATTAAAAATATTTTCCGGTTCGTCCTATTCTCGCTGGTTCGATTCTGAACTTAGACAAATTATAAGAGACAAAAAAATTGCCCATGCTTAATATAAGGAATCCCTTTCTCCTACTGACTACTCGGAATTTTCACGATTGCGCAGCCTTTGTAAGACCAAGAAAAAACTCTGTTATATCGCGTATACTCGTCTTATTGAAAGTAATATACCCAGCAATACTAAGGCCTTCTGGAACTTCATTAATTCACTTAGATCCGACAATCTCTTACCGCCATGCATGTGCCTACTCTGCCCATGATCCACTCAGCATAGCGGAAATGTTCGCTGACTTCTTCTTGAGTGTTTACGACGATGGTAGGAACTGTCAAGTTAGCCCGGTGTCCACATCTATGCATGAGGGTATCGGCTTAAATGTGTCATCTTTGGTCATTGAAACCAACGATATCTACGTAATGCTCAACGAACTGGACATATCTAAAGGCATGGGTCCTGACGATGTCCCACCAATTTTTTTATGAAACTGTCGACAGTGTCTTGTGCAACCCCTAACGTTTATTTTCAACCTATCCCTGCAGTCAGGTTTTTTTTTCCCAATATGTGGAAAACTTCCTTCATTATTCCCATCCACAAATCGGGAGACAAGGGCAATGTAGAGAATTATAGACCGATTTCAATCCAATCCACTGTTGCCAAAATCTTTGACGCAATTGTGACAGGGAAACTGACCCCCTTGTTCAGAAATTACATCACACCTTTTCAGCATGGGTTTCAGAAACGCAAATCGACTGTAACTTATCTCTTGCCATACGTGCAAACGATCAACTCTGCTCTAGAATCTAAATCCGAAGTTCACGCAGTATATACGGACTTCGCGAAGGCCCTTGTCAAGGTAAATCATTATCTACTTATTTCTAAGCTTGCAGACCTAGGCGTATCTGGCGATTTACTCAATTGGATACGTGACTTCTTACAGAATTGGACCTGCGTGGTCAATTTAAAAACTGCCCAATCTAAACCCTTTGCTGTCAATTCGGGTGTGCCGCAAGGTTCTCACCTCGGACCGCTGCTGTTCTTATTATTCATCAATGACATCAGTTACATATTTGATAATGTAAATTTTCTTTTGTTTGCGGATGATCTAAAAAAATTTAAAACTGTCAATTCAATACGATATTGTGTAGCTATTCAACATAATATTGATAGGCTCTTTGAGTGGAGTGTAGCTAATCGCCTTCCTTTAAATATAAGTAAATGTAGTTACATTATTTTTCATAGAGTGCGTGAATCCATTTCCTTTAATTAATATGCTGACTGCAAAAGACTTAGGGCTTGTGCTTGATGCATCACTCACTCTCGTACCACATATAACACAAATTAGCAACTCTGCTCGGAGAATGCTTGAGCTCGTCATAAGAAATACCCAAGACTTTCGGAATATTCATTGCCTAAATGCTCTCTACTGTTCTCTGGTGCGTCCTTATCTTGAATATCTGTCGGTCATTTGGAACCCTTATTTCCAAGTGCACTCTGCGAGGCTTGAGACGGTTCAGCACAAATCTCTTCGATACATCGCCTACAAGCTTCACATACCTGTTACTGAAATTAATTACGACTCTATGCTTGCCACTTTAAATTTAAACACTCTTTCCAAACGGCGTGAGCAATTCGACTTGATTGTACTGTTCAGGATCTTAAACAGCGAGTTAGACTCCCCACAATTACTTGAGTGCATTAATTTTCGTGTACCTAGCCGCTCATCACGATCTAATGAGCTATTCTACACCAAGTGTCATATGACTGCATATGGCAAGAACTGCCCAGCCACTCGATTAATGGAAACTGGAAATATATTTTGTGGCATTATCGATTTTTTTAATACAAATGTTGCTGAAGTCAAATCATTGAATTGCTTGCAATCTTAGTTTTAATTAAATTGAATTATATATGTATGTACTAGTTCTAATATTGATGTTGATATTTATAATATTATACTTTATTCTGAAGGGTCACGCACCCGTTAATTTTATAAAATACAAATATATGTATTAAAAAAAAATTAAAAGGTGGCGTCTCGCAATTAGCAACACGTACACACAAAATCAAAATGATATTTTCTGACAACTAGCAGCGCGTCACAATATCGAAATTATTAAATATTTTTATTTTTTGAAGTTAGATATTATTTTTTTAACGTCAAATGTTAAAGTCAAGATAAAAAATCTGCCAACAATCTGGGCGTAACTTTATTATTTTTCCGGTAGAAGTTAGGAACGCGTTCAATTCTGAAATGCGGTGGAGGCTACTATGTGACTGAAAACCTATCAAAAAGAACAAGATCGTGGAAGTGAAAATCTGATTGGATCTGAGAGATATGGAATAATTTATGAAAAAGTACACAATCACTTTACACCCCCTTAGGGGTCAATTATGGAGAATACATAGAATAAAATTAAATTCAATATTTGGGACGAGGTAGTAGATATGTCGAAAATCGTGGGAAAATATGCATTCTATTTTCACAGATATTTTTATTGCCCCCCTTCTGAACGCCAATAGATATTCGTTTTTTTTTATTCAAAATTATTTTTCTAGTTGATTTACATATACACACCGAGTTTCAACATTATAGCTTAAGCCGTTCCATATACAAGAAAACCCCCCCCCCCCCCCCGCTTCTACCACACTACCCTCAGGAGTCGAATTTCAAAAAACCTTGAAAACACTTTCTAGGTATTCATACGAAGAATCCGTAGAATAAAAATGAATTTTTGATGAATGTTTTCACAGTACATTTTGAATTGAAAATACAAGGTTTTCCGGTAAATACTGTTAAATTTATTTTGTGTGACGTTTCGGACTCGACTGAGTCCTTTATCAAACTGATCGACAATATCTCTACAACTGTTATATAGAGAGATTAAACGGTTCATGCTAGAAAGTTGAAACTCGGTGTGTATATGTAAATCAACTAGAAAAGTAATTGTGATAAAAAAAAATTTGAATATTCATTGGCGTTCATTGGGGCAAAAAAAATTATTTGTAAATATAATAAATATAAAATGCATATATTTTCACGATTTTCGTCATATCTACTAGGTCTTTCCAAAAACTGAATTCATTTTTATTCTACGGATTCTTCGTATGCATATCTAGAAAGTTTTTTCAAGGTTTTTTGAAATTCAACCCCTAAGGGTAGTGTGGTACGAGTGGGGGTGTTTTTCCTATATATGGAACGGCTTAAGCTACAAAGTTGAAACTCGGTGTGAATATGTAAATCAACTAGAAAGGTAATAGTGATAAAAAAAAAATTTAATATTCATTGGCGTTTAGAAAGGGGGGCAAAAAAAATTATTTGTAAATATAATATATATAAAATGCATATATTTTCACGATTTTCGTCCTATCTACTAGGTCTTTCCAAATATTGAATTCATTTTTATTGAAAATACAAGGTTTTCCGGTAAATACTGTTAAATTTATTTTGTGTGACGTTTCGGACTCGACTGAGTCCTTTATCAAACTGATCGACAATATCTCTACAACTGTTATATAGAGAGATATTGTCGATCAGTTTGATAAAGGACTCAGTCGAGTCCGAAACGTCACACAAAATAAATTTAACAGTATTTACCGGAAAACCTTGTATTTTCAATAAAAATGAATTCAATATTTGGAAAGACCTAGTAGATAGGACGAAAATCGTGAAAATATATGCATTTTATATATATTATATTTACAAATAATTTTTTTTGCCCCCCTTTCTGAACGCCAATGAATATTCAATTTTTTTTTTATCACTATTACCTTTCTAGTTGATTTACATATTCACACCGAGTTTCAACTTTGTAGCTTAAGCCGTTCCATATATAGGAAAAAACACCCCCACTCGTACCACACTACCCTTAGGGGTTGAATTTCAAAAAACCTTGAAAAAACTTTCTAGATATGCATACGAAGAATCCGTAGAATAAAAATGAATTCAGTTTTTGGAAAGACCTAGTAGATATGACGAAAATCGTGAAAATATATGCATTTTATATTTATTATATTTACAAATAATTTTTTTTGCCCCAATGAACGCCAATGAATATTCAAATTTTTTTTTATCACAATTACTTTTCTAGTTGATTTACATATACACACCGAGTTTCAACTTTCTAGCATGAACCGTTTAATAGTTAGGAAAAACACCCCCTACCCCCGTAGCATACTACCACAAAAAAAAAATATATTTTTCCAACATTCCGCTACTGTAGCTCTATCTAAATACCAAGTTTAAGGCTTATATCATTACAGGTTCTCAAGATATAAGCATCGGAACTTTTTCCTTTACACCCTCCCCCTCTACACCCTCAACCCCAAAACTTTTTTCCCTACTAGAGTTTAATAAGCGCTACTTTTGGTAAAAATTCTAATCATTTTTTTTACACTGTTCTTGAGATATGAAATGTGTTTGATTTGAAAAATTCTCATCCCCTCCACTTCTATGCTCCACCTCCCACTTGAAAAATTTTACTTTGATCAATCTTTGTTTGTCGACCTTTATACCCAAACCGAATTTTATTTTTCTAGAGCCATTGGTTCATGAGATATCGTAATCTAAAGTTTTTCACCCCCCACCCCCATACACAACTTCCCCCACCCAAAATTTTTCTTGATTCTGTTCTCCTAGTAAAACTACAAATATTTCTTAAGTTTGAATAGTGTGCCATTAACGGTTTAGGAGATATGGATCTTAGAATGTCTCTATCTCGCCTTTTTTGGGTTTCGGACGCATTACATTTCCCCCCATTCCCACACCCCTTGATCAATATTGACAATTTTTCTGCAAATGGGTCTACTATCAGAGCTCTATAGAAATTCCAAGTTTCAGCTTCCTATCATTAGGGGTTACTGAGATCTCTCCCTCCTTCCCCCTCACACCCCTACCCATAAAAATTTGGTCACTTCAAGGCGCCTACCCCGTCTATTCGTTAAAAAAATTTCAATTTAATATCTTAAATCGTTTGGCAGCTACGAGCCTCCAAACGATCTTGCGTACGGCGTACGGCGGACAGACGGACTGAAAATTTTTATTGCTTTTTTCGCGTCTACTAGTTATGAAACGTGAAAATAAAAATTTTGAGGGTAGCAAATTTTTTTTTTTTAAGAATCAATCACAATACTTAATTATTAAAATAATAAAGTAAAACATAATGCAGTCACGATCGGCTGCAAGCCAATCGTATAATACTCTAGATGATACAGAACTCCGATGAATATTGAAGTTGGGGATGAAGAAGTATTATTAATTTTTGATGAATGTTTTCACAGTACATTTTGAATTGAAAATACAAGGTTTTCCGGTAAATACTGTTAAATTTATTGTGTGTGACGTTTCGGACTCGACTGAGTCCTTTATCAAACTGATCGACAATATCTCTACAACTGTTATATATACAAATGAAAGTAGGTAAAAAAGGGTTACTAAATTAACTAACAGAAGGGTCAATTAGAAAAACAGGTAAAAAAGGGGGTTACAAAATTAACTAATAGAAGGGTCAATTAGAAGACAAAAGGGGAAATTTACGGTGATAAGGGAGGTCATAAAAATATTAAACAGAGGCGGGGGTTTATAAGAAGGGAAATAGTTATGAAAGTTGAAATTAATTAATTAGTTTTTGGGATCGAAGATTTTTGGTAAACGTTGTTTTTTCCAAAACGTAGACAAGGTAGCCAAAGTGAAGAGAGGTTGTATCCAGCGTCTCGGTTAAAATTTTGTGGATGTTTGGTTATCTCAATTGCTTCTCTTACAATTCTTTGAAAATAGTGTTTCGTCCTGGCCAATATTTTGACGTTGTTGAAATCGATTGAATGGTTTTCTACCGCTGCATGTTCCGCAATTGCTGATGAGTGGACCTGGTTTTTTTGTGTGCAGCGTTGATGTTCACGAATCCTTGTTCTGATGGTCCGTCCTGTTTCTCCGATGTAGACTTTGTTGCAAGACCCGCAGGGAACTTTGTAAATGCCCTCCATTTCCAGTGGGATTTTGTCCTTTTGGTTTCCTAAGAAACCTCGAAGCGTGGTTGCCGTAGAGTAGGTCGTACGTATGTCGGCTTTCCTGAGTACCCTGCCGATTCGATCTGTTGTACCCTCTATGTAAGGTAATGTCACCCATCTTTTTATAGTATGCTCGTTCGTATCTTTTTCTTCCTGGTTCTTCATGGCTTTGGGTTTCTGTTTGCATACTTTGTTGATAGTGCTCCTAGTGTATCCGTTGGCTGCAAAGGTTTTCTGTAGGTGTTCCATTTCGTTGCGAAGTGCGTGTGGGTTATCGTTGGTGATACATTGTGCTCTGTGGATAAGTGTTCTAAGTACTCCTTCCTTCTGCTTGGGATGATGGTGGGAAGACGCATGTAGATATCTGTTAGTGTGAGTAGGTTTTCTGTATACGGCGAAATGTAAAGATGGTACAGCTTTTTCGACTAGTACATCCAAAAAGGGTAGTTTGCCGTCTTTTTCCATCTCCATTGTGAATTTGATGTTGCTGTGTTGTGAGTTGAGGTGGTCTAGGAACTTATCTAATTCCTCTTTTCCATGCTGCCAGATAATGAAGGTGTCGTCAACATATCGAAGGTATAGTTTCGGTTTTAGTGATGCTGAGTTGAGAGCGTTCTTTTCGAATTCTTCCATGAAAATTTCCGCAACTACTGGGGATAATGGAGAACCCATGGCAGCGCCTTCCGTCTGTTTGTAGAGTTTGCCTAATGCTGAGAAATAAGTGTTGGTTAAGCAAAATTCGATTAAATCCACTCTGTTATCCGGTATGAGTTTTTTGATGAGATTCATAGTGTCCTTGATCGGAATATTGGTGAACAAGGATTCGACGTCTAAGCTTACTAGTATGTCCTCCGGATTTATTTCGATGTTTCTTAATGTTTCAACTAGATGTGTAGAATTTTTCACGGTCCTGGGTGTGTTTCCGACGAAAGGGCGTACCTCAGCTGAGAGAGCTTTGGCCAAACCTTTTGTAAGCGCTCCGATGGAACTAACAATGGGGCGAAATTACACCCAACAAAATCCCAACTGAAGAGATCATCCAACAAATTGAACCTGCAATCAGAGGTCTCCCTCAGGCAATGCAAATCCGGCACGAAGTCTCCCACATTATAAGCCGTGCAATCCCCCCTGCAACGAACATATCACACAATGAACGAAAAGCCCTTAGAGAGCTAAAGGAATTGAAAGACATCTCTATTATGCGGGCTGACAAAGGAAACGCCACAGTAATCATGGACACGACGCAATATGAAGCTAAACTCCAGAACATTCTACAAACAGGACCATACACGGAAATAAAAAGAGACCCGACTACTTCGCTCCATCGAAAACTATCACTATTGATTAAAAAGGATCCTAACTTAACGTCAACGTATTCAAAATTGATCCCTTCTGATCCACATACTCCGAAAATGTACGGTTTACCAAAGATCCATAAGCCGGATGCTCCTTTTCGCCCCATTGTTAGTTCCATCGGAGCGCTTACAAAAGGTTTGGCCAAAGCTCTCTCAGCTGAGGTACGCCCTTTCGTCGGAAACACACCCAGGACCGTGAAAAATTCTACACATCTAGTTGAAACATTAAGAAACATCGAAATAAATCCGGAGGACATACTAGTAAGCTTAGACGTCGAATCCTTGTTCACCAATATTCCGATCAAGGACACTATGAATCTCATCAAAAAACTCATACCGGATAACAGAGTGGATTTAATCGAATTTTGCTTAACCAACACTTATTTCTCAGCATTAGGCAAACTCTACAAACAGACGGAAGGCGCTGCCATGGGTTCTCCATTATCCCCAGTAGTTGCGGAAATTTTCATGGAAGAATTCGAAAAGAACGCTCTCAACTCAGCATCACTAAAACCGAAACTATACCTTCGATATGTTGACGACACCTTCATTATCTGGCAGCATGGAAAAGAGGAATTAGATAAGTTCCTAGACCACCTCAACTCACAACACAGCAACATCAAATTCACAATGGAGATGGAAAAAGACGGCAAACTACCCTTTTTGGATGTACTAGTCGAAAAAGCTGTACCATCTTTACATTTCGCCGTATACAGAAAACCTACTCACACTAACAGATATCTACATGCGTCTTCCCACCATCATCCCAAGCAGAAGGAAGGAGTACTTAGAACACTTATCCACAGAGCACAATGTATCACCAACGATAACCCACACGCACTTCGCAACGAAATGGAACACCTACAGAAAACCTTTGCAGCCAACGGATACACTAGGAGCACTATCAACAAAGTATGCAAACAGAAACCCAAAGCCATGAAGAACCAGGAAGAAAAAGATACGAACGAGCATACTATAAAAAGATGGGTGACATTACCTTACATAGAGGGTACAACAGATCGAATCGGCAGGGTACTCAGGAAAGCCGACATACGTACGACCTACTCTACGGCAACCACGCTTCGAGGTTTCTTAGGAAACCAAAAGGACAAAATCCCACTGGAAATGGAGGGCATTTACAAAGTTCCCTGCGGGTCTTGCAACAAAGTCTACATTGGAGAAACAGGACGGACCATCAGAACAAGGATTCGTGAACATCAACGCTGCACACAAAAAAACCAGGTCCACTCATCAGCAATTGCGGAACATGCAGCGGTAGAAAACCATTCAATCGATTTCAACAACGTCAAAATATTGGCCAGGACGAAACACTATTTTCAAAGAATTGTAAGAGAAGCAATTGAGATAACCAAACATCCACAAAATTTTAACCGAGACGCTGGATACAACCTCTCTTCACTTTGGCTACCTTGTCTACGTTTTGGAAAAAACAACGTTTACCAAAAATCTTCGATCCCAAGAACTAATTAATTAATTTCAACTTTCATAACTATTTCCCTTCTTATAAACCCCCGCCTCTGTTTAATATTTTTATGACCTCCCTTATCACCGTAAATTTCCCCTTTTGTCTTCTAATTGACCCTTCTATTAGTTAATTTTGTAACCCCCTTTTTTACCTGTTTTTCTAATTGACCCTTCTGTTAGTTAATTTAGTAACCCTTTTTTACCTACTTTCATTTGTATATATAACAGTTGTAGAGATATTGTCGATCAGTTTGATAAAGGACTCAGTCGAGTCCGAAACGTCACACACAATAAATTTAACAGTATTTACCGGAAAACCTTGTATTTTCAAGAAGTATTATGTATGTATGTTGTATGTCCTTCATTAAGGAGTCCCATTAAATTGCTACTCAAAACTAAAAGACAATATTCACTGTTTAATTTCATATCTTGAACTGGAAAAAAATATCCTTTTTGAAGGACTTTCATATGGGAGGCGGAGCAAGGACTCACTCGATTTCTTACATATTCATCCTTTTCATTAGAACCATTCAGAAATTAATGTGTACAAAATTTCAAATTTGTAGTTTGAAGCGTTCAAAAGTTATCGAAAAATATTGTTGAACACGTCTCTTAAGGATTTTTTGTATGGAAGGTAAAAGAAGGAATAAAATGATTTCGCTGACTAGTAAACTCGAACTTTGTTTTCACTCAAAATTAATTTGTGCAAAATTCTGAATTCATAGCTAAACGATTACTTGAGTTATAGTGAGTTTCGTAAATTAAATGAAGTCATTTTTACAGGATATTTGTATGGCAGCCAGTCGAAGGACTATTAGGATTTTCTTCATAATCATACAGCTAGCTCCAACTCTTGGAAAAATAACACATACAAAATTTCAAAGTCGTAGTTTATATACTTATGAAGGTATCGGCCAATATTCTTGAACTAGTGTTTTAAGGATTTTTTGTATGGAAGGTACCAGAAGGAGTTAAAGGATTTCGCTGACTAGTAAACTTGAACTTTGTTTTCACTTAAAACGAATTTGTATAAAATTTCGAACTCGTAGCTAAAAGATTACTTGAGTTATAGTAAGTTTCGTAAATTAAGTGAAGTCATTTTTACAGGATATTTGTATGGCAGCCCCTCGAAGGTTTATTAGGATTTTCTTCATAATCATACAGTTAGCTCAAACTTTTGAAAAAATAACACATGCGAAATTTCAAAGACCTAGGCTAAGCCCTTCTGAAGCTATCGACCAATATTCTTGAACACGTGTTTAAAGGTCACTTTGTATGGCAGCTACCTGAAGGAGAGGGACGATTTTACCCGTTAACGAAGTTAGCCTTTCAAATTCAACCAAACACCTAGATTCAAAGTTTCAAGAGTCTAGGTTAAGGCGTTCTTGAGTTATCGTGCTAACGGACAGACAGACGGACGGACGGACGGACAGACAGACGGACGGACGGACGGACGGACGGACGTCAAGCGGATTTGAGGTTTTTGGACACAAATAAACAAAAAATATTATATGACTTTTTTTCGTTCGAGGCTTGGTTCTATGCGTTACATAATTTTCGGCTGGATCAAATTTATAATACTTATAATTATCGTGATAGTTCTATCAACTATCTTGTCAAGCATGATAGTGCGATAGTGCTATCATGAAAGCGCGAAAGTAACTAACGAAAAGTTTTCATGGTGATAGTTATGACGATAGTAATTATCATGACAGCAACTATTTCAAAAACTACCACCGTGTAAACGGGGCTTGAGAAGGGGCAACTCTATCAACTCTAGTCATGGGTAGGGTTGCTGTAAGCGCTAAACTGCATCCTTAGATTATGTAAAGGGTTGCACATACCCCAATAGAAAATAGCCAAATTGTTCTATACGCTTCTCGACTTAAAAGCTGCATGGGCTTCCGTGACTGATTATTTTAGGGGCAAAATTTTTTTCGGGCTTCTTAATTTTTTTTTGCATATATTATATATATTGCATAAACATACTGTAGTCACCATCATCTGAAAGCCAATCATTTTATACTCTAGATGAGGACGATTTTGACCGTTAAGGAAATTAGGCTTAGAAATTCGAGCAAACATTCAGATTCTTTTCTAACTACAGTTGGAAATGACCCAAATATAACGTTATTTTGCTACGCCATTGGATCCAAGATTTAAGCCGAATAGGTTACCATGACAACCAATAAAAATAAACAACAAAATATTCCTTCATAAAAATTGTGCGTGTATTTTTGACACGCAAGATCCCTTGGCATTCTTGGATACTATGGTGCTGACAAAATAATTTTGGTCTCTATTTTTTTCGTGCCGTTACACCGGGGTGTTTTCCATCTGTTTTACTTCTTAATACTATGCAGCATTTTCCTAAAAGAAAAACATTAATTATTACTTAACTACATAATATTTTACCTGCTCGTGTTACTCTAACTACATTTTGCACGAAAGACTTGTTTTTAAAATTTTTAAACTATTCACATCGGGTTGTTTTACCCTTATTAACTCTAGTTCGTAGAACCCTCCTTGTATTATGTTCCCCTGATTGTCTTTCAGTATGTAAGTACGTGGTTCTGTATTCTTTACTTCGTTTATCTGAAATATTTCGGTGGACCAGTTGGGGGTATATCCTTTCTGAAATACATGCTTGTACTTACTTACACGTACATGATCTCCTTTTCTGTATTTGGGAGGGGACGAGACCTTTACCTTACGGTAGATATCTCCAAGAATTTGAGTTTCATTCGATGGTCCAACATCTATAGCACGCATTTTGATGGTACGATGCTTCGTCCTACTATTGTATTTGTTTATTAGCCCTTTTAGTAAACCGGTCCACTTATAGTTGCCGGTCATGCTAAACTCTTTCCACATCAGATTTTTTAGTGTTCGATTGAATCGTTCTACAATTGAGGGTTTTAATTGACTAAAGGTGGAGTAGTGATTGATTTCATGTTTTTTCATCAAATTGTGAAATGCCTTAATAAAAAACTCTTTTTCCATCATCTGTTTGTAAATATTTTGGGAAACGACGCTCATTAAAAATTGTCTGTTTTACCTTGATAATCTCCCCAGCACTTTTATTTTTAAGTGGTAAGGCCCACGCATATATGAAGAATGTGTCTATTACTGTTAGAAGAAAATTAAAGTCTTTATTCTTAGTTGAATAAGAGCTCATATCCACTAAATCCGCCTGCCATAAGTCATCTATCCCGCGAATGGTCATCCGACGGCGTCTAACATTTCTACGAGCTGTCTTATGTAGCTCGTTAATAACCAGTCTTCTGCTCATTTCATCATGCGTATAAATAGAGGACTTGTTTGCACATGTTTTATACAGAAACCAGTATAGGAAATGATGTTTTGATCATCCTTTTACCATGATGGTAGCGGGTCCGTTAGGAAGTGGTAAGACGACGTTTATTGAAACGTTACTGGAAAACAAATCACTCAATAGCACTACGATAACAAAGATTATGTGGTGTAATACCGAGCGACGCGCCATTCCTTCACAATTACCATTTCAAAATATTGAGTATTTAGATTCTATACCGAAAGATTTTATAAATGAGACCAATGAGCCAACATTAATCGTACTAGATGATATGATACTAAATTTATTTTCAAAGCAGGTTTGTGAACTTTTTACAAAAAGGTCACATCATAGGAATTTTTCAGTAATACTTGTAACACTGAATGTCTTCCATCAGGGCAAGTTTTGTCGAGATATTTCGCTAAACTGCAAATATATGGTCTTTTTCAAAAAAAAACCCGCAATAAAAGTCAGTTCCTTCATTTGGCCAGACAGATTTACCCTGAAAATAGTGCAGAGCTAGTGAAAATATATAAAGAAATAACTCAGGCTCCACACACCTCTGTGAACTTAGCACCCCACTTTAATCAAATTCAACAAAAAAATTGTTTTCGGGTGGAGCTTTGTTTGTACTTGATTGTACCAAAAAAAATTTGTTTGTTCCTCCAAGGGAACGGAGAAAAAATTGGTCCGTGTGAACATAGCACCCGACTTGCACCAAATTAACTGAAATTTTTTATTCAGATAGTACCCTGTCTGTAAATGATTGTACCAAAAATGATTTTTTTTTTAATTCAATTTAAAAAAAAATTAATAGTTAAGAAAAAATTTTTTTTAAAAAAAAAAAAAGGAAGGCAAACTATTGTAAATTGGGTCTATTTGGTTGTACCTTCAATCGTTTTTCAAATACTTTAAAATTTTCATCAAATACTAGCTATCTAAACAGACCAATCCTTTACACAGAGAGTAATATAATTAGAACGACAACACTTTATAAATCGATGACCGGAGTATGATCGACTTTCAAAATTCGAAAAACCAAAGATGCTAACATATGCAATAGATACCGTAATTGATTTAACCTCCAAGAAATTTTAAGAAATATTAATTTTTCCATCAAAAAACAACAATCTAATTTAGCCAATAATTCACTCTAAGAGAAAAATAATTCGAAAGCCGATCCTCCGACAACACATTATTAATCGATAAGCGGAGTACATGCGATTTCAAAATTCGAAAAACCAAAGATGCCAATATATGCTATAGGTACCGAAATTGATTGTACCTCCAAGAAATTTTAAGACATATTAATTTTTCCATCAAAACATGACAATATAAATCAGCCAATAATTCACCCACAGAGAAAAATAATTCGAAAGACGATCCTTCGACAACACATTATAAATCGATAAGCAGAGTATTATCGATTTCAAAATTCGAAAAACTGAAGATGCTGACTTATTCTATAGGAACCGACATTGATTGTACCTCCAAGAAATTGTAATACATATTAATTTTTCCATCAAAACATAACAATCTAAATCAGCCAATAATTCACCCACAGAGAAAAATAATTCGAAAGACTATCCTTCGACAACACATTATAAATCGATAAGCAGAGTATTGGCGATTTCAAAATTCGAAAAACTAAAGATGCTGACATATTCTATAGGAACCAACATTGATTGTACCTCCAAGAAATTTTCATACATATTAATTTTTCCATCAAAACATAACAATATAAATCAGCCAATAATTCACCCACAGAGAAAAATAATTCGAAAGACGATCCTTCGACAACACATTATAAATCGATAAGCAGAGTATTGGCGATTTCAAAATTCGAAAAACTAAAGATGTTGACATATTCTATAAGAACCGACATTGATTGTACCTCCAAGAAATTTTAATACATATTAATTTTTCCATCAAAACATAACAATATAAATCAGCCAATAATTCAGCCACAGAGAAAAATAATTCGAAAGACGATCCTTCGACAACACATTATAAATCGGTAAGCGGAGTATTGGCGATTTCAAAATTCGAAAAACTACGTCTTTCGAATTATTTTTCTCTGTGGGTGAATTATTGGCTGATTTATATTGTTATGTTTTGATGGAAAAATTAATATTTCTTAAAATTTCTTGGAAGTACAATCAATGTCGGTTCCTATAGAATATGTCAGCATCTTTAGTTTTTCGAATTTTGAAATCGCCAATACTCCGCTTACCGATTTATAATGTGTTGTCGAAGGATCGTCTTTCGAATTATTTTTCTCTGTGGATGAATTATTGGCTGATTTAGATTGTTATTTTTTGATGGAAAAATTAATATTTCTTAAAATTTCTTGGAGGTACAATCAATTACGGTATTTATAGCATATATTTGCATCTCTGGTTTTTCTTATCGATTAATAATGTGTTGTCGGAGGATCGACTTTCGAATTATTTTTCTCTGAGTGTGAATTATTAGCTGATTGAGAATGTTATTTTTTGATTAAAAATTAATATTTCTTAAAATTTCTTGGAGGTACAATCAATTACGGTATCTATAGCATATGTTTGCATCTTTGGTTTTTCGAATTTTGAAATCGCATGTACTCCGCTTATCGATTAATAATGTGTTGTCGGAGTATCGGCTTTCGAATTATTTTTCTCTGAGTGTGAATTATTGGCTGCTTTAGATTGTTATTTTTTGATGGAAAAATTAATATTTCTTGGAGGTACAATCAATTTCGGTTCCTATAGAATATATTTGCATCTTTGGTTTTTCGAATTTTGAAATCGCATGTACTCCGCTTATCGATAAATAATGTGTTTTCGGAGAATCGGCTTTCGAATTATTTTTCTCTGAGAGTGAATTATTGGCTGATTTAGATTGTTATTTTTTGATGAAAAAATTAATATTTCTTAAAATTTCTTGGAGGTACAATCAATTACGGTATTTATAGCATATATTTGCATCTCTGGTTTTTCTTATCGATTAATAATGTGTTGTCAGAGGATCGGCTTTCGAATTATTTTTCTCTGAGTGGGAATTATTAGCTGATTGAGAATGTTATTTTTGATAAAAAAATTAATATTTCTGAAAATTTCTTGGAGATACAATCAATTACGGTATCTATAGCATATGTTTGCATCTTTGGTTTTTCGAATTTTTAAATCGCATGTACTCCCCTTATTGATTAATAATGTGTTGTCGGAGGATCGGCTTTCGAACTATTTTTCTCTGAGAGTGAATTATTGGCTGAATTAGATTGTTATTTTTTAATGGAAAAATTAAATTTTCTTAAAATTTCTTGGAGGTACAATCAACGGTATCTGTAGCATATGTAGGCATCTTTGGTTTTTCGAATTTTTAAAATCGACGGTCTGGTCATCGATTTATAAAGTGTTGTCGTTCTAAATATCTTACTCTTTGTGTGAAGGATTGGTTGGTTTAGATAGCTAGTATTTGATGAAAATTTTAAAGTATTTGAAAAACGATTGAAGGTACAATCAAATAGAACCAATTTACAATAGTTTGCCGTCCTTTTTTTTTTTTCTTAAGAAAAATTTTAAATTATTTTTTTTTGTATTGAATTAAAAAAAAAATCATTTCCGGTACAATCATTAACAGACAAGGTGCTATCTACATAAAAAATTTCAGTTAATTTGGTGCAAGTCGGGTGCTAAGTTCACACGGACCAATTTTTTCTCCGTTCCCTTGGAGGTACAAACAAAACTTTTTTCGGTACAATCAAATACCAACAAAGCTCCACCCAAAAACAATTTTTTTATTCAATTTGGTTAAAGTGGGTTGCTAAGTTCACAGAGGTGCTCCACACGGGTATATGCCTATAGATCTAACTCAGTCTACTAACGATTTATTTAGATTCAGAACGGATATCTTTAATAAAAGATTTGTAACGTGTTATTGTTCAGGGACTGATTTAAATAGTAAAAATGGTGTCACGAATGAAACGCTTGAAGGACAACAAATATATGCTAATGTTCTCAAAAATGCAAGTCCATGTTTAAGAAAGGCTATCATGAAAAAGGCCATAGCCGGTCGCAAGCCCAGGTTGAGATAAGGAGGAGCGAGTGAACACATCCTGAATGGCCAGGAACACCAGTGCGTCTCAGGAAGTAGGTCTAAAAACCGGTGTAGTTGGACTCGCGGCATAGCTGTGAGAACTCCAGCACACCATAACCGAAAGTTGTTCACACGTCTATGTACTATAGACCTGGTCCTCCAGGTTGGGGGTTGGGCGATGGGTTAACAACCCACCCCCGGAAAAAACCTATTGTTCCGAAAGCAGGACTACAGCCTCGGAAAAGATTGGATCAACGGCAACGACTCTGGCAACGCATTAAGGACTACTCTTTTGGATCTTGGAACGTTCGTTCCCTTTACAGAACAGGTGCACTGCGAAAGCTTCTTCATGAAGTTTCAGGATACTACATCAACATTCTGGCGGTCCAAGAAACGAGATGGCTTGGCAGTGAGGTTAATGACTTGCGGACACACACAATACTAACCAGAGGAAAAGCTTCGGGAAGCAGGGAATTTGGAGTAGCTTTCGTGGTAGATACCAAATTTAAGAACTTAATCACCGACTTCAAACCCGTAAACGAAAGATTGTGTGCGATCCGCATAAAAACAACATTTTTCAATGTATGGCTGGTAAACTGTCACGCTCCAACAGAGGAAAAGGATGACGCAGTGAAGGACATTTTTGACAACACCCTAGAACAAACATTTGACTCCTTACCATCTAACGACATAAAGATACTTCTAGGAGACTTCAATGCTAAAGTTGGACAAGAGGAGACACGTAGAGGAACCACAGGAAGGCACAGTCTCCATAACACCACCAATGACAATGGACAACGTCTAATCGACTTCGCTACCAGCAAAAACTTAGTTGTAAGCTCAACATGCTTCCCCCATCGCAACATTCATAAAAGAACGTGGTCATCTCCGGATGGTCGCACTTTCAATCAAATTGACCACGTTCTGATCGAGAGAAGGGCTGCGACCAGCATTCTAGACGTAAGATCTTTTCGCGGAGCAAACTGCGACTCCGACCACTATCTCGTAAAAGTGAAATATCGATGTCAAGTGGCATTATGCGGGTACTCCAAAAAGGGCAGGACACCCAAATTTGACATCGATAAACTAAAGGACGAGACTGTCGCGTCAGCCTATAAGTCAGCGCTACAAAATCACTTTGAAGCATCACGAACTGACGAAGTGACAACCATCGATCAAGAGTGGACACAGTTGAGAGATGGAATCAGAACGACAGCAGAAAAGATCATAGGATTAAAACCCCAGCAGAAACATAAAGACTGGTTGGATGATGAGTGTAGTGACGCAATAACGAAAAAGAATGAAGCTTACAAGGCGTACATTGAAAGACCGACGAGAGCCAAAAAGGAAGGATACGACGAGCTTAGGTGATTATCAAACAAAATCTGCAGACGAAAGAAACGAAAACACAACAATGACATAATTATAAACCTAAATACTGACATGAAGTCACATAATCTACGATCCGCATATACTGCCGTCAAACAAATAAGACAAGGCTATAAGCCACGAACAAACCTCTGTAAAGACAAGGAAGGAAATATCCTTAGTGACGCAGAACAAATTAAACAAAGATGGGTTGAATACTTTAAAAAGCTGCTGAACCCTAACAGAGTGACGACCACCGACCCAATTATAACATCAAGTGCACCATCGGATGAGCAGACATCAACTACGGTACCGACTATCGGAGAAGTGGAAGCAGCCCTGCGCGACCAAAAAATACATAAATCACCCGGAGTTGATGCAATACCAGCAGAGCTCCTAAAGGGAGGCGGTCCATACCTCGCCAATCTCCTACACAAAATCGTGACAAAAATTTGGATTGAAGAAAAAATACCCGACGACTGGTGCCAGAGCATTATATGTCCAATCTACAAGAAAGGAGATAAACTGCGATGTGAAAATTACAGAGGCATATCATTGTTGTGTACGTCCTACAAAATACTGACGAAAGTAATTCATAATCGATTAAAGCCTTATACAGAAAGTATTATCGGCGAATACCAAGGTGGTTTCAGAACCGGATGATCTACTATTGACCAGATATTCTCAGTCAAACAAGTGCTAGAAAAATGCTGGGAGTATAACATTGACGTGCACCAGATCTTCGTGGACTTCAAACAGGCATACGATAGTATAGATCGTAATGTACTATATAAAATAATGCTCGACTTTGGAATCCCATCAAAACTCGTCCGATTAACAAAAATTACCATGACTGACACTGAATCCCAAGTAAGGATATAAAATGAGCTAACCCAAAGCTTCCGAACCGAATCCGGCCTGAAGCAGGGAGATGGACTCGCTTTCATGCTCTTCAACCTTGCCCTGGAATATGTCATCAGAAAGGTACCCGTTGATACCAGAAGTACCCTACTAATCAAGTCCACTCAACTAGTGGTGTACGCGGATGACGTAAACATCATGGCCAGATCTGTTCCAGACGCAAAGGAAATCTTCCACTGTCTAGACTCAGCAGCAAAGGATGTCGGGCTAAGGGTTAATGCGAGTAAGACCAAGTTCATGACCCAAACAAGAAGAAACGCGCCAACTAGACAAAATATGACCTTGGGGGACTACAACCTGGAGAATGTGGATCATTTCTCATACTTGGGATCACACCTTGTAAGAGACTGCAACGAACGGGACGAAGTAAATCAACGGATCACATTAGCAAATAAGGCATATTTCACGGTTCTCCCGATCTTAAAATCGAAAAAAGTGCACAGGCTGAGCAAACTTCGCATATACAAGACCATAATAAGACCTGTGCTACTATATGCAAGTGAAACGTGGACTCTCACCCAAGCGTCTGAAAAATCAATAGACGCTTTTGAACGACGAATTCTTCGAAGAATTTTGGGACCAGTAAGAGAAGGCACTGAATGGCGTATTCGGTACAACAACGAGTTGTATAACATCTATGACGACCCAGCCGCATCGACTCTTATAAAATTCCGTAAGCTGCAATGGGCAGGCCATATGGAGCGAATGGAGGACGGAAGAATTCCCAAGCGCACATTGAAAGGTAGAGCCCATGGCAAGCGACCGGTAGGAAAACCGCGAAAAAGATACGAGGATTCAGTTGACGCAGATTGCAAATCGCTTCTTAGATGCACAATCTGGAGGACGCGGGCGCTGAACCGAGATGACTTCAGACAATGTATCCTGTATTTCTATTTATCTTAAATGGAGCTACCAACAGTTATTCAATTGATGTTACAATAAACATGATATGAACTTTTCTACTTTCTTATCTTCTTTTAACGACGCAGTTGATCCCTATTGGGCTACCTTTGCAGATTTTAAAGAGGGTTTGTATAACAGCTTGGTAACTGATTCAACTGGTCGAAAGAGCGGAAGATTTCTATTTGCACATTTATCAGGATCGTGACGTTGAGGATATTGTAACTTTAGGAGCTCACGAATATGATTCGTTTCATTATCTTTTCCATAGTATAATTGGACAGATTCCTAGAGAAAAGCGCAATTATAAAGCCCTATTACGCATGATAGACTATTACATACCTCCAGTGCTCAGTATAAGTGAAAGGCTTGGGGAAAGTGTCCCGAAGAAGATTGACTCTTTAGATTTAGAGATAAAAGACTTGAAGATTAAAATAAAGATAAAGTATCCGTTGCCAACCCCCATTAATGTTAATGATTTAGTCGGGCTTTTTATCGCGAATAAACAGTTTGATGACGAAACTATATCTGTTGCAGCTCGGAGGAGAAAATCAGATCAAATTAGGAAAAAAATTATTCAAGCTCTTACTGACCTGGGGAAAGAGGCATCTACCTTTGAGATAACGCACAAGCGCACAATTACGGATAAAAGTATAATATTGAATGTTCCCTATAAAAAACTACCGGAGGGTATCCTGTTAACTACAGAAGTGCTTATAGATTTGAAAAAGAAAGACTTATCGGGATTCATTATCGATATATTCTTTCAAGCGCCTGTGAAGGAGCGTGATGCTAGTCTCCTTACCGAGGAGACGGACAAGTCGTTTGAAAAAATCTCAGTAGAAGAGGAGAAGGAGAAGGGTACTTTAGACAGAATCACTGTACTAGAAGATTCCATTATCGAAATAAAGAGCAGATTTCCCCGAGAACTAACAACTGTAGCTGCAGTAGAATGCAAGGATGTAGGGATAATACACGTTTACACTGATATCATTCGCCCCCAAATAGTAGGAAACAAATTAGTGAGAAATCTGCGTATGATTCCGTTCAAAGAATGTGATAATATCTTCAGGTTTGAGCATGTAGAATACTACCCTCTGGAAAAGACATTGAAAGTATCTCCATAAAGATAACCGATGATCAAGGCGATTAAGTATAAATATTCAGACGTGTATAAGGATCTTCATAGTGCACATTCACATCGGAATGAATTCATCTTACACAAGGTATTATTTAATTCAAAGTGGCAGGCCCGTGCACACGGGGGGGGGGGGGTGTTAGGGGTTCAAACCCCCCCCCCCCCCCCCCATTGGCCTATTTTCATAGGGGAGTAAGGACCTTTTTTTTTGTTTTTTAGGTCATCACATTTAGTATGGGGGATAAACCCCCCCCCCCCCCCCCCCATCATACTTTCCTGCGCACGGGCCTGCAAAGTGGTGCTGGTTTGTCGGATATAGGTGATCTTTATCGATGTCCACTTATATACCAGCGTGGAAGAGGTATTGGTAGCTTCTTCAGCAGGTTACTACGTTATGTACGACCTTTAGTTTCCTCAGGTATAAAAACTATAAAGAAGCAAGCAATAAAGACTGGGAAAACATTATTATCAAAAGTGGAAAGTAAGCCTCTCAAAAATATTTTAAAAGAACAAGGACAAGCCGCTACTCAAGGTATGATGCAAAAGGGTGTGAAAAAACTCTTTGACAGTATGGGCGGTGAGGGTATGACAAGGCGTATGGCTATAAGAAGGGCTAATCCGTTTTCGACAGCACAGTTAAAAACAACTCCTAAACGTGGAAAACCTACCAAGCTCAAGAGAAAATCTATTAATAAAAGAGCAGCAACCAGTAAAAATAAAAAGGTTAAGAATAAAAACCGTAAGCACGTATTGGATATATTCGACAAGTAAGGAGAATGCCCTCGTATAGAGAATGTATGAAATCTGAATTAGATTTATTTAAGACACCACCGATACAAGCCAATATTTTAAAAACCGAAGAAGTTTCTTACAAGCCGATAGCATCTCTTGATAACTCTTCAGTTCTGGATTTCGTATCGCTGGGACATGGGGACACGTACCGTGATTTATCCAGTATCTACCTTCGCTTAAAAGTTCAGCTAATTAAGGCTAAAGGCGGAAAAGAAGAATTTTACACAGGAAAAGAAAAAAAGTTAAGGATGCAAAGAGTGATGAACGTGAAGAGTCAAGTGACCCAATCGGTGTAGTTAACAACCTTATGCATTCGCTTTTTAGGCAATGCACAATACAATTAAATGGCAGACCTTTTGCGCAAACTGACAACAATTACCATTACAGAGCTTACATCAAGAACTTATTGAATTACGGTAGTGATGCATCAACAACACATTTAGAATCTGTAGGATGGTACCTCGACCAGCTGAGATGGAAATGATTGAAGATGGAAGTAAAAGCGGTGGTCCTAAGGAATTTGATGAAGGATATCTCAAACGATCTGATTTGCTTTCGAAAAGTAATGTGGTGGAGTTTGTGGAAAAGATTCACGGCGATTTGCTCAATCAAGATAAGTTACTTCTGAACGGGGTGGATTTCAGACTTTCACTTTCTCTGGAAAAACCCGAATTTTACCTCTACTCAAAAGATGACGGACACTCTCCGCAAATTAAAATTATAGATGCAACAATGTATATGAACCATGTAACTGTCAACCCCAATATTTTAATGGCGCATGAAACTATTCTTCAACGTTCCAACGTGATATATCCGTACAAGCGCGTCGAGGTAAAGAGTTATACATTACCAGCTAACAGTTCAACACTATCTTTAGATTATGTTATAATCGGACAACTGCCGAACTTGTTAATTTTCGGCATGGTAGATAACGACGCCTACAGCGGTAAACAGACGAAGAATCCATTCAACTTTAAACACAATGATATAAGACGATTCAATTTATCCGTCAATGGAACCCAAGTTCCAAACCAAGCTTTAGAGTTTGATTACTCTCAGGAGAAACCTATAAGTACACGAGGGTACCTATCACTATTTAAGGGTACAGGTATTCATTATTTCGACAAAGGTAACCAAATCTCAAAGAAATTCTTCGATAATGGATGCTTTCTAATGGCATTCGATTTAACTGCAGACAATTCATACGGTTCATCTTGGGGCGGCTTATTAAATCAAGGAACAGTGAGGATCGAAGGAAGGTTTAAGAAAGCGCTGGCAAAAAGTGTAACTTGTATAGTTTATGCCAAGTATTGAAATAGACAAACTTCGCGGAATTCATACTGATTTTTGAAAAGTATAAATATAACCCTTTAATCTCACGCTCTTCATATTACCAGCAGACGGAGGGGGATAACAGAGATGGCCTATTGTGTTGTAAATGTCGAATATTTTAATGAAGGTAATCTAACCTTCTTTAAAAAGGTTTCGTTCACCGGTTTCTCATCGCAAAATAAATTATTCTCGAAGGAAATAACGTATAAATATCCCACATCATCGGCTAGCACAACAGATCAGACAGGTGTATTTGGAAATTTGGAACTTAAGCGTCTGGATGAAAATCTTATTATGACATTAGCGAAATTTGCTACCGTTTTTGTCTATAGCGCAACAACAAAGTAGTTCTTAGAAAGTTACACCACCAGTCGCACTAAGATTATTGACATTGAGACTGTCGCATCCAAAGAGCAAGTATGAACACGATCGAACTTGTTAATGTCTTAAGAAAAAACGCAAGCACAAGGAGACTATTCAAATGTGTACTCCCCTGCGATCGTCTACCTTATAAAATTAAAAAGCGAGCATGTGTTATTGCGAATACCGACCCTGCAGACAAAAAAGGTACTCATTGGGTAGCTTTTCATTTTCCGAGACAAGTCCTGCTGAATTTTTTGACTCTTTTGGCAGATATCCCAACAATAAAAATTTTAAAAGGTTTTTGTATACCAACTCCAAGGTTTTTATATATAACAAAAAACGATTACAAAGTGCATACTCCTCGACTTGCGGAAATTACTGCCGTGTATACATATATTCGCGTTGCAGGGGAAAGGAGCTAAAGTTTTTCCTGAAGCAGTTTTCATCAAAAGATTTTACAGACAATGACGCCAAGGTGGTTAACTTATACCATCATATGTTTTCATCGGGTGCCAACCAGAATGGTGGGTTTTCTCGTTACCAGTATTGCAAATCGGAGGCTGAGAGCATAAAAGCATCAGCTTAAACCACTCGACTTTCAGTTTTTTTTCAAGTGAAGAATGACAAAAAGAGACGTGTCGCTAACAAAAGAAAAAAACTGCCAACAGTCTGGGCGCAACTTTATTATTTTTCCAGCAAAAGTTCAGAACGCGTTCAATTCGGGGATGCGGTGTATGTTACTATGTGACTGAAAACCTAACAAAAAGTTCGGGAAGCGGTTAGAAAAGGGTGTAACATATGAATTAAATAATTGGGTCATATTTCGGAATGCGGTCTAGAGGTTGAAAAAAACAAAACTTAAAAATAGGTGATTATTAAACAAGCCCGTGGAAGTAAAAAGATATTCGATATCTGATCAGACCTGAGAGATATGGTGGAATTTATGAAAAAGTATCCAACCACTTTACACCCCCTAAGGGGTCGAATTTCAAAAAATATTGAAAACACATTCTAGGTATTCATATGAAGAATCCGTAGAATAAAAATGAAATCAATATTTCGAAAGACCTAGTAGATATGACGAAAATCGTGAAAATATATGCATTTTATATTAACTGATATTTTTTTTTGCCCCCCCTTCTGAACGCCAATGAGTATTCAAATTTTTTTTTATCAGAATTACTTTTCTAGTTAATTTACATATAAGTACCGAGTTTCAACTTCCTAGCATAAGCTGTTCTAAAGTTAGGAAAAACACCCCCCACCACCGTACCATACTACCCCTAAAAAAAAATTTTTTTTTTCCACCATGCCACTACTATAGCTCTATCTAAATACTAAGTTTCAGCTTCCTATCATAATAGATTCTTAAGATATAAGCATCGGAAATTTTTCTTTCTCACCCTTCCCCACCCTCACCCTCTACACCCACACCCCCAAACTTTTTTTCCCTAGGGTTCTATTAGGCCTACTTCTGGTAAAAATTTGAAGCATCCACCTTACACTATTATTGAGATATGAAACGTGTTGTTTTTGAAAAATGCTTATCTCTTTTACTTACGTACTCCCCCGCCCCCCTTCAAAGATTTTACTTTGAGCAATCTTAATTTATCAAGCTTTATATCCAAACCGAATTTTGTTTTTCTGGTGCCACTGGTTTGGGAGATATCGTAATGTTAAGTATTTCAACTCCCACCCCCATACGCCACTATCCCCACCCAAAAATTTTATTTCAATCTACTTTCCTAGTATAACTACAGATATTTGTTAAGTTTTAATTGCTTACTATTAATGGTTAAGGAGATATGGATTTTAGAATGTGTCGATCTCGCCTTTTTTGCGTTTCGGACGCATTGCTTCCCCCTCCACTCCTACACCCCTTCACCCATATCATCAATTTTTGCATTTTTGCAAATGGGTCAACTATCAAAGCTTTATAGAAATTCCAAGTTTCAGTCTCCTAACATAAGCGGTTGCTGAGATCTAGAAACCAAAATTTTTCGTCTAAAACGCTTCCCCCACCTTGCCCCTAACACTCCCACCCCTGAAAATAATGTCAATTCAAGGGGTCTACCCAGTCTATTCCTAGAAAAATTTTTAATTTAATAGCTCCACTGGCTTGAGAGCTACGAGCCTTCAAAGGATTTTGGCGGTCGACGTACGGCGTACGGCGTACGGCGGACAGACGGAGTGAAAATTTTTATTGCTTTTTTCGTGTCTACTAGTCATGAAATGTTCACAAAAAAATTATGAGGGCAGCAATTTTTTTTTTTTTTTTAAATCAATAACAATACTGTATTATAAATAATAAAGTAAAAAGTTAGTCCCGGCGGATGAATCACCTATTAAGAAACCATGCAAGCAGAGAAGGTCCGAGGTTCCCGGTGAAGGTGCTCTACTGAACTACACCTACTATTTGGACGGTTGTCAGAACCGAAAGGTTGTATTAGGATTTGACCCATTCACATTTGAGGCGAAAATAATCTTCAGCTACCCTGAGCGCTTTTCTGTGTCAACGAACTACTCCGGATGCGCAGCGCTGTCTGTACAATTATCTGATCATGCTGAAACATGAAAATAACGAAGCTACTCAAGCGGGGGTAAAAAAGGAATTCGTGACACCGGTCGAGAAAAGCAGTATCCGATTATCGTCGCAGAACTTTTTAAATTTGTTCGAAAAGATGAATTTCTTCAATATCGTCATGTTTCATAACAACAACGCTTCTGAAAGTGTTGGCGATTATTTCAACCAATACGCGACTAAATGCAAGAAAAAAGATGTATTACAATTATCAAGTGAAGACTTTTTTATTCCATCACGCACTTCATATGTGCATATTAACTACGACTTTTTTACGAAATACCGTAGTTTTGTAGCGCAAGAATTATTTTTTATATAACGATTTGCTAATAAAAAATATTATACTCAAGTATTTGTTTTCTTTTATAAATAGACTTTATTCATTAGCATATAAAGGGTTTTCCAATAAAGACTTGACAACTTTGAATTCAATTTGTGAACGCACCTTTTCACTAATCATCAAACTGTAACTGTCAATTTATTCAGTAAGCTTAACATTTTTATCATGGTAAAGTACACGAAGGAACAACGTCTGCAAATTAAATTATATTATTTTGAAAAAAAGTTGTCAAGTCCTTATTGGAAAACCCTTTCCAATAGGGACTTGACAACTTTGAATTCAATTTGTGAACGCACCCTTTCACTAATCATCGAACTGTCACTGTCAATTTATTCAGTAGACTTAACATTTTTATCATGGTAAAGTACACGAAGGAACAACGTCTGCAAATTATATTATATTACTTTGAAAAAAAGTTGTCAAGTCCTTATTGGAAAACCCTTTATAAATAAATGTTTACACAGTTTTGTACAGCACAGCGATTAGGTGACGTTTGACTATGGTTCTTACAGAATATCTGGAAGTTTTGAAAATCAGCTAATTTAGGCATTTCAAGTTGTATAATTTCGGCTTCAGGTAAATATCTTCTGATGAAGTTCTCTTTCGCAAGTCCTTTTAAATGTTTAAATGCCAATTCAAGCCATTAAGTTTTTCACGCTCATACTTATGCAGACGATCAGCTTTTATGTTTAACTCCTGGGATAAGGAGGTAGCAAAAAATAAAACGTTGGACATATTGACCCGAAAGGTAGTATAGCAATCTCCTTAGCAAAATACTGGCCATAATTTCCTGTAACGAACTGGACATCAATTATAAATTACTCATGCTTTCGGTAGGGTGTAGTTTAATAATGTGAAAAACGATTTATTTCTACGTATTTATATATTTTCAAACATGTTTTAGTAAATACTTAAAGATTTTAAAGAATCAAGTTTACATAACTTTACTTGACAAGTAAATACCTAATAGGTTATCATCTTATAATCAATTCTAGGTTTTTTGTATCCATATGGAAATGAAAAATTTTCTTCCGCTATTACTCTTTTATCAAAAGTAAACTGTAGACATTTCTTCTCATGTGTTGAGATAACGGTTCCTGGTCGTTTACGTTTAATTTTTCGTTCATTTGTTGCATAGACGGGTTCTCCCCCATCTTCACCTATCACTAAGGACTTCAGTCTATCAAAATTAACAGTTTTCGAGGTTTCAAAATTAAGAGTATTACCTTTGCATTTAATCATGTGCTCAACGCCGCTCTTAGTTTTCACTTTAAGACCGTCGGTTTTCGGACCTGTACTTACAAATTCCGAAATAAATGCCTCAGGACCAAAACTGTCAATTTCATTCGTTAAATCCCCTAAAAAGTTAGATATTGGTAATGAAATAGGATTATTTTTATTATCGATGAAAATCAAACTATTCGTGTCACAATAGAGAACTGCCTTTCCGACCTTTTGTAAAGCTGTGTAAAGTTTAATTCTGGCAAAGGCTGTTGTGTAGGCCGCGATAGGTATGCTAACATGCGGTAACAAATTGTCATCTCCCTCTAGATATTTCCATGTTACCCATATAGTATCATCATTGATGGGGTATAAGGAACAAATTTCTATGCCAGGGGGCTGTATAAAGTCATAAAATTCCTTGGCATTGTCTATGATCCTATGATCTTGGTTTGAGTTCTATCCTCCCTTTGCGCAAATTTTCCCAGAAGGAATTTAGACAAATTTTAGCTGTATTTCGTCTACCGGGATTCTCCTGAATCTGGTTTCTATCTAGAAGGATGTCTTCTCTCATCTTGAAACTCTTTAGGAAGGCATCTTTGTCCTCCTCGATTATGTATTCACCCCCCGCCCCCCCCATCCACTAGCTTCGTGTTTGATTTTCAAGAATGTGCTTACATATTCGGTGAATAGTCCACCCTTTTCGGTTTCCGGATCGTATTTGGTATGATTATATTTCCAAACCTCGAAAACTTTTATTATCCCATACCCATTCTGCACTGCTAAAGCTACTTCAGGTATAACCCATGTACCAATAATCATTCTTTCATCCTCTGTATGAATACATGTGGAAACTCTATTCAACTCCGCACATTTACGACACAGCGCAAAATACAGCTTCGAATTATTTCTGAAAGGTAAAACAGGCGTTAATAAGCTAGTAGGCGCAACAATTAAGCAAGTGATAAAACCATGCATTGAAAGTATCTCTGGTAGAGAAGGCATATGCTCCCTGCGAAAAATTTCAGGATGACCGATAGGGTATGGTGAACATTTGTTAATATACGGGTACAGACTGGTAAAATCTAGATATCGTATAACTTCATTCTCACCGATTTTATTATGTAATTTAAACACTTCAGTACGACCTCCATAGACGGCATCACATGGGTTAAGTGGTGGTATAACATCTGAAACTTTTTTATCTAAATCCTTGCTTACATCAGGATTGTTTTTCAAGAATTCTCTGAATTCACATTCCCACGAATATACCAGATTATAACCACTACGCCTAATAACCTCGATTCTTCTAATAGTACTTTCGTATCTACGTGATTAAGTTTCATGTGTTTTGTTAATGATTTGGCTTGAATCTTTTACTTTAAAGCAATTTCTACAACCTCTACAGCCATGGTAAAAGCATCCGAAAAATTCATATACTGTAAATTTTGGAATTAAATCCATCTACTCTTAATGCGCTTTTTTCCAACATCACCTCGCCTTCATTATTTGAACAAACTATACTTTCAATTATTTGGGAGCTTTGCCACTTAAGCCACTAGCTAGCAATAAGCGACTGGTTTCGTCCTTTATACAATAGTAACCATGTTTAGGCATTATACCCAAGGTATTCTTTTGCAGAAAATTCCTTCGAAAAGCGAGCATACATGCTGATGCAATTGTTATAGATTCTACTGAAGGATTAACTTTAACTATATCGAGGAATTCCCGCATAAATTGTATGCACCCTAATCGTAATATATCTACATCATTTTTGCAATACTTAAGCATTTCGCTTTTATTATGAAAAACTTCAAAAGAGACTGAATTATACCACTTTAAAAACTCATCACGTTCTCTTATTTTCATAGTATTATATCCATACATATCTGGGGATGGATATTTTCCAACATAATTGGTATTCTCTAACGTGTTAAAGTAGTAAGGATAGAACCCTTTCGCATGATCTTTATACCGAACACGGTTGGGAAGAGAGTCTATGAAAGTCACATGCTCTCAAATTAATTTCATTATTTTCGTCCCATTCATTATAGGTTCAAGCTTTAGTTTCCTCGTGAATAGTTCAGAAATTATAAACTGACCGTCGTACCCATGAAAGTTATGGGCTATGCAGTAGACGTTCGAAGTATAAGAACGAGCCTTTAAACAATAATCCACAAAACCTCCCACAACGCTCGTCATATTGTTATATTCAAAGACATACTCCCTTTCTCCACAGATATCACAATTATTTTTGATATCGGAATCCTTGTAACAGTTATTACATACTTGACGTGCAACAATTAAATTGACAATATGTTTGTAAGATGTGCTATTCTCTAAAAGAGTATTCTGAGTGCTCTCACAATCAAAGAATATTAATAAAAATTTCTTTTCAATGAAACACTTTTGCGGTTTGATGAAGCAAAGGTGATCCACTGGAACGATTTTCGAGCATATCTGACAGTGATATTCATCACATTTATGTGAATCTGATGATCTATTTGTGAAATTCAAAAATTTTGCACAGTATGTACATATCTTAAAAGTTTCACACATAGTCTTCTTACCAATTTTATTTGAAATATGACTTGTAAAACAACTTGAGCGGTTAAATTTTTCACAGCTTACCATTTCCGTAACGAAATGACATGGGGGAGAAGAATTGCAAAAAGTACACTTCCTTTCACATTTATGATATTTACTGTGATACACTTTATCACAAAGGGTACATGCAAAACTCTTATTAAAAAACCTTTCAACGACTTAATCACGTAGAAATGTTTGAAATCCTTGGAGTAATAGAGGTATATTTTATTCGGCCAATCATTCCTGTTAGGTAATTTGAAAAGGATTGAACTAGAATCCTTCGTATCATCAAACACAATTATTTGATAATCATTTAACACTTTCTGAAACTTGTAAAGATCCGTCAATACACATCCATCAGCATTAATAGTCACCCTTGCATTTTTACACATCGTTTTCCCCATACGATCTAAAGACCGGATAGTCGAAGAATGATATCGCATACTAAAATTTTTCGAGGTCATCTCCATAGCATAACATATAGATTGTGGGAGACAGCTAGTATCGCCATTTTTCCCAACGTCTATAACACTTCTTTTCCGTTGTAAGAACACGCTTTCTTCGACACCTTGGATATTCAACCGCGCACCACCCGTTGGAAAATTCACAACCTCAGCATTTATCTGCATGATTTCATCAGAGAGGAAAGCAGTGTTGGATTGATTCACATTCGAAATCAAACCAAGAATATAACGTCTATTTACGTCTTCAATAGATCTCAGACTTGACTTGACTTGACTAGATCTCAGATTTGACCAAATTTATATGAGGTGAATTCGGTAGTGTAATGGTGAAGCTAATTTTACTCCCTTTCCCGAATTCGACCCAGCTTCTTTGATCACATCATCAAAGATATTCTCTAAAATTAGTAGTGGATCTTCATTTACTGTATCTAGAGAATATATCCTGAATGTCATTTTTTTACCCACTACGCTAAATTTTTTCAAAAACCTCGCCTGTCTGGATAACACTTCGAACCTTCCACGTAACCCGCTTCCACTTTGAATCGGCTCACCCTGTGTAAAAATATCATTACCGCCTTGAACAAACTCATTGTTTACAAAAGTCTGTCGTAGCAGACTATTAGGTTGGGTTTTATCAGGCACTCTACGACTGTCAAGGACATCTATCTTTATGTTTTTCTTCACTTAGAAAATCATCTCCATCACTGTTGATGAAAAATTTTAGAGCTTCTTTCATAACATCAGTTGCATTACACCAAAGACAATAGACTCTGTTAACGATTCCACATAATCGTCATGTTTTTCGACCCCAAACTATGTAGATCGATGCCGACGCATCATATCGGTGCATTTCTTATTATTGTGCAAGTCACTGGCACCAACAAACAATAGCACATCGGGTATGCACTTTTTCATAAGGTATATGACCGACACATTATGTAGGTCACAATTTATGTGTAATTTTTATACAACTAGCTTAATATGCACTTTCGGTCGCGATCATAATTAGTAGGCCAAAGTGAATTAGCCTTAAGTTAATTTGTAAGCATTTTTTTATTATATAAGCTACAAATATGTATCAATAAAGTCATTCTGTTTTGTTAATATTAACCAACGAGTTTTATTTTGCAGCATTTAACCTTTTCATAATTTCAGGACAGGATCAATAACGAAAAGGCTCGTTATTTTACATGGTGACCCCGACGTGATCAACAGGATCAGCAACCACATTAGCATCAGCATCTGCACCAGCAGTTAAAAATCTTTGGAATCAACATACAACGTTTCATTTGAAGACATCAAATTAACCAGCAGTCATGGAAGCCCTACTCGAGCATCAGCAAGAAGCAGGAAAACGGCTGGAGAAAATCGGTGTCAACTTCAAGAAGGAGGCGAAGGCGAGGCGAACAGTCCAAAACATCCAAACCAGGTTGGATCGATTGGACTTCGAATGGAAGCGCTTCGAAGAAGCCGATATGCAGTTGCAGGAGTTCCTGGTCGACAAGCCCGACCATCCATACTTCAAACAGAAGTATCACCAAATTGTGGAAGCAGTCTACGAAGATACCGCAGCAATGCTATCGGCAGCATTACAGGCTGCAATAGAGACGGCAGCAGGCAGCTCCACTGGCTATCTACCTTCTAACGAGGAGTCCAGCAACGAACTTCAACAGCGGCGAATAAGGACACAATCGGCTCTTATAACGTCGCTCCAGAATCTCATCAAAGGCATGGAGACGGAACTGCAAGCTCCGAGATCTAGGCAGTACTATAACGAGGGACTGATCTCACTACGAAAGTATTGGGCTGAGATTACGTCAAATCATCTCCTCATTATGGCCGAGGAGTCTCAACTCGACTATTCGGATGCAAGTTTTGGGGAGGCAGAACGACTCTACTTAGGCATGATCGTTCGATTGCAGGAGAGTCAAGCGCGCGACTATCCAGCCGTAGCGCCTCATCAGGGATATTCACCGCCTGCTGTTAATCTTCCAAAGATTGACATACCCAGCTTTGACGGAAGCTATCTCAAATGGCCACAGTTCCAGGACCTGTTTTCGGAGCTAATTCACCGACAGCCAATTAGCAAGATACAAAAATTCATGTATCTAAAATCGACACTTAGTGGAGAAGCCAGCAATCTAGTGCATCATCTTCAGATAACAGAGGGCAATTACGACGCAGCATGGCAAACACTGCAGGATCGCTACTCTAACAAGAGGATCATCGCAACCGCAATTTTGGACCGACTTATAACTCACCCGGCGCTGTCCACTGACATGGCTTCAGGTATTAAGTCGCTCCACGATAACACCAAGGAGTGCCTAGGCACCTTAAAGAGTTTGGGAATTGCCACTGACAATTGGGATCCCATACTCCACCACATCATCATCAAAAAATTGGATAGAACATCTCACAACCTATATGACCAGTCCTTATCCAATCCACGTGAATTGCAGACCATAACAACGCTGCTGAGTTTTATAGAACTACGTTTTCAAGCCCTGGAAGGTCTCGGCAGTCAGAAACCTGGTCCAGCTTCCTCCAATACAAAAACGAAGAGCAGCACATCAACCGTTATGTCTGCAAATGGACAACGCATTGCAACCTGCAAAGCATGTGATGGACAACATCGACTCTACAAATGTGAGAAGTTTTTGGCCTTGACACCTACATGCCGGTTTCAACGGGTCAAAGGATGGAAACTGTGTCTAAACTGTTTGCAAGAAGGACATCAAGTTGCCACCTGTTCTGCACGCTGCTGCACAAAATATACCAAGCGACACAACACGTTGCTCCATCTCGATGATCATCAACCAAAGGCTGGTCCGCACAAATCCAACCCAGGTACAACCAACTCTACAAAACAGTCTTCGGCTTCAGACAGTAAGGACACAGTGTTGGCGGCCCATCATCCTACCATGCCTGGGTCTACATACATATTTTTAGGCACTGCTCTTGTCAAGGTTCACACCAAGAACGGGGAGCCTATCATATGTCGAGCCCTGTTGGATTCCGGCTCGCAACTCACGTTTATCACAGAACAGTTACACAGAAAATTGGGATTGACTGCCAAACGAGAGAATTTAAACATCTCAGGAATTGGAGATTCGAATACGCGTACAACGAAGCGATCCAGCATAACAATAGGGTTGAACCTCAACAATTACACGGCGCAACTTGACGTTTTTGTGCTTCCAGAAATAATCACTCGACAGCCACAGATTAAAATCGAGGTAACATCCTGGCCAATTCCTCATAATATCACACTAGCGGATCCAGAATTCAACACGCCGAGGAAAATCGACTTATTAATCGGTGCTGAACTTTTCTGCGAACTACTTTCCATCGGACAGATCAAGCTGGGTAAGGATTTACCGACCTTACAGAATACAACACTCGGATGGCTTGTATTGGGCAAGGCATCACAGAGCAATTCATTCGACGCGTTCTGTGGAATAAGCAATGTACAGCTTGACCAACAGTTACAACAATTCTGGGATGTGGAAGATTGCAGTTCATCAACCAATTCCAAAAATATTGCAAGCTTGGGCGGACTTATAAGAAGGAAGGAGGACGGTCGTTTTATTGTTAAACTACCTTTGATTCAACCTGCGTCCGTCCTAGGAAAATCAGAAGATATCGCTCGAAGACGTTTTCTTGCTATCGAAAGGAGACTACAAACTCAACCTCAACTTAAGGAACAATATTCAGCCTTCATCAACGAATACGTACAACTTCAACACATGGAAGAAATACGAAAGGATGATATACCACACACCAATTATTTTTTGCCTCACCACTGTGTCTTGAAGCCTGACAGCAGCACAACAAAACTTCGAGTTGTGTTTGATGCGTCAGCCAAGACATCTAACAACACTTCGCTGAACGATATTATGATGACAGGACCTACTGTAGAAGATGATTTATTTTCAATCATACTTCGCGTCCGAACACACCAATATGTCTTCACAGCCGACATAACTAAAATGTACAGACAAATCGATGTTGAACCGGAGGATCGAAATCTTCAATTAATCATCTGGAGAAATGACCCAACACAGCAGTTGCAGTACTATCGTCTTCGCACTATTACGTACGGCACTACAGCCGCACCATATCTAGCAACTCAATGTCTTCAGGAGCTAGCCAGAATTGGAAGAACAACTCACCCACGAGCCACCAAAGCAATGCGGGATTTTTATATGGATGACGTCATGACCGGTTCCAATGATCTTGAGGAATCACTACGTGTGAAGGATGAACTGACAAATCTTCTTCTGAGTACCGGATTCGAGTTAAGGAAATGGTGCGCCAATCACCCACAACTGTTGCATAACATTCCCTCTGGCGATCTGGAAACTCAGCTAAGCTTCTTCAGCGACACAGAAAAGACAGTTAAAACCTTAGGAATCACTTGGCTTCCAACAGCGGACTTGTTTTCCATAACTACTACGTGGAGTGAGCAAAAACAAGTTACGAAGAGAACCATTCTCTCCGATATTGCACACTTATTCGACCCTCTCGGATTTGTAAATCCAGTTATTGTATTAGCCAAGATATTAATGCAAGAACTTTGGGCTTTAAAATTGGACTGGGATACCGCAGTACCGCAACAAATTCACACTAAATGGATGACATTTCGCAACACATTAAAAACGCTCAACAACGTCAGGCTTCCACGACACATGCTCATACCAGAATCTGTCGAGATACAGCTACACGGTTTCTCAGACGCATCCGAGAAGGCATATGGAACTGTTCTCTACCTGAGATCCAAGGATAAGGATGGAAATATTCTTGTACGATTGGTATGTGCAAAATCACGAGTGGCTCCTATCAAAACAGTCACATTACCAAGACTTGAACTATGCGCAGCGAAATTAATGGTTCAACTGATCGAACAAGTGAAGTACAAAATCGGGATAAAAATCAATAACATACGATATTGGACTGATTCACAGATAGTGTTGGCTTGGATACGTTCGACATCTAATAAACTAGATCCTTTCATAGCACATCGAATCGCCTACATTCAAACCAAAACTGAAGCATGTGACTGGCAATACATTCACACCAAAAGCAACCCGGCCGACATTGTCTCAAGAGGAATGTTACCAGAGCAACTATGCAAATCTACACTGTGGTTTAACGGACCGGAATTTCTTCAAACATCGGAAAACAATTGGCCCATTCCCCATCATCTAGAAGAGGAGAAGATTCCAGACGGCACACCTCCGAAAACGACTCTGGCTAGCACACTCAACAATGAACCACACTTCAAGTACCGGATAAATCACAAAAATTCATTTGATCACCTGAACCGTGTTGTGGCTCGTATATTACGGTTCCAACAGAACGTATCCAAAATCAACCAAGAAATTCGAGAGCACCCGAGCTGGTTAACAACTGTCGAATTAAAGGAAGCTTTATACGTTATTCTCAAGGAAATCCAAAACAACGACTTTGCTGACGAATTAAGGACTATCAAAAATAAAGGCCAGCTATCCCGACAAAGCCGTTTAGTAAGTCTCACACCGTTTTTGGACGACAACGGAATTCTACGAGTCAGAGGCCGACTTCAATCATCAAATCTGCCGTATGACACAAAACACCCGATCTTACTGCCATCGTCACACGTATTCACAAGGTTATTAATGAGTCAAATCCATCAGCGACAACTACATGCACCCGCGCAGACGTTACTGGCTCTTACAAGGCAGCGATTCTGGCCGTTGCGAGGGCAGCAATTGGCTCAAACCATCGTTCACAATTGCGTCACCTGTTGTAAGGCTCAACCACGGAATATCGGACAGTTAATGGGCAACCTTCCAGCAGAGCGTATACAACCGGCTCGTCCGTTTATGAATGTAGGCATCGACTTCATGGGACCCATCCAAACACACTACAATATACGTGGTAAGCAGCCAACAAAAGCTTATATAGCAGTTTTTGTATGCTTCACAACGAAGGCGATTCATCTGGAACTGGTATCAGATCTTTCGGCTCAAGCATTTTTAGGCGCACTAAAAAGGTTTATCGGACGACGAGGGATCCCAAACACCATCTTCAGTGATAACGCTACGAACTTTATGGGTGCACGCTCCGAGCTACAGGAACTTCATCAAACACTAAGTGCCAACGAAACTCAAGTCTTAATAAACAATCATTGTTTAAATAACGGAATACAGTGGAAGCCCATTCCGCCCCGGTCCCCACACTTTGGGGGCCTGTGGGAAGCTGCTGTAAAATCAGCAAAGGGTTACTTAAAAAAGGTAATGCACAGTGCCCATCTCACAGCAGAAGAAATTTCGACGGTTATTGTTCAAATTGAAGCAATCCTGAACTCAAGGCCACTCACGCCACTATCTACTGATCCCAACGACATGCAAGCATTGACACCCGGCCATTTTTTAATTGGAGAACCACTTCTTACTATTCCCGACGCCGACGCCAAACCAAGAAATAGTAATCTAGTAGCGCGATGGAATCTGGTTCGATCCATTCACAAGGAATTCTGGCGCCGTTGGTCTAAGGAATATCTACAAGTACTCCAGAACCGTTATAAATGGCAACATTCTTGCGAGGATATCAGCCCCGGTACTCTAGTACTTTTAAAGGATGACAATCTCCCTCCTTTACAATGGCGGATGGGACGAGTATTGCGCACAATTAAGGGTCAAGATGGACTTAGCAGAGTACTGGACATTAAAACCTCCTCCACAGAACTTCGAAGGGCCATTCATCGAGTGTGTCCATTACCAATTAAAACCGACGAAAAAACAATTGATCCATCACCGGTTAACCAAGGAATTGCCACAGCAACCATAGACGAACCACCGAAACAACCAACAATAAAACGTCCGGCAGTCCAAAATAAGGGGCGATTTCTACCGATCAATCCGAATTGGCTGCATCAAAATGAAAGAAGAATCGAGTCAACCACACCATTAAAGAGGGCCCGACATACAAGTCTACTGGCAATAACACTAATGGTATTATTCGTTCCATCCATACATGGCAAAGTAACCAACCCCATAGAAGTCAAAGCCTTCGAGAATCATCCAGGTATTTACTTCGAAAATTTAGGCGAAGTAAGATTGATAAGCAGCGAATGGAATCTCTTCGCATACTACGACCTTAAGACGTATTGGCAAGAACTATCCGGCATCAAAAACAGCATAGAGGAGATAAGAAAATTTTGTGCGATTTCCATTACTAAGGGAAAGCTCTGCCAACAAGTTCTCCTCCAATTCGAACATCAACTGGAACACATAAACGAAGTCAACGAAATTCTTCAGCGCAAGTACGGTAGGGATAGTCATCCACCCCGATCAAAACGAGCAGCTTTGAACATTATCGGTAATATAGGCAACAAGCTCTTCGGATTATTGGACTCCGACTATGCAGACTACATAGACAAGGAAATTGAGAAAACAAGAAACAACGAACATTACTTACAAACACTCGTTCGAAATCAGACATCCATCATCGAAACAACAGTGAACATCTTCAAAAGGAAGGAATCGCACATTCAGGAGCAATTTAATACAATAAATGGATACTTAAAAACCTTAACAGATATCGGTCGCGAAGAACATTTCTTCACTTCGGTATGCCTATATACGATGATTACTCTTCAAGCTCATAAAAGTACTCAAACCGCCCTCTGGAATGTTCTAACGGATTTACAGCACGGAATAAGTACTGCGCTCATCCTCACACCGCGCCAGCTACACGAGCAATTGATTATCATACAAGAAACTCTTCCACCGACTCTAACAGTTCCCACCAGCAAAACCAGTGGTGAAATCGGAATCTACAAGGCCATGACTATTACCGCGAGAATAATGCAGGCAAGCGTGATTTTTAATATCAAAATACCAATCACACGTTCGGAGTATTTTCAACTTTTCCATGTCACGCCAGTTCCTTTTCCACAAAAGAACCACTTCCTTTTCTTCCAACCCTCCACAAAATACTTACTCACAACACTAGAAAGAAGTCATCACTATCCGTTGGCTCAATCGGAGCTAGACAAATGCCAGAGTTTCGATGAGAACGTCGTCCTATGCCACCAAGATCATCCGATTTATCACAAGAACGCAGACACAAACCGCTGTGAAATGGCACTCCTCAACCACGAGAAACCCGTCTCAAGATACTGCAGCCTATCAACAACCAATTCCTCCGACTTTTGGATTCAGCTTCACCACAGCAACTCATGGATTTACGCATTGCTTCGACAACACACATTTGATGTTATCTGCGGCACCTACATCACCACCACCACCTTACAAGGAGAAGGAATACTTACCATTCAACCGGAGTGCGAGCTTAAACACAATGCCATGAGTATCCGAGGACATAGCTCATTTAAAACACAGCTCAAAGCATCATTCGCCCCAGCACTTAACTTAAGTGATCTTCTAGAAACCATGCAGGCCCACTACATCGAGGCACCAAGGACCATTGTTAAAAATAACAACGCGGAATGGAATACGATCCTTCGACGAGTCGACCATATCAATCATCATCTTCCTTCCGATGACGTAACGGCCCATCACATTCATCACTACGTTGTGGGATATTTCTCTATCAGTATCATAATGGCAGTGGTAATTTGGTTACTCATACGACACTTCAAAACCAACTTTAGACCATCAGCTACTACGTTACCACAACCGAAACCTCGTACTATCAGACCACCAGATGATTTTGTGCTGCATTACAGCACGGCCCGGGAGAATGTTAACGATTCCACATAATCGTCAGGTTTTTCGACCCCAAACTATGTAGATCGATGCCGACGCATCATATCGGTGCATTTCTTATTATTGTGCAAGTCACTGGCACCAACAAACAATAGCACATCGGGTATGCACTTTTTCATAAGGTATATGACCGACACATTATGTAGGTCACAATTTATGTGTAATTTTTATACAACTAGCTTAATATGCACTTTCGGTCGCGATCATAATTAGTAGGCCAAAGTGAATTAGCCTTAAGTTAATTTGTAAGCATTTTTTTATTATATAAGCTACAAATATGTATCAATAAAGTCATTCTGTTTTGTTAATATTGACCAACGAGTTTTATTTTGCAGCATTTAACCTTTTCATAATTTCAGGACAGGATCAATAACGAAAAGGCTCGTTACTTTACATGATTCGAAGTCCAATCGATCCAACCTGGTTTGGATGTTTTGGACGATTCCACATAATCGTCATGTTTTTCGACCCCAAACTATGTAGATCGATGCCGACGCATCATATCGGTGCATTTCTTATTATTGTGCAAGTCACTGGCACCAACAAACAATAGCACATCGGGTATGCACTTTTTCATAAGGTATATGACCGACACATTATGTAGGTCACAATTTATGTGTAATTTTTATACAACTAGCTTAATATGCACTTTCGGTCGCGATCATAATTAGTAGGCCAAAGTGAATTAGCCTTAAGTTAATTTGTAAGCATTTTTTTATTATATAAGCTACAAATATGTATCAATAAAGTCATTCTGTTTTGTTAATATTAACCAACGAGTTTTATTTTGCAGCATTTAACCTTTTCATAATTTCAGGACAGGATCAATAACGAAAAGGCTCGTTATTTTACATGGTGACCCCGACGTGATCAACAGGATCAGCAACCACATTAGCATCAGCATCTGCACCAGCAGTTAAAAATCTTTGGAATCAACATACAACGTTTCATTTGAAGACATCAAATTAACCAGCAGTCATGGAAGCCCTACTCGAGCATCAGCAAGAAGCAGGAAAACGGCTGGAGAAAATCGGTGTCAACTTCAAGAAGGAGGCGAAGGCGAGGCGAACAGTCCAAAACATCCAAACCAGGTTGGATCGATTGGACTTCGAATGGAAGCGCTTCGAAGAAGCCGATATGCAGTTGCAGGAGTTCCTGGTCGACAAGCCCGACCATCCATACTTCAAACAGAAGTATCACCAAATTGTGGAAGCAGTCTACGAAGATACCGCAGCAATGCTATCGGCAGCATTACAGGCTGCAATAGAGACGGCAGCAGGCAGCTCCACTGGCTATCTACCTTCTAACGAGGAGTCCAGCAACGAACTTCAACAGCGGCGAATAAGGACACAATCGGCTCTTATAACGTCGCTCCAGAATCTCATCAAAGGCATGGAGACGGAACTGCAAGCTCCGAGATCTAGGCAGTACTATAACGAGGGACTGATCTCACTACGAAAGTATTGGGCTGAGATTACGTCAAATCATCTCCTCATTATGGCCGAGGAGTCTCAACTCGACTATTCGGATGCAAGTTTTGGGGAGGCAGAACGACTCTACTTAGGCATGATCGTTCGATTGCAGGAGAGTCAAGCGCGCGACTATCCAGCCGTAGCGCCTCATCAGGGATATTCACCGCCTGCTGTTAATCTTCCAAAGATTGACATACCCAGCTTTGACGGAAGCTATCTCAAATGGCCACAGTTCCAGGACCTGTTTTCGGAGCTAATTCACCGACAGCCAATTAGCAAGATACAAAAATTCATGTATCTAAAATCGACACTTAGTGGAGAAGCCAGCAATCTAGTGCATCATCTTCAGATAACAGAGGGCAATTACGACGCAGCATGGCAAACACTGCAGGATCGCTACTCTAACAAGAGGATCATCGCAACCGCAATTTTGGACCGACTTATAACTCACCCGGCGCTGTCCACTGACATGGCTTCAGGTATTAAGTCGCTCCACGATAACACCAAGGAGTGCCTAGGCACCTTAAAGAGTTTGGGAATTGCCACTGACAATTGGGATCCCATACTCCACCACATCATCATCAAAAAATTGGATAGAACATCTCACAACCTATATGACCAGTCCTTATCCAATCCACGTGAATTGCAGACCATAACAACGCTGCTGAGTTTTATAGAACTACGTTTTCAAGCCCTGGAAGGTCTCGGCAGTCAGAAACCTGGTCCAGCTTCCTCCAATACAAAAACGAAGAGCAGCACATCAACCGTTATGTCTGCAAATGGACAACGCATTGCAACCTGCAAAGCATGTGATGGACAACATCGACTCTACAAATGTGAGAAGTTTTTGGCCTTGACACCTACATGCCGGTTTCAACGGGTCAAAGGATGGAAACTGTGTCTAAACTGTTTGCAAGAAGGACATCAAGTTGCCACCTGTTCTGCACGCTGCTGCACAAAATGTACCAAGCGACACAACACGTTGCTCCATCTCGATGATCATCAACCAAAGGCTGGTCCGCACAAATCCAACCCAGGTACAACCAACTCTACAAAACAGTCTTCGGCTTCAGACAGTAAGGACACAGTGTTGGCGGCCCATCATCCTACCATGCCTGGGTCTACATACATATTTTTAGGCACTGCTCTTGTCAAGGTTCACACCAAGAACGGGGAGCCTATCATATGTCGAGCCCTGTTGGATTCCGGCTCGCAACTCACGTTTATCACAGAACAGTTACACAGAAAATTGGGATTGACTGCCAAACGAGAGAATTTAAACATCTCAGGAATTGGAGATTCGAATACGCGTACAACGAAGCGATCCAGCATAACAATAGGGTTGAACCTCAACAATTACACGGCGCAACTTGACGTTTTTGTGCTTCCAGAAATAACCACTCGACAGCCACAGATTAAAATCGAGGTAACATCCTGGCCAATTCCTCATAATATCACACTAGCGGATCCAGAATTCAACACGCCGAGGAAAATCGACTTATTAATCGGTGCTGAACTTTTCTGCGAACTACTTTCCATCGGACAGATCAAGCTGGGTAAGGATTTACCGACCTTACAGAATACAACACTCGGATGGCTTGTATTGGGCAAGGCATCACAGAGCAATTCATTCGACGCGTTCTGTGGAATAAGCAATGTACAGCTTGACCAACAGTTACAACAATTCTGGGATGTGGAAGATTGCAGTTCATCAACCAATTCCAAAAATATTGCAAGCTTGGACGGACTTATAAGAAGGAAGGAGGACGGTCGTTTTATTGTTAAACTACCTTTGATTCAACCTGCGTCCGTCCTAGGAAAATCAGAAGATATCGCTCGAAGACGTTTTCTTGCTATCGAAAGGAGACTACAAACTCAACCTCAACTTAAGGAACAATATTCAGCCTTCATCAACGAATACGTACAACTTCAACACATGGAAGAAATACGAAAGGATGATATACCACACACCAATTATTTTTTGCCTCACCACTGTGTCTTGAAGCCTGACAGCAGCACAACAAAACTTCGAGTTGTGTTTGATGCGTCAGCCAAGACATCTAACAACACTTCGCTGAACGATATTATGATGACAGGACCTACTGTAGAAGATGATTTATTTTCAATCATACTTCGCTTCCGAACACACCAATATGTCTTCACAGCCGACATAACTAAAATGTACAGACAAATCGATGTTGAACCGGAGGATCGAAATCTTCAATTAATCATCTGGAGAAATGACCCAACACAGCAGTTGCAGTACTATCGTCTTCGCACTATTACGTACGGCACTACAGCCGCACCATATCTAGCAACTCAATGTCTTCAGGAGCTAGCCAGAATTGGAAGAACAACTCACCCACGAGCCACCAAAGCAATGCGGGATTTTTATATGGATGACGTCATGACCGGTTCCAATGATCTTGAGGAATCACTACGTGTGAAGGATGAACTGACAAATCTTCTTCTGAGTACCGGATTCGAGTTAAGGAAATGGTGCGCCAATCACCCACAACTGTTGCATAACATTCCCTCTGGCGATCTGGAAACTCAGCTAAGCTTCTTCAGCGACACAGAAAAGACAGTTAAAACCTTAGGAATCACTTGGCTTCCAACAGCGGACTTGTTTTCCATAACTACTACGTGGAGTGAGCAAAAACAAGTTACGAAGAGAACCATTCTCTCCGATATTGCACACTTATTCGACCCTCTCGGATTTGTAAATCCAGTTATTGTATTAGCCAAGATATTAATGCAAGAACTTTGGGCTTTAAAATTGGACTGGGATACCGCAGTACCGCAACAAATTCACACTAAATGGATGACATTTCGCAACACATTAAAAACGCTCAACAACGTCAGGCTTCCACGACACATGCTCATACCAGAATCTGTCGAGATACAGCTACACGGTTTCTCAGACGCATCCGAGAAGGCATATGGAACTGTTCTCTACCTGAGATCCAAGGATAAGGATGGAAATATTCTTGTACGATTGGTATGTGCAAAATCACGAGTGGCTCCTATCAAAACAGTCACATTACCAAGACTTGAACTATGCGCAGCGAAATTAATGGTTCAACTGATCGAACAAGTGAAGTACAAAATCGGGATAAAAATCAATAACATACGATATTGGACTGATTCACAGATAGTGTTGGCTTGGATACGTTCGACATCTAATAAACTAGATCCTTTCATAGCACATCGAATCGCCTACATTCAAACCAAAACTGAAGCATGTGACTGGCAATACATTTACACCAAAAGCACCCGGCCGACATTGTCTCAAGAGGAATGTTACCAGAGCAACTATGCAAATCTACACTGTGGTTTAACGGACCGGAATTTCTTCAAACATCGGAAAACAATTGGCCCATTCCCCATCATCTAGAAGAGGAGAAGATTCCAGACGGCACACCTCCGAAAACGACTCTGGCTAGCACACTCAACAATGAACCACACTTCATGTACCGGATAAATCACAAAAATTCATTTGATCACCTGAACCGTGTTGTGGCTCGTATATTACGGTTCCAACAGAACGTATCCAAAATCAACCAAGAAATTCGAGAGCACCCGAGCTGGTTAACAACTGTCGAATTAAAGGAAGCTTTATACGTTATTCTCAAGGAAATCCAAAACAACGACTTTGCTGACGAATTAAGGACTATCAAAAATAAAGGCCAGCTATCCCGACAAAGCCGTTTAGTAAGTCTCACACCGTTTTTGGACGACAACGGAATTCTACGAGTCAGAGGCCGACTTCAATCATCAAATCTGCCGTATGACACAAAACACCCGATCTTACTGCCATCGTCACACGTATTCACAAGGTTATTAATGAGTCAAATCCATCAGCGACAACTACATGCACCCGCGCAGACGTTACTGGCTCTTACAAGGCAGCGATTCTGGCCGTTGCGAGGGCAGCAATTGGCTCAAACCATCGTTCACAATTGCGTCACCTGTTGTAAGGCTCAACCACGGAATATCGGACAGTTAATGGGCAACCTTCCAGCAGAGCGTATACAACCGGCTCGTCCGTTTATGAATGTAGGCATCGACTTCATGGGACCCATCCAAACACACTACAAAATACGTGGTAAGCAGCCAACAAAAGCTTATATAGCAGTTTTTGTATGCTTCACAACGAAGGCGATTCATCTGGAACTGGTATCAGATCTTTCGGCTCAAGCATTTTTAGGCGCACTAAAAAGGTTTATCGGACGACGAGGGATCCCAAACACCATCTTCAGTGATAACGCTACGAACTTTATGGGTGCACGCTCCGAGCTACAGGAACTTCATCAAACACTAAGTGCCAACGAAACTCAAGTCTTAATAAACAATCATTGTTTAAATAACGGAATACAGTGGAAGCCCATTCCGCCCCGGTCCCCACACTTTGGGGGCCTGTGGGAAGCTGCTGTAAAATCAGCAAAGGGTTACTTAAAAAAGGTAATGCACAGTGCCCATCTCACAGCAGAAGAAATTTCGACGGTTATTGTTCAAATTGAAGCAATCCTGAACTCAAGGCCACTCACGCCACTATCTACTGATCCCAACGACATGCAAGCATTGACACCCGGCCATTTTTTAATTGGAGAACCACTTCTTACTATTCCCGACGCCGACGCCAAACCAAGAAATAGTAATCTAGTAGCGCGATGGAATCTGGTTCGATCCATTCACAAGGAATTCTGGCGCCGTTGGTCTAAGGAATATCTACAAGTACTCCAGAACCGTTATAAATGGCAACATTCTTGCGAGGATATCAGCCCCGGTACTCTAGTACTTTTAAAGGATGACAATCTCCCTCCTTTACAATGGCGGATGGGACGAGTATTGCGCACAATTAAGGGTCAAGATGGACTTAGCAGAGTACTGGACATTAAAACCTCCTCCACAGAACTTCGAAGGGCCATTCATCGAGTGTGTCCATTACCAATTAAAACCGACGAAAAAACAATTGATCCATCACCGGTTAACCAAGGAATTGCCACAGCAACCATAGACGAACCACCGAAACAACCAACAATAAAACGTCCGGCAGTCCAAAATAAGGGGCGATTTCTACCGATCAATCCGAATTGGCTGCATCAAAATGAAAGAAGAATCGAGTCAACCACACCATTAAAGAGGGCCCGACATACAAGTCTACTGGCAATAACACTAATGGTATTATTCGTTCCATCCATACATGGCAAAGTAACCAACCCCATAGAAGTCAAAGCCTTCGAGAATCATCCAGGTATTTACTTCGAAAATTTAGGCGAAGTAAGATTGATAAGCAGCGAATGGAATCTCTTCGCATACTACGACCTTAAGACGTATTGGCAAGAACTATCCGGCATCAAAAACAGCATAGAGGAGATAAGAAAATTTTGTGCGATTTCCATTACTAAGGGAAAGCTCTGCCAACAAGTTCTCCTCCAATTCGAACATCAACTGGAACACATAAACGAAGTCAACGAAATTCTTCAGCGCAAGTACGGTAGGGATAGTCATCCACCCCGATCAAAACGAGCAGCTTTGAACATTATCGGTAATATAGGCAACAAGCTCTTCGGATTATTGGACTCCGACTATGCAGACTACATAGACAAGGAAATTGAGAAAACAAGAAACAACGAACATTACTTACAAACACTCGTTCGAAATCAGACATCCATCATCGAAACAACAGTGAACATCTTCAAAAGGAAGGAATCGCACATTCAGGAGCAATTTAATACAATAAATGGATACTTAAAAACCTTAACAGATATCGGTCGCGAAGAACATTTCTTCACTTCGGTATGCCTATATACGATGATTACTCTTCAAGCTCATAAAAGTACTCAAACCGCCCTCTGGAATGTTCTAACGGATTTACAGCACGGAATAAGTACTGCGCTCATCCTCACACCGCGCCAGCTACACGAGCAATTGATTATCATACAAGAAACTCTTCCACCGACTCTAACAGTTCCCACCAGCAAAACCAGTGGTGAAATCGGAATCTACAAGGCCATGACTATTACCGCGAGAATAATGCAGGCAAGCGTGATTTTTAATATCAAAATACCAATCACACGTTCGGAGTATTTTCAACTTTTCCATGTCACGCCAGTTCCTTTTCCACAAAAGAACCACTTCCTTTTCTTCCAACCCTCCACAAAATACTTACTCACAACACTAGAAAGAAGTCATCACTATCCGTTGGCTCAATCGGAGCTAGACAAATGCCAGAGTTTCGATGAGAACGTCGTCCTATGCCACCAAGATCATCCGATTTATCACAAGAACGCAGACACAAACCGCTGTGAAATGGCACTCCTCAACCACGAGAAACCCGTCTCAAGATACTGCAGCCTATCAACAACCAATTCCTCCGACTTTTGGATTCAGCTTCACCACAGCAACTCATGGATTTACGCATTGCTTCGACAACACACATTTGATGTTATCTGCGGCACCTACATCACCACCACCACCTTACAAGGAGAAGGAATACTTACCATTCAACCGGAGTGCGAGCTTAAACACAATGCCATGAGTATCCGAGGACATAGCTCATTTAAAACACAGCTCAAAGCATCATTCGCCCCAGCACTTAACTTAAGTGATCTTCTAGAAACCATGCAGGCCCACTACATCGAGGCACCAAGGACCATTGTTAAAAATAACAACGCGGAATGGAATACGATCCTTCGACGAGTCGACCATATCAATCATCATCTTCCTTCCGATGACGTAACGGCCCATCACATTCATCACTACGTTGTGGGATATTTCTCTATCAGTATCATAATGGCAGTGGTAATTTGGTTACTCATACGACACTTCAAAACCAACTTTAGACCATCAGCTACTACGTTACCACAACCGAAACCTCGTACTATCAGACCACCAGATGATTTTGTGCTGCATTACAGCACGGCCCGGGAGAATGTTAACGATTCCACATAATCGTCAGGTTTTTCGACCCCAAACTATGTAGATCGATGCCGACGCATCATATCGGTGCATTTCTTATTATTGTGCAAGTCACTGGTACCAACAAACAATAGCACATCGGGTATGCACTTTTTCATAAGGTATATGACCGACACATTATGTAGGTCACAATTTATGTGTAATTTTTATACAACTAACTTAATATGCACTTTCGGTCGCGATCATAATTAGTAGGCCAAAGTGAATTAGCCTTAAGTTAATTTGTAAGCATTTTTTTATTATATAAGCTACAAATATGTATCAATAAAGTCATTCTGTTTTGTTAATATTGACCAACGAGTTTTATTTTGCAGCATTTAACCTTTTCATAATTTCAGGACAGGATCAATAACGAAAAGGCTCGTTACTTTACATGATTCGAAGTCCAATCGATCCAACCTGGTTTGGATGTTTTGGACGATTCCACATAATCGTCATGTTTTTCGACCCCAAACTATGTAGATCGATGCCGACGCATCATATCGGTGCATTTCTTATTATTGTGCAAGTCACTGGCACCAACAAACAATAGCACATCGGGTATGCACTTTTTCATAAGGTATATGACCGACACATTATGTAGGTCACAATTTATGTGTAATTTTTATACAACTAGCTTAATATGCACTTTCGGTCGCGATCATAATTAGTAGGCCAAAGTGAATTAGCCTTAAGTTAATTTGTAAGCATTTTTTTATTATATAAGCTACAAATATGTATCAATAAAGTCATTCTGTTTTGTTAATATTGACCAACGAGTTTTATTTTGCAGCATTTAACCTTTTCATAATTTCAGGACAGGATCAATAACGAAAAGGCTCGTTATTTTACAGACTCTATAAGATGTCTCAAGGCTTTAAAAACGAACAAAAGAGCTTTCAGATCAGTGAAACGATGAGCGGTTATTGAAAAAAACTTTCGCAAACTGCCTAGCTACCCTGTTCGCAAAAATGAACAAAACTGCCGAATGCAATTTGCTTGGAGTCGGTAAAAGGGGAAGTTTATTTGCGTTGCTGCATTTTCTCACACATTTTCATGTTGATTTCCTGTTTTAGATTGATATTTAATTCCAATGAATATTTTGCGACTTTAGAAAATACTTAGGATTTTTTTTTTTTAATATTCTGTTAATCGAACAATCGAATTAAAAAAAGGGTTTTTCGACTGATATTGTAAATCAACTCGATGGTTTCACAAAAATAGATTTGTTATTCAAATAACCGCAATTTACAAACATTTCTCAGTATGAGTTCTTATACGTTTTGTATGTTATATGTACCTATGTATGTTCAGTTAAGGTATATGACCGACACATTATGTAGGTCACAATTTATGTGTAATTTTTATACAACTAGCTTAATATGCACTTTCGGTCGCGATCATAATTAGTAGGCCAAAGTGAATTAGCCTTAAGTTAATTTGTAAGCATTTTTTTATTATATAAGCTACAAATATGTATCAATAAAGTCATTCTGTTTTGTTAATATTGACCAACGAGTTTTATTTTGCAGCATTTAACCTTTTCATAATTTCAGGACAGGATCAATAACGAAAAGGCTCGTTATTTTATAGACTCTATAAGATGTCTCAAGGCTTTAAAAACGAACAAAAGAGCTTTCAGATCAGTGAAACGATGAGCGGTTATTGAAAAAAACTTTCGCAAACTGCCTAGCTACCCTGTTCGCAAAAATGAACAAAACTGCCGAATGCAATTTGCTTGGAGTCGGTAAAAGGGGAAGTTTATTTGCGTTGCTGCATTTTCTCACACATTTTCATGTTGATTTCCTGTTTTAGATTGATATTTAATTCCAATGAATATTTTGCGACTTTAGAAAATACTTAGGATTTTTTTTTTTTAATATTCTGTTAATCGAACAATCGAATTAAAAAAAGGGTTTTTCGACTGATATTGTAAATCAACTCGATGGTTTCACAAAAATAGATTTGTTATTCAAATAACCGCAATTTACAAACATTTCTCAGTATGAGTTCTTATACGTTTTGTATGTTATATGTACCTATGTATGTTCAGTTTCAGTTTGACGATGGGTCATAGACCTCTGTGAACTTAGCACCCCACTTTAACCCAATTGAATAAAAAAATTGTTTTCGGGTGGAGCTTTGTTTGTACTTGATTGTACCGAAAAAAAATTCGTTTGTACCTCCAAGGGAACGGAGAAAAAAATGCTCCGTGTGAACTTAGCACCCGACTTGCACCAAATTAACTGAAATTTTTTATTCAGATAGTACCCCGTCTGTAAATCATTGTACCGAAAACGATTTTTTTTTTTTTTAAATAAAAAAATAAAAAAAAATAATTAAAATTTTTTTTTTAAAAAAAAAAAAAAAAGGACGGCAAACTATTGTAAATTGCTTCTATTTGATTGTACCTTCAATCGATTTTAAAATACTTTAAAATTTACATCAAAAACTAGCTATCTAAACCAACCAATCCTTCACACAAAGAGTAAAATAATTAGAACGACAACACTATATAAATCGATGACCGGAGTATGATCGATTTTCAAAATTTGAAAAACCAAAGATGCAAATATATGCTATAGATACCGTAGCTGATTGTACCTCCAAGAAATTTTAAGAAATATTAATTTTTCCATCAAAAAATAACATTCTAAATCAGCCAATAATTCACACTCAGAGAGAAATAATTCGAAAGACGATTCTTCGACAACACATTGTAAGTCGGCATAGTATAGACCGATTTTCAAAATTCGAAAAACCAAAGATGCAAATATATGCTATAGGAACCGTAGATAATTGTACTTCCAAGAAATTTTAAGAAATATTAATTTTTCCATCAAAAAATAACATTCTAAATCAGCCAATAATTCACACTCAGAGAGAAATAATTCGAAAGACGATCCTTCGACAACACATTATAAGTCGGCATAGTATAGACCGATTTTCAAAATTCGAAAAACCAAAGATGCAAATATATGCTATAGATACCGTAGTTGATTGTACCTCCAAGAAATTTTAAGAAATATTAATTTTTCCATCAAAAAATAACAATCTAAATCAGCCAATAATTCACACTCAGAAATAAATAATTCGAAAGACGATCCTTCAACAACACATTATTAAACGATAAGCGGAGTACATGCGCTTTCAAAATTGGAAAAATTAAAGATGCAAATATATGCTATAGGAACCGTAGTTGATTGTACCTCCAAGAAATTTTAAGAAATATTAATTTTTCCATCAAAAAATAACATTCTAAATCAGCCAATAATTCACACTCAGAGAGAAATAATTCGAAAGACGATCCTTCGACAACACATTATAAGTCGGCATAGTATAGACCGATTTTCAAAATTCGAAAAACCAAAGATGCAAATATATGCTATAGACACCGTAGTTGATTGTACCTCCAAGAAATTTTAAGAAATATTAATTTTTCCATCAAAAAATAACATTCTAAATCAGCCAATAATTCACACTCAGAGAGAAATAATTCGAAAGACGATTCTTCGACAACACATTGTAAGTCGGCATAGTATAGACCGATTTTCAAAATTCGAAAAACCAAAGATGCAAATATATGCTATAGGAACCGTAGTTGATTGTACTTCCAAGAAATTTTAAGAAATATTAATTTTTCCATCAAAAAATAACATTCTAAATCAGCCAATAATTCACACTCAGAGAGAAATAATTCGAAAGACGATCCTTCGACAACACATTATAAGTCGGCATAGTATAGACCGATTTTCAAAATTCGAAAAACCAAAGATGCAAATATATGCTATAGATACCGTAGTTGATTGTACCTCCAAGAAATTTTAAGAAATATTAATTTTTCCATCAAAAAATAACAATCTAAATCAGCCAATAATTCACACTCAGAAATAAATAATTCGAAAGACGATCCTTCAACAACACATTATTAAACGATAAGCGGAGTACATGCGCTTTCAAAATTGGAAAAATTAAAGATGCAAATATATGCTATAGGAACCGTAGTTGATTGTACCTCCAAGAAATTTTAAGAAATATTAATTTTTCCATCAAAAAATAACATTCTAAATCAGCCAATAATTCACACTCAGAGAGAAATAATTCGAAAGACGATCCTTCGACAACACATTATAAGTCGGCATAGTATAGACCGATTTTCAAAATTCGAAAAACCAAAGATGCAAATATATGCTATAGACACCGTAGTTGATTGTACCTCCAAGAAATTTTAAGAAATATTAATTTTTCCATCAAAAAATAACATTCTAAAACAGCCAATAATTCACACTCAGAGAGAAATAATTTGAAAGACGATCCTTCGACAACACGTTATAAGTCGGCATAGTATAGACCGATTTTCAAAATTCGAAAAACCAAAGATGCAAATATATGCTATAGGTACCGTAGTTGATTGTACTTCCAAGAAATTTTAAGAAATATTAATTTTTCCATCAAAAAATAACATTCTAAATCAGCCAATAATTCACACTCAGAGTGAAATAATTCGAAAGACGATTCTTCGACAACACATTATAAGTCGGCATAGTATAGACCGATTTTCAAAATTCGAAAAACCAAAGATGCAAATATATGCTATAGATACCGTAGTTGATTGTACCTCCAAGAAATTTTAAGAAATATTAATTTTTCCATCAAAAAATAGCATTCTAAATCAGCCAATAATTCACACTCAGAGAAAAATAATTCGAAAGACGATTCTTCGACAACACATTATAAGTCGGCATAGTATAGACCGATTTTCAAAATTCGAAAAATCAAAGATGCAAATATATGCTATAGATACCGTAGTTGATTGTACCTCCAAGAAATCTTAAGAAATATTAATTTTTCCATCAAAAAATAACATTCTAAATCAGCCAATAATTCACACTCAGAGAGAAATAATTCGAAAGACGATCCTTCAACAACACATTATAAGTCGGCATAGTATAGACCGATTCTCAAAATTCGAAAAACCAAAGATGCAAATATATGCTATAGGTACCGTAGTTGATTGTACCTCCAAGAAATTTTAAGAAATATTAATTTTTCCATCAAAAAATAACATTCTAAATCAGCCAATAATTCACACTCAGAGTGAAATAATTCGAAAGACGATTCTTCGACAACACATTATAAGTCGGCATAGTATAGACCGATTTTCAAAATTCGAAAAACCAAAGATGCAAATATATGCTATAGATACCGTACTTGATTGTACCTCCAAGAAATTTTAAGAAATATTAATTTTTCCATCAAAAAATAACATTCTAAATCAGCCAATAATTCACACTCAGAGAGAAATAATTCGAAAGACGATTCTTCGACAACACATTATAAGTCGGCATAGTATAAACCGATTTTCAAAATTCGAAAAACCAAAGATGCAAATATATGCTATAGATACCGTAGTTGATTGTACCTCCAAGAAATTTTAAGAAATATTAATTTTTCCATCAAAAAATAACATTCTAAATCAGCCAATAATTCACACTCAGAGAGAAATAATTCGAAAGACGATCCTTCGACAACACATTATAAGTCGGCATAGTATAGACCGATTTTCAAAATTCGAAAAACCAAAGATGCAAATATATGCTATAGGTACCGTAGTTGATTGTACCTCCAAGAAATTTTAAGAAATATTAATTTTTCCATCAAAAAATAACAATCTAAATCAGCCAATAATTCACACTCAGAAATAAATAATTCGAAAGACGATCCTTCGACAACACATTATAAGTCGGCATAGTATAGACCGATTCTCAAAATTCGAAAAACCAAAGATGCAAATATATGCTATAGATACCGTAGTTGATTGTACCTCCAAGAAATTTTAAGAAATATTAATTTTTCCATCAAAAAATAACATTCTAAATCAGCCAATAATTCACACTCAGAAATAAATAATTCGAAAGACGATCCTTCGACAACACATTATAAGTCGGCATAGTATAGACCGATTTTCAAAATTTGAAAAACCAAAGATGCAAATATATGCTATAGGTACCGTAGTTGATTGTACCTCCAAGAAATTTTAAGAAATATTAATTTTTCCATCACAAAATAACATTCTAAATCAGCCAATAATTCACACTCAGAAATAAATAATTCGAAAGACGATTCTTCGACAACACATTTTAAGTCGGCATAGTATAGACCGATTTTCAAAATTCGAAAAACCAAAGATGCAAATATATGCTATAGATACCGTAGCTGATTGTACCACCAAGAAATATTAAGAAATATTAATTTTTCCATCAAAAAATAACATTCTAAATCAGCCAATAATTCACACTCAGAGTGAAATAATTCGAAAGACGATCCTCCGACAACAATTTGTGAATCGATGGCCGGACTACAGTTCGATTTTCAAAATTCGAAAAACCAAAGATGCAAATATATGCTATAGATACCGCAATTGATTGTACCTCCAAGAAATTTTAAGAAATATTAATTTTTCCGCCAAAAAATAACAATCTAAGTCAACCTATAATTCACACTCAGAGGAAAGTAATTCGAAAGACGATCCTTCGACAACACATTATTAATCGATAAGCGGAGTACATGCGATTTCAAAATTCGAAAAACCAAAGATGCAAATATATGCTATAGATACCGCAATTGATTGTACCTCCAAGAAATTTTAAGAAATATTAATTTTTCCATCAAAAAATATCAATCTATATCAGCCAATAATTCACACTCAGAGAAAAATAGTTCGAAAGCCTATCCTCCGACAACACATTATAAATCGATAAGCGGAGTATTCTAGATTTCAAAATTGGAAAAACTAAAGATGCTTACATATTCTATAGGAACCAAATTTGATTGTACCTTCAAGAAATTTTAGGAAATATTAATTTTTCGGTCGAAACATAACAATATAAATCATCCAATTATTCACCCTCAGAGAAAAATAATTCGAAAGATGATCCTTCGACAACACATTATAAATCGATGAGGGATATCATTATTTAAAAACTGTAATATTTTCAGAATAATAATCCGAAATTGGAACATAAAATTTTTGGTTTTCCACCTTTTTACCTATGAATGAATTCCATTTGTCTTTCTAAAGGAGTAATTCCTGAGTTTCAAGAATGAAATGTGTACCTACGGACCGTGTCTATTTATTTTAATTAGACCCTTTTTTAAACAAGGTATTGTTCATTTCTTAAATATAAGTTTCTGTGAATGGAAATGTCGGATCTTAAAATCGAATCCTATACAGAAAATATATACCTCTTTCACGAAAGTTTAAGGGCAAACATTTTAGACGGTACCTGAATGGAATACGTTTTTGTTATTTCGTCCCGACTACACTTGCTTTATTGGGGGTCAAAAAGTTGCAGAGTAAATTTTGATATTTCGCAAGAAATTAGGCTGAAGTGAAATTGCAGCCTAACTCTTTAAGCATAGGGGTTTACTTTTCATTTGCATAAAATATGATTCAAATTTCATACAAATATGAATGATTTTTCTCTGAGGGCTAATTATTGGCTTCGACAACACATTATAAATCGATAAGCAGAGTACATGCCACTTTCAAATTCGAAAAACCAAAAATGCAAATATATGCTATAGCTACCGCAATTGATTGTACCTCCAAGAAATTTTAGGAAATATTAATTTTTCCATCAAAAAATAACAATCTAAATCAGCTAATAATTGGCTTATTGAATTATTGGCTGATTTAGATTATTATGTTTTGATGGAAAAATTAATATTTCTTAAAATTTCTTGGAGGTACAATCAATTGCGGTATCTATAGCATATATTTGCATCTTTGGTTTTTCGAATTTTGAAAATCGACCTATAGTCCGGCCATCGATTCACAAATTGTTGTCGGAGGATCGTCTTTCGAATTATTTTCCCCTGAGGGAGAATTATTGGCTGATTTGGATTGTTATTTTTTGGCGGAAAAATTAATATTTCTTAAAATTTCTTTGAGGTACAATCAATTGCGGTATCTATAGCATATATTTGCATCTTTCGTTTTTCGAATTTTGAAAATCGACCTTTAGTCCGGCCATCGATTCACAAATTGCTGTGTGAGGATCGTCTTTCGAATTACTTTCCTCTGAGTGTCAATTATTGGCTGATTTAGATTGTTATTTTTTGATGGAAAAATTAATATTTCCTAAAATTTCTTGGAGGTACAATCAATTGCGGTACCTATAGCATATATTTGCATCTTTGGTTTTTCGAATTTTGAAAATCGGTCTATACTATGCCGACTTATAATGTGTTGTCGAAGGATCGTCTTTCGAATTATTTATTTCTGAGTGTGAATTATAGGCTGATTTAGATTGTTATTTTTTGATGGAAAAATTAATATTTCTTAAAATTTCTTGGAGGTACAATCAACTACGGTATCTATAGCATATATTTGCATCTTTGATTTTTCGAATTTTGAAAATCGGTCTATACTATGCCGACTTATAATGTGTTGTCGAAGGATCGTCTTTCGAATCATTTCTCTCTGAGTGTGAATTATTGGCTGATTTAGAATGTTATTTTTTGATGGAAAAATTAATATTTCTTAAAATTTCTTGGAGGTACAATCAACTACGGTTCCTATAGCATATATTTGCATCTTTGGTTTTTCGAATTTTAAAAATCGGTCTATACTATGCCGACTTATAATGTGTTGTCGAAGAATCGTCTTTCGAATTATTTCTCTCTGAGTGTGAATTATTGGCTGATTTAGAATGTTATTTTTTGATGGAAAAATTAATATTTCTTAAAATTTCTTGGAGGTACAATCAACTACGGTATCTATAGCATATATTTGCATCTTTGGTTTTTCGAATTTTGAGAATCGGTCTATACTATGCCGACTTATAATGTGTTGTCGAAGGATCGTCTTTCGAATTATTTATTTCTGAGTGTGAATTATTGGCTGATTTAGATTGTTATTTTTTGATGGAAAAATTAATATTTCTTAAAATTTCTTGGAGGTACAATCAACTACGGTACCTATAGCATATATTTGCATCTTTGGTTTTTCGAATTTTGAGAATCGGTCTATACTATGCCGACTTATAATGTGTTGTCGAAGGATCGTCTTTCGAATTATTTATTTCTGAGTGTGAATTATAGGCTGATTTAGATTGTTATTTTTTGATGGAAAAATTAATATTTCTTAAAATTTCTAGGAGGTACAATCAACTACGGCATCTATAGCATATATTTGCATCTTTGATTTTTCGAATTTTGAAAATCGGTCTATACTATGCCGACTTATAATGTGTTGTCGAAGAATCGTCTTTCGAATTATTTCTCTCTGAGTGTGAATTATTGGCTGATTTAGAAAGTTATTTTTTGATGGAAAAATTAATATTTCTTAAAATTTCTTGGAGGTACAATCAACTACGGTTCCTATAGCATATATTTGCATCTTTGGTTTTTCGAATTTTGAAAATCGGTCTATACTATGCCGACTTATAATGTGTTGTCGAAGAATCGTCTTTCGAATTATTTCACTCTGAGTGTGAATTATTGGCTGATTTAGAATGTTATTTTTTGATGGAAAAATTAATATTTCTTAAAATTTCTTGGAGGTACAATCAACTACGGTATCTATAGCATATATTTGCATCTTTGGTTTTTCGAATTTTGAGAATCGGTCTATACTATGCCGACTTATAATGTGTTGTCGAAGGATCGTCTTTCGAATTATTTATTTCTGAGTGTGAATTATTGGCTGATTTAGATTGTTATTTTTTGATGGAAAAATTAATATTTCTTAAAATTTCTTGGAGGTTCAATCAACTACGGTACCTATAGCATATATTTGCATCTTTGGTTTTTCAAATTTTGAAAATCGATCATACTCCGGTCATCGATTTATATAGTGTTGTCGTTCTAATTATTTTACTCTTTGTGTGAAGGATTGGTTGGTTTAGATAGCTAGTTTTTGATGTAAATTTTAAAGTATTTTAAAATCGATTGAAGGTACAATCAAATAGAAGCAATTTTTTTTTTTTTTTTTTTTAAAAAAAATTTTTAATTATTTTTTTTTATTTTTTTATTAAAAAAAAAAAAAAATCATTTTCGGTACAATCATTTACAGACGGGGTACTATCTGAATAAAAAATTTCAGTTAATTTGGTGCAAGTCGGGTGCTAAGTTCACACGGAGCATTTTTTTCTCCGTTCCCTTGGAGGTACAAACGAAATTTTTTTCGGTACAATCAAGTACAAACAAAGCTCCACCCGAAAACAATTTTTTTATTCAATTGGGTTAAAGTGGGGTGCTAAGTTCACAGAGGTGGGTCATAGGGCAGCAACAGTTCTCTTCCGAAAGTCGTGTTATGGGCGATTATGATAGCCATTACCTCTCGCCGGACTTATGTACTCCTCGTATTTTCTTCTGGATTGTTCATCTGCATATGTTTCTTCTAGGACCCAGTCTACGCCTTCCTATTGAATTTTTTAGAGGTTTTGATCCAGAAATGACCGATCCATTGCCCCTTTCGCCTCGGAAAATAATACCTATCTTGGTCTATTCGGTTAATAAAGTTTAAACAATGTATACATTTATGTACTTGTACTCCGAAGTGAATCACTTTTATAAGTTTAATTCAAGCCGAGAAATTTGCAATGCTTGGAAATCATTATTGCTCGTCGGTAGTTTATTAGTGGCAAAAATCTCTTATTCATTCGGATTCGACATACGAAAGTCAACAGAACTCGTGATTCAGGACATTGCATGATAATTCGAGAACGCTTAATCTTAAAACTTAAAATTGCCATCGGGCAAATGTGAAGCGTATTTACATATTTCTTTCATTTTTACATTGCACTATTATTGTTTCCTCGGCTTACATAACCGCTGAAGAAAATGGAAGCAAGAAAGTATAGGAATTGTAAATATTATAAATAATATAATATATAATAATATTGCTTGTTCAAAAAATTGGTATCTTAGTAATTTGTGAGCATACATATAGGTAGGTATTATGTGGAATGGTGTATTCTTGAAAAAAAGTAAGAACTGGAAATTATTCTCGAAACACAAAGTGCTGAAAAGACTGAATACGACGAGAGTGAAACAGACATTTTATTGTAAGACTTTTATTGTCGGTGTACTAGGCGAATAGATAGGAAACAAATTTATGGGTGTGGCAGTGGCGTACGGAGGTTGGGGGTTAACAATTTTAGATTACGGTTTTTCACGAAGTGATTGCATTAGACAAATAAAATTCGGTTTGTGTATAAGGGTTGAGCATGAATGTGGAGGGGATAAGAATTTTTCTAAACAATCCGTCTCATATTTTAAGAACAGTGTCAGATAGATTTTTAATTTTTTACCAGTAGTATGCCTAAAAAACCAGAATTTTTTTTTTAAGATGATGGTGTAAAGGCCCAACTAGCACACAAACTTCGCATTTTTATTTTCCGGAGGCTACAACAATAAGACTTCGGTAAGACTGTTGAGCGCAGGTTGTAAAATATTAAATTCGTTAAGGCTTCCGTAAGACTTGCGAGCGGAGTTTGAACTATCAATAGCTTAGGTAAAACCCTCTATAAGGCCTTATGGAAATAGCATCAGTATTACGAAGGATTGTGGACTTTTGACTTAAAGCTTCCGCAAGACTTGCGAGGGAAGGTTTCGAAGCGAGCTTCGCTCGACATGTTTAATTCCAAGTGATTTGGCTTCAACCCTTTTACGAGAATGTTTCAGATTGGCCTATTGTGCAGCGTAGCGGATTTATGTGTGACGGGACCTTGGCTCAAATCCGAGAGTGTACAATGTTAATTCGCATGTAAAAAAAAGAATTTATAAAAGTAAAAAAATTGTGAATATAATTTTTCGGTTTTTTTGCTTCCGTACTTCCAAAGCAAGAATAGCTTCGATAAGGCTTTATACCAACTGCTGGTGCTTGGCTGTTCTGTTACTGTTTTCACTCCTTTCATTCACTCCGTGTTCCGATACCACTTCGTTTTCAGCTTCTCACAATATTGTAACGATCCCACTTCTTTTTCAACTTTTTCTTTCTTACTTCAACTCCATGTTCCGAGTCCGACAACAATGACACCCACGCAATCGCGGTTCGTTTCCTTTATAGGTTTTCGCCGTACGTTCGGCTAGTCTTGGCTTCGCCGTTACCTCTTTCTCTTTTCTTGACAAAATACGTCCGGCATTTTTGAGACATAGGACAGATCTCGTGTTGAATAAACATGTCCAAAGCTTGTGACAGGCGCAAGGTTTATGAGCTATCTTCGAGTGACGTTTCTTAATTCTCGTCTAGTTTGCATAAATAAAGAGTTCGAGCGAGTAGACTCTACCAGTCCAAAGGATCCACTCAAGACAGCGGACGACAGTAGTAAGCGCCGGCGAGAGATACTCGATCTGAGATCAACCTCAACACCCGCTTTCGTACCCATTTAAAATTCTATCTCACACTGTTCTTGAAAAATGAGACGTGATTTTTTAGAAAAATTCTTATCCCTCCACTTTTATGCTCCACTACTCACATAAAAAATGTTACCTTCAGCAAATTTCAGTAGTCAACCCTTATACACAAACCGAATTTTATTTGTCTAATGCAATCACTTCGTGAAAAATCGTAATCTAAAATTGTTAAGCCCCAAACTCCGTATGCCGCTGCCACATACAAAAATTTGTTTCCTATCTATTCGCCTAGTACACCTACAATAAAAGACTCACAATAAAATGTCTGTTTCACCTTTTTACTCTCGTCGTATTCAGTCTTTTCGGTACTTTGTGTTTCCTAATTTGTTCTCAAGATCTTAGATCTTGTTGAGTTTAAAAATTTTATTGTAATCCGGTATTCGGACAGCGAATATCATATCGCGTTTTTTTCACCATTCTCCATCCCCCATCCTCTGTCTACCATCCCCCCACCTTCCATTCTCCAACCTCCATCCACCATCCTCTATCCACCTTCGTCCATCCACCATCCTCCAACCACCATCTTCCATCCTCCATCTTTCATCCACTATTTTCTATCCTCCATCCATCGTCCAACACGACCACTGGTAGATTTTTTTCTTCTGTGTTATACTAGCGACCTCCGAGTAATTTAGTTTGCGATACTATCGACTTGATTGACAAAATCCATTTGTTTTACTTCGATTATCGAAAACCAAAAAAAAAAAAATCCGAAGTATTTTATAAAGTCGCAAAATATTTAATTGCAATGCAATCTAGAACAGCAAATCAAAATAAAAATTCTGCCAACAGTCTGGGCGCAACTTTATTATTTTTCCGGCAGAACTTTGAATCGTGTTTAATTCGGGGATGCGGTGTATGTTACTATGTGACTGAAAACCTAACAAAAAGTTCTGGAAGCGGTTAGAATATGGTGTAACATATGAATTATATATTTGGGTCATATTCCGGGATGCGGTTGAAAAAGACAAAACTTAAAAATAGGTGATTATTAAACAAGCCTGTGGAAGTGAAAAGATATGCGATATCTGATCAGACCTGAGAGAATTCATGAAAAAGTATACAACCACTTTACACCCTCTTAGGGGTCAAATTTCAAAAAATCTTTCAAAAATCTTTTCTTTATCTATGGCAATAAACAAAATTGAACATGACGAACATGAACATGATGATTGACAAAATCCATTTTTTTACTTCGATTATCGGAAAACTAAAAAAAAAAGTATTTTCTAAAGGCAAAATTTCAAAATATTCAATTCCAATGCAATCTAGAACAGCAAATCAAAATGAAAATATGTGGAAAAAGGCAACAATGCAAACAAACTTCCCCTCCGTCTCCAAGGAAACCGCATTTGGCAGTTTTGTGAACAGGGTAGCTAGGCAGTTTGCGAAAGTTTTTTTCAATAACCGCTCATCGTGTCACTGATCTGAAAGCTCTTTTGTTCGTTTTTAATGCCTTGAGACATCTTATAGAGTCTATTGTCTTTGATTACACTGAATTGAAAGCTTTGCAAATTTTTCCATGAGAAAGTTTTTCTCCTTACATGAAAACTTAACTTTTTTTTTCCACTATTCTAACTAAATTACTTAAACTATAAATAAACATCTTATAATCTAGACTTAATGCAGTTTCTAAATTTAAAATAATATTTTTCACGTCCATCCTTACAAAAATTTAGCACATACATATAATAAATTTAGCACTATTTTATCTCGAAAGATTCCTTTAACTTAAAATTTTTTTCAAATTAAAAATATACTGTAGCATCTAATTTCCGCTTCAGCTCGATGTTAGACGTGTTGAACCACGTCTCTCCAATCGGGTGAATTTTCACCTTTTTCCTTTTAAATCTTGTCCTCATAGGAAGTAGTGGCTGGCTTTTACCTCCGGTAGTAGTACTATCCTTTGTATTTTTCTCGGCTCCGCTGCTGTTATTGAGGGTACCTAACACAACACTGTGCTTTTTACTATCCCCAACGCTGCTTCCGCTACTTTTAAATATAGTCCTCACTGGAAGTACTAGCAGGCTGTTGCACCCGGTAACAGCACTATACTTCGTATATAGTTCAACTCTGCTACTACTGTTGGGAGTACCTAGCACAGCACTGTGGTTTTTACTACCACCAACACTGCTTCCGCTGTTGATCGCTTTTGGCACACCTTCTTCTAACTATCTGGCACCGCTGCAATTTCCAAAGGCGTCAGGATTTAGCAGGTTATCCACGAGTTCAAGGAGTAACCCTGCTAATTCTATTTTCCTTGCGAAGTTCATGCGGAAATTCCCTGCGAATTCAGAAACAGTGATTATTTATATATAAAATTAAACATTTATTTCAACAAGTTATACTTACATCTTGGCCGAATGTCCTCAATAGTTTGATTTCATTCAAACTTACAGTCCCTCTTTTATACTAGTTGAAATGGGTGTTCTTTTCCTTTTACATATCATATACACGTATATCAAACATCATAATTGTGACATTCAACATCACTAATGAATTTATTTTAAATCTCAACGCCGACTTATATCTGCTTTAATGTACATTGTAGTAAATATGTAGGCAATGACAAATCTTATAATATCGCTTGCAGGTGGTTAATCTAACATATTAATTACTCTCAATTGATCCAGACTTTGAAACATACAATAGGCGTGTTTTAATGCTCTCCGGAGTAGGATAGTACAGAATAAGTATACGTGAAACAACAACAACATCCAGAATAGTAAACCCACTAATTTCACTAGGGCTGCGGTCCGAATTACGCTTACGGTGCTTACATTACCAGCAGTGCTCACAGTCGGTCCGAATTGTATGCGCGCTTACAGCGCATATAATTCGGACCGATCGTATGCACACAAATGTCAGTTGTGTCAGTAATTTTAAAATGAGTCTTGAAAAAGTGTTTTTAGTAGAAACGGTAATGGAAATGTGTGACAGTGATAGCGATCTGGAGATGATATCTGGCTCCTCATCTTCATCTTCTTCAACAATATTTTTATAACTCATTTTTCTTCAATATCGCGAATAAATTTTAGTGTTTTTAAATTTTGAACGGTCAATGTGACAGATTGCAAAGACGTACACACAGTGCATATGCTCGAAACCGTGAGTAGTGTAAGTGCCAGAAAATTTCCCCTCCATGCAATTTGTATGCGTTGTGAGCGTAATTCAGACCGAGTGTGAGCGCGCTAAAAGCGCAGAAAGCGTAGTTCGGACCGCGGCCTAGGTTACATACCCTACCCCGGAGAGAATGAAATGGTGTGAGCCTATGATGAATTCGCTTTAATTCGCTTTAATTCGCTTTACTCGTTTCGATTTTAATGGTTGGCAGCATTTTTGTTTACACAACAGAAATGCAACCGAACTGCAATTAAATAATATCTGGTGACAGTTATATTGCCGTAAGTTTTGCAGCAAAGAAAGGAAAAATAATTTTTTTAAATTTTTGGTAGAAATTAAAGTGAAATGGATAAGCAAGAAAAGAAAAGGTGAGTGATTGCATTGTTTGAATAAAATTTCAAACTTAACAGCATAGGGCTGCCAAATCTTACCAATAAGATGTACTCCACATAATACCCTGGATCGTTTTTTTTCGCCTGCCGATTAGGTGCTCTATTCTGGATTAATGCTCTCCACCAACACACCTAATGTAGTAAATAAAACTCTCCACATCTCAAAGAAGACTTGTACTTAACTTGTCCATGCATGATAGGAGATGATTATCATCTACATCTTGAAGATGTGTCCTATAATATTACTTCATCTTGATTAATCTAATATATTAATTACTTCTGCTGTGGTGAATTGCATCTTTTACATATCGCATCGCATTGCATTGAGGAAAATTTCTATAGAAAAAAGAGCAAGAAACTTTGCTCTAGAGATTGTATATAAATCGGTCGAAGGCATGGATGGAATCATAACAATCTCAACTTCCGCACAGTCGAAGATCCTAAGCAATGGTAAGTCAGATTTTTTTTCAAATGATAATATATAATTCGAATTTTTACTTTGAATCTTCCAACAGAATTCCAGCACTTTGAACGCGATTGCCCAGGGGAACACCGGAACCCTCACTTCTTTGGTTGAAGGTGCGGAGTACAAAATCTCCACCTTCAAACTGATGAAGACCAAATATGGCACCCGTTTTGCTTCCTACCGCCGCAATTTACGAAAATAAAGATGCAGCGTCATGTAGAGTACAGTCACTGTATAAGAACTAACACAAACATCCATTATCATGAGTACGGACAATGACCACTTTTGGTACATATTTAGTAGTCTAAAAACCTGCGAATTTAAAAAATCGCAGGTTTCTTAAATGGCATAGTTTTAGTGTGTATACGTGTAGCAGATGGATTTTGATTGACGTTTCACGGAATCGAGATATGTCTCATGAAATGTCAACTCAATACAGCGTTTATCCACTTTAGTGAAGATCCTTAAAATGTTTCAAATGTACTGGTTTCAAATGAAACACACATATTCCATACTCAAGATAATGGATGTTTGTGTTAGTTCGTATGAAGTGACTCTAATGTAGAGGAGCTTAATCAGACCCCGAATCATTACCTTATATACGATGGTAAAGATGATTCCCGTGGTGGGTTCATCAAACTAAGTTTTGTACAGAAAAATAGCGAGACTCAGTAGAGCTAGATTTTTTAATATAAGATTTTTAGTCTGAAAGAAACTGTTTTATTTCCAACCTCATTCACGAGTTCCCAACCTAGCTCTTGTAGAATAATTGGACCAAATTGTGCACATTGTAAAAGTTTTATATCGCTTTGAATAAAATATACAAAATGAAAAATTGTACTTTCATTCGCATCATTACCACCCAACACCTTACCCTGAGATCATCGTAAAGAAAATTCAGTTCATAGCACTTGATCACATGGTAAAAACAAACTTCCCGCCAGAAAAAAGTCTAAACCGGCCGGGGTACAATAAAATCCATTCAAAGCACTTGATCACATGGTAATAACAAACTTCCCGCCACGAAACATGAGATCATCGCAAAGAAAACAAGTTCAAAGCACTTGTAAACATGATCACAGGGTAATAACAAACTTCCCGCCAAAGCAAGTGTACAAGCACATGTAATCATCGCAAAGAAAAAGACCTAAACGACCGTGGTAAATAAACTATCCGCCATGATGGCAACAAACTCAAATCTAGTTTAACCAGATCGTTCTGAAGCGAGATGCATATTCATTTCATCTAATCCAGCCCCTTCGCACCTTGATGGCTCTACAAAAAAAGAAACATGCCGATTTCCTGTTTATTTCCACACAAGTATAGCTATCCCACTTACACTCCCATCCCTCTAAAAAACAAGCAAATAGCCCCATTCCGAAAGAACCAATCAGAAACAAACAGATTTCCTGTTTTATCTGACCTACTTTAAAAAGACCATACCAGCTGTAACGGCCGTGTTACAACAACACTATTTCCACTTTATTTTGACCACAATACAGTATTGCTGTTCTGTACTGGCGTAATGCTAAAATGATACGTAGGCATGGTCCTTACTAGTCTATTCCCGCTTTTGCACTCGCTACACAACATTTTGTGTTCCATACTGTGATGCATTCCACATGGTTTGAAAATTTCAATAAGGGGTGTGTTCAAGATTTCTGCTATAGCTGCTTTTAGCTGCTATTAGCTGCTTTTTTGTGTTCAATGCAACCAAAAGCTGCTTTCTCGTGCTTGCTATTTGACACTAGATCTGTTCAAGATTTTTAAAAAGCTGCTTCCATAGCTGCTTTTTCTTGCTCGCACTCCCGAGTGTAGCTAGAAAGCGGCTATTGCAATATTTATATGTGTGTGTAGCTGTCACTGTCGTCGAAACGTTATTTTCAGTCTTTAAAAATGGAAGAAACTCTATCATTAGCATTAGAAATTAACGAAAAATTTAAGGAAACATTAGAAGCAGTTAATGGTAAGTATTCAAAGTCATTCAAACAAATGTCTTATATGCCACGCCAAGTTGCGTATGTGCTTGTCGAACAGCTGTTATTAGCTATACAAGCTGCTTTTGGCTGTTCAAGACCCGAAGAAGCTATTTCATGCTATGGCTGAAATTGACAGCTGCTACAGTCTTGCTATGCTATGCTTTCGAAGCAGCTATAGCAGAAATCTTGAACAGAGCCATGGTAGAACTGGTGTGTATTGATATGTCAAAGAAAGTCGCTCTCAAACTGTTTATAGTGGTTGTGTGAGATAAGAAATGTACTGAAAAGTATAGTGAAAAATTTTCAATTGCTTTTTTTTTATAGTTATAGGTGGAAAATGCCAAATATTTTGGTTGACCACAAACGGCAATACATTAAAGTTTAGTTTAAAAAATACTTAAAAAAAAAAACAGTAAAATTACCTTCAATTTTTTCTCGCTAGTGCTCGGTGCGAATAGTATTCCCGGCAATATATTAAAGTTTAGTTTAAAAAATAGTTAAAAAAAACAGTAAAATTTCCTTCAATTTTTTCTCGCTTGTGCTCGGTGCGAATAATTTTCCATGAAGTGCAAAGTGAACGGATGTACAAAATTCAATTGCCAGCAAGGAAAGTCGTTTTTCAAGTAAGTGCACTATATAAATTCTAATTTATTGAGTTGCGGAATATATTAATAGCCTAATATCTTGAATTTAGTGCTAATTTAAGTAAAAATTTAAACGTTTTATTAAAAAATAAAATGTTTATGTTTTAATGATAATCATTTCTGTTTTAAGTTCTTCTTCTTTACAATCTGTCAAATTGGAAAGCAGTATGCAGAGAACATTGACTCTTTGAATTTAAGAAACCACTGTTTTGAATGAAGTATGGAAGAATATTGAATGGCAATTAATTTGGGCAAAAATTTTGTAACCGGGCACAAGCCAAAAAGTAATGTAAGAGATTTTTTTTATTTTTTATTTACTTTCGAAATGAAACTTTGATGTGATTTAGGATGTGGACAATAATTTTTTTTTGGCATTTGGGACGTAAAACAGTGAAATCAAACGATTTTAAATGTTTGATTTCATCCATCCAGTACAATTCTAGCCGCCATGTTTGGCTGACGCGCTACGCTCCAACTAGAGTCACTGTATAAGAACTAACACAAACATCCATTATATTGAGTACGGACAATGTGTGTTTCATTTGAAACCAGTACATATGAAATTTTTTTCCAGTTGTCCGATTTTTCATTTTTATCTCCACTAAAGTGGATAAACGCTGTATTTAGTTGGCATTTCATGAGACATATGTATCTCGATTCCGTGAAACGTTAATCAAAATCCATCTGCTACACGTATACACACTAAAACTATGCCATTTAAGAAACCTGCGAACTTTGGAGTTCGCAGGGTTCAAGAGTACTAAAAAGGTACCAAAAGCGGTCATTGTCCGAACTCAAGATAGTGGATGTTTGTGTTAGTTCTTATACAGTGACTCTAGCTCCAACTACCTTTCGCGCAGCCCCGCAGGGCTCAGGGATTAAAACTCCCTTTTCGCGGGGATGTCTGGCTGGCGGGCGCTACGCTCCAACTACGTTTCGTGCAGCCACAGACAATATAATAACCAGATGACGAATGCCATGTTAGAAATATGTGACCATTTTCAAAAAATAGCTGTCATTCAAACGCCAGCTAAGAAGCTTGGTTTGAATCTAGAGTAAAAGTTCCTTCCCTGTATATATGAATGATATAGAAAACGCTTACGAAAGCTCACCGAGGAAACAAAAAAAATATCAATAAGCAACTCACATATACATATATGGTATGTTCATACACGGTATAAATACAAACGTTATGACACTATGTATGCAATGTACCTGCTTGTACTGAGATATTTTCAAATGGAATCAGGTTTTAATGATTCTACACGAAGAGGTGAAATAAGTCCTATGTGCCGGGTCAGAAATAAAAATGGTTGTTTAACTAAATTACTTTTAAATTAATCCTAGGATTATGTATGTAAAAGGATTTTTCCGAATTCGAAGTCGTTGTAAAGTAATAACCGTATAATGGAGCAATTGTTCGGAGCTCGCCCGGCCCAACACCGATCTAAGAACTCAAAACCTGATTTTTTTTAGAAAAATGATTGCTTGAGAAAAACTACTAAACGGATTGCACTGAAATTTTAATAACATATAGTATTTAGAGGATACCTAGTCAAAAATGTTAACAATATCTTAGCGATATGTGTTAAACTTTTTTCATCGAATACAAATTTTCAAAGTTAGGTCTATTTATTTATTTTTTTCTTTTTTCCAAATTACTTTATTATTGTTTTAAAAAAAATTGCTATCAATTTAAAAAAAAATACAGTGAAATAGAAACCTACACATTCCAACCTACGCATCTCAGAATTGAACATATTCCGAACTTTTCGAAAAATAATAAAGTTGCGACCAGTCTGGTGGCAGGATTTTTTTACTTAATTCTGGTACCAGTTATAGCCACAGGCCTATAGATGAGGTTTCAGGTAAAGATGATAAATAAAGTGTAAGACTCTGGTCAGAACTGACCTGCTATAGCTAGTTTTCTTGCTATCGAATGAAAATAAAATATTTGGAAGGGAAAATTTATTTTAAAATTAAATGAGAATATGGAAAATACCTTAAATACTGTTTACCTACATTTCACATGATACCTGTAAAACTTCCATTCATAAGTTACTAGACCCAAACATTTTTAAGAATGAACATGAAATCGTTTATTTAAATCTCTTAGGAAAAACCTAAGGACTTCTAAATGTTACCTTCGACCAACCTTCGACCTTCAAAGTGGTAGTACTTACTCAGGCCCGGCCCTAGACTTTTCGGCGCCCGGTGCAGTGTACATTTCGTCGCCTTAATCAATTTACATAACAAATTTTTCACTAAAAAAAACAAAAATATTTTACTTATTCACTTGTCGATTTTTTATACAAATTCATGTAACTTTTTCTCAGGACCCGCTCAACAGCTTTGAATCAAACTTTGTACACTTATTATTTTAGTAAATCCAATGCTAATGAATGAATTAATTTCAAAAATATTAAAAACTTGACATAAAATGTTTGAAAATTTAAACATTTTTGATGTTTTTCAAACCTAAAAAAAGTATTTAGAATCAACTTTTTAAAAATTGCTTCATTCAGTATAAATACCAATACTATTCTATCTTTAACCAAAAAAAGTAATCTTGATGTCTCTTATCAGTTTCGAGAAAAGGAGCAAACTAAAATCTCTCCAAATTGAATTTTTTTATATTATTTTTATATACATGTTGTTAATACAAATCTCACAGATGGCATTGGTTCTGTTTTCAAAACTTTCCTCTATTTTTTATCAGATTATGCCATTTACTCGTTTGATTTAAACCAATTAATGATATAAATAAAATTCAGACGAAGTTCGGTAGCGGCGGAAGGTCGGTGTCAACATTTTAAAATTGTACCGAAACACACCGAAAAGTTTGCCCAACCGCTCGCCGTCGTAATTCTGTGTCCATCGGTGTGTTGCGGTACAATTTTAAAATTTTTACAGGGACACCGCCGCTAGCGTCTCAATTGTGTTTATACCATTACTTCTCTTTATCATTCATCCAAAACATTCATTCCCCTCTAGCAAAAATGACGTGTTTCCTATTTCCCCACATAATTCACCGAGGCGCATTCGCTCCATATCTATCTTTTTCTATTGTATAGAAATCATGTTCTGAGCTCTTTCAGCACACAATCAAATCAGCACCAGCGCTGCGGCTCCGTGGAGCGGTGGCTCCAAATGAATCCGTACGAACGCAAAATCGTACTAGCTGATGAACGTATGAATGCGAAATTGGAATAGCAGATGATCGCACAAACGAAAAGCTGTACTAGTCGGTATCGTAGAGTGAGAATATCTTTAAGAGAAAAGATTCAATGTTTTGGTTCTTGAACGAGAATTGAAAGAGTGTTTTTAGAAAATGGAAAAATGGAAAAACCCTGCAAAATCTAGAATATGCATCGGAAAAAGTGTGGCAAATGTATTCAAGAAATCCTTTATATTAATTTCTAAGTATGTTTTAAATTTATAGCAAAATATTTGGAGAGATAATATGAGCGCCTTCCTTAATTTGGCGCCCGGATTCAATGCGCCATTTGCACATATGGTAGGGCCGGCCCTGTACTTACTCTCCTGATGAGAAATAGGTTTCACAATCTTTATATTTTCCAAATACAGCACTATATCTATAATATGCGTGATGTATTGGGATGTCGAATGCCCCATCCAAGTTCTATCCATAAATGGTCAATTATAAAGAGTTTATCACCTGGATATAATGAAAACATTTTGGCCCAAATGAAAATTCAAGTTGATAAATTAGATAATAAAAGTAAGGAAGTTGTTCTTATTTTTGATGATATGGCCATTCAAGAAAATTTAACATATAATATTGTCCACGATCGAATTGATGGTTTTGTCGATTATGGAAATGGCAACCGAAAAAAATTTAAGCAAGTTTTGAGCTACGCAGTATGTTGTGCTTCTATTCCCTCCGAAACTCTGAAATATTATATTTACCAAAGTATAAATATTTGTTCTAATTTAGGCTTAAATGTATAGTTAATAACTTGTGATCAGGGTTCTACAAATAGATCTCTTTACAAAAAGTTAGATATTACAATCGACAAAAATTATTTTGAATATAATGAGAAGAAAATATATTGTTCATATGATGTGCCCCATCTTTTTAAAACAGTAAGAAATAATATGTTACACAAGGACCTTCAAACAGAAGAGAAGTGTATAGTATGGAAAAAAATTATTTGACGAAATTGTGTCCCAAATTAACATATATGCACATTAACCCCACAAACTTCAAAAAAATTAGCGTCCGATTGGCAGTACAGGTTTTAAGTCACACAGTATCTGCTGCTGTCCTAACTTTAGCAACTCTTATGCTTGAGTCACATACAAAGTAGAATGCGTCAGCACGGCGCAACTTGACGCTTCCAATAAATCATCAAGTTAGATAACTATTCACTCTCTGCGTCAGGTTGAGTTTTAAATTAATTTGAAATTGAAAAAGTGTTCATATTCGTTTATACGAAGCAGCGAACTAACTAGAAACAATTTTGTAGCTAATTTTAATTTAGTCCGGGGCACATAAAGTACAGATTCAACGTGTTAAACATAACAAAATCACTCATTAATTTTGAGGTTAATTACGGGCTACAGAAAAGTTAAGAGTTGGCGAACTTTTTTTATGGCTGCGTTAAGCTGCTTCCGTTGTGACTACCACAATAGAGTACACTGTGCTCAACTTTTTGACACCTAGGCTGCGCCGGCCTGCGTTGCCGTTGTGACTTACGGGTTAACAAGTTTTCAGAAAAGGTGTCCCATAAAGCAATCCCCACAGCAGTCTTTATTGAGAAAATGAATAATTTTTTCGATATATTAAATGGCCTCTTATTCGAAATTCGGAAGCATTTCAATTTTTAAATGATATGAAATCATATATTTCTCATATAAAACTAATTAATTCTACTTCTACTACCTACTGTCTTAAAGGTCTTATTTTAACAATTGATTCCATATTATCTGTATCTGCTGACTTATTTCAAAGATATGATGATCTATGTTATTTGTATTCTTCAAAAGTTAATCAAGATCCTTTGAAAAACTTTTTTTCCCATATACGTGCGCGTAATGCGAATAAAAGAAACCCAAGTGTTTATGAGTTCAGCGCGATAATTGCAAAAATCCTATCCATAAAACTTATATTTTGTTCGAAATACGCGAATTGCGAAAAAGATGATGACGAGATTTTAGATATCGACTGGTCATCAATTCTTCAGGATCCTAATTCTGGCAATCAAAGTTATCAATCTACTATAATCAATGGCTATGAAGAAACTGAAATGGAGGAAGAAACCCTAAACGAAGTTGACAGGCCCGTGCGCACGAGGGGGTTTTGGGGGTTCAAACCCCCCCCCCCCCCCCCCCTCCATTGGCCTATTTTCATAGGGAAGTGAGGACCTTTTTTTTTTTTTAGGTCATCACATTATTTAAAACGATAAACCCCCCCCCCCCCCCCCATCATACATTCCTGCGCACGGGCCTGGAAGTTGACAATGTTGATCACCAAGTACTTTCGGAAGAGGAAATAGAAATACCAATTGACAATATATCTTCTAGATATTTTGCGGGATACTGTTGTTATAAATTAATGAAACAAATTGGAAATGCTTGGGAAAATTGTTTTTGGACTATGGTAAAACCGCGTAATGAATCCTTAGTGACAGCTTCTGAACTATTTCTTAAATTTAAAAATTTCAATGATGGAACAGATTATGAAAGCTTATTCCTCCAGACAATTTCTATGAAATTTGCTTATTACAAATTGATGTTTTTAAACTTCTTTTTAGCACCAAACCTGAAGTAGATAAGATTAAATCAGTAATTGTGGATAAGTGTGTCGAAGTCACAAATAAACAATTTCCCGTTTGGTTCAATGAAACCGACTGCTACGAGCATCGCATTCAATGTTTAAACTTCATGATACTAGTCCTTATTAGAAAGCATTGCCAATGGGAAGGTGATCAACTAAATTTGAGGAAAACGGATACTAACCGAATCCAAAAACTAAGGCAGCTAACCCACAAATAAAATATACCAACAGCGTTGCCACATTTCTACTTTTGTAGCAAAAATGTTACTTTTGCAACAAGATTTCGGCAACACTGCATGCCAATCGTACGACACTCGATCTGAAACACACACATTGACGATGTTAAGAGGTATGGATACATGTTCGCAGGCACGTAACCGGATTTTTCGTAGAGTAGCGCGAGTATTTTAAGGGACGAACCTGTACCAAATATATGTACATATGGTCAGTACATAATTCGATTATCGAGCTTACAGTTTGAAGCTTCCAGGGTTCGTGCATTAGATCAATTCTATTGCAAATGCTTACTTCGTCATCTTCAATGTAGAGGGACGACAAATTTGGGCATATCACAAGATCTCCTATGTCGATTCGTCATCTGGTATTGTCTGTGGTGCAGCCCTGCGGGGCTAAAGGGACTTATGGTATAAACACAACGCGACGAAGTTCGCTGTCAAATTTTTTAAACTGTACCACAACACACGTACTGACGCAGAATTACGACGGCGAGCGGCTGGCGAACTTTACGTGTGTTGCGGTACAACTCAGCGAACTTCGTCGCCGCTGGCGAATTTCGTCTCAATTGTGTTGATACCATTGATACTCCCTTTTTTGCGTTCATGTGTGGCGAGAAACGTAAAACTTAACCGTCATGGCGGTTCGAATAAAATGTACTCGTTGTGCAAAATTAAATTAATTAAATTAAAAAATTTGAAATCGTTTTTTTTTTTGTATTTATAGCTAAGTACGGACCTCGATGAAAATTTTCATTCGCAAATTTACTATATATCTCTCCCGTCTCCACAATGGAAAAATCGCTGTGTAGAATAATGTGGAGAGGTTAACAGTTGAGAGCTTCTGTCTGTGTGACGTTTAAAATTGTCGAATTGAAACATCCGGACGCTGAAAGTTTATACGGGGAAAACATTTATTGTGGTGAATCGACATTTCGTACTATTGTCTCCGGTCTCGTGAAATTCGTACCGATCGAAGAAATGGGCGACCGAATGGTTGTAGTCCTCTGCAATTTGAAACCGACCAAGATGCGCGGCATTACATCCGAGGCGATGGTAATGTGGGCATCGACAACCGAAAAGGTTGAAGTTCTTGCACCGGCTGGATCGATTCCCGGCAATTCGGTTCATTGCGACGGATACGATAGAAAACCCGATCCACAATTGAATCCGACAAAGAAAGTCTTCGAAACCTGTGCTCCGGATCTGTTGACCAACAGCGAATTGATTGCGTGCTATGAAGGGACACCATTATATGGTCCTGGCAAAGGAAACGTAATTGCTCAAAGTTTAACAAATGTCCAAGTCAAGTAAAAGTTGTATGCAAACTATTGCCATTTTCGATAAATTTTTTTTGATGAGAAAAATAAAATACTAATTTGTTGACATTCATGTATAGATTTTATTATTGCATCAAGGTAAAATTGTGAGGGGCAAAATTTCGATTATTTAATTCCCTCACTGGAAAATAAATTCAAATAATGACATGAGATGTCAAAATTTTCATCCCGGCAATGAAAATTAAATAGCGGCACATATAAATGGACGGAAAAATAAGGTCTCCATGCTTTCAGCGTCATCTGGTGGGGAACACGTCAACGAATGATAATTTTCATTCGAACTTCGTACCGCAAACAAAAACCCAACGCAAAAATTTGCGATGAAAATTTTCATCCGTTTTTTTTACATGCATTTGGTATGGGAATGAAAATTTTCATGGAGGTCCATACTGGGCTTTATGTCATTCATTTGAATTTATTTGTCAGTTTCTTTTTTCAAACCGACTAAAGAGTGTGTTTTATCGGAAGAGGATATTTTTTAAGTCGGAAGTTAATATTTTGAGTTGTTTTTATTTTAAAATTTCTCTTGTGATTTCAATTTAATTTTTATGTTAAAAAAGGGCCCATATATTTATGTCCATGATACTACATTTTCAAAAAACCGCCACTTTGACAATTGTAAAAGTTAAACAGAAGATCAGCTGTTTACTTCTCCACATTATTCTACACAACGATTTCGTCATTGTGGAGATGGGAGAGATATATAGTAAATTTGCGAATGAAAATATTCATCGAGGTCCGTACTAGGCTTAAGCGTCGGAGAGAGTCGCAAGAAAGTTCACAATGCTTTAAAATGATCGCAAGTGATCGGATCGAAATCAAATATGACATTAACACAGTCTAAGACGCACTGAATTATATAAAAAAGAAAGTAATACAATGAAAAATGCAAGAGATTTCGATGAGAATTAAGAATAATTCACTGATTTTCGCGTTCATATCAATTTCGCTTTGATTATAGACACTAATATAACTGCGACTCAATCCGACCATTGTGTTCATGTAGCATTTACTTGCGGCTTACAGCAATCCATTGCATCTCATTGCGACACTTTGACATTTAGATCCGACTCCGAATGCGTTCATTCTGTACGGCTCTTTAGTGTATGAAAGTGACAGCTAAAATTCAGAACTTTCTAATTTGCTTTATTTTTTCACTTCTATCAATGCAAACCGGGCACAAGCGAAAAAAGGGTGAAAACAATTTTTTTTATTTTTTTAACATTTTATAAACTGAACTTTGGTCAAAATAAATATTTGGCATTTTCAACCTATAAGCCTAGTACGGACCTCGATGAAAATTTTCATTCCCATACCAAATGCATGTAAAAAAAACGGATGAAAATTTTCAACGCAAATTTTTGCGTCGGGTTTCTGTTTGCGGTACGGAGTTCGAATGAAAATTTTCATTCGTTCTGACAGTTCACGTATTCACCACCAAATGCGCTGCAAGCATGGAGACCATGTTTGCGGTACGGAGTTCGAATGAAAATTTTCACTCGTTTTAACAGTTCAGGTGTTCACCACAGATGGCGCTAAAAGCATAGAGACCATATTTTTCTATCCTATCAAATGTCATCATCATCAATGACGCGACAGCCCAAATCGGGCCAGGGCCTGCAGGATACATTATCTGAAGTCATCTCGGTTCAGCGCCCGCGTCCTCCAGTTTGTGCATCTAAGAAGCGATTTGCAATCTGCATCAACTGAATCCTCGTATCTTTTTCGCGGTTTTCCCACCGGTCGCTTGCCATGGGCTCTACCTTTCAATGTGCGCTTGGGAATTCTTCCGTCCTCCATTCGCTCCATATGACCTGCCCATTGCAGCTTACGGAATTTTATAAGAGTCGATGCGGCTGGGTCGTCATAGATGTTATACAACTCGTTGTTGTACCGAATACGCCATTCACTGCCTTCTCTTACTGGTCCCAAAATTCTTCGAAGAATTCGTCATTCAAAAGCGTCTATTGATTTTTCAGACGCTTGGGTGAGAGTCCACGTTTCACTTGCATATAGTAGCACAGGTCTTATTATGGTCTTGTATATGCGAAGTTTGCTCAGCCTGTGCACTTTTTTCGATTTTAAGATCGGGAGAACCGTGAAATATGCCTTATTTGCTAATGTGATCCGTTGATTTACTTCGTCCCGTTCGTTGCCGTCTCTTACAAGGTGTGATCCCAAGTATGAGAAATGATCCACATTCTCCAGGTTGTAGTCCCCCAAGGTCATATTTTGTCTAGTTGGCGCGTTTCTTCTTGTTTGGGTCATGAACTTGGTCTTACTCGCATTAACCCTTAGCCCGACATCCTTTGCTGCTGAGTCTAGACAGTGGAAGATTTCCTTTGCGTCTGGAACAGATCTGGCCATGATGTTTACGTCATCCGCGTACACCACTAGTTGAGTGGACTTGATTAGTAGGGTACTTCTGGTATCAACGGGTACCTTTCTGATGACATATTCCAGGGCAAGGTTGAAGAGCATGAAAGCGAGTCCATCTCCCTGCTTCAGGCCGGATTCGGTTCGGAAGCTTTGGGTTAGCTCATTTTATATCCTTACTTGGGATTCAGTGTCAGTCATGGTAATTTTTGTTAATCGGACGAGTTTTGATGGGATTCCAAAGTCGAGCATTATTTTATATAGTACATTACGATCTATACTATCGTATGCCTGTTTGAAGTCCACGAAGATCTGGTGCACGTCAATGTTTTACTCCCAGCATTTTTCTAGCACTTGTTTGACTGAGAATATCTGGTCAATAGTAGATCGTCCGGTTCTGAAACCACCTTGGTATTCGCCGATAATACTTTCTGTATAAGGCTTTAATCGATTATGAATTACTTTCGTCAGTATTTTGTAGGACGTACACAACAATGATATGCCTCTGTAATTTTCACATCGCAGTTTATCTCCTTTCTTGTAGATTGGACATATAATGCTCTGGCACCAGTCGTCGGGTATTTTTTCTTCAATCCAAATTTTTGTCACGATTTTGTGTAGGAGATTGGCGAGGTATGGACCGCCTCCCTTTAGGAGCTCTGCTGGTATTGCATCAACTCCGGGTGATTTATGTATTTTTTGGTCGCGCAGGGCTGCTTCCACTTCTCCGATAGTCGGTACCGTAGTTGATGTCTGCTCATCCGATGGTGCACTTGATGTTATAATTGGGTCGGTGGTCGTCACTCTGTTAGGGTTCAGCAGCTTTTTAAAGTATTCAACCCATCTTTGTTTAATTTGTTCTGCGTCACTAAGGATATTTCCTTCCTTGTCTTTACAGAGGTTTGTTCGTGGCTTATAGCCTTGTCTTATTTGTTTGACGGCAGTATATGCGGATCGTAGATTATGTGACTTCATGTCAGTATTTAGGTTTATAATTATGTCATTGTTGTGTTTTCGTTTCTTTCGTCTGCAGATTTTGTTTGATAATCACCTAAGCTCGTCGTATCCTTCCTTTTTGGCTCTCGTCGGTCTTTCAATGTACGCCTTGTAAGCTTCATTCTTTTTCGTTATTGCGTCACTACACTCATCATCCAACCAGTCTTTATGTTTCTGCTGGGGTTTTAATCCTATGATCTTTTCTGCTGTCGTTCTGATTCCATCTCTCAACTGTGTCCACTCTTGATCGATGGTTGTCACTTCGTCAGTTCGTGATGCTTCAAAGTGATTTTGTAGCGCTGACTTATAGGCTGACGCGACAATCTCGTCCTTTAGTTTATCGATGTCAAATTTGGGTGTCCTGCCCTTTTTGGAGTACCGGCATAATGCCACTCGACATCGATATTTCACTTTTACGAGATAGTGGTCGGAGTCGCAGTTTGCTCCGCGAAAAGATCTTACGTCTAGAATGCTGGTCGCAGCCCTTCTCTCGATCAGAACGTGGTCAATTTGATTGAAAGTGCGACCATCCGGAGATGACCACGTTCTTTTATGAATGTTGCGATGGGGGAAGCATGTTGAGCTTACAACTAAGTTTTTGCTGGTAGCGAAGTCGATTAGACGTTGTCCATTGTCATTGGTGGTGTTATGGAGACTGTGCCTTCCTGTGGTTCCTCTATGTGTCTCCTCTTGTCCAGCTTTAGCATTGAAGTCTCCTAGAAGTATCTTTATGTCGTTAGATGGTAAGGAGTCAAATGTTTGTTCTAGGGTGTTGTCAAAAATGTCCTTCACTGCGTCATCCTTTTCCTCTGTTGGAGCGTGACAGTTTACCAGCCATACATTGAAAAATGTTGTTTTTATGCGGATCGCACACAATCTTTCGTTTAGTCGGTGATTAAGTTCTTAAATTTGGTATCTACCACGAAAGCTACTCCAAATTCCCTGCTTCCCGAAGCTTTTCCTCTGGTTAGTATTGTGTGTGTCCGCAAGTCATTAACCTCACTGCCAAGCCATCTCGTTTCTTGGACCGCCAGAATGTTGATGTAGTATCCTGAAACTTCATGAAGAAGCTCTCGCAGTGCACCTGTTCTGTAAAGGGAGCGAACGTTCCAAGATCCAAAAGAGTAGTCCTTAATGCGTTGCCAGAGTCGTTGCCGTTGATCCAATCTTTTCCGACGCTGTAGTCCTGCTTTCGGAACAATAGGTTTTTTCCGGGGGTGGGTTGTTAACCCATCGCCCAACCCCCAACCTGGAGGACCAGGTCTATAGTACATAGACGTGTGAACGACTTTCGGTTATGGTGTGCTGGAGCTCTTACAGCTATGCCGCGAGTACAACTACACCGGTTTTAAGACCTACTTCCTGAGACGCACTGGTGTTCCTGGCCATTCAGGATGTGTTCACTCGCTCCTCCTTATCTCAACCTGGGCTTGCGACCGGCTATGGCGGAGTTCCTATCATATGTGCCGCTATTTAATTTTTCATTGCCGGGGTGAAAATTTTGACATCTTATGTCTTTCGTTTGAATTTATTTGTCAGTTTCTTTTTTTAAACCGACTAAAGAGTGTGTTTTGTCGGAAGTGGATATTTTTGAAGTAAGTGGATATTTCGAGCTGTGCTTTTATTTTAAAATTTGTTTTGTGATTTCAATTTCATTTTTATGTTGAAAATGATACTACATTTTCAAAAAAACCCTCACTTTGACAATTGTAAAAGTCAAACAGAAGATCAGCTGTTTACTTCTCCACATTATTCTACACAACGATTTTTTTATTGTGGAGGTGGGAGAGATACTTAAGCTCAGTACGGACCTCGATGAAAATTTATATCGACATGTTTTCGAGATTCGGGGAGCATTTGTCTCGATACCGTGTATTTTTCCCATAAGACGTCTCGAAGAATCTCGCAGACAGGCCGCCATCCCAGTTGGTCGCGTCTGCGAGAATCTCGCAGATATCTCGAAGTCTATGGCGGCCTGTCTGCGAGATTCTTCGAGACGTCTTATGGGAAAAATACACGGTATCGAGACAAATGCTCCCCGAATCTCGAAGACATGTCTGCGAATGTGTCGATATAAAAATGGCTTTGGAAATAGCGCCATCTGTTTGATGATCGCGTTTTGTGATAAAAGCTCATACTCGTATGAATATTTCGCGGAGATTGCCATCGGCTGGAAATAAGAAAGGGGGTTATGAAATGAAACGTGCAGGCAGGGGCGAAGTTACCTTAAACCAATATAATAAATATAAGAAAATTATAACGTAGTGACACATTTCCAATCACTTCACATCGCACTTGTGTCGTTTTATTGTAACCGCACTTGAACTATAACTTTTCGCGTATTTAATTTTTATCGTGTAAGTCGGGGATGACATTTGCTGCACTCGAAGTGATGCGGCTGTTTTTTGCATTACAAACAGATCGTGGTGGGAGCACATGTTTATATTGCTATTTCTTTCTATCTAGTGATGAAGAAAGATAAGCAATATGATTCCTAGGCTCAAACCATCGAGATTATGTCTCTTAAGAGACTAGCGGCCAACTGGGATAGTCTTCGAGATATCTGCGAGATTCTCGCAGACGCGACCAACTGGGTATGGTCTCTATGCTTTTAACGCCATCTGGTGGTGAACAACTGAACTGTTAAAACGTTTGAAAATTTTCATTCGAACTCCGTACCGCAAACAGAAACCCAACGCAAAAATTTGCAATGAAAATTTTCATCGGTTTTTCTTACATACATTTGGTATGGGAATGAATATTTTCATCGAGGTCCGTACTAGGCTTTACATGCAACCACATGCATATGAAACAAGTTTTCTTTCCCGTCCGTTATTTTGACATTTCGATCCGACTCCGATTGCGACCATTCTGTACGACTCTTAATCCACTTTTTTTCCGCGACCTGCACTCTACACTTTCAGTGGTAAATGTATTGCACTGAAAGTGTAAGTTACAATAAAGTGTGAAGTTTTCTTGGCATAAAGAATAAACCTATTGTCATAAGGTCTGTTCTTCTTGTCGGATTTAGTATATTGTAGTTTGCACTTACTTTTCTAAACAACATTTGACGTCAAATCAATGACACAAACTCAAACTCAAACAGTAGGTTTGTTCTATTTGCCTGCACTATCTACACCTTTTACACCATTTCCGTTCTTTTTACCGATGTAGCGTCACCCGTGGCTGCTCTTTTTGCAGAGTGTAGTGCAAAGGCGTATACTTTGCTGCACTCCGTCGGGAGCTGGTGCAAGATCTTCTTCTTTACAATCTGTCAAATTTAAGAACTATATGCAGATAACATTGACTTTTTGAATGTAAGAAATCACTGTATTGACTGAAAACATGCAAGAATATTGAATGGCAATAAAGTTTCTTTGATAGAAGTGAAAAAATTAAGCAAATAAAAAAGTTCTGAATTTTATCTCTCACTTTCATACACTAAGCCGTTCTATTTGCGCGACCTGCACTCTAGACTTTGGGTGTATTTTAACGTACAAATAAAGTGCAAGCTACACTAAAGTGCAACTTACACCGGGTAAAAGAAACAAATCTAGTAAGCTTGCCCCCCCCCACCCCGGCAGGCCTTTTTCCGCTTTTCTGCACTGGCTCGATTGCTAGTGCAGAAAAGTATACTCGGTGTACACTAAACCTGACAAAAAGAACAGACCAATGGTCAACCAACAAATCTGTTGTCTTTCTTGGCTATTCTCAGTATAAAAAAAAATTATTGAAATTGTGTGCTAATATAGTTTGATTAATTAAGTTTTCTACAAGTAAAGAGACTGAAATGGTTTGGAGTCCTAGCGATGACGCTTCAGACAGTGAGGAAGACGACGAATTTATTCAAAGTAAAGGGCGGGCAGCATTTATTTTTGTGATAGATGCCTTATTGTTCAAACAGTATGAACGATTCACGGAATGTCTTCTTTGCGTTCGAGATGCACTGTTGAATGGCATTCTTACAAGGGAGAAGGATTTAATTGGAATTGTATTGAATAACACGGTGCATTCTCCAGCGCCAAAGGATGTTAATGCAATGGAAAATGTGGTTCCACACCAAAACACAGCAGTTCTTATTCCGTTGCGAGAATTGTCCAAAGAAACCATGGACTACTATTTAAGTTTTATAGCGGCCGATCATTTTGAATTTGAAAACAAGTATGGGTGCACATCAGGCAGTTTTGCGAACATGACTTGGCTGTGCACGAACATGTTTCAGCAGTGTGGATTCAAGTTGGAGATTTCAAATATTTTTTACTTTACTGACCTTTATTCTCCACAAGCCATAATGAGCAATGACTTCCAAATTGCAATAAGAAAAGCAAGCGACCTGCAGGAGATTAACGTAGATTTCAACGTTGTACCCATGTGCGACGAATTCGACTACAATATTTTTTACAGGGAGTTCCTTTGCACAGTTCGGAATATCGAATTGGATGCATTCATACCTGATGACCCAAAGCAAGTTAGGGTTGCTGTGGCTAATCGCATGATTAGGTACAACTATAAGACTCGATGTATGACATATCTGCGATGGAAGATTGGAAGAGTTGAATTGGCAATTGGAGTCTACAACTTTCACAAACGAAAAGTTTACCCATGTAGCGTAAATATGCTGCGCGAGGATAATTCGTTTGTGGAAGTAAACCAAGCATATAAAATTCTGGCAGAAGATGATGATGTTAGAGAACAGCGTAATTGCTTACCAAGTGATCACAGGTTCGTATGTCATAATTTTAACTTAAGGCCCCATGAGTCCGGTTCGACCATTTTTTCCCCTGTTTGATTTTTCTTTCTTAAGAGGATTTTAATCGATTGAAATCGTTTTTCGTTCGTGTAATTCAGCGAACTAATTTTGATTTTACAGAAAAAAATAGTGTTATAGGAAAATTGCTTCAGTTTGACTTATTATTAACAAAAATGAAATTTTTTTAAAATTTGATCTATACAGGACCTTCTTTAAGATTTTTTCTAGCAATTCATTAATGAAAATGACATGTTCATTATTCAAGAAATAGGGAATATGCGTTTAAAAAACTCAATTTTACGCATTTTAAAAAATGTTCAATTATTGTTGTTTTAACAGCATTTTTTCCAATACAGTTTTGAATTTTTCTTTATACACGACAGTTTACATACCAGCTAATAAAGTGGTGTAATTTTTTTTTGTTTTTTTGTTGCTATTAACGTGAAATATTAGCAAGAAAGCAGTCATAGATCATCAAAATCGCATTTAACGTGCACGTGGAGCCTTTATTTGTTTTTATAATTATATGCTAAATCTCGAGCAAGTTGAAAGTAAAATATCTTCACTTATCCATGCATGCAAAGTCTGAAGATATTGCTATGTACGCATTCATATTAGCCCTTATTCTGGAAGCCCGTCTGGAATTTGATAGTTCAAATCCGGAATGATATAGTCGTGTTTCTTAAGTTTTTTCAGAAAGTAATTGGCCGTGGCTTCCTGAAGGCGTCACTTCCAATTGTCATCTTCACCAACCGAGTCTTCTAATCGGTTGCGTGGTTTGCCTTACCTCCCAGCAAACAAAAAAGTCCGACATCGTTACGCATTCGGTACGATTTGTCGGTAAAACGCGCCGACATCAGACACGACTTCGTACTAATGTCGTGGCGAAAAATGTATGGAACGGTTGACACGATTGAAAGAAAAATCGTAACGAATTCTGATAGAAAAATCGTAACGATATCTTAAAGATATTTCGTATCAAATTCTGATAGGAATATCGTAACGATATCTTAAAGATTCCATCAATAAAGTCTATCACAAAATTATATTTTAATATTCCGAATAAAAAAAAATACGGTCCCGCTATAAAAACATATTGAACTGGAATTCACGACAAAACTGTATTTATTGTTAAAATATATTTAAACAATTATGTACTCACAGGTTTTATTCACATGTAATCACATTACAACCTGAAACCATCAGAAATAAGAAATGTCTTTTCGAATTCTGTCCGAAGCCGTTTCGAAATTTCTGTCATAAATTGCCCACCGACATCTAAACGATTTCGGTCAGACAAATCTTTCCGAATTTTCCGACCTTGTGCCTTATGCACACTAGTGCTGCGACATCGACATCGATGTATCTAAAACATTGACGTTTTTCAAAAACATCGGGTAGTTTTAACATCGATGTTCTTACTTCGATGTTTTTCAAACATCGATGTTTTTCAAACATCGATGTTTTTCAAGCATCAATGTTTTATAAAAACATCGACATCGATGTTTCAGGCACAACGAGGTTTTTTTTTCGGATACGTTCCTCGAAATTTGGCACTCATGAAGAGTGCCATGAAATACTTGTCTATTATGGCTACTTTAGTACCCTCTGAGAGAGTGTTCTCTGCTACAGCGAACATTGCTTCTAGCAGAAGAAGCTCTCTCTCACGGGAGAAGCTTCAAAGATTACTGTTTTTACAGACAGTAAACTCAGCATTTTGGAGTTTGGATTATTTGAGTTTTATTCCTTTTCTCAATACTTTATTATTTTTTAATAATAAAGTATTGTGATCGACTAGAAATTTAAAAAAAATTTGCTACCCTGAAATATTGTATTTTCACGTTTTAGGACTAGTAGACCCCGAAAAAGGAAAAAAAAAATAATGTCCGCACGCAAAATAGTTTGAAGGTACGTAGCTCCCAAACCCGTTAAGGTATTATAATGCAATTTTTATGGTGGCTAGATTGGACGAACCTCTACGACTGGTATCTAGAGGGGTGTGGGTATGAGAGGAGAGGGGATGACAAATTTTGGTTTCTAGATTTCAGCAACCGCTTACGCTAGGAAATTAAAACTTGGAATTTCTATAGAACTTCAATAGTGGACCCAGTTATAAAAAAAATTGTTGATATGGATGAAGGGATGTGGAGGGGGGGGGGAATTCTTAAGTGGGGGTAGTGGCGTACGAGGGTGGAGGGTGAAAAACTTTAGATTACGATATCTCAAGAACCAATTGCTTTAGAAAGATGAAATTCGGTTTGAGTATTAAGGTTGACAAATAAAGATTGCTGAAAGTAAATTTTTTCAAGAGGGCGGTGAAACATGGAATTGGAGGGGATAAGAAATTTTTAAAAAAATTACGTTTTATATGTCAAGAACAGTATAAGATAGATACTCAAATTTTTTACCAGACGTAGGCCCAATAAAACCCTAGCAGAGAAAAATAGGGTATGTGGCGGTAGAGGGTGAGGGTGATAAGGAAAAGGTTCCAATGCTTGTATCTTAAGAACCTATTATGATATAAAGCTGAAACTTTGTATTTAGATATAGCTATAGTAGTGGCATGTTGGAAAAATATACTTTTTGAAGTGAAACTTCTTTAGCGGCGGTGAAATTTCAAGGACGCGTCACGTTTTAGCACATTTCGTTACACGATAGAGAAGCAAGGTTTTATGTAGAGACAAAACTACCATACAATGCTGAGGACCTACCGGTTCTCGTCCGATCACCAAAGTCAAGCCGCTTGGACCGCTTGGCATTTAAAAAAAAAAACGATGAAACGAAACTCGATGAAACGATGAAACGAAAAAGCGACACTTCGAGAGAGTGGTATTCCCTTCTGACTACACCCATAGAATTTTAAATACTACTCTTATCTCTTCCTCTCTTAACCTTTCCCTTTTTAAACAACTGATTTCCCTCACCCTTCTCTCACCCCTTACTTTTCTTCTTACACCTCTTTCTCCTAACTTCAACCCTTCACCCCCCACTGTTTACCCCCCTGTGTACCCTTATCATTCTACCCCTCACCCTACATATTGTTCCCCCTCATCTACTTTTTCTATCCCCCCACCCTCCTCTCTACCCCCTCCTACATAACATTGAAAAACTGAGAAAATGCAAATTTTGTATTATTGTATTATTTTGAAATGCTCTCTCTCTCTCTCTCACATTAAATCTCTTTTATTCTTTTTCTTTATTTTTCAAGAAGTTTCACTTCTATCATGTGGACGGTGCTGCACACGTTGTTTTTTTTAGGGTAGTGCGGTACGGGGTGGGAGGTGACTTTCCTAACTATAGAACGGCTTATGCTAGAAAGTTGAAACTGGGTGTGTATATCTGAATCAACTGGAAAAGTAATTTTGAATAAAAAAAAAATGGAATATCTATTGGCGTTTGGAAGGGGGGCAAAAAAAAATTATCAGTTTAAATAGAATGCATATATTTTCACAATTTTCGTCATATCTACTAGGTCTTCCCAAATATCGAACTAATTTTTATTCTGCGGAATCTTCATATGAATATCTAAAATGTGTTTTCAAGATTTTTTGAAATTCGACCCCGAAGGGGGTGTAAAGATGTTGTATACTTTTTCATGAATTTTGCCATATCTCTCAGGTCTGATCAGATTTTCACTTCCACGAGCTTGTTTAATAATCACCTATTTGTAAGTGTTTTCCTTCTGCAACCCCTAGACCGCAAATGATCCAAATATGTAATGGAATATGACCCAATTATGTAATGCATATGTTATTCTAACCGCTTCTTGTTAGGTTTTAGTCACATAGTAACCTACACCGCATCTCGGAATTGAACGCGTTCCGAACTTCTGCCGAAAATTAATAAAGTTACGACCAGATTGTTGGCAGATTTTTTTGTTTTGTTAACACAACCCAAATAAAATTTGAAAAGTAAAATTTGTTGTTAGTAATCCTTAAGCCTTAAGTCTGCCAAAATGTCCCTTTAAGCATCTTTCTGCTTCTGTTCTCAGACATGGCCCACGGATCTCTTTTTTTACGCGTTTTATCTGTTTGCAGTAATTTCTATTTTATTAGTTACTCAATTTCATTCAACAAATGTTAAAAATATACTTATGTTACTAGGAAAAAAATAAAAGCTCTTCGATGCATCGCCCCAACGGGCAAACTGAATTCAGAGCGAATTCAAATTGAATTTATTTAGTGAACTGAACCTTCAGATTGACTTCAAATATGATCCATTTCGGGTCCGCTTACGTAAGAAACCTTTGGTTTCTGAAATCAGTTAATGAACTCAAATCATACCCAGTAAAAGCAATCACTGTGAATGATACGAATGTGAACATAATACAGAATTATGCTCTCGATCAAAAAAGTTCCACTCGAAGCCATAAAAAATATGCTTTTATAGTACAATATTACTCCAATAATAAAGCAACAAATATTCATCAAGCAATGTTCATATAAAATAGACATTGAAACATCAGACTCTTCCCAGCTCTTACTGCTCTATAGATATGGAACAATTCTGGGCTAAAAAAAATTCAAATTTGTTAGTAAGGTTCTAAGTAAAAATGTAAGGATGAGGGGAGCACAAAAATTATACTAAACACCACATATGTATTATAAATAAACATAATTTTATTATATTCAAAAAAATTAATATTATTCGTTCAAAAAAAATTCAGTTCAAAAACAAATTAAAAAATATACTGCAGTCACGATCGGCTGCAAGCCAATCGTATAATACTACTCTAGATGATACAGAGCTCCGATGGATATTGAAGTTGGGGATGAAGAAGTATTACGTGTGTGCATGTTGTATGTCCTTCATTAAGGAGTCCCATTAAATTGCTACTCAAAACTAAAAGACAATATTCACTGTTTAATTTCATATCTTGAACTGGAAAAAAATATCCTTTTTGAAGGACTTTCATATGGGAGGCGGAGCAAGGACTCACTCGATTTCTTACATATTCATCATTTTCCTTGGAACCATTCAAAAATTAGTGTGTATAAAATTTCAAATTTGTAGTTTGAAGCGTTCAAAAGTTATAGAAAAATATTGTTGAACACGTGTCTAGGATTTTTTGTATGGAAGGTACCAGAAGGAGTAAGAGGATTTCGCTGACTAGTAAACTCGAACTTTGTTTTCACTCAAAAAAAATTTGTACAAAATTCTGAATTTATAGCTACACGATTACATGATTTATAGTGAGTTTCGTAAATTAAGTGGAGTCATTTTTACAGGATATTTGTATGGCAGCCCCTCGAAGGACTATTAGGATTTTCTTCATAATCATACAGTTTGCTCCAACTTTTGGAAAAATAGCACATACAAAATTTCAAAGTCGTAGCTTAAATGCTTATGAAGGTATCGACCACTAGGTATTTTTGAACTAGTGTTTTAAGGATTTTTTGTATGGATGGTACCAGAAGTAGTTAAAGGATTTCGCTGACTAGTAAACTTGAACTTCGTCTTCACTCGAAACTAATTTGTACAAAATTCCGAATTCGTAGCTAAAAGATTACTTGAGTTATAGTGAGTTTCGTAAATTAAGTGAAGTTATTTTTACAGGATATTTGTATGGCAGCCCCTCGAAGGACTATTAGGATTTTCTTCATAATCATACAGTTAGCTCCAAATCTTGGAAAAATAGCACATGCGAAATTTCAAAGACCTAGGTTAAACCCTTCTGAAGTTATCGACCAATATTCTTGAACACGTGTTTTAAGGACACTTTGTATAGCAGCTACCCGAAGAAGTGGGACGATTTTGCCCGTTAACGAACTAAGCCTTACAAATTCAACCAAACACCCAGATTCAAAATTTCAAGAGCCTAGGTGAAGGCGTTCTTGAGTTATCGTGCTAACGGACAGACAGACGGACGGACGGACGTCAAGCGGATTTGAGGGTTTTGGCCACAAATAAACAAAAAATAATATATAACTTATTTTCGTCCGAGGCTTGGTTCTATGCGTTACATATTTTTCGGCTGGATCAAACATATAATACTCTATATGATTTCATCTAGAGTATAAAAATTACTTCACTATTTTATTTCTTGATTTTATTCGTTCTTGGGCATATTCAAAATGGCGAATAATGATTCTTTCAATGGCTCCCTCGGTTGCCATGGGCATCTTATTCAAGCAAGCACCTTTAATGAAATAAAAATAAAAGAACGAAATCAGTTAATTATATAACAAACAGTTTCTTACTTTTTAACGCCTGAACAATTGCAAAATTTCTTATGATTGTTTTTACTTTATTATTTTAATAATTAAGTATTGTGATTGATTTTTTAAAAAAAAAAATTTGCTACCCTCAAAATTTTTATTTTCACGTTTCATAACTAGACGAAAAAGACGCGAAAAAAGCAATAAAAATTTTCAGTCCGTCTGTCCGCCGTACGCCGTACGCAAGATCGTTTGGAGGCTCGTAGCTGCCAAACGCTTTGAGATATTAAATTGAAATTTTTTTAACGAATAGATGGGGTAGGCGCCTTGAAATGACCAAATTTTTAGGGGTGGGGGTGTGAGGGGGAAGGAGGGGGAAGTGTTTTAGACCGAAAATTTTGGTTTCCAGATCTCAGTAACCCCTTATGTTAGGAAGCTGAAACTTGGAATTTCCATAGAGCTCTGATAGTAGACTCATTTGCAGAAAAATTGTCAATATTGATCAAGGGGTGTGGGAGTGGGGGGAAATGTAATGCGTCCGAAACCCAAAAAAGGTGAGATAGACACATTCTAAAATCCATATCTCCTAAACCGTTAATGGCACACCATTCAAACTTAAAACATATTTGTAGTTATACTAGGAGAACAGAATGAAGAAAAATTTTGCGTGGGGGAAGTTGTGTATGGGGGTGGGGGGTGAAAAACTTAAGATTACGATATCTCATGAACCAATTGCTCTAGAAAAATAAAATTTGGTTTGGGTGTAAAGGTTGACAAAAAAAGATTGATCAAAGTAAAATTTGTTGTGTTTAAGGCCTTGGAAGGACTATTTCGACTTGAAAAAGTCAAAATAGTCGAAAGGAAAAAGAAGGTTCGGGACAGAAGGGCCAATTCCACCTAAGTCCGAATTGGTGTCTGAGTTCAGCTGGTGCGACGCTCTTGCTGGCGGCCGGGACTAGCTACGGCAGTGTGGGGGGGTACTTGCTTGAACTCAGGCCATTAAACCCTAGGCCTGTACAACAAAAATTGTAAGCGCCGACTTATCCAAGGGTAGGTAAAAATTGGGATTATTTTCCCAATTGGTCGTGAAAGACCAAGAAGCGGTTGGATGGCGCGGCTCCGCGATTTGTCAGGGCGCTCTGGTGTTAATAGCGCCCTGCTCTGCCCACCCTACCTCAGCCACGACTGTCCTTATAACATTTTTCGCGTCGTGGCCCCTTTTAGAGGTTCGGGGCGAAGGAGCTAGACGCTCGGGTTCACTTTAATCTGGCCTTCTAGCCTTGCATTATATCTTTACCAAATGGAACGAAACGCCTAATAGGCTACAACAAAACAAATCATAAACCCGAAAATCAAAAAAAAATTTATAGAGGAGATAAATAGAAATGAAACAAATAAATATAAAAAAAATTAATAACAACTCACCCCATTGACAATTTTTCTGCTCCAATTTCCTTTCTTTAGGTTAATTTTATTTAAATTTTTTTTTTTTTTTTTTTTTTTTTATTAATATTATTTATGGATCATGTCTTTGGCATTTTGTTTTTTTTAATTTTTTTTTTTTTTTTTATTAAATTTTATTTAGTTCAATTCGTTAATTGAAATATTTTTTTTTTCTTTTTGTATCTATTTTTACTTATTTATTTTGTTATGGTTTAAAAAAAAAACTATCTCTATCAATTTTCGCCAATTCACTTTTTCAAATTTCAACTCTATCAATTTTCGCTAATTCACTCTTTCCGCCATTTTTAAAATATTTCCCTTTCATTCTTTTTGCATCATTTCATTCGTTTTGCACTTTAAAATTTCAACTTCTTTAAATTTTTCTAACTCATTTCATTCTTTTTGCACTTTAAAATTTCAACTTCTTTAAATTTTTCTAACTCATTTCATTCTTTTTGCACTTTAAAATTTCAACTTCCAAATCGAACTCGACACTCCGCTGCACTACACACGCTTGCGCACCGAAAACGGAAATTAAGAAATGAGTACGACAATTCTGTACATGAAAAAAATTCCTTTTCTCTGGGCGGCTATAAATGTTCAGATAATACCAAAAATTCACTCATAATTGCAGATTTATGGAAAACTTGAGGCGATCAAAAAAGATTTTGTGAATTGGCACAAAAGAAAATTTTGGAAATTTCGTGGGAGCGACCGCTTTAAAGGTCGCGCTAACTTCTTTTTTCCACTGCAGCTTCTTTGATGCAACTGGCACAATTTTACGAATTGGGACTGCGAAATCGACGTTGGCGCGACAACAAACTTTCGGGACTTATGTATTTCTTCAAACAAATAGACCTTTGATATGCCAATTCAACACCTCAATCATTTTTGGCTTATCATTAAGACACGAATGTGTGCGTATAATCATTTGTGTGAAATATATGTTTATCGCTTTTCCCAGTGCGTTTGTGTGCATTCCTCCAAAAATAATTAATCGCTGGAAAATTCGGAGAAAACGCGTGATATATGAAGAACAAAACAAATCACTCGAGCGCTTTACACAAGTTCACTTCCGTCAGAACACAGCACAAAAGTAGCCATCGGCTTGAGCACTACTGAGAAAGCGGCACGTCGACGTCAGGAATTCGATTCCAGTTTGGAATTAACAGAACGGACACGGAATCAGCCAGTGTTAGATCCAAGATTTGTAAAATTTTTTTTTTTTTGACCTAAGGGCGACTGCACCACTAAATTTCTGTCTATAATTTACACTCTATGTTTTGGTTCCAGCTAAGGCCGCGTGTCCATTTTTCTTTTTCCTGTCACCGTACACGGTGAAGTTGGTGACAGTGGAGCTGATGCGATCATAATTCATCGCAGAGTTGAAATATGATCGCAACAGCTCCACAGAGACTTTTTATTTTTTTCCTTACTGCGGCGACTCAACAACATAGGCGGTTCGCCGTTGGTTTCCCAACGCCGAACCGACTAAAGAAAGTCGCCGTGCTGAGTCTCGTGCGCACGACTGAGTGCCGGGCATTAGGTGTCGGCGCCCCTCGGATCACTGCCTAAGATCCTTCGAATGGTAGATCCCCACACGTTTGCCTCCAAAATCCTCCAATTCGTACCGTGAGTTGCCTAGCACATGACGAATCCTGCACTTGAGGAACTTCTTCGTCAGCTTGGCATTATAATTCTGCGCGGCTGTGGACAAGGAAAAGTTTCTACGGAATACCTCCTGTCCTACACAAAGTTGTGTTTTAGCAGCACGCAGATTATAACGCCTGCTGCTGTCCTCATGTGCGACCCTTATTTTCGTCTGCGCCAGTTGTCTCACGATAGGAATTCCCTCTCGAGGTCGAAGCTGTACATTTGACTCTCCCAACGCTCGCAAATGCTTCAGCAGTTCGTAGTCCTTCCCGTGCAACATCATGTGATTCCCAAACAAAACCTGATAAGGAGAAAATCCAGTGGCTTGGTGGAGTGAGCTACGAAGAGCACATCCAATTTTGCTTAGACTCTCATCCCATCGTGTTTGGTCATCAGTGATGAATGCTCGAATTCCGGCCAGGATGGACTGATTGACACGCTCCGAAGCATTCGCTTGCGGTGAGTAGCTCGGGGTGTACAGGTGTCTAACTCCGTATTTGTTCAGCATGGTGTTAAACACATTCGACCTAAATTGAGAGCCGTTATCGGAGAGGATTGTCTCAGGTGTTCCAAACGTATGGAAGACCTGCCCCTCCAAGTAGTTTGTGATCTCTTCAGCAGTGATCCGCCCCAAAGGATGTAGAAGTGGGAACTTGGTGAAGTGATCCAAGACGATCAAGATAGCGATCTTACCCCGTTTGGTACGCGGATATGGTCCAAGCACGTCGATGTAAAGGTGCTGGAATGGCTGATCTGTCTGGAAAGGTTCTCCCATTGGCGCTCGTAGAGGTCTGTTCGGGGACTTTGTCTCTTTACAAGTGTCGCACGCCAGAACGTAGGTGCGTACTTGTGTAGCCATTCCGGGCCAGTACAAAAATCGCCTGACTCGCTCTAGCGTTTTGGCATAACCACCATGGGCCGTGGTGTCTGCCTCGTGCGCCTGAGCGATCGCAGCTGACGTAAGACTTGATGGAATCCATAATTTCCAGGCTCTGTCTTCAGCAATCGGGTCACCGTTGTGAGGCTCTGTGCGCTTATACACGAAGCCGTCTCTCACGCATACGTCAGGAAGCCGATCGGCGTTCGCATCGACAGTGGACACTAATTCTTTGTATTCCTTGCCAGAGAATTCTGGGGAATCCATGTCCACCATCGGTGCTACGTCGATCAGCGCATTTAATCCTTCTTCGTATACACGAGAGAGAGCGTCGGGTACAACGTTCAGGCTCCCTCTTCGGTGCTCGATTGTGAAGTCGTAGCCTTGGAGTTTTAAACTCCATCTTGCCAACCGTCCTTGTAGGTCTTTCAGCGACATGAGCCATTTGAGACTTGCGTGATCCGTAATGATTTTGAACGCAGTCCCTTCTACATAGGCTCGAAATTTTTTCACGCTCAACACAGCTGCATAACACTCGAGTTCGGTTACGCTGTAGTTGCGTTGAGCGGAAGTGAGCTTCTGTGACATATACGCCACTGGAGATTCCGATCCGTCGTCGTTTTCCTGAAAGAGAACGCTACCCACCCCTGATTTACTGGCGTCGCACTGGATTACGAAAGACCTCTTAAAATCAGGATTGATTAATAAGGGGGCTTTCGTCAACAAGTCTTTCACTAATAGGAAGGAAGTTTGTGCCTCTGTAGTCCAAGCAAACTGGTTGGACTTCTTTAGAGTGTCTGAAATTGGTGAAACAGTCGCAGCAAAGTTGGGAACGAATCGTCGATACCAGCCTGCCATACCAAGAAAGCGTCGAACTTGATGTGCGGACTTAGGCGAAGGGTAATCGACGATGGCTGAAACTTTGTTGGGATCAGTTTTCAGGCCTCCTTCTCCAACGATGTATCCGAGATATTTCACCTCTTTCAGACAAAACTTGCTCTTGTTGACGTTAATGGTCAAGCCAGCCTTTCGCAAACATTCTGCGACTTCTGCCAATAAAACCAGATGTGAATCGAAATCCTCAGAAATTAACAGCAGATCGTCCAAATATACGAATACCTACTCCTTCAGCTCGGGTAGGATGACTTTGTCCATCAAACGACACATCCTTTGCGGCGCGTTGCATAACCCAAAAGGCATGCGCGCGTAGTGATATAGAGGCCGGCCAGGAATGGTAAACGCTGTATACTCCCTGGATTTGTTCTCGAGAGGAATCTGCCAAAAGGCGTCTTTGAGGTCCAGGCTAGTAATAAAATTGGCTCGCGACAAACGACTTAAGATACCATCAATGTGTGGTAATGGATATGCATCCTTCTTCGTCACACTATTGACCTTGCGCGAGTCCAAACATAACCTGACCTTGCCTGGCTTCCTCACGAGAACCACAGGCGAGCTCCATGCACTCTGGCTGGTCTCTATAACGCCAAGTGCCCTCATGCGATCGATCTCGTCATATAAGAGTTTTTGGATCGCAGGAGACACAGGATAATGTCGCTGTTTGATGGGACTTGCATCACCAACGTCTATACTGTGTTGTTCGACGTTGGTCACACCGAGTCCGTATACTTCGTATGTTGGAAATTTGGACTTTACCATTTCCAACCTCTTTACATCTGTGGGCGTTAAATGGTGGGCATCCGGAGCTATCAGTTGCGATGCAGTATCGGGAGTATCGACCGCGCTGATAATGCTAGGAGCTAGTTGGAATGATCGCCAGAAATCTACCCCTAGGTACAATTTCTGCGACAGGCTCGGCACTATATACAAGGTAATGGGTTTGGTAATACCACGAAAAGTAATATCGGTGTTTACCGTTCCCAAAACTTTCTGTGCAGCACCATCAGCGGTCTTCACCTCTTGACAGACCGGTCGATAATTCACCTGTGCATCTTGGAGGCGTTGTAAAGCGTTTGCCCCCAGGCAACTGATGCTCGCCCCACTATCGAGGAGTCCTTCAACGTCCACTCCGTACAAGGATACCATGGCGTACGGACGTATGTCCAACGGATTGGTAATGATGGTGGAGAGAATCGCTTTCTTTTTTTCACGCACCATCCTCCAGAACATACGAAGGCGCAAGATGGACTTCCTGCGACCGGATCCACTCGTTAGTGCTGCTACCTGATCAACACTTGCGATTGGAGTAGGCGCAAAAATTCGCTCTCGAGCCTCCATATATTCCTTTAGCCGAAGGTGGTATGGCTTAAGAGGATGGTGGGAATGTCGTCTTGGATGTTCTTTTGCGATAAGGGCTTCTTCAGGCCGGGAAACAGCCGGCTCCGTCTTATCGCTTGGTCTCGTTAATAATTTGACGTGCGGAGTGTTGATCGTCGATGAAACGGGTTTGGATGCTTTTACGTTAAAAGGATGAGAATTGGGTTCTGGAAATGTTGTAGGTAGGGTGTTAAAATTTGGAAGGGTATTGTTAGGGTTTGAAAATTTGGGTAAAGTTGTTTTATTTGGGATGTCTAAATGAAATTGGGATGTGGAATTGGAGTGGTGAACAAATTTTCGTACTGCTGTCGGGATGCAGTGTTCGGACGGGAGGGACCCGCTGTCCTTCCGTCCCTTCGGCCGTTTCCCGCCTTGCAATGGCTGCAGTTGGGCTTTAGAACGTCAGCCCGCCCACATCCGAAGCAAAAGATGCCCTTCGCAGGTTCCGCGCACTCACGATACCCATGTCCTTCCTTCTTGCAATTCCAGCAGATCCAGGGGTTCGATAGTCCGGCCAAGTCGACGGAAGAAGTCGTATCCGGATGTTCTTCCACGACTGGCTCCTGTATTTCGTGGACTCTGGCCTGGTTCCAAGGGGACGGTCTGGTGGCTTTTCGCGTGTCTTCCACTTGCACTACAAGTCGACGTAGTTCGTCCATCGTAAGTACTGAGTGGAAGCACAATTGTTGCTGTGTGCTACCCACCAGATTTCCGCGCACCAGAGCCACAAATTCAGACTCAATCATTGGAGCGCTCAGCAGTGAACGAAGCTCCGTCATGGCTTGTTCGAAGGACATGAAGGGCTCGTGTGGCGCTTGTCGTCTACCAAGCATCTGCTTTCGTAACTCCCAATCCGTGCTGCGCTCTCCCCAGACCTGCAAGAATGCTACCTTCAGAGTATCCCAAGACGAGTTGTTATTGGACCGACGCCACAACCAATACCACTTGTTGGGCCTACCATCCAGCAGCAGATGGAAGCCCTGCGTCAGCAGATCTAAATTGCCGCGCAAGTCGCTCATCGCGAGAGTCTCGGCCCTAAAAATCAGCTCCTCTGCACGTAGGAGTTGGCTATCCCCGTTAAAACGCAAACGCCAATGCCTTAATGGGCTGTAGGAATTTCTTACACGATGATTAGGGCCGTGGCTAACGCGATCGCTGACCAACGCGGCCGCTCCGGTCCGCTGATCTGCCCTCCCAGCACGCGAGTCTCCCTCTGCTGCCGAATAATGGGCCCCCACCGGTCTCTGAGACGCCTGCTCTTCCCGAAAAACCCTTCTCATCAACTCTATTAGTTGATCTACTCCCAGCTCAGTTCGTACCACTGGCGAACGTGTACGCCCTGGCGCTGGATTCGTCGTAGCTGGGATACCTGTGTCACGTATATCGGACCAACGTGGTCGTTCGCCTACTACCCTTTCCGGTGATTGTGGGATTGGATTTACGAGCTGGTTCACCCCCTGCTCTTGGCCAATTGAACCGTCAGGGGCGTAAAAGACCCCACCGCCGACCGTTTCCAGCGGAAAATCAAGATTTAACCGCCTTGGTGAAAGTCCGCCGGCCGCTGACTTCGCTCTGCTGCGTGTCACGGCTCCGGTTCTCGCTGTGGCGCCCTCCACGCCCCTAACGGTCCAATAGTCCTGCGGTTCCAGTGCCTGGCGACAATTGGGACACGTTTTGTGGCTCAGCACCCACTCCTCCACACAATGCAGGTGGAAAGTGTGCCCACATTTCGTCCGCGCTTCGTCCTCGCCCCCCACGATATGTTGGCACATCGTACATATTTCGTCAGTTCGCCCCAACGGCGACCGTGGCAGTGGCATGACTAAGAAGGTGAAAGAACGAGTGGCTGATTACGGAACGTGTGATCAAAACAACAGTATGTATGGATGTGTCAAAAAAAAAATAAGTGAGTTAATGAATGAATGAAGTTGTGAAGGAATATTATAGTTGTGTAAGCTGTATGGTTCGAACGAATGTATGATTGACTGAGGAAAAAAAAAATTACTGACTGAATAATACAATGACTGCGTGCTTGAGTGAGCGATAGAATGAACGTGCAATTGTGGATGAATATTTGAAATGCGTATTGTTAAAGCGATTGAATAATTACTTGAATATTTTAAACGATTGTACGTTGGAAAAAAAATTGTATGACTCCTTGAATGAGAATGTGAAATGAACTATGACCAATTGTTTGAACAAATCTAATTTTGACCAAAAAAAAAAAATTCTGAAAATGCGTGATTGACTGAAAGTGTACTACAATCCAAACATATATGACTATCGTGCGACTGGTTGTATGACTGAATAAAACAAACCGAATTTTAACAGTTGAATGTTGATATGAATGAACGAGTGACTGTTTACTTTACTAAAGGTACGTTAGAACGAATGATGGTACGGAAATGTGCTGGCGATAGAGTGCACCTGCATGTACGGCAAACAATTGAATGTGTGAATGAGTGTATGCCTGCGGTATTTGACAAAAAAAATAAAAAAATTGTGTACTTAACTTGTATTTCTGAATGAATAATAAAAAAAAATTGATTGGATGAAGAACTGAGTGAATATGGCGCAATGGACTGAATTATTGTGTAAACCACTCTTCTTGCATATGCCCGAACGATTGTTTGTATGAGCGCAACGAATGAATGAACAAATGAATGATTAATTAAGAAAAGGATTGAATGTGTGTATGCTTCAAAATTAATGCACCAAATGAATGATCTGTTTTTGTATAGATTCAAAAAAATGAACCCTCACGTTGTCGCAACCTTTCCCCTCCCCTCATATGCAGAACAAATCGCGAAGCCGGTCTTGTTCTTTCCCGACTCACTGGGAAAATCTGGATCGCGAAAAAAATTTGTAATTAGAAAAAAAAATTGGGGAAAAATTAGCAACACAAAAATAAATCAAAAATCAGCAAAATAAAACTACGTTAAAATCTGTCAACAAAAGACTTAGAAAAATTTTAAATACAAAAAAAAACTCTACGTTATTTCTACAAAAAAAATACTCTACGTTAATAAGGTACTCTAAAAGGATGGATAAGGAAATAAGGTACTTAACAAATTTTCGACGATACCTTTTTCAACCAAACTCACCAATTTTTCGCAAGTATGATTCCCAACTGTCTGACGACACGCCCGCTAAGTCAGGGCATGCCCAGCACTCAGTTGGGTACTCACGAACCAAAAGTGGAATGGCAAAAAAAAATAAAGTCTGACCCAACTTACATCAAATCAGTCTTGCATACAGACAATGTTTCCCTTTCCTATGGAACCGAGTTGGCGCCTAAAGGTTGCCAAAACGGTTCGTCTATAGGATCGTTCCACATTGTCTCCATCCAAGATCAATAAGATGGTTTGCTGATAAAACTCAGAAAAGTTTGTACACTTAGGCTTTTGTAGCCGTTCAGGCGAAAATACTGTCGCAGAACGACGAAATTTAAGACCTTTTTGCCCATCAACTTTTTGCACGCAATTTTTCAGAGCTCGCGCGTGTTGATGGGCTACGCTCTGTGCACGTAGCGTAGCTTAGGCTAGCCCCACGTTGGGCGCCATTTGTTGTGTTTGAGGCCTTGGAAAAACTATTTTGACTTGAGAAAGTCAAAATAGTCGAAGGATTGGAAAGGTTCGGGACTGAATGGGCCAATTCCGCCTACGTCCGAATTGGTGGCTGAAGTAGAACGGAAGCGACACGCTTGCTGGCGGCCGGGACTAGCTACGGCAGTGTGGGGTGGTTCTTGTTCTGACTTCAGACCATAAACCCTAGGCCTAGACAACAAAATTTCGTGTCGGCTTACTCCAGGGTATTTAAAAATGGGACTATTTTCCCAATAGGTCGTGAAAGACCAAGAAGCGGTGGAGTTGCGCGACTTCGCGATTTGTCAGGGCGCTCTGGTGTTAACAGCGCCCTGCTCTGCCCACCCTACCTCAGCCACGACTGTCCTTAAAACATTTTTCGCGTCGTGGCCCCTTATTGAGGTTCGGGGTCAGGGAGCTAAACGCTCGGGTTCATTTTCATATAATGGCCTTTAGCCTTGCATCCTTATCTCTTCAAAACCAAAAAAATCGAGCCAAAAAAAAAAATATATGTATAATAAAATATATATAAAGAAATAAAGCGAAAAAAATGTAAAAATAGATGTACTTACTCCATTTATCTGTGTTGTCTCACCCTTTTCCGTTTCATTTCATTCTAATATTTCCTGCTTTGTGCCCTATTTCTAATTCTTTTATTTCATCCTAATATTTCCTGCCTTGTGCCCTATTTCTAATTCTTTTATTTCATCCTAGTATTTCCTACTTTGTGCCCTATTTCTAATTCTTTTATTTCATCCTAGTATTTCCTGCTTTGTGCCCTATTTCTAATTCTTTTATTTCATCCTAAACTTCACTTCATTTCTTCGTTTCAATTTAATTTATCAAACTGCACTTCATTTTTCTTTTTCAATTTAATTTATCAAAACTTCACTTCATTTTTCATTTCTATTTAATTTTTCTCAAAATCACGCCATTTTCATTTTTCATTTCTTCTTTTCAATTTAATTTATCAAACTGCACTTCATTTTTCATTTCTATTTAATTTTTCTCAAAATCACGCCATTTTCATTTTTCATTTCTTCTTTTCAATTTAATTTATCAAACTGCACTTCATTTTTCATTTCTTCTTTTCAATTTAATTTATCAAACTGCACTTCATTTTTCATTTCTTCTTTTCAATTTAATTTATCAAACTGCACTTCATTTTTCATTTCTATTTAATTTTTCTCAAAATCACGCCATTTTCATTTTTCATTTCTTCTTTTCAATTTAATTTATCAAACTGCACTTCATTTTTCATTTCTTCTTTTCAATTTAATTTATCAAACTGCACTTCATTTTTCATTTCTATTTAATTTTTCTCAAAATCACGCCATTTTCATTTTTCATTTCTTCTTTTCCAATTTATTTTTCAAAACTTCGCTTCATTTCTTCTTTTCAATTTATTTTAGCAAACTTCACTTCATTTTTTCCATTTTTCATTTCTTCGTTTCAATTTAATTTATCAAACTGCACTTCATTTTTCTTTTTCAATTTAATTTATCAAAACTTCACTTCATTCTTCATTTCTCATTTCTTCGTTTCAATTTAATTTATTTCCTCTTTTTCCTCAAAATCACGCCATTCTATCTTCGCACCACCAGACCGAAAAAACTAAAATCGCCCCCACGTCCCACAGAAAAATCTTCCATCCCTCCTCCAAACCAAAAAACAAAAAAAAAACCTCCAAAAAAACTGGTCGCGTGTCTCGTCTTCTTTTCGCAAACTTGCACCACTCTCCGAAAATCCGGGCACGCACACACTCATTCATCACCGCTCGATTGCCAATCATCCACTCCGTGACCATTTATGGTATTCTAAATTCCCCCAGCGTCGTTGCAGCATCCGTTCGCTGTCGCCGTAGCGGTTTTTGGCCTCACCGCCGCTCTCCGTGCACTCAGTCTTGCACACAAACCAACGCAACTCCCGTCGCGACATTTCAGCGCATATTTCGCTAGATCGGAGGACTGCAGCTGCGACCACAACCCAGTGGGAAAACAATGGGTTGTTTTCGCAACCGCCGTCCTCCAGCCGAAATTATTCGGTGCGCTCGACGACACAACAAATTTTTTAAGTGGGCCCAACTAAAAAAATAATTTTGAATAAAAAAAACGAATATCTAATGGCGTTCAGAAGGGGGGCAAAAAAAATTATCTGTAAAAAAATAGAATGCATATTTTCCCACGATTTTCGACATATCTACTACCTCGTCCCAAATAATGAATTTAATTTTTTTCTATGTATTCTCCATATGAATACCAAGACAGTGTTTTCAAGATTTTCTGAAAATTGACCCCTAAGGGGGTGTAAAGTGATTGTGTACTTTTTCATAAACTATTCCATATCTCTCAGATCCAATCAGATTTTCACTTCCATGATCTTGTTCTTTTTGATAGGTTTTCAGTCACATAGTAGCCTACACCGCATTTCAGAATTGAACGCGTTCCTAACTTCTGCCGGAAAAATAATAAAGTTACGCCCAGATTGTTGGCAGATTTTTTTTTATGAAATGGTATGCGTCCTCTCCTTTGATGCGTAAGAATTCATTTTTCTGTTCAAAGGAAAGTTATTGTAAATTTACTCTTGCTTGAGTGAAAATACCTCCATCAGGAGTTTATTGAAAATGGTGGTGTATCGTGCATCCATCTGAATAATAAATTTATAAAGTTTTTAGGAATAACAACGAGTAACACTTGTAAATTGATTTATTATATTATAACATATTGTCATTTATGAATGATTTGAGTTTGAAATATGTTATTATGTTCAAACAGTTGTAACTAATTTATATTATGAGCTAGAAAAGTACATAGATACGTACCTTAGTTTTTAGATGGTGCGCAATTCACATTTTCGTCATTCAAGCATCCCTAGAATGTAAAAGCAGCTATGTATAATTATGTATTTTATAGTCGAATAAGTATAAAATAACACCCAGCCTTAACCGATTTTGAGAAGCTTTGTCTGATGTTTGGAGAATGTTGAGGACATTTGATAATTGAGTATAACTAAAGGATCCACTTAATGAATTAGGATCATCTGTTACAAAAATATCATTAATTACAATACATTTTATAATACCTATAGGAAATTAATGCATAGTTAAACCTACCAGTAATTAAAATGTTGCTGAATGTGGCATCTTGTGTGGTATTATTCCCCATCTTTATCTATTGATGTATGAGAAGTATACAAATATGATCCAAACGGTTTTAATGTATAAATAAAGTATAAATGTACAGTTTTTTGTTGTTACGTTTTAAACATTGAAAACACAAATTAAATCGTCTTCAACTAAAAGTTTTGCAGTATAAATATCAAACAGCAATGAATTAATAGGGCTTTGTAAATATGGTTCCAAATTTTTAATTTCTTTCCCATGCAACTCTATTCCATTGTCATGTCTTCTATGCACTATGCATACTATGCACTTTAATAACTTTTGAATTAGCCAAGAAAAAGTTGTCAGGAGAGTTTTTGAAGAATCGAAACTTTATAGATTGTACACTTCTGTACCCATCATTAATATCAAATTTCCCCCAAATAGGGTATCTTATTTGTTCGGTGGCATTCATGTTAATGCTCCTCTCTGCTGCCCTTCTACATATATAATTTACTAATCACATTTCTTTCTGACTTAACATCCTTTTTTATGGAGTGTAAACAATTTTCAAATTTGAAAGCATTTACATTTTCAAGGCTACCATAATTAAGAGCATCCTTGTGAAGATGTATTAAGCAATGAAAGTTTTGTGTAAGTAGCTCAGGTTTATACAAAGTTGATACTTGTTAGTAAATTATTTGCGCAAATATTATTTACCTTACAATCAATATTATGAAGTAAAATTCAAAGAGCAAGGCTTAATTTTATGAAGTGTTCGTATAAATCATAGGGCAACAGAGTTTTTAATAAGTATGGCCCAGTATACAGCAAAAAATGCCTAAATTCATAAGTCGAGTTAATATCCGAATGGCAGATAATACGATATTAACGCTGCCGTGTGTCTAAGCGAAGACAATAGAATCTATAAGATGTCTCAAGTCATTAAAAACGAACGATAGAGCTTTTACTTTGGTTACACAGATCAGCGATATTGAAAAAAGCTTTCGTAAACTGCCTAGCTACCCTGTTCACAAAATTGCCGACTGCGGTTTCCTTGGACTTTCATTTTATTTTGCTGTTCTAGATTGCATTGGAATTGAATATTTTGCGACTTTAGAAAATGCTTAGGATTTTTTTTTTAGTTTTTCGATAATCAAAGTAAAAAAAATGGTTATTCGACTGATATTGTCAATTAAGTCGATAGTTTCGAAAAATTATGTTCTTCACTGCAATTTACCAACATTTCGCAGTATGACTTTGTATTTTATAGGTACGCACATTCATATGGATGTTCAGTTTCAGTGTGACTCCCAATGGGTCATAGGGCAGCAACAGTTCTCTTTCGAAAGTCGTGTTATGGGCGATTATGACAGCCAGATTACCTCTCGCCGAACTTATGTTCTCCTCGTATTTTCTTCTGGATTGTTCATCTGCATGAGTTTCTTGGACGATTCACTCTACGCCTTCCTTTTGAATCTTGAGATGAAATGACCAATTCATTGCCTCTTTCGCCTCTGAAAATCAATACCTATCTTGGTCTATTCGGATAATAGAGTTTAAACAGTATATACATATATACTCCGAAGTGAATCCGTATTATAAGTTTAATTAAAGCCGAGAAACTTGCAATGCTTGGAAATCATTATTGCTCTTCGGGAGTTCATTAGTGGTTACAATCTCTCATTCGGATTCTACATACGAAAGTCAACACGATAATTCGAGAACAGATCATAATAATTAATGGCGCAACAGCCCAAGTCGGGCCTAGGCCTTAAAGCAATGCTAGAGTTACTACATTACGAGCCCAACGGAACACTAGGAGGTGAAGTGGTCAGCTACACGCTCGTCCGTGATTATTACCCCGATATAACTCAGGTACTCATTTACAGCTGAGTGAGCTGGTAGTCCGGCACCCAATCCCATTCTCGAAAATTACTTGTCGCCAAGCAGTTTCGAACCTGGTACCAGGTGCACCGAAGGCAAGTGCTCTAGCCACTAAGCCACCCAGACTGCCCATTGCACGATAGTTCTAGAACGCTTTATCTTAAAACTTTAAATTGCCATTGGACAAATGTGAAGCGAATTTACATATATCTTTTATTTTTACATTGCAGTATTATTATTATTTACTCGGCTTACATAACCGCTGAAGAAAATTGAAGCAAATAAGTTATAGGAACTGTACTATATATATATATGTAGTTATGCTAAATATTTAATCCTTGCTTTTTCAAAAAATGTGTATCTTAGTAATTTGTGAGCATACATATAGGTATGTAACAAGTTACCTGGGCGATATGGCAGAATTCACGAAAAAGTATACAACCACTTTACACCCCCTTAGGGGTCGAATTTCAAAAAATTTTGAATATGCTTTCTAGGTATTCATATGAAGAATCCATAGAAAAAAAATGAACTCAATATTTGGTAAGACCTAGAAGATGTGACGAAAATCTTGAAACCTTCCGAACGCCAATGGATATTGGATTTTCTTTTTAATCAAAATTACTTTTCTAGTTGATTTACATACGAGTATATACACCGAGTTTAAACTTTCTAGTATAAGCCGTTCTATAGCTAGGAAAAGCACACCCACACAGGACTCTGACCATACTACTACTATGTAAATTTATATTTTTCGAGCACGCTACTACTAGAGTCACTGTATACTCACACACCCTTCTAGTAGGAGTTCGGCCGATAGCCCAAAATTGGACTAGAAGACCACTACATAACCTGAAAAAAGGTCGTTTTCGTGCAGCCAAACTTTTAAGTTTGGCTGCATTTCGGTGTATAGCTGCATAGTATGTGTGCGCGAATTAAGGTTTTCTTTTGTAAATTTACGTACATTATCTATTTCTTTTATGGAAATTTCCTATTTTGTACCGAAAATTAGACTATTTCGAATTGATATGTGATATTCCCCCAATAAAATCAAAAAAATTTAAATTTACTGGTTTTCGACCTGAGCATGCATCGGCCAAACCTAAGGTAGGGTGAGTAGTGTGAGTGCGTATACAGGAACCTTAGCCACTACTACAGATTTTTTAAACACCAAGTCTCAGCTTCATGTCATTATAAGTTCTTGAGATATAAAAATCAGATCCTTTTCACCCTCCCCTCTACACCAACACCCTCCCCCACTCTCTACACCAAGACCCTCAACAGTTTTGCTTCTGCTAGGGGTTTATTAGCTCTACGTTAGGTAAAAATTTTAAGTATCTTTCTCACTGATCGTGAGCTATGATACATGAATTTTTAGAAAAATTCGTATCGCCTCCACTTTCATGCTCCACCGCCCCATTAAAAGATTTTACTTTCAGCAAACTCCCTTTATCAACCTTTACTCATAAACCAAATTTTATTTTTCTACAGCAATTGGTTCGTTAAAAATCATAACCTAAACATTTTTATAAATTCGTAGATTAATTCTGTTTACTCATGGCACATTAGTGCCAATGTGTACAGAGTTCCTGGCTAGTCTATGGCATCTAAGGATACCGATGTGGATCGACTAGCCAGGTTTGTATCAATATTCCTGAAAAAAAATTATGATGATAACTTCACCCGTAAAAAATTAAAAGACTCGTCGGTTAAAGTTTTAAAGAATACTATATGTATGTTATTAGATTTTTCGTGGTAAGCTACCAAAGAAGCTATTATGATTAAGAGTTAGTTGTTCTTTCCGGTGTCAGTGGAGTGAATCTCCAACACGGAGTCTCCGACTGTGGACTAACCTGAGGAAATGACAAATTTGGAAAGAAACTTCACTGGAGAAGCCAGTTCATCATAAGATTGTGTTGGACTAGGTCCGAAGGAGCTGTTTCGTCATCGGAGGGCATAGACTCTTCAGACGGTGTATTCTTGCCTACTAACCGAAACACCTTGCCAGCTGGTGGGATCGCTGAATACTATATGGTTTATTGTTTCGGTTGTTTAAGAAATACTGACTGTTTCATGTTTTTATGACCTCCCTTATTAACATAATTTCCCCATTGTTTCTAATTGACCCGTCTGTCAATAAATTTTGTTACCCTTTCTTACCTGCTTTCATATGTATAAATAACAGTTATAAAGATATTGTCGATCAGTTTGATAAAGGACTCAGGCGAGTCCGAAACGTCATACAAAATAAATTTAACATTATTCACCGGAAAACCTTGTATTTTCAATTCGAAATGTACTGTGAAAACATTCATCAAAAATTAATATTTTAGAAGTTTTTTTCTCGTCACTTTTATTTCTTTTCTCATTTCAATTATCAAAACCGGTAATTTAGGTTTTTTTTGCTACCTTTACTTTTTTCTCATTCCAATTTTACAAACTGGTATTTAAGACTTTTTCTCTACTTTTACTTTTTTTTTTCATTGCATTCCTCTGTAAAATTTCAACGCACCAAAGCCTTAAACTTCCAATTCACTCGCAATTTTTAAACTTCCAAATTTCACCGTCACGCTCGCTCGGTCGTACTCTTCGACGACATATTCCATCAATCAAAATACAAAAAATATTCCGATCCGCCATTTTCCCCACCATGATAAAACACCGTGTTAGGAAAACTTCATAACATTCTCAATTAATCCGAGAAGTTAAATAATAAAACCGAATAACTAAACTTTTTAAACTATTTATTAAATTCTAAGTAAAATTGACTTGAACGCGCTAACAAATTCAGCATCCGAACTGATCACATTAACGACAAATTTCAGAGTAAAAACTATTTCAATTTCAAATTTCGACTATTTAACTAGCAAATTTACCGCTGGGTCAATGTCTATTGTTATCGAAATACAAAATTGGCGACCAACATCGGCGACAATGCAATGCAATTATAGGCAAGATATACCGTAAGGGTAGTCATAAAATTTTATGATGATGAAATTTAACGAATTTAATTTAAAAACCGTAATATTAGGTATTCAAGTTAGCAACGATATTTTAAAAACAGTAAAATTTAGGTATTCAACCTTTTGATCGTTGGGACTGTTTTGAGTCTTAACACACCGTGTTACCTTACTGTTCCCGTACTTACTTTTTTATCCCGTTCTAATTTGTTTCCATTAATTTTGTTAATAATAATAATATTCAAGGGCGCAACAGCCCAAATCGGGCCTAGGCCTTGCAGTAATGCTAGAGTTACTTCATTGCGAGACCAACGGAACACGAGGAGGTGAAGTGCTCAGCTACACGCTCGTCCGTGATTATTACCCCGATTTTAACTCAGGTACTCATTTACAGCTGAGTGAACTGGATATATTTATTTATTTCAAAATTTCATCAAAACAATGATTACTTACAAGATTAAAAATCACAAGCTATTTATCGCGTAAAGCTGACTTTAACTGCATGCTAGATAAATTATAGTCAATTCGGTAGTAATTATTGTTGAAAATACGCGAAAGAGATGCGATTGGTTCGTTTTGCCCGTAGTTGGTGCGATGATGAGAAATGTGGAGTGGCACATAGTTTCTCAAGGATCGACGCGGAATACTGAAAGTTATGGCTTCAAGCAAATAAGGGGAATCAATTTCACCTAAGATTAATTTAAATACAAAACCAGCCCTAAGGATAATCCGTCTATTCTCAAGCGACTCTAGAGAAAGGAGTCTTAGACGCTGTTCGCAAGGAGGAAGATGCTACGTATCAGACCAGGGAAGGTCCCTTAGAGCGAACCTTAAGAACCTTCGCTGTACTGACTCAATCCTACCCTTATGTTCCTCGTAATACGGAGCCCACACCTGACAAGCATACTCAAGAATAGAGCGTACAAAAGTACAGTATAAAGTCATAGTTATATAAGGATCATTGAAGTCCTTGCACCATCTTTTAACGAAACCCCAAATAGAGTTAGCCTTGCTAATTATGTAGTCAATATGATCTACGAACGTAAACGCGGAAATAAAATATACACCGAGATCTAGTACCTTGTCTGTCTTTTGTAGTGTACTACCGTCTAGGACATAATCGAAATGTATGGGAGATTTGGTCCTAAAGAATGAAACGTTTACACATTTACTAATATTCAAAGGCATACAGTTTAATGTACACAAGTCAAAAAACGTTGCAAATCACTTTGAAGTAGTGCGCAATCATTCTGATTCGAAATGTCGCGAAACAATTTCGCGTCGTCAGCATAGAGCAAAATTTTCGAGTGGGTAATAACCGAACTCACGTCGTTAATAAATAAAATAAATAACAGTGGTCCTAGATGGCTTCCCTGTGGCACACCAGATGTGTTGGGTATTGCAGGGGAATGAACTCCTCGAAAAATCACTTTTCGGGTACGATTAGATGGGTAAGATCTGATCCAGTCTATGAAAGTAAAAGGAAATCCGAGTGCGCATAGCTTGTAAGCAAGAATAGTATGGTCAACTTTATCAAATGCTTTGGTAAAATCGGTATATATGCAGTCAACCTGCTTACCGCCTTCAATCACTGAAATAGTGAAATTCGAAAATTCCATTAGATTTGTTGTGGTCGACCTGCTTTTGGTAAACCCATGTTGGGCTGGACTAATGATTGATTTACAATGAAAATTCATTACATCACAAACAACAGCCTCGAACAACTTAGGAATGCAACAAAGATTAGCAATAGGACGATAATTACACACATCACTTCTTCTACCCTTCTTAAACAATGGCCTGATAGTGGAGTACTTCCACAAACTAGGAAATATCCCCGATCTGAGAGAAGCGTTAAATATATGGCATAAAGGCAGAACCAGAGAGGTACTACAACGTTTTAATACGGCGGCAGGGATGCCGTCTGGACCTTTAGAAAAACTATCCGTAATGCTAGAAAAAACTTGAAAATGGTCGCTTCATCAATATGAAGATCTTTCATCTCTAATGAGGAAGATAGAAATTTCGAGATGTAATGGAAATCCTCAGGATTGATAATACGATTTGAGGTAGTGCAAGCAGTACGGAAATGGTCAGCAAAAAAGTTGCTTATAACTTAGGGGTCATCGCTGACTACAACGTCGAAGGACATATAAGCGGGATAACCGTCGGTGCGTCTTTTGGAATTCACAAAACTCCAGAATTGCTTAGGCTTATCCTTGATTGCTCGCTTCATTTTACCGACGTTGTTATTATACGCCACAGAAGATTGACTAACGAAAAAATCGCGTAGCTCAGAGTGAAAAACGTAGTCCGCATCGGTTCTCGAGAGACAGTATGTCTTCCATGCTTTAATTTTTAAATTCTTCAAATGAATCAAATCGTCATCGAACCATGGAAATCGTTTTACCTGCTGCTCGTGGGTGACCGGTACCCAATCCCATTTTTGAAAACTACTTGTCGCCAAGCAGATTCGAACCTGGTACCAGGTGCACCGAAAGCAAGTGCTCTAGCCAATAAGCCATAATACATATATAATATTCGACGTTCTTTCTATGATGCAATTATCTCGGTTTGTTTCGTTGAGCTTCAATTTTTAATTGCATTATACTCGCGGTTTACCCACAAAATACCTATTATTACAATTGTTAGTTCGTTGCTGAATTTTATCTAGTTTTAGCAATAACTTCAATCCCGTAAAAAGCATCTCGCCACAGTCAAAATTCGAAACACTTCGATAAAAAAAACCGATAAAAGAGTTTCCGTCGAAGGAACACGTAACACGCACCAAAAAGTTACCGACGACTCTCTTCTCGACAGAAAACTCGTTTTCGGCATCTCCCGAATGATGGTATTTTCCAATTTTCTTAAAGGCCGGGGTACATTGCATGCGAGAGTGCGATGCGTGATTATTCCGAGACTCGTATCAGTTGTCAAATCGTTTTCGTAACAAATACCTCCATTTGGCAATGTACATTGCTGCGTTATGCGAGAGTGCGATGCGATACGATGAGAGACAATTTCGGAAAATTGGAAAATCTCGCATCCGAGGTGCGTGCGTGTGGTAGAGCTGTCATTTACAGTTTGTGATTTGAGCGGTTCGGGAAAAAATTGTTTGAGTTAATGTCTTGAAAGAGTATGGAATGGCTGATAACTTCACCTTTCGTAATGAAATCTGGTTGTGTTTGTTACTACTCGTTTTTGTATTAGTGGCAGCAGTGCAGGCCCACATAAAAGTTGTATTTTGAGAGGGGCAACTAAAAAGATTGTCAGTTAATTTCAAAATTATGCGATTGTTAATTTGATGAATTGTAGATTTAAATGTTTGATTACCATCTTCCATGAGACATTATTTTTGAAAAATTATTATTTTTTTTTTATAAGGGCAGGTGAAAATTTCGAAAGACATTGAGGAACGAACCTCATAGTAGTGTGGGACTTTAAGGCCCGTTCCTACGATCGTCAGTAACGTTCTAACTGAAACTTTAACTGACAGATGCTCATACGAAACTTACAGTTAAAGTTCTGGTTAAATTTTAACTGAAGGTCGTAATAACGGCCCTAACCCACTAAAAACACCTCCCTTGACAGGGCTTTGTTCTGTGTTGATAGCTTTAATTTTCTGTATAAAATTATAATGAAAAACATACAGTAAATACAGTAACACCCCGCTTAACGCGGGGGATACGTTCCATCAAAGTAGAGCGTAATGCGAAACAGCGCTAGACGAGGCTATCCGCTATCTTAATAAATATATAAGTTTATACTTACAATAATGTCAACAAATGTTTCAAATGATAAAAATGCGTCCGTACAGCACCGCACCAAACAAGTACATATTTGGAAACCTAGTGCTGCGCACAATTTCGGGGAATCCCCGGGTTGAAATAAAAAAGCGCTAAACCGAAACAGCGCTAAACGAAACAGCGTTAAGCGGGGTCTTACTGTAATAGGTACTTATTAGTGCATTACAAATACGTTTTAGTTGAAGAAATAATTAATAACTGATTGTATTTGCTATATGTACTATGAAGTTGAAAAGCATTTCCTTCAAAGAAGAAATATTTTACACGCCGTCACTGCTTTCATATTCCAAGAAATGCTAAGAAGTAAACAAAGTTTGTATGCAAGGAAACTTTGATCAAAATATACATTTTATAACTTTAATTGAAATGTATTCTTCATTAATATCAACTACAGTAGAACTACAGATAATTAGAATCGGTTTACTTGCCTGAAGAACGATTTATTTTGCCGGAACTCTTCGGTTTCGGCAACCGTCGAAAGAACACTTCATGTTTCTTTTTATATAGTTTTTAATAGTTTATCGCACGAATCACTGGCAGCAACAAATTTCACACAATCTAAATGTTATAATAGTTATTTTTTTTTACTAAAATCTTTACTGAAACTGACTAAAACACACAATTCGGTAAACTTTCCCTGAAACGCTTGTAACACGGTTGTAAACAAACTTGACAGTTGGGTCCCAAACACCAAACTTGCGTCATCTCACTTCCACTTCAAACTGTTTTTTTTCCATTATTTTTCCGTCTCCTTCTTTTGACACCCTAGCACCGAAAAACCAGGAAAAACCTCTAGTATCTCACTTGCTCTTCGGTTTTCTCTTTCTCTAAAAAAATTACGTTCACGTACACGACTTTTATACGTATCACCACCGCTTGGTTAATGTACTTTGGATTGCGATGAAGTGTGCGAGCGAGATCTCGTGCGAGTCTCGCAATAGTCGCGCATCGCACTCTCGCATGCAATGTACCCCGGCCTTAAGGGGCAACACCACTGTAACAGCCTAAAAAAAGGCTCTTTTTCGACAATTTTTTTTAATGGAAGGAAAGGAAATAGAATAATTATATTTTGGGAATTTAATAACCATACATTTGAGTATATAATAAAAAAAAATATTGAAAAATTTACAAAATGGCGGCACTACAGCCATTCTCCCTAGGTATGTTAAATTTTAAATTAAATTTTTTAAATTTTTCGCGGCACGCAGTTAAACTTACGTAAATGTGAACCTAGCACAAAGAAAAAAAAACCCACCGAATCATCATGAGTATAGCTAGAGAAACACGTACGGGAATTTAGAAATATTGAGTTTTGAGTGATTGTCGAGTATTTGAATAATTTTATTCAATTTTCGACCAAAAACAGGACAGTTATTTGCTAATAACTATTTTTTAAATCAACGTATCAAAAATCCCGTACGTTTTTCTCTTTGGAATATTATTTTGAAGATATGGTAAAAAATTGGAATAAAAAGAATGAAAATTGTTCGAGTTATGCTGCGTGCCGATTTCCAAAATCGCGTTTCGAAAAAAACACGTTCAAAGTTTTGAAATGTGTTACAGACATAAACAAATAAATAATTCTACTTTTAAAATTTTTCACCATTAATCTGCAACTCGAGGACCATGAAGCTGTCCTTCTAAATTGGAATATTCATGTTCAATCTTTTTCCTCGACGATTTAATGGTGGAGAGCAGTGACGTGGCATTGCTTCGTTTACACTTTGCTGAAAAATAGTATATCTAAAATACGTTTTTCTTAACCATTTTTCCTTCAAGCCAATCTAATTAATTTTATTTCAATACAGCCATTGTTAGCTTTAAGTTTCCAACCATTGTTGTAGAGACACAAGCCTAATCACAAACTATTACTACTAATGTACATGTAATCAAATGGTTAACGCGCAGAAAAATCGGAAAAAAAAAATTTTTACTTCACACATTTTCACAGTCTAAATAAAAGTTCGTAAGAAACTACACGCGAAAATCGCACACAGCCGACTTGGTAGCACCACGGCAAGCGAAAAGAAACTCAGAAAAACACCCCGCGGAAAAGCAATGCATGTATGAGCGTTGAAATCAGTTCGCTGTAAACTCACTGTGACGTCACACACACTCTGCAAGGTAGAAGCCTCGGTGGAAGCAATGAGATATGTGCATCTCTGCACAATCTGCACGGGTCGTACTTCGTACAACACGTTCTTGGCTGCAACGGAGAAGCTTGCAGCGAGCAGAGATCTGATCAGACATCGGTGCTACCAGAGTAGGATTGGAATTGAATTCTGATTGAAGTTTTGAATTGAATTGTGGTAAATAGTTCAATTGTACATATTTAACTTAGTTCTTAGATCTCAGGAACCACTTATGGTATGTTAGGATGCTGAAACTCGAACCTTATATAAAAGTGTAAAAGGTAGTGGACCTGTCTGCAAAATTTACGATAAGGTTTGAGGCGTGTGGGAGTGGAGGGAAAGCAATGTCTTCGGAGTGCTTGAAAGCTGAGGTTGAAACATTCTAAAATACGTATCTTCTGAATGGTTGATGTCAGAAGATTGAAACTTGTAGTTGTTTTAAGAAATAATAGTAGCAGATTAATCAAGAGCTAAGATTTTTTAATCAGAAGGTGGTGAGTAGGGGTTGGAGTAAAAAACTTTGGATTAGAATATCTTTCGAATCAATTAGGAAGGTATAATTTAGTTTGTGTATATAGAATATACGGAGAAGCTCATTCAACATAAAATTTATTATGTAAGAAGTAGACCACAAAAGTGGGGCCATTTTTAAAATATTTCATTTTTATATTTCAAGAACCGTACCATATATGATCTTAGAAATTTTACAGGAGTTAGGTCCTGTACACTTCCAACTGGAAAAACAAATTCTGGAGGTACTGGTGAAGGGGCTGATGGTGGGAGGGCGTGGAAAGGAAAAAACATCCATTTTTATTTTTGAAAAACTACAAACCATAGAAAGGTAAAAAATTACTACATAGAGCTTATAAAGAGGTATCCTAGAAAAAAATTTATGGGTGGTGATTTTTTATATCTGAAAAACGGCTTATGAAGAAGAAAGTTGAAGTAATTAAAGAAAAAAAATGATTTTTATTAGCATAGAGGTTGAGTAAAACAATTGTCCGTGAAAAGGGATTTTTCCACATTTCCACGATTTCGTTATATTGGACATGCCGAAATAAATTTTACTTTTGCGAGCTCTTTATGTAAGCACCTAGAAATATTTTTTTCTAATTTTTCGATATCCAACCCCTCACGGTGTGTAAAAAGGTTGTGTACATTTTCAAGAATTTTTATATATTGGGTCTAATGAGATATTTAATTCACTTTTACTTCTATTATTATATTGAATCGAAGAAAACTCTGATGCAAGCATTTTTAACGAATTCCGAAAAACTTTTAGGGTTAATGAGATAGAATTATTTTATTATTATTATTTATTTCTATTAACTCTTCTATTCCAAAAAATACGTCAAAAAAAAAAAAAAATTTGCCAATATGTAGGTACTATGATCGAAACTTTATAATTTTTTTGATAGAAGTCCGGAAAGCGTTTAATGATGAGCTAGGTGTAGGTGACTGCGACTAACAACCTAAACACCAACGTTCTAAATAGCCTCCTAGATCCCTGCTGGGTGCTAATGCAGGAGGTTCAATCAATATGCAGTAAATTGATAGGTAGAATAATAAAAAATTGTGGATATTAACCAATTGCTTCCCCTTGTTGAATTATCACGCCACGCCACTGGTTTAGAGCTCCTATTTTGCCGCATCTGCCAATGCACTCTCAGCGCGCTAGATTCGCTTAACATCAGATTTGACACACAAATAGCAGCATTAGACGCCAATGTCCACATCTAGAACCTTTGTAATCCATAGTATGTTAGTCAGTCCATCATTAAAATTGAATACAGCGATATCCATTGCTATATATAGGATTTTTACCTTTCTGTACATGAACTGACGCTATGCTAACGAAATTCTATGTGAAAATACATCCACTGGAACGTAAAAACTTTCTAGCGATGTCTTTTAGTTTTATCCAGAAGTTAAAAACCAACAGATAAATCATTAGGCAGTATCTTCTCAGATGGATACCTGATGCGACACAGGTAGTCGTTTCGAAGCAGCCTGACGGGCTCGGTAAAGAGCTCGAAATTCCAGGATAAAATTAATTTTCATGTTTTAAAATTTTTTCCCCATATTCTCCAAGGTTCAAACAATTTTTTAAGCAAAGAAAACAAAAATTGGTTTTTCCAAAATGTTACAGTGGTGTAACCCCTTAAGTTGGCGGCAGTTGTAAGCGCGTTTGATTTGCGAACGATAATTCGAAAATCGATCGCGCTCACAAAACCCAGGAATTTGTTGCCATCCAGTGGCAAGTCAACAAAGGATCTTGCGAGTGTTGAGTGCCGCCGGAATTTCGTTTCCGGTGCTTACAGGTGCTTTCGATACTTAATAAAGTACCGAGCGCACTTGTAAGCACTGGAACGAACAAAACGAAACCGGCTTGGCGACGGGAAAGGCACCGCTGGGAGATAGATGCCGGCTGGAGTGCGCGACGAGGTGGTTTTTTTTTGTTTTTTGAAGCGCGCGTCGTTCGAGGGAGACGGAACGAAAAATAGAAGAGCACTTTTGGTGTCCGGGTCGAGTAGCGGGTTGTGTTTTTTGGAGTAGGCGTCGTACGACTCGCGTTTTGGGATTTTTTTTTATTTCTGATACATAAAAGCAATTCATGCCTATTTCGTTTTATTTTATATTGTGCAATATATTTCTAAACTAAATAAAAACTTTCTAATAATCTCGGTATAAATTTTGTACACTAATAAAATCGAACACAAAGTGCCAACCAAAACAATTACACACCAAGATTTCGTTGCAAATAAATTGTAAACTTCTGATGTCATTTTAAAAGTTCGAGTATTCGAATAAAATTTCTTTTAAATGGCAGCGCTGTTTTGAGCTGTTCGAAGAATGTAAACCAAAAGTAGTTTACGTGTGCAACAGTCGAATTTATGTTATTATATTCCTGGTCTTAATGGTTTTTTATTTTGATCAATACACGCGTTTTGAGAAGTTAAAGGTAACTTGAGTAGTCGACCAGATGTCCGATAAAGTAGACCAGAAAACTATAAGAATTCATATTGAACAAATTTCAGTGAGAAAAAATAGAAGTTGCCTAGAAAAATTTTCAAACGCGTAAATAACTAGCTAAACAAAAATAAATCAACGAAAATCATCATCTTCTATCAGTCCCGAAAGTTTGTTGTCGCGCCAACGTCGATTCGTAAAATTGTGCCAGTTGCATCAAAGAAGCTGCAGTGAAAAAAAAAAAAAAAAAAGAAGTTTAGCGCGACCTTTAAAGCGGTCGCTCCCACGAAATGTCCAAATTTTTCTTTTGTGCCAATTCACAAAATTTTTTTTTGATCGCCTCAAGTTTTCCATAAATCTGCAAATAGGAGTGCGCAAGTGTGTGAGTGCGAAAAAAAAGGCTGGTGTGTGAATACGCGGTACGCAGACATGCGACTTTCTTGTTCATTCGAATAAAATAAATATACACTACGAAAAATTAAAATGAATTATACAAACGTACTAAAATAAATATACACTACGAAAAATTAAAATGAATTATACAAACGTAATAAAATAAATATACACTACGAAAAATTAAAATGAATTATACAAACGTAATAAAATAAATATACACTACGAAAAATTAAAATGAATTATACAAACGTAACAAAATAAATATACACTACGAAAAATTAAAATGAATTATACAAACCCAAAATAAATAAAAATAAATAAAACTAAATTCAAATTAAAACGGGAATAAAATCAACAACGGTAAAATTATAAAATTAATATTAAATGACAAGACGATGACTAGGACGGGACGAATTAAATATAAATAAATAAAATAAAACAAAGAAAAAATCAATTTTTATAAAGAAAAGAAAAATAATGAATAAGAAAGAAATAATAACTCAAAGAAAAGCCAGCGGCAGAAAACAAATGGGGTGAGTCCTTTCTTTTTTTGTTTCTTTTTTGAATTTGATTTTGTGGCACTATATTTCTTTTTGTGGTTCTTTTTTTGTATTTGCTTTTCAGATTATGTAAATTTTTTTTTGCCTTAAGTTGAATTTTTTTTTTTTTCAAAGAGGATGCTAGGCTAGAAAGCCATTTTAAAGTGAACCCGAGCGTCTAGCTCCTTAGCCCCGAACCTCAAAAAGGGGCCACGACGCGAAAAATGTTTTAAGGACAGTCGTGGCTGAGGTAGGGTGGGCAGAGCAGGGCGCTATTAACACCCGAGCGCCCTGACAAATCGCGGAGCCGCGCCATCCAACCGCTTCTTGGTCTTTCACGACCAATTGGGAAAATAATCCCAATTTTTACCTACCCTTGGATAAGTCGGCGCTTACAATTTTGTTGTACAGGCCTAGGGTTTAATGGCCTGAGTTCAAGCAATTACCCCCCCCACACTGCCGTAGCTAGTCCCGGCCGCCAGCAAGAGCGTCGCACCAGCTGAACTCAGACACCAATTCGGACTTAGGTGGAATTGGCCCTTCTGTCCCGAACCTTCTTTTTCCTTTCGACTATTTTGACTTTTTCAAGTCGAAATAGTCCTTCCAAGGCCTTAAACACAACAAATGGCGCCCAACGTGGGGCTAGCCACCGCTACGCTTAGTGCACAAAGCGTAGCTCATCAACAAGTGCGAGTCAGAAAAATTCCGTATAAAAAGTTGGTGGGCAAAAGGACAAAAAACTTAGTCGTTCTGCGACAGAATTTTCGCCTGAACGGCAATCAAAGTCCAAGTGTACAAGCTTTTCAGATTTTCAACAGCAAAACATTTCATCGAACCTGTATGGAGGCAATATGGAACGATCCTATTGACGAACCGTTTTGGCAAACCTTTAGGCGCCAATTCGGTTCCATAGGAAAGGGAAATATTGTCTGTATACGAGATTGATGTGATGCAAGTTGTGATCAACTTAATTTTTCTGATTCTTTCCACTTTTGTTTTGCAAGTACCCTTTTGAGTGCTGGGCATGCACTGTCTCGGCGGGCGTGTTGTCAGACAATTGGGACAAATACTTGTAAAATATTGGTGAGTTTGATGATAGGAAATTTCGTTGAAAATTTGTTAAGTACCTTATTTCCTTATCCATCCTTTTAGAGTACCTTATTAACGTAGAGTATTTTTTTTAGAAATAACGTAGAGTTTTTTTTTGTATTTAAAATTTTTCTAAGTCTTTTGTTGACAGATTTTAACGTAGTTTTTTTTTATTGCTGATTTTGATTTTTGCTTGCTAAATTTTCCCACTTTTTTTTTGCATTTTCTCATCGCGTTCCAGATTTTCCCGAGAGGTCGGAAAAGATCAAGTTCGGCTTCGCGATTTGATCTGCATATGAGGGGAGGGGAAAGGTTGCGACGACGTGAGGGTTCATTTTTTTTGAAGTCAAATACATATATACGTATCATTAATTTTTTTTTTGCTCATGGAAGCATTCGCACATTCATTTAGAAACTTAAACATTTATTCGATCGTTTATTCGTTCTCTATATATACAAGCAATCGTACAAGCATTCATAAGTTATTTGTAATCCATTCATTCGTTGGTTGGTGTATACTACATTTACTCGGTCGGTCGTTCAAACGTTCAATTTTTTTTTTTCACTAAACACATGCACATTCACTCAATTTTGGATTCAATAACAATCACTCGTTTGATTGGATTTTTTTTTAATTTGGATTGATAACTCAAACATTCATTCAACGCTAATATTCGTACAACCACTCATTCTAAATTTTTTTTTTCAGTCAAATTTGGATATTCGTTCAAACATTTTCTTTATAATTCCAACTTCTCTTGCGCAGTACATACATTCAGTCTCACACGCACACATATTCGTTCACTCATTCACTTGATCACTTGTCATTCATACGTCCATAGCACCCACTCTATCTAACATGTCTCTGCTACACTCACCAACGACGGGAGCAAATGGCATGTGCACAACCTGTAGGGAGCCAATAGACGCAGAAAGTGAGGTGCGTACCAAATGTGGCCACCGATTCCACAAGGAATGTTTGGAGTTGTGGATCGTGGATAACCACAATTGTCCGAATTGTCGGGGACATTTGGGTCCTCAAGATTATTGGTCCACCCTGGGCGTAGAGGGCGCGTCCGCTAATCCAGGCCCATTGACTCGCGGCAAAAAGAAGTCACAGGCGAATGCTCAAAGAGATGGTATGTCGCCTAGAAGGTTAAATTTAGATGTACCACCCGAGACAGGTGGCGGACGAGCCTTATATGCCCCGGATGGATCGATAATACCCGAATCCGACCTGATATTGACATTAGAAACGGAGACAGACAGGGTGGCAAGAGAAGACAGAGTGAGGTGGGCAGAGGTGAGAGACGAACCGCGGCCAGCGTCAGTATCCGCGCCGCCAGTAGCAGTAAATTCTTTGGGGGTGGATGATTTGGTGCGGCTAATACGCACAGTGTTGCGGGAGGAATTGGTTCAGCAACAACCACGAGCCAATTTAAACGCAGGTTTGCCACCACCACCACCACCACCATCTCGTCGTGAAGCACAGGATGAATACGTGCGAATTCGGGGCCGACCGGCCCATGCGACCGCCCAGATTGGCGATCGCAATGGCAACGGCCCTAATACAAGATACCGCAACTCTGGTAGTCCAATCCGGCACTGGCGACTACGCTTCAATGGAGACAGCCATTCATTGCGAGCGGAAGAACTCGTTTTTAGGGCCGAAGCTTTGGCGATGGGAGATCTGGGCGGGCGAATGGACCTGTTAGCCCAGAATTTCCACCTATTGTTGGATGGGCGTCCCAACCAGTGGTACTGGCTCTGGAGGCGTTCCATCACAGATATTCATTGGTCAGTCCTGAGACCTGCTTTCCTTCAAGCCTGGGGCGAGCGCAGTTCAGACTGGGAAGTACGCAGGCGGATGCTGGGGCGACGCCAAACGCCGAACGAGCCGTTCCTGTTATTTGAACAGGATATGACGGAACTCCGAACATTATTGCGCAATCCCATGTTGGAGGGCGAATTCGTCGATCTGGTGCGCGGGAACTTGCTGGCGAGTACGCAGCAACAAATGTGCTTCTACGAGGTTCACAATATGACACAGTTGCGTCATCTTGTGAACCGCGTAGAGGAGGTGCGGAAGGCTACGCGGGCAAGTTCTTGGCAGCAGGGAAGAATACATGAGATTGGCGATCCCCAGGCTGAAGTGGTAGCGGAGACCGAATCCGACGAAGTGGCCGGCATATCCAAGTCTTTGACCTGCTGGAACTGCGGGAAGGATGGTCACGGCTACCGTGAGTGTGAAGAAGCACCGAAAGGCATCTTCTGCTATGGATGTGGGCGGGCTGACGTTCTAAAGCCCAACTGCATCCATTGCAAGGCGGGAAACGGCCGAAGGGACGGAAGGACAGCGGGTCCCTCCCGTCCGAACACTGCATCCCGACAGCAGTAGTTACACTCAGTCAACACCCTAATTTCAATTCCCAATTTCACTCAGAACTCCCAAATAAAAAAACTTTACCCAATTATTCAACCCCTACAAATACCCCTCCAAATTTTAATACCCTACCTACAACATTTTCTGAACCCAATTCCCATCCTTTTAGCGTAAAATCATCCCCACCCAATTCCTCTGCATTAAATACTCCGCACGTCAAATTATTAACGAGACCAAGCGATAAGACGGAGCCGGCTGTTTCCCGGCCTGAAGAAGCCCTTATCGCAAAAGAACATCCAAGACGACATTCCCACCATCCTCTCAAGCCATACCACCTTCGGCTAAAGGAATATATGGAGGCTCGAGAGCGAATTTTTGCGCCTACTTCAGTCGCAAGTGTTGATCACGCATCAACACTAACGAGTGGATCCGGTCGCAAAAGGTCAATCTTGCGCCTTCGTACATTCTGGAGGATGGTGCGTGAAAAAAAGAAAGCGATCCTCTCTACCATCATTACCAATCCGTTGGACATACGTCCGTACGCCATGGTATCCTTGTACGGAGTGGACGTTGAAGGACTCCTCGATAGTGGGGCGAGCATCAGTTGCCTGGGGGCAAACGCTTTACAACGCCTCCAAGATGCACAGGTGAATTATCGACCGGTCTGTCAAGAGGTGAAGACCGCTGATGGTGCTGCACAGAAAGTTTTGGGAACGGTAAACACCGATATTACTTTTCGTGGTATTACCAAACCCATTACCTTGTATATAGTGCCGAGCCTGTCGCAGAAATTGTACCTAGGGGTAGATTTCTGGCGATCATTCCAACTAGCTCCTAGTATTATCAGCGCGGTCGATACTCCCGATACTGCATCGCAACTGATAGCTCCGGATGCCCACCATTTAACGCCCACAGATGTAAAGAGGTTGGAAATGGTAAAGTCCAAATTTCCATCATACGAAGTATACGGACTCGGTGTGACCAACGTCGAACAACACAGTATAGACGTTGGTGATGCAAGTCCCATCAAACAGCGACATTATCCTGTGTCTCCTGCGATCCAAAAACTCTTATATGACGAGATCGATCGCATGAGGGCACTTGGCGTTATAGAGACCAGCCAGAGTGCATGGAGCTCGCCTGTGGTTCTCGTGAGGAAGCCAGGCAAGGTCAGGTTATGTTTGGACTCGCGCAAAGTCAATAGTGTGACGAAGAAGGATGCTTATCCATTACCACACATTGATGGTATCTTAAGTCGTTTGCCGCGAGCCAATTTTATTACTAGCCTGGATCTCAAAGACGCCTTTTGGCAGATTCCTCTCGAGAACAAATCCAGGGAGTATACAGCGTTTACCATTCCTGGCCGGCCTCTATATCACTACACTCGCATGCCTTTTGGGTTATGCAACGCGCCGCAAAGGATGTGTCGTTTGATGGACAAAGTCATCCTACCCGAGCTGAAGGAGCAGGTATTCGTATATTTGGACGATCTGCTGTTAATTTCTGAAGATTTCGACTCACATCTGGTTTTATTGGCAGAAGTCGCAGAATGTTTGCGAAAGGCTGGCCTGACCATTAACGTCAACAAGAGCAAGTTTTGTCTGAAAGAGGTGAAATACCTCGGTTACATCGTTGGAGAAGGAGGCTTGAAAACTGATCCCAACAAAGTTTCAGCCATCGTCGATTACCCTTCGCCTAAGTCCGCACGTCAAGTTCGACGCTTTCTTGGTATGGCAGGCTGGTATCGACGATTCGTTCCCAACTTTGCTGCGACTGTTTCACCAATTTCAGACACTCTAAAGAAGTCCAACCAGTTTGCTTGGACTACAGAGGCACAAACTTCCTTCCTATTAGTGAAAGACTTGTTGACGAAAGCCCCCTTATTAATCAATCCTGATTTCAAGAGGTCTTTCGTAATCCAGTGCGACGCCAGTAAATCAGGGGTGGGTAGCGTTCTCTTTCAGGAAAACGACGACGGATCGGAATCTCCAGTGGCGTATATGTCACAGAAGCTCACTTCCGCTCAACGTAACTACAGCGTAACCGAACTCGAGTGTTATGCAGCTGTGTTGAGCGTGAAAAAATTTCGAGCCTATGTAGAAGGGACTGCGTTCAAAATCATTACGGATCACGCAAGTCTCAAATGGCTCATGTCGCAGAAAGACCTACAAGGACGGTTGGCAAGATGGAGTTTAAAACTCCAAGGTTACGATTTCACAATCGAGCACTGAAGAGGGAGCCTGAACGTTGTACCCGACGCTCTCTCTCGTGTATACGAAGAGGGATTAAATGCGCTGATCGACGTGGCACCGATGGTGGACATGGATTCTCCAGAATTCTCTGGCAAGGAATACAAAGAATTAGTGTCCACTGTCGTTGCTAACGCCGATCGGCTTCCTGACGTATGCGTGAGAGACGGCTTCGTGTATAAGCGCACAGAGCCTCACAACGGTGACCCGATTGCTGAAGACAGAGCCTGGAAATTGTGGATTCCATCAAGTCTTACGTCAGCTGCGATCGCTCAGGCGCACGAGGCAGACACCACGGTCCATGGTGGTTATGCCAAAACGCTAGAGCGAGTCAGGCGATTTTTGTACTGGCCCGGAATGGCTACACAAGTACGCACCTACGTTCTGGCGTGCGACACTTGTAAAGAGACAAAATCCCCGAACAGACCTCTACGAGCGCCAATGGGGGAACCTTTCCAGACAGATCAGCCATTCCAGCACCTTTACATCGACGTGCTTGGACCATATCCGCGTACCAAACGGGGTAAGATCGCTATCTTGATCGTCTTGGATCACTTCACCAAGTTCCCACTTCTACATCCTTTGGGGCGGATCACTGCTGAAGAGATCACAAACTACTTGGAGGGGCAGGTCTTCCATACGTTTGGATCACCTGAGACAATCCTCTCCGATAACGGCTCTCAATTTAGGTCGAATGTGTTTAACACCATGCTGAACAAATACGGAGTTAAACACCTGTACACCCCGAGCTACTCACCGCAAGCGAATGCTTCGGAGCGTGTCAATCAGTCCATCCTGGCCGGAATTCGAGCATTCATCACTGATGACCAAACACGATGGGATGAGAGTCTAAGCAAAATTGGATGTGCTCTTCGTAGCTCACTCCACCAAGCCACTGGATTTTCTCCTTATCAGGTTTTGTTTGGGAATCACATGATGTTGCACGGGAAGGACTACGAACTGCTGAAGCACTTGCGAGCGTTGGGAGAGTCAAATGTACAGCTTCGACCTCGAGAGGGAATTCCTATCGTGAGACAACTGGCGCAGACGAAAATAAGGGTCGCACATGAGGACAGCAGCAGGCGTTATAATCTGCGTGCTGCTAAAACACAATTTTGTGTAGGACAGGAGGTATTCCGTAGAAACTTTTCCTTGTCCACAGCCGCGCAGAATTATAATGCCAAGCTGGCGAAGAAGTTCCTCAAGTGCAGGATTCGTCGTGTGCTAGGCAACTCACGATACGAATTGGAGGATCTAGGAGGCAAACGTCTGGGGACTTACCACTCCAAGGATCTGAGGCAGTGATCCGAGGGGTACAACACCGATTGCCCGGCACTCAGTCGTGCGCACGAGACTTCTACGCGGCCACTTTCTGTAGTCGTTTCGGCGATGAAAATCATCGGCGAATCGCCTATGTTGTTGAGTGCCGCCGGAATTTCGTTTCCGGTGCTTACAGGTGCTTTCGATACTTAATAAAGTACCGAGCGCACTTGTAAGCACTGGAACGAACAAAACGAAACCGGCTTGGCGACGGGAAAGGCACCGCTGGGAGATAGATGCCGGCTGGAGTGCGCGACGAGGTGGTTTTTTTTTTGTTTTTTGAAGCGCGCGTCGTTCGAGGGAGACGGAACGAAAAATAGAAGAGCACTTTTGGTGTCCGGGTCGAGTAGCGGGTTGTGTTTTTTGGAGTAGGCGTCGTACGACTCGCGTTTTGGGATTTTTTTTTATTTCTGATACATAAAAGCAATTCATGCCTATTTCGTTTTATTTTATATTGTGCAATATATTTCTAAACTAATTAAAAACTTTCTAATAATCTCGGTATAAATTTTGTACACTAATAAAATCGAACACAAAGTGCCAACCAAAACAATTACACACCAAGATTTCGTTGCAAATAAATTGTAAACTTCTGATGTCATTTTAAAAGTTCGAGTATTCGAATAAAATTTCTTTTAAATGGCAGCGCTGTTTTGAGCTGTTCGAAGAATGTAAACCAAAAGTAGTTTACGTGTGCAACAGTCGAATTTATGTTATTATATTCCTGGTCTTAATGGTTTTTTATTTTGATCAATACACGCGTTTTGAGAAGTTAAAGGTAACTTGAGTAGTCGACCAGATGTCCGATAAAGTAGACCAGAAAACTGTAAGAATTCATATTGAACAAATTTCAGTGAGAAAAAATAGAAGTTGCCTAGAAAAATTTTCAAACGCGTAAATAACTAGCTAAACAAAAATAAATCAACGAAAATCATCATCTTCTATCAGTCCCGAAAGTTTGTTGTCGCGCCAACGTCGATTCGTAAAATTGTGCCAGTTGCATCAAAGAAGCTGCAGTGAAAAAAAAAAAAAAAAGAAGTTTAGCGCGACCTTTAAAGCGGTCGCTCCCACGAAATGTCCAAATTTTTCTTTTGTGCCAATTCACAAAATTTTTTTTTGATCGCCTCAAGTTTTCCATAAATCTGCAAATAGGAGTGCGCAAGTGTGTGAGTGCGAAAAAAAAGGCTGGTGTGTGAATACGCGGTACGCAGACATGCGACTTTCTTGTTCATTCGAATAAAATAAATATACACTACGAAAAATTAAAATGAATTATACAAACGTACTAAAATAAATATACACTACGAAAAATTAAAATGAATTATACAAACGTACTAAAATAAATATACACTACGAAAAATTAAAATGAATTATACAAACGTAATAAAATAAATATACACTACGAAAAATTAAAATGAATTATACAAACGTAATAAAATAAATATACACTACGAAAAATTAAAATGAATTATACAAACGTAACAAAATAAATATACACTACGAAAAATTAAAATGAATTATACAAACCCAAAATAAATAAAAATAAATAAAACAAATTAAAACGGGAATAAAATCAACAACGGTAAAATTATAAAATTAATATTAAATGACAAGACGATGACTAGGACGGGACGAATTAAATATAAATAAATAAAATAAAACAAAGAAAAAATCAATTTTTATAAAGAAAAGAAAAATAATGAATAAGAAAAAAATAATAACTCAAAGAAAAGCCAGCGGCAGAAAACAAATGGGGTGAGTCCTTTCTTTTTTTGTTTCTTTTTTGAATTTGATTTTGTGGCACTATATTTCTTTTTGTGGTTCTTTTTTTGTATTTGCTTTTCAGATTATGTAAATTTTTTTTTGCCTTAAGTTGAATTTTTTTTTTTTTCAAAGAGGATGCTAGTCTAGAAAGCCATTTTAAAGTGAACCCGAGCGTCTAGCTCCTTAGCCCCGAACCTCAAAAAGGGGCCACGACGCGAAAAATGTTTTAAGGACAGTCGTGGCTGAGGTAGGGTGGGCAGAGCAGGGCGCTATTAACACCCGAGCGCCCTGACAAATCGCGGAGCCGCGCCATCCAACCGCTTCTTGGTCTTTCACGACCAATTGGGAAAATAATCCCAATTTTTACCTACCCTTGGATAAGTCGGCGCTTACAATTTTGTTGTACAGGCCTAGGGTTTAATGGCCTGAGTTCAAGCAAGTACCCCCCCCACACTGCCGTAGCTAGTCCCGGCCGCCAGCAAGAGCGTCGCACCAGCTGAACTCAGACACCAATTCGGACTTAGGTGGAATTGGCCCTTCTGTCCCGAACCTTCTTTTTCCTTTCGACTATTTTGACTTTTTCAAGTCGAAATAGTCCTTCCAAGGCCTTAAACACAACACGAGGATGTTTATAACGTCAACGATCGTACTAGTTATGTGTACTTGAATAGTAGTGTCCCAGTGGTGTCGACAATGGTTTTTCGGAGTACATACTCCAGTGCCAAGTTGAAAAGCATGGGGGTTAAACTATCTCCCAGGTGAATCGGAGAATTAAAGAGTTAAGTGGTCTCTTCGTGTGAGGTAAACTGTAAGGGGAGATGTTAGGAAAGCGTTTTAGATGAAAAAATTTCTTTTATAGATATCACCAACCGTTTGTTGTGTTTGAGGCCTTGGAAGAACTATTTTGACTTGAGAAAATCAAAATAGTCGAAGGATGGGTAAAGGTTCGGGACAAAATGGGCCAATTCCTCCTACGTCTGAACTGGTGGCTGAAGCAGAACGGAAGCGACACGCTTGCTGGCGGCCGGGACTAGCTACGGCAGTGTGGGGTTCTTGTTCTACCTCAGACCATAAACCCTAGACCTAGACAACAAAAATTTCGTGTCCGCTTACTCCAGGGTATTTAAAATGGGACTATCTTCCCAATAGGTCGTGAAAGACTAAGAAGCGGTGGAGTTGGCCGACTTCGCGATTTGTCAGGGCGCTTAGGTGTGTTATAACACCTCCGACGATGTACCAAAATGTGTGCATCATCTTATATGATGTCTGAAAAGGGGAGAGGATGTGCCTAGCTTCTTTCGAAGCTATTTAGCAGGAAGACCTAGCGACCCTAAGGAAGCCTGTTAGTCAGGATGGGGTGGTTTCGTTTAGAAATTACCTTGATTGTTATAGCTCAATCACTTTATTACACATAAAACTTTTTTAAACGGAACATCACCAACTCGACTTGACTTACAAAAATTACTACGTCAGGTTAAGAAAAAATACTCATTCTAGATCTCGGTCGCGAAACACTTTTATATTCTTAAAATGTGCATTCGACCCATAACGCTGATCTTGTTATGTTATGGCGGTAGGCATTGGGTCAACACATTATGAGTCGATTGCACTTCTGGTCATTACGTCATCCGGTAGTATTATTATGTGTTGTGTATGAAATTCAAGCCGGCATTCCCTGGGTACTGCTGATGGCGGCGGTAAGGCCGACTTGCATTTCTCACAAGAAGGTCGTTGGATTTGGAGGCTGATGCGTTGTAAACAAACACCGACTCGCGTTTACCTGTTTGTTTACAACGCGGAAAGAAGAATCTTTTGACTGGGAAATGAATATGATCATTGTAAATAAACATAGACTTGCATTCGTATGTTTATTTACAATGCGGAAAATACTGTGTGTGGAAATGTGATGTAGTTAGAATGTTACATGAACGTTAGATGATTTATGTACCGGGACGACGTAATTTCCGTTCAGGAAGGAGTCCAAGGTACAACATTCCTCCCCCTCCGGGGACTTGGACTCCCCCTCCTCTACTTGGCACCTTAATTTACTATATTTATAATACTTAGTGTGCGCGACGTTTAACCCTAAAATATTCATCTTATATGCTAACAGAAACAGTTAAGTACAAATATTGGAAATACTTATTTGCTATGGTTTTAAATGCTAAAGAACAAAATAAATGCAAATGTTGTTAATACTTATTTGCTATGGTTTTAAATAAATACAATGCCTAACCTAACAATACCCGAACGTTATGCTATCTAATCCCGCCGAGGGATTTTCCGTCGGAGCCTCGTATTCTGCTGGAACTTGCGGTGGTGGTTCCGTTGGTTTCTGTACCCTCATCGGCGCTCTGGCTTTGGCAACCCGCGGCGTTCGAGGTTGGACATCTACTGCCACGTGAGGGACGACTTCCTTCAGTTCGACGCTCCGGATTGAATTGCTGGCTGGTAGCATGCTGTGACTTTTTGCTCGGCGTGCGTCGAGACATCTCAGACCAATAAGACAGACCGCTAGCAGTATTACCAAAAATATACCGACGGCGAACATTGAATACCGGTGGATTTCGATTTCCTTGACTTGTTCGTTGAGCCTTCTCGCCTCCTTTGTTGCCATTAAATCATCTCGTAGTTCGTCTAACGACCTGCGTCCTTCGGCCAATGAGTCGGCGACATCCTTGTGGTTGCCTACTTTGAGAGGTAGGACCTTCCTGGAGTTCTGTACCGGACCTGATAAATCGAGTGAGGCCAGGCTTTGTTTGAGAGCCTTTGCCAGTTATTCTTGGCTGTTTGTATTCTGTTGTAGTGAACAGCGTTTTTTCGTACGGTAATTTCAATTCCCTGTTGCTGACTTCGCAGGGCTGCAGCAACCTCAAGTAACCCAATCCAGTCAAGTTTGCGATGAAATGTTCACCCTGGTATGCGACTCTCAAAATGAATGGAACTTTCGTTTTGAAAAGCCACTGGTTGCTGGTCTCCATCTTCATTATTACTCCTTCAGACGCTGGGACTGCTGCGTGTGTGCAACTGGTTGATGCGGACGGAGAGTGTTGCAATAACTCGACCAAGCAATCGGGATTACTGTTAGTAAGGACAGGACTACTGCCACGGCATATAGATATGGATGATGTGGTGTTGTACGCGACACTTGCACATCGCGAATAATCGTCCTGAGATAACGCAATGTACGTGTTATGTGATTCAGCTTCGGCTATATACGGTGTGCGTGTTTGAAGCACCAGATCCCATCGGTCGTTTAACTGTGTTGGTAGATAATACACCTTCCGAATTGAGTAAGATGTCGGATCTGGTAACGGAATCTCTATTTTGACTAAGAGACTGCTTCCATCTAACATAGATGTTACCCGGGCCGCTTGATGTAGCGCATACAAATCTCGAAAAAACGGCTTAGTTTTCGCCGACAACAGTAACTTTTCTAGCGTTGTAGTTATATCCGTTACGTCGAAAATGAACGGATGTAATCTGTTGTTGTAGAGATCGTTCAAAATAGACAATTCAGTGGACTGCCTTCCCTGCGAATGATTCGTACACTTTGGCTTTGAGTTTCAGCTTTGCGATTTCCCCGTTTGTTGTGATTGCGAACTTATCGTGATTGGCGCCCAGGTCGCGCAAGTTCTCCGCTACCAGGTTCATGTCGGCAGTTAGATTCGCTATTGGTCCGCTTAACTTGTCGAAGTTTGATTTCATTACCGTAACTTGGTGGTCTAGAAGCTCGGCGGTCTTTGCATCGTGTCGACCCAGAGTGTCCACACTTTCTGCGCGTCGTCGCTATCCATTGTTCCGAACGCCCATTTCGCAAATTTACCGAGAATGTCTATCGCTCTCTTTGATCTTCGGGAGCTGAAGCTGTGTTGGACGCGCTCGCTGTTCTGGCGGATAGTTTTAACAAGAACTGCAGTCTCCTTGACCATTTGGAGGTACGTCTTCTGAAACGCATCTTGACTGGGAGTTACTACGAGGCTATCTCCACTAGGGGTCGTTGTGTGGACATCCTCCTGCGGTTGTTGATAACTCGCTATTGACGCATAAACTCCCTCTCGCGGCTGATGGCCGGATAACCAGCTCGTCCTGGAATTTTGCGGATCGTACGCGGGTGGCCTTAGCGCTCTTTCGTCTCGCTTGAGCGTACGAGTTGTTGTGGTAGTTGTTGTGTGGCATAATTTGGTAATCTGCTGATCGTATTGGTCTGCGATGTCAAGAACAGCTGAGAAATCCATGGGTGTAAATATTGAAAAAATAGTCCATACATCCGTGTAGAAAACGGCATCTCCTGTTTTCTCAAAAAGGACGGGTGTGTCTTCTAATTGTTCGATGACGAAGGGTGGTGTTTCCGCATCAGTTTGGGATAGCATAATGCCGACGAAACATAAGACGCTCTTAATCATTTTGAAACAACTTCCGACTAATAATTGCAATTGAATTCTACTCTAGATTAAAATGTATCTGACTTATGTATATGTTGACTAATAATTGAAATTGAAATTACAATGTAGTTGACTTATTATATATTATCTACAATGGAAATTGAATTAAAATGTACTCTATTACAATGAAAATTGAATTAGAATGTACTTTATTATATAGGTAATTATATGATTTCTCCTTACTACTACAATTAAGAATGTATTCTAAATTAACATGTTAGAATTAGTGTTAAATTGTTAGTTAGTGGTGAGCAATGTGTTTTTACCCTTAGGTCTTCCGGTACCCAATGTTTTTCTTCTCTTTATGGCTGGATTTCCTGGAATGAAACAAAAAAAACGCATGGTTGGACATTTTATCCCCTACTTGTTAATATTAGTCGATATTAACAAATATGTTATTGTTTTTGGGCATAGCGACATAGCGATATTTGAAGTCGGCAAATTCCGAATACCACAAACAACGTACGGATTTCTCAACCGAGACTGAACTAAATTTTTAGCTGGCTTTGTTTTTGTGTTTATTTTTTAACCAAGTCAATTAAATTCAGTTCAGTCGTAATTCGAGACCGCTAAATCGTGTTGCTCCTGGTTTTCTCTCTATTTTTTCTGCGTTAGGTAATTTAACGTTCTTGCAATTTCCCTAGATTCTCTGCCAATAACTGTTCGGCGGCCCAGGATTTTTTTTCCCTCTTCAGAAATGAATAGTGTTCAAAACGAGCTGAAGATTAATCCAAATTGTGGACCTAAACCTCTCACCATCGAGGAATACAAACGCCGCCAAAAATCCAGGAACAATCCAACAATGCTCCGGAGGTCAAAACCACCAAGAAAAAGAAGCGAGCGGGACGAAAGGAAAAAATCAGAAAAGCTCGTGGCGAACTTCACAAGAGAATTAACTTTGAACCGAACTACGCCAAAAAACAAGCGTTACTGGCCCAATTAAAGAGCTTATCCTATAGCGATAAAAATCTTCGTGATAAAAATTATAGTGATGCAAACCTGAATAAAAAAAACTTCCGAACCTTGAAAAACTTTCTCTTTACCTTAGTAATACTTAGTTACCCATGAGACGTTCCCTAGGAAAATCGGAAACAAAACTAACCATAAATAGTTGGATTATCCATGGAAAATCTTCAGTCGATTGTTGTGTATTTTCCGTATTTTTGTACCCATTTGGATAGTTGTAGTAACGTTTCCATTGATTGCTACCACTTCGAAGGGCCCAACCCATATGGGCGAAAATTTGTTCTTCCTCGCGGAATTCCTCAGAAGGACCTTTTGCCCCACTTGAAGCTGTATGGGATGAATGTTCCGATCATACGACCGCTTGGATGTTAGTTTGGCTTGCTTTAGGTTTTTCCTGGCGATTTCGTGTGCTTTTTGGATTTGCACTTTTAATTGGCCTGGGTATTCATTACAATTATCTGCAAGCTTGGGTGCTCTTTTTAAATTTGTCGGCATCTCAAAATCAAAACCGTAAAGGCAACTCATGGGTGTTAATTTCGTAGTTATGTGAGGTGAATTGTTATGAACGTGCATGGCCTGCCGGAGCCACTGGTCCCAGTTCCGCTCATCGTTCCCCACAAAACTCCTTAAGTACTCTGCTAGAGGTCGGTGACTGCGCTCCAAGGATCCGTTTGCCTGCGGATGGTATGGTGTTATATGCATTTTCCGTATCCCGAGCATTTTACATGTCTCCGAAAATAACTTGGAAACGAAGTTGGTCCCGTTATCCGTCACCAAAATTTTGGGAATCCGAAAGCTGGTTATAACCTCGTCATAAAAGGATTTCGCGACAGTACCCGCCTCCGCGTCCGGCATGGCGATACAGGTCATGTACTTCGTTAAATCATCCTGGAACGTCAGTATATACCGATTTCCAGAGTGCGTTACGGGTAATGGTTCCACCATGTCCATGTACACCTTATCGAATGGAAACTCTGGGGTGTCAGTATTCACCATGGGCATTTTAGTGATCCTCGAGCTCTTATTGGCTTGGTATTTTGGGCATGCTTTTATGAAACTTTCAATGCATGCCCTTCCAACGAAATCGTTGCCTGATTCTTAAATAGGTCCTCTTCATACCCTGATGCCCACCTAGTGCAGAGTTGTGGAAATCGTGCATCACCACTTGGATTTCCTTCGGATCAGTTAAAGTTTCGAACCGTCGTCTTGCATGTCCTGTTGGATCGAGAATGGGCGGCGCTATTGACATGGGTGGTGCGTCTGTATTTTGAACGCGAGTCTTACTTCTTGTCTGCACTGCGGCAATCGCCAAGCTATCTGATGAGGTTTCCGCATCCTCGTTACTTTTAAGACCCTCGTCTTCAGTCGAGATTCTACTGAGGGCGTCCGCATTTACGTTGTACTTGCCCGGTTTGTATTCAATCTTGTAATCGAACTCGGAAAGCTTGTGATGAAAACGCACTAGCCGAGATGTCGGATTTTTAACACTAAATACTCCCTTTAAAGGCCTATGATCGGAGTACACCGTAAATGGACGTCCCAGAAGGTAAGAGCGGAAATTGTTCGCTGCTCATACAATGGCTAATAATTCCTTTTCTATCGTCGAGTAGTTTCTTTCTGCCTGATTCAGTGTTCGACTGGCGAAAGCGATAGGTTTATCCTCACCTACCTTGCCTTGCGACAACACGGCTCCTAAAGCGTTATTGCTAGCGTCCGTGGTTAGAACGAACGGCTCCGTAAAATTGGGATATATCAGTATGGGTGGCGAGGTTACGGCTTTCTTTAAAAATTCGAATGCCTTTTGGCACTCCGCCGTCCACACGTATGGGTTATCCTTTTTTAGTAACTTTGTGATGGGCGATGCTATGGCCGCTAGGTTCGGTATAAACTTCCTGTAGTAGTTAATGAAACCTAGGAACGCTTGCACCTGCTTGATGTTTGTTGGTATGATAATTATCCACGCAACTTGTCTTAGCAGGGTCAGGCAACGCACCTTCTTCCGAGCATTTATGCCCCAAGTAAACTACTTCTCGACATAGAAAGTTGCACTTTTCCGTGTTTAATTTTAAATTATGGTCCCTTAATTGGAAAAAAACGCGCGATAATTTGCTGTTGTGCTCCTGTAAGTTCTTAGCATAGATCACTATGTCATCGAGATAAACAAAACAATCTAATCCTTGCAGACCCGTTCGAATGTGGTTCATGATCCGTTGGAATGTAGCCGGTGCTCCAGTGAGTCCGAATGGCATCCGATTGAACTCATAATGCCCTAAGCCCGTACTAAATGCCGTTTTTGGTTTATCATCGGAATCTATCAAAACCTGGTGGTAACCGTTGGCCAGATCGAGAGTCGTGAAGTAGCGGCAATGCCCCAGTTGGTCCAGAATATCTTCGATTCTAGGTAGAGGAAATGCATCTTTGACAGTGACCTCGTTTAACTTTCGAATATCAACTACCACGCGCCATTTCTTTTACCCGTCCGCCACCACCTTTTTAGGCACTACCAAAAACGGCGAGTTCCACGGCGACTTGCTGGGAGAGACTATTCCGTCCGCAACCATCTTTCCAACCTGATTGTTTATTTCATCTCGATGAATCTGCGGCAATATATATTGCTTTTGGTTAATAGCTGGTTGGTCAACCTTTGTGGGTATCTTGTGTGTGAGCACGTTTGTGTGCGTCAGAGAGTCCCCTTCTAAATTGAAAATGTCCGCATATTGAACGCATATATTTTCTAGCGCGTTCTTCTCTTCGCTATTAAAATTTTCTCCTGTTTTTAAGGTTTTAAGTAACTTGTCTACCCTCTCGGAGGCTAGCTAAGAGGTTACTAAATTTACATGCCCCTTTGTGCGAGTAACAACCTGATATTGGTTCAATTTAGAAAAACTAGGTACGAAGTCGGTTCTTAAACTATATTCCTGTGTAGTGGAGTTTAAAATAGGCACCATGACCTTATTATTGCGGATCTCGGCAATTGTATTGGCAATGAACACTCCTGGGTCAATTTCCTGCGATTCCACCAAAATCTCACCCTTTGCAACGGGTACCCAGAGTTGTCGTACGGCCTGCATGCGAGCTGGTAGAGTCGACAGACCCCGTAGTTCCTCTGACCGATTCCGACTTTTTAAAGGGAAATCCCTAGTGTTCCCGTTGGCGCCGAAAAAGGTAAGTGTTTTTGATTTCGCGTTGATTATTGACCGATTCCAAAGTATGTCCCGACCAATAATCCCATCCGCCGGAATCGCGTGACCCTCATTCATTACTTGCCATTTTGACTTAAAACCTAAACTCGGGTGGATTTCCACCTTTATAGATCCCAACGTCGAACTTACACCTCCAAATACCCCGCCTAACTGTCTAGTGTCGTCTGTATTAATATGTATGTCTTTCAGGCGTATCAATGACGAACGTTTAAGTAGGCTTGTGTCTGCACCCGTGTCTACTAACGCAATGATCTTGCCTGATCTTGCTAGACGACAAGGGAACTCTATGAAGACATCGTCATAGGTTGATTTTTTCAGGAGGTACAAGGTGCATCTAGTATTGAAGTCGCCGAAACTCCTTAAGACCTTGTGGAGCTCCCTACGCATAGTAGTCCACAGGTTCTTTACTCGGATGCATAGTCCGAAGCAGCATCTTTGGCAATCATCGAATCCTAAAACTAAATTATCCCGAACTTTAATGTAAGCTGTCTTACATAAACTAGTAACCTGAGCCTGTAGAATCACTCGGAGCAATGCCCATACCAGGTTCAGAAAATACCAATGGGAAAATAATATTCTCTTTACTCTCTAGCCCGGTGTGTTCCCGACTGTATTCCCCTAATGCTGCGTTGGATTTTCTCGTCAACGGCTTACGTTTCCTATTTTTACTTATTACTACTTTTGGTTGTATTGTCCCGACAGTTGTAATTTTAATTGTCTGTGGAGGGATTACAACCTTGGTCGTGTTTTGCGGCCCTATACCCTTTTCTTGAGTTGTAGGTACTGTTTTTTCAACATGTGGTGACTTGTTAGTTGTTGAAATTAATTCTATCGAGGTACTATCTTTTGTATTATTTTTTAATGGGGCGCAGCTTGGTTGGAGGTGCTGGCCCCTTGGTCGTTTCCCTGTTTTCTCTCCTGATATCTTTTTTTGCTGTCTCCTCGATATGTCCCAACCGAGAGCACCATTCGCATTTTAGCTTCTGGCCTCTAGGACAACTGCTCCTGTCGTGACCATAAACCTGACAAGTGTCGCAGTATGGAGTGTTTCTCCGCTACCTGCATTCAGCATAAGTATGATTTATTTTGCCACAGAAACCACAAGTAATCTTGATTTTTGGTTGCTGACTCAGAATCGGTTGGTAACTCGGTTGAAAAGAAACATGAGGTTGGGTGTTGTTGTATCCGATATCATTTTGGAGCATAGGAGCCTGACTGAATTGAGACGGGACGTTGCGTGGTGGCTGTAATTGCTGGAAAGGTAGCTGTTGCTGTTGAGAGAAATTGTCGAAATTTGGCCGGTACGCTTGAGCTGGGGCCATGGTTTGCGTGTGGAAAACAGAAGGTTGAAATTGCGGTTGATTAACTGGAGAACTTATTAAAAGAGATGTCCTCAGGGCTACTTCCACAAGTTTTTCAAGGGAACTCTCTGAGCTGGAAATCATGAATTGCCTTAATGTTGGATCGGCCAGTCCGATTTTAAAGGTATTCAAAACCGTTTTCTGGACCTCCTTCACTAGAGCGACAGAATCAGCCACGCTGTATTGAGCCCCAATGATTTCCAGCGTCATAGTCGAGAGCTGCGACAAACGTCTGGCAAACGCTTTTATTTCCTCCGATACCAATTGGCTTCTAAGTCGTTTACGAAGATGCTCGATCTCCTGTATTAGCACTTCTTGTGCTGGCCCAGTTACCTTTTTGTTCTCCTGAATGTTACTCTGAATCTCTAGCTTTTGCTCTATCTGTCTCTTTTGGTCTACAACTTTTTCTATTGTTTCTTTTAAACCTCGAATTTTTTCGTCGCACTTCTCGCTATCTACTATTGCCTGTTGTAACTGTTCCCTACAACTCTTAAGAGCCTTGTCCTTAGCTTTTAATTTCTGCCTATACTCCTTCTCCTTCTCCTGCTCTGATGATTTGTTATTAGTGTCGTTTATAGTTTCTATAAATTTGAACAGTATCGCATCCGTAGTTTCCAACCTTGTCAATTGACCCCACCTAGACGAGATCTGAGTAAAAATAAGGTCGTACACTTCTTTTGATGCAAACTTCCGTATTTCACCCAATAATGTATGGTTAAAACTCTCTATCTCACGTTCTTGTTCTTTTTTATCTTTTTCTGCTTGTGCCAGTAGTTCATTCAAATATGAAATCTCAGATTCCATTACCAAAAAAACGATCAATTTACCTAAATCAATGTTACTGAGAACGAAGAAAACTGATTGGAAAAAGACAAAGTTATAACGAAAAGGGAATTAACTGAATTTTAATTATTAGGTTCGGGTATCAGCAATTAATGCTAATAAAAAAAAAAAATTGAAAAAAGAAAAATGCTGATTCACTAAATTAACAATTGAAATAGCTTTCAGCAGTTGTTGCAAAGTACAGCTGAGAATTACGAGTCTTCTCAAGCTTTTTCTTCGTTACTAAAGAAAATGTTGTTTCCGTAGATGGAAAGTTTGGTGTTTATTCAATTTCTAATCAAGCAAAACAAAAATCTAAAAATTTATAGCCCTTATCCAGTTACAACATAGCGAAATTTTCGCACAACATAAACATGATATCTACTATCTTTTTTTTTCTGCTGACCATTGAACTTGAGAATCAAGCAAAATTAACATTCGAGTCAAATACCCAAACAGAAAAGTAAGTAATACCATAGTGCTTATGATAAAATTGTAATTGCAAAATATTCGAATAAAAATTTGCCTACTATAAATAAAACCGTAACGCTTATGATATCAAATTGGAATTATCAATACTTAACGATTGCTGTCGCTAATGCCAAATATCGAAGACGAAAAATAAAAATTTGAAAAAAGTGTAGAGTCCACTCGTTAATATAAATATTAACGAGTTAGAACCGGCTGCGCCAAATATGTTATAACACCTCCGACGATGTACCAAAATGTGTGCATCATCTTATATGATGTCTGAAAGGGATGTGCCTAGGGAAGGGGATGTGCCTAGCTTCTTTCGAAGCTATTTAGCAGGAAGACCTAGCGACCCTAAGGAAGCCTGTTAGTCAGGATGGGGTGGTTTCGTTTAGAAATTACCTTGTTTGTTATAGCTCAATCACTTTATTACACATAAAACTTACCGGCTGCGCCAAATATGTTATAACACCTCCGACGATGTACCAAAATGTGTGCATCATCTTATATGATGTCTGAAAAGGGGAGGGGATGTGCCTAGCTTCTTTCGAAGCTATTTAGCAGGAAGACCTAGCGACCCTAAGGAAGCCTGTTAGTCAGGATGGGGTGGTTTCGTTTAGAAATTTCCTTGTTTGTTATAGCTCAATCACTTTATTACACATAAAACTTACCGGCTGCGCCAAATATGTTAAAACACCTCCGACGATGTACCAAAATGTGTGCATCATCTTATATGATGTCTGAAAAGGGGAGGGGATGTGCCTAGCTTCTTTCGAAGCTATTTAGCAGGAAGACCTAGCGACCCTAAGGAAGACTGTTAGTCAGGATGGGGTGGTTTCGTTTAGAAATTACCTTGTTTGTTATAGCTCAATCACTTTATTACACATAAAACTTTTTTAAACGGAACATCACCAACTCGACCTGGCTTACATTACTTGACTTACAAAAATTACTACGTCGGGTTAAGAAAAAATACTCATTCTAGATCTCGGTCGCGACACACTTTAATATTCTTAAAAAGTGCATTCGACCCATAACGCTGATCTTGTTATGTTATGCCGGTAGGCATTGGGTCAACACATTATGAGTCGATTGCACTTCTGGTCATTACGTCATCCGGTAGTATTATTGAATGTTGTGTATGAAATTCAAGCCGGCATTTCCTGGGTACTGCTGACCGGGCGGTAAGGCCGACTTGCATTTCTCACAAGAAGGTCGTTGGATTTGGAGGCTGATGCGTTGTAAACAAACACCGACTCGCGTTTACCTGTTTGTTTACAACGCGGAAAGAAGAATCTTTTGACTGGGAAATGAATATGATCATTGTAAATAAACATAGACTTGCATTCGTATGTTTATTTACAATGCGGAAAATACTGTGTGTGGAAATGTGATGTAGTTAGAATGTTACATGAACGTTAGATGATTTATGTACCGGAACGACGTAATTTCCGATCAGGAAGGAGTCCAAGGTACAACAGGTGTAAGTAGCGCCCTGTTCTGCCCACCCTACCTCAGCCACGCCTGTCCTCAAAAAAATTTCATCGTCGTGGCCCCTTTTTGAGGTTCGGGGCTAAGGCGCGAAACGATCGGGTTCACTTTAATAGGAGGCCTTTAGCCTTGCAACATCATCATTATTCCCAAACGAGGAATGAAAAAAAAATCTTAAAAAAAAGGACCAACACAGCAAAAAGGAAACACTGAGAAGTAAATATTGCAAGATAATAAATGAAAAAAAAAGTTAATCATAAAGAGAACTTACCCCATTTTTTTCCATGTTCCTTCAAAATTGGATTTTAGTTGTCTCTTTTTTATTTTAATTAATTATTGATTCATTATTCTATTTATTTAAATCCGTCCATCGGTCCTGTCATCGTCGGTCTGATTATTTTAGTTTTATTTTTAATTTTATTTACTTTAATTTTTAAAGAATTTATAATTACTTAGTATTTAGAATTCGTTTTCGTTTATTATTTAAACTTCATCCCGTTTGTTTTTATTTTTCTTTTTCATTTCTTTCATTCATTCGTTCAACTTCCTTTCTTTTTTTGACATTTGGCTCAGATTGCAGAATTTACACTATACTTTCTATAGCCCCACACTAATCGGACTCACAGATTGCAAATTAATCGCATGCACTCAATCGATGATTGTATTGCTATATATGCCAGTATAGCCAATCAATGGAACAGCTTCTGGATAATATGACGTTCAAGTTCATCAGGTGAAGGTTTTTCTGTTACCATTGAGATCGACATAGTCGATAACTAGATTACTGAATTTGACGCGGATTTCATTTATTTTCAAGTAAGACAAGTGTAGTGATCGGGGTAGAAGGGCTCGATGTCAACCGTGCAGTTGGCCTGCGAGTTGGCGGTATAGCGCCGTCGATGAACAACAAAACAATTGCACAATTTCGTGTGAAACCGTCGAATTTCCTGTCTTCTCCCAAATCAAAATTATGTCCCAACTCGCGGCATGCGACACCACTGGTCGTAGCGAACACCCGCCGTAGGATCGACAATGGGTGATATTGATGAAAATCAGTGTCAGTATATTTTCCTAGTTACCAGGCGTTAATGTTAATGCCTAGAACCGAATGCGCAAATCCTCCGCCACCCAGGTTCGCATGCGCCTCAGTGTGTCGTTTGACGTTTCTTTTTTTTCTTTTTTTTTTTTGTGTACTAATAGTTGTCGTCAGAGACCCTTTTGCATTCCGGGCACTCTATGAACATTCGCTGTATGGTGTGTGTCCCGTCTAATTGAGCGCTAGGGCTCCCAGTTTCCAATGGTATAATTTTTATGGTTTCACCAAATCCGAATGGCGAAGCGGTAGAGCGCGTGGTAGCTTGGTTTGGGGTGTCGCGAATAAACGTCACTTATTGGCAACAACTAGCTCGAAAGTCGGAACGCGATGACTTAGCAACTCCCGCAATTAGGTCGCCCGCATATGCTCACGCGAAACGTATCAACACTCGCGCAATTGCATGCATTTATGTCAACAGGCTCGGAAAATGCGCGTGCTTTTTTTTTTCTTTATCACAACCACACGCCACCGAATTCACCGATCAAATTAAAGTCCGCGTGTTTTTACTTTTCTTTTCTCGTGCTCTCTGTTCTTCCGGCATTGACCAATTAGCGGTTTTTTCTTTTTCTGACAGCTGCTCCGCACCCGTTCGTTCTCCCCCGTCAAGTTGGTCGCAGTGGAGCTGATGCGATTACAACTCATCGCAAAGTTGAATTGTAATCGCAACAGCTCCCCATGGACTTTTTAAATTTGACAGCGGCGGCACAACACGTTTATGCTAAAAAGCTGAAACTTGAATTTTTTGGAAGTGGGAAAAAAAAATTGAGATCGAGATATTTTAAAGTTAATTTCGTAAATGGTTAATGTCATAACCAAGGAAGTGGTACATTTTTTTTTAAAAAAAATCGCCACTTGTATCTCAAGAACTGGTTAAGATAAAAGTTTAGTATATATATTGGGTCAATTTGAAGTTCTAATTGGTCAATATTGAAATTTAGTTGCTGCCACCACCACTCCTCCACCCACCCCGCCCGAAAATCATGTCTAGCCTTGATGCTTATAACGAACTAAACTGTACTTTAAAATATTTTCTAACGTTATTTATTTGATAAATTTTTTTAAATATATTTTTAGAAAAATGATCAGTATTGGCGGCGATCAATTATATTTTACAAATGAAGAAGTTCATCGAATGAGAAGTCCTATGTCACCCGGCCTTCGCCTGGTCGGTTTCAAGCCTCGTTCTACCGTTCATCAGTACAAGTTCCTTAAAAGTGTCGACTATATTTACCCAAATGAAGAAACATTGATTGGTTCGATGAAACTCTTTCGAGCTCTTTGGGAAAAGTGTGTAGAAAATGATAAAATTGCATTAGGTCTTATAGTTATGAAACGGAATAATTCACCACAGTATGTGGCTTTGGTTCCGACTGACAAAAAAGATCTAGAATTCCAGCTAAATGGGTGCAGTGAAGGCTTTCATGTTTGGTATCTACCATTCCAGACAGACGTACGTAAATTGAATTACAGTGAGCACATAAGTCACGAGGATGACCAAAAGAATGTTGAGTTGATTGCAAAACTGATAAAAAAATTAAGAATTAAATATGAGCCGAGCAGTTTTAAGGATCCGTCTTTGAACTTGTTACATGCAAATATTGTTGACGTCGCTTTTGATATAAAAACACAAGAGATAGGAGATTTAAATAGTTTGGAGAGCCTTGGAATAGACGAAATTCGGTTAAATCAAATAATTGCTGAATTCGCCAATAATCTGCAATTAATTGAACCGGTAGGTTTCTGATCATTTTTATCTTCAAATATTATCTTTTTTTATACAGGGTGCGAGCAGTGAAACTGCACCTGCCAAAAGAAAGCCAAGCAAACTTGAGGAACGTTCATCGAAGGTAGCGAAAATTGGCGGAAGTTTATCAGACACACAAATTGATTATAGCATAAGAAACAATACCGTAATAACTATACATATTTAGAGGTGAAATAGATACATGCTTTTTTATACATTTTCAGTTGGATAAATTTACCGTGAAACAACTTAAATCATACCTACAATCTAAAAAGGTTTCGGAATTATTTAATGTTTCAAAAGCAAACCTTGTCAATAAAGTCAGGCAAATTCACAGTAACGACTAAGTAAAAACACAGGGTGGGTGGAAAATGTACCACTATTTGTTAATGAGAAAATTAAATAAACGGAGTGGAAGGAATTTTTTTTGCATTTATATAAACATATGAAGTATAATAATAAAAATATTTTTTGTGAAGTCCAAAAATGCAAGTGAGTGTGATGTTTCATGCACACGTCTTGTCTGTTTAAACCGCTTTATTAGACAGACTGTTTACATATATTCATAGGTACCGCACATGTCACCTCTCTCTTTCTTAAAAAAATAAGTAATTTCACGAAATTCAGGTTCTTTAAAGTTGATTTTCGATGTGTCTGTAGAGTTATACCTAGTCAAGTCATAAATATTGGTACACAACTAAACGCATTCATTACGAATGCAATATTGGGCGCATCCATTTCGTCTTGACTGCGATTTGACAGTTAACATTTCTGCTATAAATACCGACACGTATTGTGACGGCATGGTCGCAAGGAAAAAGGAGAAGATAGCGAAGAGCTGCGACAAGGTCGGAGCTTTCAGCGTCTGGGAAAAACCGGCCATGACTTCCGAAGAACGCGTGATGCCCAACACAGCAAGCTCAACAACAGCAACAACAACAAAAAAACCAGAACCTAGTGGATATAGTGAAACTACTGCAGAAAAGTCCCGGCATAGCTGATTTTGAGATAAAAAATATCAGCAACTCAAAAATCGCGATTAAAACGACTAACATCGAAGACTTTTAAAAAACAAAGGAAGTACTTGAAAAGTCCGAGTCAAACTTCTTCACGTACACTCCCTGTGAAGAAAAGATCACGACCTTCCTATTGAAAGGTCTGAGCAGTCACGTGGCCCCAGCCGAAATTATGGCTGAAATAAAAGTTAAACTACCGGCGATGGAAGTTTTAGTCGATATTAACAAATATGTTATTGTTTTTGGGCATAGCGACATAGCGATATTTGAAGTCGGCAAATTCCGAATACCACAAACAACGTACGGATTTCTCAACCGAGACTGAACTAAATTTTTAGCTGGCTTTGTTTTTGTGTTTATTTTTTAACCAAGTCAATTAAATTCAGTTCAGTCGTAATTCGAGACCGCTAAATCGTGTTGCTCCTGGTTTTCTCTCTATTTTTTCTGCGTTAGGTAATTTAACGTTCTTGCAATAATTTCGTAGTTATGTGAGGTGAATTGTTATGAACGTGCATGGCCTGCCGGAGCCACTGGTCCCAGTTCCGCTCATCGTTCCCCACAAAACTCCTTAAGTACTCTGCTAGAGGTCGGTGACTGCGCTCCAAGGATCCGTTTGCCTGCGGATGGTATGGTGTTATATGCATTTTCCGTATCCCGAGCATTTTACATGTCTCCGAAAATAACTTGGAAACGAAGTTGGTCCCGTTATCCGTCACCAAAATTTTGGGAATCCGAAAGCTGGTTATAACCTCGTCATAAAAGGATTTCGCGACAGTACCCGCCTCCGCGTCCGGCATGGCGATACAGGTCATGTACTTCGTTAAATCATCCTGGAACGTCAGTATATACCGATTTCCAGAGTGCGTTACGGGTAATGGTTCCACCATGTCCATGTACACCTTATCGAATGGAAACTCTGGGGTGTCAGTATTCACCATGGGCATTTTAGTGATCCTCGAGCTCTTATTGGCTTGGTATTTTGGGCATGCTTTTATGAAACTTTCAATGCATGCCCTTCCAACGAAATCGTTGCCTGATTCTTAAATAGGTCCTCTTCATACCCTGATGCCCACCTAGTGCAGAGTTGTGGAAATCGTGCATCACCACTTGGATTTCCTTCGGATCAGTTAAAGTTTCGAACCGTCGTCTTGCATGTCCTGTTGGATCGAGAATGGGCGGCGCTATTGACATGGGTGGTGCGTCTGTATTTTGAACGCGAGTCTTACTTCTTGTCTGCACTGCGGCAATCGCCAAGCTATCTGATGAGGTTTCCGCATCCTCGTTACTTTTAAGACCCTCGTCTTCAGTCGAGATTCTACTGAGGGCGTCCGCATTTACGTTGTACTTGCCCGGTTTGTATTCAATCTTGTAATCGAACTCGGAAAGCTTGTGATGAAAACGCACTAGCCGAGATGTCGGATTTTTAACACTAAATACTCCCTTTAAAGGCCTATGATCGGAGTACACCGTAAATGGACGTCCCAGAAGGTAAGAGCGGAAATTGTTCGCTGCTCATACAATGGCTAATAATTCCTTTTCTATCGTCGAGTAGTTTCTTTCTGCCTGATTCAGTGTTCGACTGGCGAAAGCGATAGGTTTATCCTCACCTACCTTGCCTTGCGACAACACGGCTCCTAAAGCGTTATTGCTAGCGTCCGTGGTTAGAACGAACGGCTCCGTAAAATTGGGATATATCAGTATGGGTGGCGAGGTTACGGCTTTCTTTAAAAATTCGAATGCCTTTTGGCACTCCGCCGTCCACACGTATGGGTTATCCTTTTTTAGTAACTTTGTGATGGGCGATGCTATGGCCGCTAGGTTCGGTATAAACTTCCTGTAGTAGTTAATGAAACCTAGGAACGCTTGCACCTGCTTGATGTTTGTTGGTATGATAATTATCCACGCAACTTGTCTTAGCAGGGTCAGGCAACGCACCTTCTTCCGAGCATTTATGCCCCAAGTAAACTACTTCTCGACATAGAAAGTTGCACTTTTCCGTGTTTAATTTTAAATTATGGTCCCTTAATTGGAAAAAAACGCGCGATAATTTGCTGTTGTGCTCCTGTAAGTTCTTAGCATAGATCACTATGTCATCGAGATAAACAAAACAATCTAATCCTTGCAGACCCGTTCGAATGTGGTTCATGATCCGTTGGAATGTAGCCGGTGCTCCAGTGAGTCCGAATGGCATCCGATTGAACTCATAATGCCCTAAGCCCGTAGTAAATGCCGTTTTTGGTTTATCATCGGAATCTATCAAAACCTGGTGGTAACCGTTGGCCAGATCGAGAGTCGTGAAGTAGCGGCAATGCCCCAGTTGGTCCAGAATATCTTCGATTCTAGGTAGAGGAAATGCATCTTTGACAGTGACCTCGTTTAACTTTCGAATATCAACTACCACGCGCCATTTCTTTTACCCGTCCGCCACCACCTTTTTAGGCACTACCAAAAACGGCGAGTTCCACGGCGACTTGCTGGGAGAGACTATTCCGTCCGCAACCATCTTTCCAACCTGATTGTTTATTTCATCTCGATGAATCTGCGGCAATATATATTGCTTTTGGTTAATAGCTGGTTGGTCAACCTTTGTGGGTATCTTGTGTGTGAGCACGTTTGTGTGCGTCAGAGAGTCCCCTTCTAAATTGAAAATGTCCGCATATTGAACGCATATATTTTCTAGCGCGTTCTTCTCTTCGCTATTAAAATTTTCTCCTGTTTTTAAGGTTTTAAGTAACTTGTCTACCCTCTCGGAGGCTAGCTAAGAGGTTACTAAATTTACATGCCCCTTTGTGCGAGTAACAACCTGATATTGGTTCAATTTAGAAAAACTAGGTACGAAGTCGGTTCTTAAACTATATTCCTGTGTAGTGGAGTTTAAAATAGGCACCATGACCTTATTATTGCGGATCTCGGCAATTGTATTGGCAATGAACACTCCTGGGTCAATTTCCTGCGATTCCACCAAAATCTCACCCTTTGCAACGGGTACCCAGAGTTGTCGTACGGCCTGCATGCGAGCTGGTAGAGTCGACAGACCCCGTAGTTCCTCTGACCGATTCCGACTTTTTAAAGGGAAATCCCTAGTGTTCCCGTTGGCGCCGAAAAAGGTAAGTGTTTTTGATTTCGCGTTGATTATTGACCGATTCCAAAGTATGTCCCGACCAATAATCCCATCCGCCGGAATCGCGTGACCCTCATTCATTACTTGCCATTTTGACTTAAAACCTAAACTCGGGTGGATTTCCACCTTTATAGATCCCAACGTCGAACTTACACCTCCAAATACCCCGCCTAACTGTCTAGTGTCGTCTGTATTAATATGTATGTCTTTCAGGCGTATCAATGACGAACGTTTAAGTAGGCTTGTGTCTGCACCCGTGTCTACTAACGCAATGATCTTGCTAGACGACAAGGGAACTCTATGAAGACATCGTCATAGGTTGATTTTTTCAGGAGGTACAAGGTGCATCTAGTATTGAAGTCGCCGAAACTCCTTAAGACCTTGTGGAGCTCCCTACGCATAGTAGTCCACAGGTTCTTTACTCGGATGCATAGTCCGAAGCAGCATCTTTGGCAATCATCGAATCCTAAAACTAAATTATCCCGAACTTTAATGTAAGCTGTCTTACATAAACTAGTAACCTGAGCCTGTAGAATCACTCGGAGCAATGCCCATACCAGGTTCAGAAAATACCAATGGGAAAATAATATTCTCTTTACTCTCTAGCCCGGTGTGTTCCCGACTGTATTCCCCTAATGCTGCGTTGGATTTTCTCGTCAACGGCTTACGTTTCCTATTTTTACTTATTACTACTTTTGGTTGTATTGTCCCGACAGTTGTAATTTTAATTGTCTGTGGAGGGATTACAACCTTGGTCGTGTTTTGCGGCCCTATACCCTTTTCTTGAGTTGTAGGTACTGTTTTTTCAACATGTGGTGACTTGTTAGTTGTTGAAATTAATTCTATCGAGGTACTATCTTTTGTATTATTTTTTAATGGGGCGCAGCTTGGTTGGAGGTGCTGGCCCCTTGGTCGTTTCCCTGTTTTCTCTCCTGATATCTTTTTTTGCTGTCTCCTCGATATGTCCCAACCGAGAGCACCATTCGCATTTTAGCTTCTGGCCTCTAGGACAACTGCTCCTGTCGTGACCATAAACCTGACAAGTGTCGCAGTATGGAGTGTTTCTCCGCTACCTGCATTCAGCATAAGTATGATTTATTTTGCCACAGAAACCACAAGTAATCTTGATTTTTGGTTGCTGACTCAGAATCGGTTGGTAACTCGGTTGAAAAGAAACATGAGGTTGGGTGTTGTTGTATCCGATATCATTTTGGAGCATAGGAGCCTGACTGAATTGAGACGGGACGTTGCGTGGTGGCTGTAATTGCTGGAAAGGTAGCTGTTGCTGTTGAGAGAAATTGTCGAAATTTGGCCGGTACGCTTGAGCTGGGGCCATGGTTTGCGTGTGGAAAACAGAAGGTTGAAATTGCGGTTGATTAACTGGAGAACTTATTAAAAGAGATGTCCTCAGGGCTACTTCCACAAGTTTTTCAAGGGAACTCTCTGAGCTGGAAATCATGAATTGCCTTAATGTTGGATCGGCCAGTCCGATTTTAAAGGTATTCAAAACCGTTTTCTGGACCTCCTTCACTAGAGCGACAGAATCAGCCACGCTGTATTGAGCCCCAATGATTTCCAGCGTCATAGTCGAGAGCTGCGACAAACGTCTGGCAAACGCTTTTATTTCCTCCGATACCAATTGGCTTCTAAGTCGTTTACGAAGATGCTCGATCTCCTGTATTAGCACTTCTTGTGCTGGCCCAGTTACCTTTTTGTTCTCCTGAATGTTACTCTGAATCTCTAGCTTTTGCTCTATCTGTCTCTTTTGGTCTACAACTTTTTCTATTGTTTCTTTTAAACCTCGAATTTTTTCGTCGCACTTCTCGCTATCTACTATTGCCTGTTGTAACTGTTCCCTACAACTCTTAAGAGCCTTGTCCTTAGCTTTTAATTTCTGCCTATACTCCTTCTCCTTCTCCTGCTCTGATGATTTGTTATTAGTGTCGTTTATAGTTTCTATAAATTTGAACAGTATCGCATCCGTAGTTTCCAACCTTGTCAATTGACCCCACCTAGACGAGATCTGAGTAAAAATAAGGTCGTACACTTCTTTTGATGCAAACTTCCGTATTTCACCCAATAATGTATGGTTAAAACTCTCTATCTCACGTTCTTGTTCTTTTTTATCTTTTTCTGCTTGTGCCAGTAGTTCATTCAAATATGAAATCTCAGATTCCATTACCAAAAAAACGATCAATTTACCTAAATCAATGTTACTGAGAACGAAGAAAACTGATTGGAAAAAGACAAAGTTATAACGAAAAGGGAATTAACTGAATTTTAATTATTAGGTTCGGGTATCAGCAATTAATGCTAATAAAAAAAAAAAATTGAAAAAAGAAAAATGCTGATTCACTAAATTAACAATTGAAATAGCTTTCAGCAGTTGTTGCAAAGTACAGCTGAGAATTACGAGTCTTCTCAAGCTTTTTCTTCGTTACTAAAGAAAATGTTGTTTCCGTAGATGGAAAGTTTGGTGTTTATTCAATTTCTAATCAAGCAAAACAAAAATCTAAAAATTTATAGCCCTTATCCAGTTACAACATAGCGAAATTTTCGCACAACATAAACATGATATCTACTATCTTTTTTTTTCTGCTGACCATTGAACTTGAGAATCAAGCAAAATTAACATTCGAGTCAAATACCCAAACAGAAAAGTAAGTAATACCATAGTGCTTATGATAAAATTGTAATTGCAAAATATTCGAATAAAAATTTGCCTACTATAAATAAAACCGTAACGCTTATGATATCAAATTGGAATTATCAATACTTAACGATTGCTGTCGCTAATGCCAAATATCGAAGACGAAAAATAAAAATTTGAAAAAAGTGTAGAGTCCACTCGTTAATATAAATATTAACGAGTTAGAACCGGCTGCGCCAAATATGTTATAACACCTCCGACGATGTACCAAAATGTGTGCATCATCTTATATGATGTCTGAAAGGGATGTGCCTAGGGAAGGGGATGTGCCTAGCTTCTTTCGAAGCTATTTAGCAGGAAGACCTAGCGACCCTAAGGAAGCCTGTTAGTCAGGATGGGGTGGTTTCGTTTAGAAATTACCTTGTTTGTTATAGCTCAATCACTTTATTACACATAAAACTTACCGGCTGCGCCAAATATGTTATAACACCTCCGACGATGTACCAAAATGTGTGCATCATCTTATATGATGTCTGAAAAGGGGAGGGGATGTGCCTAGCTTCTTTCGAAGCTATTTAGCAGGAAGACCTAGCGACCCTAAGGAAGCCTGTTAGTCAGGATGGGGTGGTTTCGTTTAGAAATTTCCTTGTTTGTTATAGCTCAATCACTTTATTACACATAAAACTTACCGGCTGCGCCAAATATGTTAAAACACCTCCGACGATGTACCAAAATGTGTGCATCATCTTATATGATGTCTGAAAAGGGGAGGGGATGTGCCTAGCTTCTTTCGAAGCTATTTAGCAGGAAGACCTAGCGACCCTAAGGAAGACTGTTAGTCAGGATGGGGTGGTTTCGTTTAGAAATTACCTTGTTTGTTATAGCTCAATCACTTTATTACACATAAAACTTTTTTAAACGGAACATCACCAACTCGACCTGGCTTACATTACTTGACTTACAAAAATTACTACGTCGGGTTAAGAAAAAATACTCATTCTAGATCTCGGTCGCGACACACTTTAATATTCTTAAAAAGTGCATTCGACCCATAACGCTGATCTTGTTATGTTATGCCGGTAGGCATTGGGTCAACACATTATGAGTCGATTGCACTTCTGGTCATTACGTCATCCGGTAGTATTATTGAATGTTGTGTATGAAATTCAAGCCGGCATTTCCTGGGTACTGCTGACCGGGCGGTAAGGCCGACTTGCATTTCTCACAAGAAGGTCGTTGGATTTGGAGGCTGATGCGTTGTAAACAAACACCGACTCGCGTTTACCTGTTTGTTTACAACGCGGAAAGAAGAATCTTTTGACTGGGAAATGAATATGATCATTGTAAATAAACATAGACTTGCATTCGTATGTTTATTTACAATGCGGAAAATACTGTGTGTGGAAATGTGATGTAGTTAGAATGTTACATGAACGTTAGATGATTTATGTACCGGAACGACGTAATTTCCGATCAGGAAGGAGTCCAAGGTACAACAGGTGTAAGTAGCGCCCTGTTCTGCCCACCCTACCTCAGCCACGCCTGTCCTCAAAAAAATTTCATCGTCGTGGCCCCTTTTTGAGGTTCGGGGCTAAGGCGCGAAACGATCGGGTTCACTTTAATAGGAGGCCTTTAGCCTTGCAACATCATCATTATTCCCAAACGAGGAATGAAAAAAAAATCTTAAAAAAAAGGACCAACACAGCAAAAAGGAAACACTGAGAAGTAAATATTGCAAGATAATAAATGAAAAAAAAAGTTAATCATAAAGAGAACTTACCCCATTTTTTTCCATGTTCCTTCAAAATTGGATTTTAGTTGTCTCTTTTTTATTTTAATTAATTATTGATTCATTATTCTATTTATTTAAATCCGTCCATCGGTCCTGTCATCGTCGGTCTGATTATTTTAGTTTTATTTTTAATTTTATTTACTTTAATTTTTAAAGAATTTATAATTACTTAGTATTTAGAATTCGTTTTCGTTTATTATTTAAACTTCATCCCGTTTGTTTTTATTTTTCTTTTTCATTTCTTTCATTCATTCGTTCAACTTCCTTTCTTTTTTTGACATTTGGCTCAGATTGCAGAATTTACACTATACTTTCTATAGCCCCACACTAATCGGACTCACAGATTGCAAATTAATCGCATGCACTCAATCGATGATTGTATTGCTATATATGCCAGTATAGCCAATCAATGGAACAGCTTCTGGATAATATGACGTTCAAGTTCATCAGGTGAAGGTTTTTCTGTTACCATTGAGATCGACATAGTCGATAACTAGATTACTGAATTTGACGCGGATTTCATTTATTTTCAAGTAAGACAAGTGTAGTGATCGGGGTAGAAGGGCTCGATGTCAACCGTGCAGTTGGCCTGCGAGTTGGCGGTATAGCGCCGTCGATGAACAACAAAACAATTGCACAATTTCGTGTGAAACCGTCGAATTTCCTGTCTTCTCCCAAATCAAAATTATGTCCCAACTCGCGGCATGCGACACCACTGGTCGTAGCGAACACCCGCCGTAGGATCGACAATGGGTGATATTGATGAAAATCAGTGTCAGTATATTTTCCTAGTTACCAGGCGTTAATGTTAATGCCTAGAACCGAATGCGCAAATCCTCCGCCACCCAGGTTCGCATGCGCCTCAGTGTGTCGTTTGACGTTTCTTTTTTTTCTTTTTTTTTTTTGTGTACTAATAGTTGTCGTCAGAGACCCTTTTGCATTCCGGGCACTCTATGAACATTCGCTGTATGGTGTGTGTCCCGTCTAATTGAGCGCTAGGGCTCCCAGTTTCCAATGGTATAATTTTTATGGTTTCACCAAATCCGAATGGCGAAGCGGTAGAGCGCGTGGTAGCTTGGTTTGGGGTGTCGCGAATAAACGTCACTTATTGGCAACAACTAGCTCGAAAGTCGGAACGCGATGACTTAGCAACTCCCGCAATTAGGTCGCCCGCATATGCTCACGCGAAACGTATCAACACTCGCGCAATTGCATGCATTTATGTCAACAGGCTCGGAAAATGCGCGTGCTTTTTTTTTTCTTTATCACAACCACACGCCACCGAATTCACCGATCAAATTAAAGTCCGCGTGTTTTTACTTTTCTTTTCTCGTGCTCTCTGTTCTTCCGGCATTGACCAATTAGCGGTTTTTTCTTTTTCTGACAGCTGCTCCGCACCCGTTCGTTCTCCCCCGTCAAGTTGGTCGCAGTGGAGCTGATGCGATTACAACTCATCGCAAAGTTGAATTGTAATCGCAACAGCTCCCCATGGACTTTTTAAATTTGACAGCGGCGGCACAACACGTTTATGCTAAAAAGCTGAAACTTGAATTTTTTGGAAGTGGGAAAAAAAAATTGAGATCGAGATATTTTAAAGTTAATTTCGTAAATGGTTAATGTCATAACCAAGGAAGTGGTACATTTTTTTTTAAAAAAAATCGCGACTTGTATCTCAAGAACTGGTTAAGATAAAAGTTTAGTATATATATTGGGTCAATTTGAAGTTCTAATTGGTCAATATTGAAATTTAGTTGCTGCCACCACCACTCCTCCACCCACCCCGCCCGAAAATCATGTCTAGCCTTGATGCTTATAACGAACTAAACTGTACTTTAAAATATTTTCTAACGTTATTTATTTGATAAATTTTTTTAAATATATTTTTAGAAAAATGATCAGTATTGGCGGCGATCAATTATATTTTACAAATGAAGAAGTTCATCGAATGAGAAGTCCTATGTCACCCGGCCTTCGCCTGGTCGGTTTCAAGCCTCGTTCTACCGTTCATCAGTACAAGTTCCTTAAAAGTGTCGACTATATTTACCCAAATGAAGAAACATTGATTGGTTCGATGAAACTCTTTCGAGCTCTTTGGGAAAAGTGTGTAGAAAATGATAAAATTGCATTAGGTCTTATAGTTATGAAACGGAATAATTCACCACAGTATGTGGCTTTGGTTCCGACTGACAAAAAAGATCTAGAATTCCAGCTAAATGGGTGCAGTGAAGGCTTTCATGTTTGGTATCTACCATTCCAGACAGACGTACGTAAATTGAATTACAGTGAGCACATAAGTCACGAGGATGACCAAAAGAATGTTGAGTTGATTGCAAAACTGATAAAAAAATTAAGAATTAAATATGAGCCGAGCAGTTTTAAGGATCCGTCTTTGAACTTGTTACATGCAAATATTGTTGACGTCGCTTTTGATATAAAAACACAAGAGATAGGAGATTTAAATAGTTTGGAGAGCCTTGGAATAGACGAAATTCGGTTAAATCAAATAATTGCTGAATTCGCCAATAATCTGCAATTAATTGAACCGGTAGGTTTCTGATCATTTTTATCTTCAAATATTATCTTTTTTTATACAGGGTGCGAGCAGTGAAACTGCACCTGCCAAAAGAAAGCCAAGCAAACTTGAGGAACGTTCATCGAAGGTAGCGAAAATTGGCGGAAGTTTATCAGACACACAAATTGATTATAGCATAAGAAACAATACCGTAATAACTATACATATTTAGAGGTGAAATAGATACATGCTTTTTTATACATTTTCAGTTGGATAAATTTACCGTGAAACAACTTAAATCATACCTACAATCTAAAAAGGTTTCGGAATTATTTAATGTTTCAAAAGCAAACCTTGTCAATAAAGTCAGGCAAATTCACAGTAACGACTAAGTAAAAACACAGGGTGGGTGGAAAATGTACCACTATTTGTTAATGAGAAAATTAAATAAACGGAGTGGAAGGAATTTTTTTTGCATTTATATAAACATATGAAGTATAATAATAAAAATATTTTTTGTGAAGTCCAAAAATGCAAGTGAGTGTGATGTTTCATGCACACGTCTTGTCTGTTTAAACCGCTTTATTAGACAGACTGTTTACATATATTCATAGGTACCGCACATGTCACCTCTCTCTTTCTTAAAAAAATAAGTAATTTCACGAAATTCAGGTTCTTTAAAGTTGATTTTCGATGTGTCTGTAGAGTTATACCTAGTCAAGTCATAAATATTGGTACACAACTAAACGCATTCATTACGAATGCAATATTGGGCGCATCCATTTCGTCTTGACTGCGATTTGACAGTTAACATTTCTGCTATAAATACCGACACGTATTGTGACGGCATGGTCGCAAGGAAAAAGGAGAAGATAGCGAAGAGCTGCGACAAGGTCGGAGCTTTCAGCGTCTGGGAAAAACCGGCCATGACTTCCGAAGAACGCGTGATGCCCAACACAGCAAGCTCAACAACAGCAACAACAACAAAAAAACCAGAACCTAGTGGATATAGTGAAACTACTGCAGAAAAGTCCCGGCATAGCTGATTTTGAGATAAAAAATATCAGCAACTCAAAAATCGCGATTAAAACGACTAACATCGAAGACTTTTAAAAAACAAAGGAAGTACTTGAAAAGTCCGAGTCAAACTTCTTCACGTACACTCCCTGTGAAGAAAAGATCACGACCTTCCTATTGAAAGGTCTGAGCAGTCACGTGGCCCCAGCCGAAATTATGGCTGAAATAAAAGTTAAACTACCGGCGATGGAAGTTTTGTCAGTCTCGCGCTCCTTGACTAGAAGATCATCGCAGGAAAACAGAATCCTGCCGATCCTTATGGTCCAAATCGGACACAACAGCAGCGCAGCGGACCTGCACCAAATCCGTTACTTAAATTACCAAGGGGTGCAATTTCAGAAGTTGAAAAAGACGGAGATCACACAATGCCGTCGGTGTCAAAGGTACGGCCACTCGGCGGTTAACTGCATTAGGTGTGTTTTTTATTCCCGGTTAACTATAAAGTTTAAAAAAAATGGCACGGCAAAACAACAAAAATGCGGTTACCAACAATTCAACCGCGGTTATCTCGACTGGAGCTTCGGGAAGTTTCGGTTAAGTAAAATTATTGTTACGATATTTAAAGCTTGGCCGTTTGGTGCACTTGCAACCCTACAAATGTACAAGCAAGTGACAGTTCGATCAGCTGGTTGCTGTAACCTGTAAGATTCAGCGGTAAAAGATGTCGAGTTACGGGTCGATGAAAATAAAACCAAGCTTATGGTACAACCGACAAGAAACGCGACAACCAGACACAATAAATCCACAACACGGAGCGTTGGCATACAGGTTTCGATCGACGGAATTTCCCGAACCTACTTTTCGTTTTTCTGCTCAATGCGCGACTTATAATCATTGCAAAATTAGGTACAGTCGTTAGTTATCACTCTTTGCAAATCTTTGCAATAGACAATCCTTAACAATTTGTAGTTTTAATAGATAATTACTACTGAGTCCAAAAATTAAGGTGACATTTGAATTTAAACTGCGCGCGCAAATGGATTTGGGGCAGTGCTCTTATTTTTAGTTTGGTAGGACTGGCTTTGATATTCGTGCCAAGGGTCACATCAAAATATTCATTAGTGTTGGAGATAGGCTTCGTTTTGTTAGCTGCTAGAAGTGAATTTTTCGATTTTTATAATGTCTGCATTTGTTGAGCAAAAGAATTTGCATTAAATTTTGTTTGCGGAATGAATTTTCTGCTGCTGATTCGTTGAGGATGGTGCAAAAAGCCTTTGGTGATGAGGCTATGTCGAAAAAGAATGTTTACAAGTGGTATAAAGAGTTCCAAAAAGGTCGAGAAAGTGTGGAAGACGAAGAGCGTCCCGGTCGACCATCAACCTCGACCGACGAAGCTCACGTCCAACAAATCAAAGATTTGTTGCTTGAAAATCGTCAATTAACAAATAGAGATCTTGCTGATCATGTTGGCATTTCAAAGGGATCAGCCCATACCATTTTGAAGGATGTTTTGGGCGAGACAACTCTTGGTTTTTGCACCACGATAATGCACCGCCTTACACTGCATTGATTCTTCGTGACCATTTCGCCAAAAACTCGACCCATATCGTTCCACAACCGCCGTATTCACCTGATTTGGCACCGTGTGACTTCTGGTTATTCAACAAACTCAAAAGACCGCTCCGGGGACACCTTTTTGACTTTAAAGGCGATGAAATTGATTTGGGAGAAAAAATAAAGATTTTTCAAAATAAATGCTGATTCACCTTACTTTTTGGTCACAGTAGTACATGCCAAATGATGTCGTTACCCGACCGAATGTTTTTCTTTTGGTTATCTATTAAAACTACAAATTTTTCGCGATTTTCTTTGGCAAATATTTGCACACTGTAACTAACAATTGTACCTAATTTTGCAATAGTTATAAATAGCGGATTACGCATAAAAACAAAAATTCGGTCGGTCGGATCTTGTATGCGATCGCGCTATGAGTGAATGCCAAAGTATTTCAGCAGAACTACACGTAATGATATTCACAATACTTACTTGTTCTATTTCTTCCCTATCCATTTCGTCACTATAAATATTTAATTTTAAATAATAAATTTCTGTTTATTCGAAGTTTTGAAATTGACAAGCGCCATCTCGTATCATTTAACTCGTAGTGTTACCAGCTGGACATGCGAAAATGGCATGTAGCTTTAATATCGTAAACTGGTGACCGCGAGTGTTTTGTATTTGGGCTTTTTAACCGGGAATAAAAAACACCTATTATGAAGTCTCGTTGCGTGAAATGTGACACTCACCAGGCGAGTGCAAGTTGGAGTCTACAGCGGAGAAGACAAGGACGTTTTGCGTAAATTGCAAAACACACGGACACCCAGCATCGTACAAAGGATGCCCATCGCATAAAGCAGCGAAATTCTGGAGGATCACAGCCTAGCACGAGAAAGCAGCGACACCGAAGGCAGCAAAAAAAAATCAACAGTACCAGCGTATCATCGAAAATGTAGTTCGACCTGGAGTGAACTTCGCAGATGCCGTGAAGGGAAAAAATCAAAACACGAAAGCTATACCAACCCAGGATTGCATACGAGAGCACACAGGTAAGGACAATAATCCTAATCAAAATTCCTTTATATCTTTCCAGGAAAACCTCTTTAAGTTATTAAATAATAAGTTTGAGCGTTTCGAGAAAGCCGTTGGCGCTCACGGTCTAACTGGAGAACTTATTAAAAGAGATGTCCTCAGGGCTACTTCCACAAGTTTTTCAAGGGAACTCTCTGAGCTGGAAATCATGAATTGCCTTAATGTTGGATCGGCCAGTCCGATTTTAAAGGTATTCAAAACCGTTTTCTGGACCTCCTTCACTAGAGCGACAGAATCAGCCACGCTGTATTGAGCCCCAATGATTTCCAGCGTCATAGTCGAGAGCTGCGACAAACGTCTGGCAAACGCTTTTATTTCCTCCGATACCAATTGGCTTCTAAGTCGTTTACGAAGATGCTCGATCTCCTGTATTAGCACTTCTTGTGCTGGCCCAGTTACCTTTTTGTTCTCCTGAATGTTACTCTGAATCTCTAGCTTTTGCTCTATCTGTCTCTTTTGGTCTACAACTTTTTCTATTGTTTCTTTTAAACCTCGAATTTTTTCGTCGCACTTCTCGCTATCTACTATTGCCTGTTGTAACTGTTCCCTACAACTCTTAAGAGCCTTGTCCTTAGCTTTTAATTTCTGCCTATACTCCTTCTCCTTCTCCTGCTCTGATGATTTGTTATTAGTGTCGTTTATAGTTTCTATAAATTTGAACAGTATCGCATCCGTAGTTTCCAACCTTGTCAATTGACCCCACCTAGACGAGATCTGAGTAAAAATAAGGTCGTACACTTCTTTTGATGCAAACTTCCGTATTTCACCCAATAATGTATGGTTAAAACTCTCTATCTCACGTTCTTGTTCTTTTTTATCTTTTTCTGCTTGTGCCAGTAGTTCATTCAAATATGAAATCTCAGATTCCATTACCAAAAAAACGATCAATTTACCTAAATCAATGTTACTGAGAACGAAGAAAACTGATTGGAAAAAGACAAAGTTATAACGAAAAGGGAATTAACTGAATTTTAATTATTAGGTTCGGGTATCAGCAATTAATGCTAATAAAAAAAAAAAATTGAAAAAAGAAAAATGCTGATTCACTAAATTAACAATTGAAATAGCTTTCAGCAGTTGTTGCAAAGTACAGCTGAGAATTACGAGTCTTCTCAAGCTTTTTCTTCGTTACTAAAGAAAATGTTGTTTCCGTAGATGGAAAGTTTGGTGTTTATTCAATTTCTAATCAAGCAAAACAAAAATCTAAAAATTTATAGCCCTTATCCAGTTACAACATAGCGAAATTTTCGCACAACATAAACATGATATCTACTATCTTTTTTTTTCTGCTGACCATTGAACTTGAGAATCAAGCAAAATTAACATTCGAGTCAAATACCCAAACAGAAAAGTAAGTAATACCATAGTGCTTATGATAAAATTGTAATTGCAAAATATTCGAATAAAAATTTGCCTACTATAAATAAAACCGTAACGCTTATGATATCAAATTGGAATTATCAATTGTTAAACAGAGGAAAAAAATTAATAAAAGAGATTATCAGTTTTTGACGCCTTTATTATTTGATACGTATAGATCAATTCCGCAGCTAACAATGTCTGCCGTTTTTCCAATAAATCCGATCCTCTTTTCTCCAGGAGCTAGTGATCCATTTTATTTATCGTCCGCCCAGTTTCGCCCGTTTCTCTTCTTACTTCGCCCAGCGCCATCTTTTTGAAACGATCGTAACATTCGTCCATCCTGAAAATAGATTAATGTCCCCATTAATGTTTCGCCCTACGACTCCAAGAGATCGATCAGATCCAGTCGATCAACCTCTTCGCCACTTTCATCGCCAACGTCTACTTCCATATCATTCACACCATGATACCGCCTGAGAGAGTCTACCGCCACAACCGCCTCGTATCTCTTATACCCCCTTACACCCTTAATCGCCTCGATGACGTACCTATCATTACCTAACACCTTTCTGACTCGAAATGGTCCGTCATACTTATTCGCCAATTTCTTACTCATGCCAACGCCCGGCTTACTTGCCACTGCATGTCGCCATAATACAAGTTCGCCTACTAAATACTTGATCGCCCTTTTCCGCCTTTGATCATATCGATCTTTCATTCGCCTTGCCGCCTTAGTGATATTTTCACTCGCCTGTGCGCGGTCCAGTAATAGCCTTTTCGCATGACTTGGAACAGTTAAGTCGTCACTCTTCCGCTTCCTCGTCGCAACGTCAGTGGTCGTTATCGCCTCACCCTGACCAAGATCAACATTCAGATCTGTCGCCACGCCTGTTAGGTCATCACCAACCTCGCCTTGTGAGTTCTCAATGTGACGAGTCGTCTCCCTCGAATTCTCATCATCGCCTTGAACTCTCGCCTCACTAGCTAGCTCGCCACTCGCCAAATTCGCTATTACACCACGACTTCCATGGGAGAACAACAGTTGCGCCGGAGAGAATCTTGTAGTAGCGTTGATTGTATTATTGATACCCCACATTACATCTGGTAATGCTTCGTCCCAACGAGCTTCACTTTCTGCGCCTGTTGCCAACGCCTCTATTATAGTGCGATTTGATCTTTCCACCTGACCATTCGCTCTCGGTGTAGCTATCGCATTTAGGACATGTCTAACGCCTTTCTCTGAGATAAAGTCCTTAAACACCCTACTAGTAAACGCCAAACCATGGTCACTAATTACACGCCTTGGGTACCCGTACTCAGAAAATATCTCTCTCAGTCTCGCCACTGTCTCAGTTGATCTCAAGGTCTTTGTCGCCCTCGCCAATACAAACTTTGTGAAACCGTCAATCATCACCAACAAGTATGAATTCCCCTTCACACTCTTCACAAACGGGCCCAAATGATCCACATGCACTGTATCAAACGGTATCGCCCGCCGTTCCAATGGATACAGAAACCCTTCGCCTCGCCCATAATCGCCTTTTGCGAAAGAACACTTCAGACACGATCTTACATATTTCAAGATGAAACGCCTCATCTTCGGAAACCAATAAGTTTCTTGCACCAACTTTAAACACCGTTCGTAGCCCGGATGCCCTATTTCATCGTGATGTTTACGCAGCAAATTAAATCGCACCAACGCCGGAACATACAAGCGATCGCCGTGCAATGTCTTGCGATATAATCTCCCGCCTCTGATTCGGTAGTTCGCCACTATTTCTGGTAATTCCGAACCATCCGTCAGTGCTTTTACAATCTCTTGCGCCTTAGGATCCTGTAACTGCACTGTCAGAAACCAGTCATTGTTTTCAATAGCTACGACATTAACATGTATCGCATTCTCTTGGTCCTCTTGCGCCAAAGGATTTCTACTGAGAGCGTCAACATGTTGCATCCGAACGCCTGGACGATATTCTACCTCCATATCAAACTCCTGAATCGCCAACCACCATCGAGCTATGCGAGGAACCAAATCCTTCTTGGTCAAAGCAGCCCGAATCGCCACACAGTCAGTTACAACCCGGAAATGAATTCCAACTAGATATACTCGGAACCGCCTGATCGACTCTACTACCGCCAGAGTCTCTAGCTCGTAACTATGGTATACTTGTTCCTGTATAGTAGTAGCCCGACTGAAATATTCTACCGGCTTCCAACCCTCCAATTCGCCAAATTTTTGCATCAGTATGCCACCTAAGCCCCACTTACTTGCATCGGTATGCAGCTCTGTTTCCATATTACTATCATAAATCGCTAGCAATGGTCTTTCAACCAATTTACTCTTCAGTAAATCAAACGCAGCTTGTTGTTCCTCGCCCCAATGCCAAACAACGCCTTTCTTTGTGAGATTTGTTAATGGCCTTGACAACAATGAAAAGTTTTTCACAAATTTGCGGAAATATGATGCAAGCCCTATGAACTGTCGCACACCATGCACATTCTTTGGAGCGTCATATTTTCCAACCGCCTTTGTTTTCCCAGTTCCCGGTCGTATTCCCTCTGCCGAAACTTCATGTCCAAGATACTCTACAGTCTCCATTAAAAATGAACACTTTTCTAATTTTAATTTTAATCCCGCCTTTTCGATCAAACTTAAAACAGTTTGCAGTAATTCTAATCCATGCTCAACATTTATTGATGGAAGCATTAAGTCATCCATATACGCCAGTATCTGTTCGTTTTTAAACCCGCCCAAAAGTTTATCTACGACCCTTTGAAACACCGCCGGTGCATTTGCTAACCCAAACGGAACTCGTAGATATTCGTAATGTCCATCAGGAGTAATAAACGCCGTTTTACTAACAGAATCAACATGCATTGGAACCTGATGATATCCCTGCGCCAAATCAAGCGTAGTGAAATACCGCTTCTTTGCCAGTTTATCTAGCTGATCCGAAATCAGCGGCAAAGGATACCGGTCCTTCACCGTAATGGCATTCAGTGCCCTATAGTCTACACAAAGTCTGGCTTCGCCGGTCTTCTTCGGAATCAGTACGATCGGACTGGCATACGCTGAACTTGATTCCTGAATCACACCCGCCTCTAAAAGTGTTTTCACTTTTCTCCGCACTGTTTCCTTTTCTGTTATTGCTAACCGATAAGGTCGCCTAAAGACTGGTACATCTGTTGACAAATGAATCTTCATTTCTCCTAAACTGGTTAACCCCAAGTCCCCATCATTTTCCGCAAAACAATGTGACTTTTCTTCCAACATGCTTAGCAGCCGCCTCTTATAACTTACATGTATAGCACCGATTTTTATTTCATTCGTCAATAGTTTCATATTTATTTTTCGAACATTTACCTTAGTTGTGTGTTGGTCCATTCCTGTAGTTGCCTCCTGCCATTCTTCCGCTCTGGCAATAAGACGTCCCTTTTTCCAGTGCAGCTCGCCTTCGCCAAGATTACTAACCATTATTTCGGTTGGTTTTCCACATGTTAAGACGCCTCCCGGAATCGCAATCCAGAATTTGGTATCATTAAACATTTTAGCCGCCATGAAAACGTTTTCTCCTGGATTTCCTTCCTGCACCTCCACTACTGCTTTTCCAATAGACGAAGCAGGACAAACAAAATCCTCCCGAAGAATCACCTTTCGCCGTGTGGGTTCTCCTTCCAACGTTAATTGCTTGAGAGTGTCTGCCGCGCCTCCATCTTCCACCAATATCGCCTTGCCGTTACTCACAATCATCGTCACACCAGGACTTTGAATTGCCGGTTGTCCTAACAAGAGCTCAATACGGCCCATGTCACAATCGGTCACTAACGCCTTGACTTCCAACTGGACATTTGCCATTGTCACCTGAAAATTAACTTCGCCTAACGCCTTGGCTAAACCACCGGAAAATCCACAAAGTAGAACGCCCATACTCTTGTTAACAACGTACAACTTCAATCTTTCCACTGCATCTTTTGCCAGTAAATTCTGCTCACTACCCGTATCTAGGTACACCCGCACTTCCTCCCCATTAACGATACCTCGTTGCCTAAAGGTAGAATATTCTGGATTAGTCAAAAGTCTCACCTGTACTCCCTCCAGTCTACGCTTCGGACAATTTCTTGACATATGTCCGCCTTGTCCACACTGCCAACACCGTTCCATTCGAGGCTTCGGACAGTCCTTGCTGATATGAGTGCCTTCTTCTTGACAATTATAACAGCGCCTATTTGGTATTGACCCCAATATTTGTCCCCGCCGTATTTTGTTTGGCTCTCGATAATCACTTTCGCCGCGTGATATCGCCTTCGAGCCCACTTCTCGACGTCTGTAAGACTCCAGTCCAGCCATGAACTTGGTATATAATTGTTCTGGTGTCTTGCATCCGATCGCCTGTGCATTTGCACGAAGCTCCTCCGGCAATCCACGAACGATACATGAAACTGCATCCTCGCCACGTACTTTGGCTTGCTCACACAGCTGAAGCTTTGCATGATAGTATGCAGTCATTCCTTCGGTCGGCAGCTTCCTTCTCGCCACCATGTCCTCTAGCACCACAGCAAAATCGTACCGTCTCGGAAAGGCCGCTCGCAAGGTCGCCTTCCATTGAGCCCAGGAAAAATCATAGCTCTCTAGGCGGTGGTACCATTTTTTGGCAGACCCCTCCAACTTGGACTGCATTATTGTGGCCCGTTCATAGTCAGACCATCTGTGCACATCGCCATGCTGATCTATTTTTCGTAACCAGCGGTCCACATTTTCGTCTGCATTCCCCGGATCAAAACGATCCACAATTTCGTTGCCAATACGCAACGCTCGCCCGTCCCCTGTACTTTCCCGTTCGGTCGAGTTCAATTGTAATGATCTTCTTTCCGCCGGATCATTGCGAGACTCCAACAAGTCGCCAAACGCCAAGGCCGCTTGTTGTTGTACTGCTTTATGAATCTGGTCAGCTAGCCCCGACTTCATCAGCTCCCTGACCGTTCTACTGATGTCATCCGAAACATGGACACCATCGCCTTGTGTCGAAGTCCCGAGCTTCTGCCTATCGGAATAACGCCGCCCGCCATCAGCACGAATAGGAGACTGCTCCTGTGCACCTTCCGCCTCAATGTCAGACGTGTCTACTCCAAGCACAACTCCGTCCATTTCCTCTGAATATTTATTCATTTTTCTTTTTTTTCTATTATCCAGTTATCCCACTTCTGAAATGTTAAACAGAGGAAAAAAATTAATAAAAGAGATTATCAGTTTTTGACGCCTTTATTATTTGATACGTATAGATCAATTCCGCAGCTAACAATGTCTGCCGTTTTTCCAATAAATCCGATCCTCTTTTCTCCAGGAGCTAGTGATCCATTTTATTTATCGTCCGCCCAGTTTCGCCCGTTTCTCTTCTTACTTCGCCCAGCGCCATCTTTTTGAAACGATCGTAACACAATACTTAACGATTGCTGTCGCTAATGCCAAATATCGAAGACGAAAAATAAAAATTTGAAAAAAGTGTAGAGTCCACTCGTTAATATAAATATTAACGAGTTAGAACCGGCTGCGCCAAATATGTTATAACACCTCCGACGATGTACCAAAATGTGTGCATCATCTTATATGATGTCTGAAAGGGATGTGCCTAGGGAAGGGGATGTGCCTAGCTTCTTTCGAAGCTATTTAGCAGGAAGACCTAGCGACCCTAAGGAAGCCTGTTAGTCAGGATGGGGTGGTTTCGTTTAGAAATTACCTTGTTTGTTATAGCTCAATCACTTTATTACACATAAAACTTACCGGCTGCGCCAAATATGTTATAACACCTCCGACGATGTACCAAAATGTGTGCATCATCTTATATGATGTCTGAAAAGGGGAGGGGATGTGCCTAGCTTCTTTCGAAGCTATTTAGCAGGAAGACCTAGCGACCCTAAGGAAGCCTGTTAGTCAGGATGGGGTGGTTTCGTTTAGAAATTTCCTTGTTTGTTATAGCTCAATCACTTTATTACACATAAAACTTACCGGCTGCGCCAAATATGTTAAAACACCTCCGACGATGTACCAAAATGTGTGCATCATCTTATATGATGTCTGAAAAGGGGAGGGGATGTGCCTAGCTTCTTTCGAAGCTATTTAGCAGGAAGACCTAGCGACCCTAAGGAAGACTGTTAGTCAGGATGGGGTGGTTTCGTTTAGAAATTACCTTGTTTGTTATAGCTCAATCACTTTATTACACATAAAACTTTTTTAAACGGAACATCACCAACTCGACCTGGCTTACATTACTTGACTTACAAAAATTACTACGTCGGGTTAAGAAAAAATACTCATTCTAGATCTCGGTCGCGACACACTTTAATATTCTTAAAAAGTGCATTCGACCCATAACGCTGATCTTGTTATGTTATGCCGGTAGGCATTGGGTCAACACATTATGAGTCGATTGCACTTCTGGTCATTACGTCATCCGGTAGTATTATTGAATGTTGTGTATGAAATTCAAGCCGGCATTTCCTGGGTACTGCTGACCGGGCGGTAAGGCCGACTTGCATTTCTCACAAGAAGGTCGTTGGATTTGGAGGCTGATGCGTTGTAAACAAACACCGACTCGCGTTTACCTGTTTGTTTACAACGCGGAAAGAAGAATCTTTTGACTGGGAAATGAATATGATCATTGTAAATAAACATAGACTTGCATTCGTATGTTTATTTACAATGCGGAAAATACTGTGTGTGGAAATGTGATGTAGTTAGAATGTTACATGAACGTTAGATGATTTATGTACCGGAACGACGTAATTTCCGATCAGGAAGGAGTCCAAGGTACAACAGGTGTAAGTAGCGCCCTGTTCTGCCCACCCTACCTCAGCCACGCCTGTCCTCAAAAAAATTTCATCGTCGTGGCCCCTTTTTGAGGTTCGGGGCTAAGGCGCGAAACGATCGGGTTCACTTTAATAGGAGGCCTTTAGCCTTGCAACATCATCATTATTCCCAAACGAGGAATGAAAAAAAAATCTTAAAAAAAAGGACCAACACAGCAAAAAGGAAACACTGAGAAGTAAATATTGCAAGATAATAAATGAAAAAAAAAGTTAATCATAAAGAGAACTTACCCCATTTTTTTCCATGTTCCTTCAAAATTGGATTTTAGTTGTCTCTTTTTTATTTTAATTAATTATTGATTCATTATTCTATTTATTTAAATCCGTCCATCGGTCCTGTCATCGTCGGTCTGATTATTTTAGTTTTATTTTTAATTTTATTTACTTTAATTTTTAAAGAATTTATAATTACTTAGTATTTAGAATTCGTTTTCGTTTATTATTTAAACTTCATCCCGTTTGTTTTTATTTTTCTTTTTCATTTCTTTCATTCATTCGTTCAACTTCCTTTCTTTTTTTGACATTTGGCTCAGATTGCAGAATTTACACTATACTTTCTATAGCCCCACACTAATCGGACTCACAGATTGCAAATTAATCGCATGCACTCAATCGATGATTGTATTGCTATATATGCCAGTATAGCCAATCAATGGAACAGCTTCTGGATAATATGACGTTCAAGTTCATCAGGTGAAGGTTTTTCTGTTACCATTGAGATCGACATAGTCGATAACTAGATTACTGAATTTGACGCGGATTTCATTTATTTTCAAGTAAGACAAGTGTAGTGATCGGGGTAGAAGGGCTCGATGTCAACCGTGCAGTTGGCCTGCGAGTTGGCGGTATAGCGCCGTCGATGAACAACAAAACAATTGCACAATTTCGTGTGAAACCGTCGAATTTCCTGTCTTCTCCCAAATCAAAATTATGTCCCAACTCGCGGCATGCGACACCACTGGTCGTAGCGAACACCCGCCGTAGGATCGACAATGGGTGATATTGATGAAAATCAGTGTCAGTATATTTTCCTAGTTACCAGGCGTTAATGTTAATGCCTAGAACCGAATGCGCAAATCCTCCGCCACCCAGGTTCGCATGCGCCTCAGTGTGTCGTTTGACGTTTCTTTTTTTTCTTTTTTTTTTTTGTGTACTAATAGTTGTCGTCAGAGACCCTTTTGCATTCCGGGCACTCTATGAACATTCGCTGTATGGTGTGTGTCCCGTCTAATTGAGCGCTAGGGCTCCCAGTTTCCAATGGTATAATTTTTATGGTTTCACCAAATCCGAATGGCGAAGCGGTAGAGCGCGTGGTAGCTTGGTTTGGGGTGTCGCGAATAAACGTCACTTATTGGCAACAACTAGCTCGAAAGTCGGAACGCGATGACTTAGCAACTCCCGCAATTAGGTCGCCCGCATATGCTCACGCGAAACGTATCAACACTCGCGCAATTGCATGCATTTATGTCAACAGGCTCGGAAAATGCGCGTGCTTTTTTTTTTCTTTATCACAACCACACGCCACCGAATTCACCGATCAAATTAAAGTCCGCGTGTTTTTACTTTTCTTTTCTCGTGCTCTCTGTTCTTCCGGCATTGACCAATTAGCGGTTTTTTCTTTTTCTGACAGCTGCTCCGCACCCGTTCGTTCTCCCCCGTCAAGTTGGTCGCAGTGGAGCTGATGCGATTACAACTCATCGCAAAGTTGAATTGTAATCGCAACAGCTCCCCATGGACTTTTTAAATTTGACAGCGGCGGCACAACACGTTTATGCTAAAAAGCTGAAACTTGAATTTTTTGGAAGTGGGAAAAAAAAATTGAGATCGAGATATTTTAAAGTTAATTTCGTAAATGGTTAATGTCATAACCAAGGAAGTGGTACATTTTTTTTTAAAAAAAATCGCGACTTGTATCTCAAGAACTGGTTAAGATAAAAGTTTAGTATATATATTGGGTCAATTTGAAGTTCTAATTGGTCAATATTGAAATTTAGTTGCTGCCACCACCACTCCTCCACCCACCCCGCCCGAAAATCATGTCTAGCCTTGATGCTTATAACGAACTAAACTGTACTTTAAAATATTTTCTAACGTTATTTATTTGATAAATTTTTTTAAATATATTTTTAGAAAAATGATCAGTATTGGCGGCGATCAATTATATTTTACAAATGAAGAAGTTCATCGAATGAGAAGTCCTATGTCACCCGGCCTTCGCCTGGTCGGTTTCAAGCCTCGTTCTACCGTTCATCAGTACAAGTTCCTTAAAAGTGTCGACTATATTTACCCAAATGAAGAAACATTGATTGGTTCGATGAAACTCTTTCGAGCTCTTTGGGAAAAGTGTGTAGAAAATGATAAAATTGCATTAGGTCTTATAGTTATGAAACGGAATAATTCACCACAGTATGTGGCTTTGGTTCCGACTGACAAAAAAGATCTAGAATTCCAGCTAAATGGGTGCAGTGAAGGCTTTCATGTTTGGTATCTACCATTCCAGACAGACGTACGTAAATTGAATTACAGTGAGCACATAAGTCACGAGGATGACCAAAAGAATGTTGAGTTGATTGCAAAACTGATAAAAAAATTAAGAATTAAATATGAGCCGAGCAGTTTTAAGGATCCGTCTTTGAACTTGTTACATGCAAATATTGTTGACGTCGCTTTTGATATAAAAACACAAGAGATAGGAGATTTAAATAGTTTGGAGAGCCTTGGAATAGACGAAATTCGGTTAAATCAAATAATTGCTGAATTCGCCAATAATCTGCAATTAATTGAACCGGTAGGTTTCTGATCATTTTTATCTTCAAATATTATCTTTTTTTATACAGGGTGCGAGCAGTGAAACTGCACCTGCCAAAAGAAAGCCAAGCAAACTTGAGGAACGTTCATCGAAGGTAGCGAAAATTGGCGGAAGTTTATCAGACACACAAATTGATTATAGCATAAGAAACAATACCGTAATAACTATACATATTTAGAGGTGAAATAGATACATGCTTTTTTATACATTTTCAGTTGGATAAATTTACCGTGAAACAACTTAAATCATACCTACAATCTAAAAAGGTTTCGGAATTATTTAATGTTTCAAAAGCAAACCTTGTCAATAAAGTCAGGCAAATTCACAGTAACGACTAAGTAAAAACACAGGGTGGGTGGAAAATGTACCACTATTTGTTAATGAGAAAATTAAATAAACGGAGTGGAAGGAATTTTTTTTGCATTTATATAAACATATGAAGTATAATAATAAAAATATTTTTTGTGAAGTCCAAAAATGCAAGTGAGTGTGATGTTTCATGCACACGTCTTGTCTGTTTAAACCGCTTTATTAGACAGACTGTTTACATATATTCATAGGTACCGCACATGTCACCTCTCTCTTTCTTAAAAAAATAAGTAATTTCACGAAATTCAGGTTCTTTAAAGTTGATTTTCGATGTGTCTGTAGAGTTATACCTAGTCAAGTCATAAATATTGGTACACAACTAAACGCATTCATTACGAATGCAATATTGGGCGCATCCATTTCGTCTTGACTGCGATTTGACAGTTAACATTTCTGCTATAAATACCGACACGTATTGTGACGGCATGGTCGCAAGGAAAAAGGAGAAGATAGCGAAGAGCTGCGACAAGGTCGGAGCTTTCAGCGTCTGGGAAAAACCGGCCATGACTTCCGAAGAACGCGTGATGCCCAACACAGCAAGCTCAACAACAGCAACAACAACAAAAAAACCAGAACCTAGTGGATATAGTGAAACTACTGCAGAAAAGTCCCGGCATAGCTGATTTTGAGATAAAAAATATCAGCAACTCAAAAATCGCGATTAAAACGACTAACATCGAAGACTTTTAAAAAACAAAGGAAGTACTTGAAAAGTCCGAGTCAAACTTCTTCACGTACACTCCCTGTGAAGAAAAGATCACGACCTTCCTATTGAAAGGTCTGAGCAGTCACGTGGCCCCAGCCGAAATTATGGCTGAAATAAAAGTTAAACTACCGGCGATGGAAGTTTTGTCAGTCTCGCGCTCCTTGACTAGAAGATCATCGCAGGAAAACAGAATCCTGCCGATCCTTATGGTCCAAATCGGACACAACAGCAGCGCAGCGGACCTGCACCAAATCCGTTACTTAAATTACCAAGGGGTGCAATTTCAGAAGTTGAAAAAGACGGAGATCACACAATGCCGTCGGTGTCAAAGGTACGGCCACTCGGCGGTTAACTGCATTAGGTGTGTTTTTTATTCCCGGTTAACTATAAAGTTTAAAAAAAATGGCACGGCAAAACAACAAAAATGCGGTTACCAACAATTCAACCGCGGTTATCTCGACTGGAGCTTCGGGAAGTTTCGGTTAAGTAAAATTATTGTTACGATATTTAAAGCTTGGCCGTTTGGTGCACTTGCAACCCTACAAATGTACAAGCAAGTGACAGTTCGATCAGCTGGTTGCTGTAACCTGTAAGATTCAGCGGTAAAAGATGTCGAGTTACGGGTCGATGAAAATAAAACCAAGCTTATGGTACAACCGACAAGAAACGCGACAACCAGACACAATAAATCCACAACACGGAGCGTTGGCATACAGGTTTCGATCGACGGAATTTCCCGAACCTACTTTTCGTTTTTCTGCTCAATGCGCGACTTATAATCATTGCAAAATTAGGTACAGTCGTTAGTTATCACTCTTTGCAAATCTTTGCAATAGACAATCCTTAACAATTTGTAGTTTTAATAGATAATTACTACTGAGTCCAAAAATTAAGGTGACATTTGAATTTAAACTGCGCGCGCAAATGGATTTGGGGCAGTGCTCTTATTTTTAGTTTGGTAGGACTGGCTTTGATATTCGTGCCAAGGGTCACATCAAAATATTCATTAGTGTTGGAGATAGGCTTCGTTTTGTTAGCTGCTAGAAGTGAATTTTTCGATTTTTATAATGTCTGCATTTGTTGAGCAAAAGAATTTGCATTAAATTTTGTTTGCGGAATGAATTTTCTGCTGCTGATTCGTTGAGGATGGTGCAAAAAGCCTTTGGTGATGAGGCTATGTCGAAAAAGAATGTTTACAAGTGGTATAAAGAGTTCCAAAAAGGTCGAGAAAGTGTGGAAGACGAAGAGCGTCCCGGTCGACCATCAACCTCGACCGACGAAGCTCACGTCCAACAAATCAAAGATTTGTTGCTTGAAAATCGTCAATTAACAAATAGAGATCTTGCTGATCATGTTGGCATTTCAAAGGGATCAGCCCATACCATTTTGAAGGATGTTTTGGGCGAGACAACTCTTGGTTTTTGCACCACGATAATGCACCGCCTTACACTGCATTGATTCTTCGTGACCATTTCGCCAAAAACTCGACCCATATCGTTCCACAACCGCCGTATTCACCTGATTTGGCACCGTGTGACTTCTGGTTATTCAACAAACTCAAAAGACCGCTCCGGGGACACCTTTTTGACTTTAAAGGCGATGAAATTGATTTGGGAGAAAAAATAAAGATTTTTCAAAATAAATGCTGATTCACCTTACTTTTTGGTCACAGTAGTACATGCCAAATGATGTCGTTACCCGACCGAATGTTTTTCTTTTGGTTATCTATTAAAACTACAAATTTTTCGCGATTTTCTTTGGCAAATATTTGCACACTGTAACTAACAATTGTACCTAATTTTGCAATAGTTATAAATAGCGGATTACGCATAAAAACAAAAATTCGGTCGGTCGGATCTTGTATGCGATCGCGCTATGAGTGAATGCCAAAGTATTTCAGCAGAACTACACGTAATGATATTCACAATACTTACTTGTTCTATTTCTTCCCTATCCATTTCGTCACTATAAATATTTAATTTTAAATAATAAATTTCTGTTTATTCGAAGTTTTGAAATTGACAAGCGCCATCTCGTATCATTTAACTCGTAGTGTTACCAGCTGGACATGCGAAAATGGCATGTAGCTTTAATATCGTAAACTGGTGACCGCGAGTGTTTTGTATTTGGGCTTTTTAACCGGGAATAAAAAACACCTATTATGAAGTCTCGTTGCGTGAAATGTGACACTCACCAGGCGAGTGCAAGTTGGAGTCTACAGCGGAGAAGACAAGGACGTTTTGCGTAAATTGCAAAACACACGGACACCCAGCATCGTACAAAGGATGCCCATCGCATAAAGCAGCGAAATTCTGGAGGATCACAGCCTAGCACGAGAAAGCAGCGACACCGAAGGCAGCAAAAAAAAATCAACAGTACCAGCGTATCATCGAAAATGTAGTTCGACCTGGAGTGAACTTCGCAGATGCCGTGAAGGGAAAAAATCAAAACACGAAAGCTATACCAACCCAGGATTGCATACGAGAGCACACAGGTAAGGACAATAATCCTAATCAAAATTCCTTTATATCTTTCCAGGAAAACCTCTTTAAGTTATTAAATAATAAGTTTGAGCGTTTCGAGAAAGCCGTTGGCGCTCACGGTCAACAACTGAGTTATATAAGTAACGTTCTCAACTTTTCCAATGTCTGTTGATGACCAGGTAACACAAAACCTTCAGATGACCGAGCTCAGGCTCATCTCTGTCAATGTCAACTCCATTGTGCACCTTGTTGAAGTTGCGCGACAAGCGACGCTGTAATTTTGCGTGGTGCTGTACCACCGTTATTGTGCTCTACGTACATAGAACCCAGCCTGTATACATAAAACACGGCCTGTGTGTATGGAGCGCAGTTACGATGCTATCAACCTGACCCTGTAACGACACGGAAACAGGAATGGAATTTTGAATGCCATAAATGGCCATGAAGTGGATGATTGGCGATCGAACGATGAACGATGAAAGTTGTGTGCGTGTGCGCGTGCTACTACCCGCTAAGAAACGAGACGGAGGAGGAAATTTTTTTGGACGGCATCGAGTTTGCACCGAGAGTGAAAGGGAATAACGAGAGAAAAGGTTAACGCGATTCCCCGAGTCTGTACCGGTCGCGAAAAACAGAAAAACGGAAGGAAGACGCCAAAAATAAGCCGAGTTTCCGAATTTTTTGAATGGCTATCGAAAACAGAGAGAACATCGATCTCGTGGTCGTGTAGTTTATCCGAAATTCCGGCGAAACTCGCCTAAGATCTGTTTCCGTGGAATTTGTTTGATTTGTCTTAAATCATCGGTAGTTTGGTTCAAGAACGTCGTTTCGTTGGTTTATCGACGACTTAATCTGGTGCGAGGAAAGAAAAAAAAAAAATAATAATTCGCAGGCATATCTACATATATTCAAAGTTCGGTGTCTCGCTGAAACTTCTTCGTAAATTTACGGGAACGATTCCCCAAATCGCGGCGGCTTTAGAATATAAAATTTTTAAAAAAATTCGGAATTTTGTCTGTGCTTTCTGGGGGGGAGTGAGTTCCTTGTGTCGCGTCTTACGAAATTCAGTGATCGTAAATTCAATCCAAGTTCGAAGTGATCTAAATGCATAACGACAGGACGGAGATTTACCTCCATCCTTGCTCGACATGAATGATTGCCCGAGGCAGGTGGCGCGTTGTGAATTTGAAACGCAAAAAAATTTAAAACGCAAGAAAATCAATTAACGAATCTAAAATTAAAAACGCAAGAAAATCAATTAACGAATCTAAGTATATTTAAAATTTAAAACGCCAGAATGATATAACGAATCTAAGTATATTCAGAATTTAAAACGCAAGAAAATCAAATAACGAATCTAATGAATGAACGAATTTAGAATTTAAAACGCAAGAAAATCAATTAACGAATCTAAGTATATTTAAAATTTAAAACGCCAGAATGATATAACGAATCTAAGTATATTCAGAATTTAAAACGCAAGAAAATCAAATAACGAATCTAATGAATGAACGAATTTAGAATTTAAAACGCAAGAAAATCAATTAACGAATCTAAGTATATTTAAAATTTAAAACGCCAGAATGATATAACGAATCTAAGTATATTCAAAATTTGAAACGATAAAATAAATTAACGGATCTAAAATTTAAAACGCTAAAATAAATTAACGAATCTAAAATTTAAAACGCTAAAACGAATTAACTATTAATTATTATATAATATAAAAATGACTGACAAGGCCTAGACGGACGAACGAAATAATAAATGTCTAAAAATAAGCGCTAAATAATAAATGATTCGGAAATTGAAGGAGAATAAAACAAGAATGGGGTAAGTTCTTTTTGAATCTTATTTTTTTTTCTGCTATGTTTTTTTTATTATATTTTTGCAGCACAGTTTTTTTTGTAGGATTTTTTTTTTTGCGCGTATTTTGGGAGGTTTTTCCTTTATTCTTTTTTTGATCTCGTCACTATGATGAAGGGCTAAGAAGGCCATTTTTGAAATGAACCCGAGCGTCTAGCTCCTTAGCCCCGAACCTTAACAAGGGGCCACGACGATGAAATGTTTTGAGGACAGTCGTGGCTGAGGTAGGGTGGGCAGAACAGGGCGCTAATAACACCAGAGCGCCCTGACAAATCGCGAAGCCGCGCCAATCCAACCGCTTCTTGGTCTTTCACGACCTGTTGGGAAAATAATCCCAATTTTGACAATTCCCTTGGATAAGTCGGCGCTGACAATTTTTGTTGTACAGGCCAAGGGTTTATGGTCTGAGTCGGAGCAAGTACCCCCCCACACTGCCGTAGCTAGTCCCGGCCGCCAGCAAGAGCGTCGCACCAGCAAAGACTCAGCCACCAATTCGGACTTAGGTGGAATTGGCCCTTCTGTCCCGAACCTTCCTTTTCCTTTCAATTATTTTGACTTTTTCAAGTCAAAATAATCCTTCCAAGGCCTCAAACACAACAAATGGCGCCCAACGTGGGGCTAGCCTAAGCTACGCTTCGAGCACAAAGCGTAGCCCATCAACACGCGCGAGCTCTGAAAAATTCCGTGCAAAAAGTTGGCGGGCAAAAGGACTTAATTTCGTTGGTCTGTGGCATCATTTTTCGCCTGAACGGCAACAGTCCAAGTGTTCAAGCTTTTCGAACTTCAACAGCAAGTCATCCTGAAAATCTTGTATGTGGTCAATGCGGAACGATCCTATTGACGAACCGTTTTGGCAACCTTTAGGCGCCATAGGATCCATCGGTTCCATAGGAAAGGGAAACATTGTCTGCGTGCCGGATTGATGGATGTAAGTCGTGACATACTTAATTTTCCTGATTCATTCCACTGTTGTTTTGCAAGTACCCTTTTGAGTGCTGGGCATGCCCTGTCTTGGCGGGCGTGTCGTCAGACAATTGGGACAAATACTTGTAAAATATTGGTGAGTTTGATGATAGGAAATTTCGTCGAAAATTTGCTAAGTACCTTTATTCCTTATCCTTCCTTTTAGAGTACCTTTTAAAGTAGATACTACTAACGTAGTATATAATTTTTTTGGTAATTAGATTTTAGTCTTTTGACGAACATTTAACGTAGATTTTGTTTTGTTGAATTTTGAGATATCTTGTTTTGCTAAATTTTCCCATTTTTTTTTCTTTTGCAATTTTATCGCGTTCCGGATTTTCCCGATGGAGCGAGGAAGATCAGGATCGGCTTCGCGATTTGTTCTGCACATGAGGGGAGGGGAAAAGGTTGCGAACACGTGAGGGTTAATTTTTTTTTTTTTTAAGTCAAATATACATACAATTTTTTTTTTTTTCATTCGTTGAAGCATTCACACACTCTCATTCACACATTTATTCGGTCGTTCATTCGTTATTCATTTAGGAAATCATTGGATTATTCATTCGTTTCCTTATACCGCATTCAGTCATTCGACGCTTATTTTTTTTTTTCAAACCAATCGTTCATTCGTTCAAACGTTGGATTTTTTTTTTTATACCTACTTATATACAAGTATTCATACAGTCGATCGTTTCCATACATACAATTACTCAATTTCAAGTTCAATAACGCATTTTCGTACAACCACTCGTCTAAATTATTTCCAGTCGAAATTGAATAGTCACTTACTCGTCATTTCACCACGCATTCATTGAGTCGTTTTTTAGGGGGGAAAAAAAAAAGAAAAGAAGAATTTTTTTTAAAATTAAATTCATTCGTTTTAATTAAAAATTCATTCGCTTATACTAGATTTCACACTCGGCCAATCACAGTAATCATTCTATCTGATTCACTCAATACAACACACACAGTCATTCATTCGGTCACATACTCGAATATTCACGCACTTGTTCACCCATCTGGTCATTCGTCATTCACTCGGCATCCATTCGTATTTATTCGTCAATATGCCTTTGGAACACTCCAACTAGGGAGGCGGAGGTGATCTGTACGCCGTGCATCATCAAGGTGGATCCGGACCAGGGCATGACCACCAAGTGTGGTCACCAGTTCCACAGAGACTGTTTAGAGCGGTGGATTGTGGACAATCACAACTGTCCGAACTGTCGTGGTCATTTGAGTCCGGCGGATTATTGGTCCACTCGGGGTGTGGAGGGTGCGACCGCTATATCCGGCGTGAGAACCAGAAGACAGACTCGCGAGGATGGCGCAAGGTCTCCAAGCGATGTAGTTTCTCCTGGCAGGTTAAATTTGGATTCTGCACTAGAGACTGCGGGTGGACGCACTCTCTACACTCCGGATGGGACAATCATCCAGGAGCGAGGCACGCAAGTGCTGAGCAATAGGCCATCAGATGTTCTGGGAAACGATCAGCAGAACAGGGTTAGGTGGGCGGGAATACACGATGCGCAAACACCCGAAGCAACACCAGCAGTTTCCGGGGGGGGGGGGGGCGTTGTCTAATTAGGGAGTGAATGATATGATCAACATAATTCGTTCGGTCATCCGAGAAGAACGAGATCAAGGGCCCACTATGTCAAACACTCCTCAACCACCGCCTGTTATTCATCCCGCACAGCCGCCACAATTCTTGTCTAGCTCAAGCGTATCGACAGCGTACCAATTTCCGCCACCACTGTATCCGCCTATTCGACAACCACAACGTGAGCAAGTTCGGGACCGACAGACCCATGCGAACGCCCAAATGCCCATTCGCGATAACAACGGCTCGAATTATATTCACCACAACGCTGGTAGTTCGATTCGCCATTGGCGACTACGATTTAATGGAGATGGCCAGTCACTACGCGCCGAAGAGCTAATTTTCCGAGCGGAAGCATTGGCTTTGTCGGATTTGGGCGGGCGCATGGATTTGTTGGTCGCAAACTTCCATTTGCTGCTGAATAATTTGTACTGGTTATGGAGGCGAACCAACCCAGATTCGACGTGGTATTCGCTTAAAACCACCTTCCTGCAATACTGGGGCGACCGTAGCACCGATTTCGAAGTTCGGAAGCAAGCACCTAACGAGCCGTACCTGGTATTCGAGCAGGAGATGACCAGATTTCGGACCCAATTACGCACCCCGATTCCGGATTCAGAATTTTTTAAGCTGGTCAGCGGCAATCTCTTGGGCAGCATCCAACAGCTAATCTGCTTTCATGAGATCCGAGATCTGGCTCATCTTCGTGCTTTGGTGTCGAGATACGAAGAGGTCAGGAAGGCTAATCGCGTAGCAACCTGGCAACAGCCTCGTGTTCACGAACTGGAACCGCCGTTGGTTGCTACCGAAGACGTCGAAGAAACCGCCGACGTAGCTGGCATATCAACTCCACTGGTATGTTGGAATTGCCGGAAGGAGGGTCACGGATATCGAGACTGCGAAGAGACCCATAAAAAAATCTTCTGCTATGGTTGCGTAAAGGCAGACGTGATCACCCTAATTTTCCAACAACAAACACATCGCATGTCACGATATTGGCGAGAGAAACCGCTACTACCGAGCCGGCTGTTTCTAGATCTGAAGAAGACCCTATAATGAATGAAAATTCAAGACGACATTCCCGCCATCCTCTCAAGCCATACCATCTTCGGCTAAAAGAATATATGAGGGCTCGAGAGCGAAAAAAAGAAAGCGATTCTGTCAACCATCATTACCAATCCGTTGGACATACGTCCGTACACCATAGTATCCTTGTACGGAGTGGACGTTGAAGGACTCCTAGATAGTGGGGCGAGTATCAGTTGCCTGGGGGCCAACGCTCTACAACGTCTCCATGATGCACAGGTCAATTATCGACCGGTCTGTCAAGAGGTGAAGACCGCTGATGGTGCAGCACAAAAGGTATTGGGTACAGTAACCACCGATATTACTTTTCGCGGTATTACCAAGCCTATCACGCTATACATAGTGCCGAGCCTGTCGCAGAAATTGTACCTGGTGGTAGATTTCTGGCGATCATTCCAACTAGCTCCTAGCATCATCAGCGCGGTCGATACTCCCGATACTGCATCGCAACTGATAGCTCCGGATGCCCACCATTTAACGCCCACAGATGTAAAGAGGTTGGAAATGGTAAAGTCCAAATTTCCATCATACGAAGTATACGGACTCGGTGTGACCAACGTCGAACAACACAGTATAGACGTTGGTGATGCAAGTCCCATCAAACAGCGACATTATCCTGTGTCTCCTGCGATCCAAAAACTCTTGTATGACGAGATCGATCGCATGAGAGCACTTGGCGTTATAGAGACCAGCCAGAGTGCATGGAGCTCGCCTGTGGTTCTCGTGAGGAAGCCAGGCAAGGTCAGGCTATGTTTGGACTCGCGCAAAGTCAATAGTGTGACGAAGAAGGTTGCCTATCCATTACCACACATTGATGGTATCTTAAGTCGTTTGCCGCGAGCCAATTTTATTACTAGCCTGGACCTCAAAAACGCCTTTTGGCAGATTCCTCTCGAGAACAAATCCAGGGAGTATACAGCGTTTACCATTCCTGGCCGGCCTCTATACCACTACACTCGCATGCCTTTTGGGTTTTGCAATGCGCCGCAAAGGATGTGTCGTTTGATGGACAAAGTCATCCTACCCGAGCTGAAGGAGCAGGTGTTCGTATATTTGGACGATCTGCTGTTGATTCCCGAGGATTTCGACTCACATTTGATGTTATTGGCAGAAGTCGCAGATTGTTTGCGAAAGACTGGCCAAACAATTAACGTCAACAAGAGCAAGTTTTGTCTGAGAGAGGTGAAATATCTCGGATACATTGTCGGAGAAGGAGGCTTGTAAACTGATCCCAACAAAGTTTGAGCCATCGTCGATTACCCTTCGCCTAAGTCCGCACGTCAAGTACGACGCTTCCTTGGTATGGCAGGCTGGTATCGACGATTCGTTCCCAACTTTGCTGCTACTGTTTCACCAATTTCAGACACTCTAAAGAAGTCCAACCAGTTTGCTTGGACTACAGAGGCACAAACTTCCTTCCTGTTAGTGAAAGACTTGTTGACGAAAGCCCCCTTATTAATCAATCCTGATTTTAAGAGGCCTTTCGTAATTCAATGCGACGCCAGTAAGTCAGGTGTGGGTAGCGTTCTCTTCCAAGAAAACGACGACGGATCGGAATCTCCAGTGGCGTATATGTCACAGAAGCTCACTTCCGCTCAACGCAACTACAGCGTAACCGAACTCGAGTGTTATGCAGCTGTGTTGAGCGTGAAAAAATTTCGAGCCTATGTAGAAGGGACTGCGTTCAAAATCATTACGGATCACGCAAGTCTCAAATGGCTCATGTCGCAGAAAGACCTGCAAGGACGGTTGGCAAGATGGAGTTTAAAACTCCAAGGTTACGACTTCACAATCGAACACCGACGAGGGAGCCTGAACGTTGTACCCGACGCTCTCTCTCGTGTATATGAAGAGGGATTAAATGCGCTGATCGACGTGGCACCGATAGTGGACATGGACTCTACAGAATTTTCTGGAACAGAATATAAAGAGTTAATGTCCACTGTCGTTGCTAACGCCGACCGGCTTCCCGACGTATGCGTGAGGGACGGTTTCGTGTATAAGCGAACAGAGCCTCACAACGGTGACCCGATTGCTGAAGACAGAGCCTGGAAGTTGTGGATTCCATCGAGTCTTACGTCAGCTGCGATTGCTCAGGCGCACGAGGCAGATACCACAGTCCATGGTGGTTATGCCAAAACGCTAGAGCGAGTCAGGCGATTTTTGTACTGGCCCGGAATGGCTTCACAAGTACGCACCTACGTTCTGGCGTGCGATACTTGTAAAGAGACAAAGTCCCCGAACAGACCTCTACGAGCGCCAATGGGAGGACCTTTCCAGACAGATCAGCCATTCCAGCACCTTTACATCGACGTGCTTGGACCATATCCGCGTACCAAACGGGGTAAGATCGCTTTCTTGACCGTCTTGGATCACCTTACCAAATTTCCCCTGTTACATCCTTTGGGGCGGATCACTGCTGAAGAGATCACTAACTACTTGGAGGGGCAGGTTTTCCACACGTTTGGAACACCCGAGACGATCTTCTCCGATAACGGCTCTCAATTTAGGTCGAATGTGTTAAACACCATGCTGAACAAATACGGAGTTAAACACCTGTACACCCCGAGCTACTCACCGCAAGCGAATGCTTCGGAGCGTGTCAATCAGTCCATCCTGGCCGGAATTCTAGAATTCATCACTGATGACCAAACACGATGGGATGAGAGTTTAAGCAAAATTGGATGTGCTCTTCGTAGCTCACTCCACCAAGCCACTGGATTTTCTCCTTATCAGGTTTTGTTTGGGAATCACATGATGTTGCACGGGAAGGACTACGAGCTGCTGAAGCATTTGCGAGCGTTGGGAGAGTCAAATGTACAGCTTCGACCTCGCGAGGGAATTCCTATCGTGAGGCAACTGGCCAGACGAAAATAAGGGTCGCACATAAGGACAGTAGCAGGCGTTATAATCTGCGTGCCGCTAGAACACAATTTTGTGTAGGTCAAGAAGTATTCCGAAGAAATTTTTCCTTGTCCACAGCCGCGCAGAATTATAAAGCCAAGCTGGCAAAGAAGTTCCTCAAGTGCAGAATTCGTCGTGTGCTAGGCAACTCACGATACGAATTGGAGGATCTAGGAGGCAAGCGTGTGGGGATTTACCACTCCAAGGATCTTAGGCAGTGATCCGAGGGGTACAACACATATTGCCCGGCACTCAGTCGTGCGCACGAGACTCCTGAACACGGCAACTTTTCTTAGTCGTTTCGGTGCTGAAAATCAACAGCGAACCGCCTATGTTGTTGAAGTTGCGCGACAAGCGACGCTGTAATTTTGCGTGGTGCTGTACCACCGTTATTGTGCTCTACGTACATAGAACCCAGCCTGTATACATAAAACACGGCCTGTGTGTATGGAGCGCAGTTACGATGCTATCAACCTGACCCTGTAACGACACGGAAACAGGAATGGAATTTTGAATGCCATAAATGGCCATGAAGTGGATGATTGGCGATCGAACGATGAACGATGAAAGTTGTGTGCGTGTGCGCGTGCTACTACCCGCTAAGAAACGAGACGGAGGAGGAAATTTTTTTGGACGGCATCGAGTTTACACCGAGAGTGAAAGGGAACAACGAGAGAAAAGGTTAACGCGATTCCCCGAGTCTGTACCGGTCGCGAAAAACAGAAAAACGGAAGGAAGACGCCAAAAATAAGCCGAGTTTCCGAATTTTTTGAATGGCTATCGAAAACAGAGAGAACATCGATCTCGTGGTCGTGTAGTTTATCCGAAATTCCGGCGAAACTCGCCTAAGATCTGTTTCCGTGGAATTTGTTTGATTTGTCTTAAATCATCGGTAGTTTGGTTCAAGAACGTCGTTTCGTTGGTTTATCGACGACTTAATCTGGTGCGAGGAAATAAAAAAAAAAAATAATAATTCGCAGGCATATCTACATATATTCAAAGTTCGGTGTCTCGCTGAAATTTCTTCGTAAATTTACGGGAACGATTCCCCAAATCGCGGCGGCTTTAGAATATAAAATTTTTAAAAAAATTCGGAATTTTGTCTGTGCTTTCTGGGGGGGGAGTGAGTTCCTTGTGTCGCGTCTTACGAAATTCAGTGATCGTAAATTCAATCCAAGTTCGAAGTGATCTAAATGCATAACGACAGGACGGAGATTTACCTCCATCCTTGCTCGACATGAATGATTGCCCGAGGCAGGTGGCGCGTTGTGAATTTGAAACGCAAAAAAATTTAAAACGCAAGAAAATCAATTAACGAATCTAAAATTTAAAACGCAAGAAAATCAATTAACGAATCTAAGTATATTTAAAATTTAAAACGCCAGAATGATATAACGAATCTAAGTATATTCAGAATTTAAAACGCAAGAAAATCAAATAACGAATCTAATGAATGAACGAATTTAGAATTTAAAACGCAAGAAAATCAATTAACGAATCTAAGTATATTTAAAATTTAAAACGCCAGAATGATATAACGAATCTAAGTATATTCAGAATTTAAAACGCAAGAAAATCAAATAACGAATCTAATGAATGAACGAATTTAGAATTTAAAACGCAAGAAAATCAATTAACGAATCTAAGTATATTTAAAATTTAAAACGCCAGAATGATATAACGAATCTAAGTATATTCAAAATTTGAAACGATAAAATAAATTAACGGATCTAAAATTTAAAACGCTAAAATAAATTAACGAATCTAAAAATTAAAACGCTAAAACGAATTAACTATTAATTATTATATAATATAAAAATGACTGACAAGGCCTAGACGGACGAACGAAATAATAAATGTCTAAAAATAAGCGCTAAATAATAAATGATTCGGAAATTGAAGGAGAATAAAACAAGAATGGGGTAAGTTCTTTTTGAATCTTATTTTTTTTTCTGCTATGTTTTTTTTTATTATATTTTTGCAGCACAGTTTTTTTTGTAGAATTTTTTTTTTTGCGCGTATTTTGGGAGGTTTTTCCTTTATTCTTTTTTTGATCTCGTCACTATGATGAAGGGCTAAGAAGGCCATTTTTGAAATGAACCCGAGCGTCTAGCTCCTTAGCCCCGAACCTTAACAAGGGGCCACGACGATGAAATGTTTTGAGGACAGTCGTGGCTGAGGTAGGGTGGGCAGAACAGGGCGCTAATAACACCAGAGCGCCCTGACAAATCGCGAAGCCGCGCCAATCCAACCGCTTCTTGGTCTTTCACGACCTGTTGGGAAAATAATCCCAATTTTGACAATTCCCTTGGATAAGTCGGCGCTGACAATTTTTGTTGTACAGGCCAAGGGTTTATGGTCGGAGTCGGAGCAAGTACCCCCCCCCCCCCCACACTGCCGTAGCTAGTCCCGGCCGCCAGCAAGAGCGTCGCACCAGCAAAGACTCAGCCACCAATTCGGACTTAGGTGGAATTGGCCCTTCTGTCCCGAACCTTCCTTTTCCTTTCAATTATTTTGACTTTTTCAAGTCAAAATAATCCTTCCAAGGCCTCAAACACAACAAATGGCGCCCAACGTGGGGCTAGCCTAAGCTACGCTTCGAGCACAAAGCGTAGCCCATCAACACGCGCGAGCTCTGAAAAATTCCGTGCAAAAAGTTGGCGGGCAAAAGGACTTAATTTCGTTGGTCTGTGGCATCATTTTTCGCCTGAACGGCAACAGTCCAAGTGTTCAAGCTTTTCGAACTTCAACAGCAAGTCATCCTGAAAATCTTGTATGTGGTCAATGCGGAACGATCCTATTGACGAACCGTTTTGGCAACCTTTAGGCGCCATAGGATCCATCGGTTCCATAGGAAAGGGAAACATTGTCTGCGTGCCGGATTGATGGATGTAAGTCGTGACATACTTAATTTTCCTGATTCATTCCACTGTTGTTTTGCAAGTACCCTTTTGAGTGCTGGGCATGCCCTGTCTTGGCGGGCGTGTCGTCAGACAATTGGGACAAATACTTGTAAAATATTGGTGAGTTTGATGATAGGAAATTTCGTCGAAAATTTGCTAAGTACCTTTATTCCTTATCCTTCCTTTTAGAGTACCTTTTAAAGTAGATACTACTAACGTAGTATATAATTTTTTTGGTAATTAGATTTTAGTCTTTTGACGAACATTTAACGTAGATTTTGTTTTGTTGAATTTTGAGATATCTTGTTTTGCTAAATTTTCCCATTTTTTTTTCTTTTGCAATTTTATCGCGTTCCGGATTTTCCCGATGGAGCGAGGAAGATCAGGATCGGCTTCGCGATTTGTTCTGCACATGAGGGGAGGGGAAAAGGTTGCGAACACGTGAGGGTTAATTTTTTTTTTTTTTAAGTCAAATATACATACAATTTTTTTTTTTTTCATTCGTTGAAGCATTCACACACTCTCATTCACACATTTATTCGGTCGTTCATTCGTTATTCATTTAGGAAATCATTGGATTATTCATTCGTTTCCTTATACCGCATTCAGTCATTCGACGCTTATTTTTTTTTTTCAAACCAATCGTTCATTCGTTCAAACGTTGGATTTTTTTTTTTATACCTACTTATATACAAGTATTCATACAGTCGATCGTTTCCATACATACAATTACTCAATTTCAAGTTCAATAACGCATTTTCGTACAACCACTCGTCTAAATTATTTCCAGTCGAAATTGAATAGTCACTTACTCGTCATTTCACCACGCATTCATTGAGTCGTTTTTTAGGGGGGAAAAAAAAAGAAAAGAAGAATTTTTTTTAAAATTAAATTCATTCGTTTTAATTAAAAATTCATTCGCTTATACTAGATTTCACACTCGGCCAATCACAGTAATCATTCTATCCGATTCACTCAATACAACACACACAGTCATTCATTCGGTCACATACTCGAATATTCACGCACTTGTTCACCCATCTGGTCATTCGTCATTCACTCGGCATCCATTCGTATTTATTCGTCAATATGCCTTTGGAACACTCCAACTAGGGAGGCGGAGGTGATCTGTACGCCGTGCATCATCAAGGTGGATCCGGACCAGGGCATGACCACCAAGTGTGGTCACCAGTTCCACAGAGACTGTTTAGAGCGGTGGATTGTGGACAATCACAACTGTCCGAACTGTCGTGGTCATTTGAGTCCGGCGGATTATTGGTCCACTCGGGGTGTGGAGGGTGCGACCGCTATATCCGGCGTGAGAACCAGAAGACAGACTCGCGAGGATGGCGCAAGGTCTCCAAGCGATGTAGTTTCTCCTGGCAGGTTAAATTTGGATTCTGCACTAGAGACTGCGGGTGGACGCACTCTCTACACTCCGGATGGGACAATCATCCAGGAGCGAGGCACGCAAGTGCTGAGCAATAGGCCATCAGATGTTCTGGGAAACGATCAGCAGAACAGGGTTAGGTGGGCGGGAATACACGATGCGCAAACACCCGAAGCAACACCAGCAGTTTCCGGGGGGGGGGGCGTTGTCTAATTAGGGAGTGAATGATATGATCAACATAATTCGTTCGGTCATCCGAGAAGAACGAGATCAAGGGCCCACTATGTCAAACACTCCTCAACCACCGCCTGTTATTCATCCCGCACAGCCGCCACAATTCTTGTCTAGCTCAAGCGTATCGACAGCGTACCAATTTCCGCCACCACTGTATCCGCCTATTCGACAACCACAACGTGAGCAAGTTCGGGACCGACAGACCCATGCGAACGCCCAAATGCCCATTCGCGATAACAACGGCTCGAATTATATTCACCACAACGCTGGTAGTTCGATTCGCCATTGGCGACTACGATTTAATGGAGATGGCCAGTCACTACGCGCCGAAGAGCTAATTTTCCGAGCGGAAGCATTGGCTTTGTCGGATTTGGGCGGGCGCATGGATTTGTTGGTCGCAAACTTCCATTTGCTGCTGAATAATTTGTACTGGTTATGGAGGCGAACCAACCCAGATTCGACGTGGTATTCGCTTAAAACCACCTTCCTGCAATACTGGGGCGACCGTAGCACCGATTTCGAAGTTCGGAAGCAAGCACCTAACGAGCCGTACCTGGTATTCGAGCAGGAGATGACCAGATTTCGGACCCAATTACGCACCCCGATTCCGGATTCAGAATTTTTTAAGCTGGTCAGCGGCAATCTCTTGGGCAGCATCCAACAGCTGATCTGCTTTCATGAGATCCGAGATCTGGCTCATCTTCGTGCTTTGGTGTCGAGATACGAAGAGGTCAGGAAGGCTAATCGCGTAGCAACCTGGCAACAGCCTCGTGTTCACGAACTGGAACCGCCGTTGGTTGCTACCGAAGACGTCGAAGAAACCGCCGACGTAGCTGGCATATCAACTCCACTGGTATGTTGGAATTGCCGGAAGGAGGGTCACGGATATCGAGACTGCGAAGAGACCCATAAAAAAATCTTCTGCTATGGTTGCGTAAAGGCAGACGTGATCACCCTAATTTTCCAACAACAAACACATCGCATGTCACGATATTGGCGAGAGAAACCGCTACTACCGAGCCGGCTGTTTCTAGATCTGAAGAAGACCCTATAATGAATGAAAATTCAAGACGACATTCCCGCCATCCTCTCAAGCCATACCATCTTCGGCTAAAAGAATATATGAGGGCTCGAGAGCGAAAAAAAGAAAGCGATTCTGTCAACCATCATTACCAATCCGTTGGACATACGTCCGTACGCCATAGTATCCTTGTACGGAGTGGACGTTGAAGGACTCCTAGATAGTGGGGCGAGCATCAGTTGCCTGGGGGCCAACGCTCTACAACGTCTCCATGATGCACAGGTCAATTATCGACCGGTCTGTCAAGAGGTGAAGACCGCTGATGGTGCAGCACAAAAGGTATTGGGTACAGTAACCACCGATATTACTTTTCGCGGTATTACCAAGCCTATCACGCTATACATAGTGCCGAGCCTGTCGCAGAAATTGTACCTGGTGGTAGATTTCTGGCGATCATTCCAACTAGCTCCTAGCATCATCAGCGCGGTCGATACTCCCGATACTGCATCGCAACTGATAGCTCCGGATGCCCACCATTTAACGCCCACAGATGTAAAGAGGTTGGAAATGGTAAAGTCCAAATTTCCATCATACGAAGTATACGGACTCGGTGTGACCAACGTCGAACAACACAGTATAGACGTTGGTGATGCAAGTCCCATCAAACAGCGACATTATCCTGTGTCTCCTGCGATCCAAAAACTCTTGTATGACGAGATCGATCGCATGAGAGCACTTGGCGTTATAGAGACCAGCCAGAGTGCATGGAGCTCGCCTGTGGTTCTCGTGAGGAAGCCAGGCAAGGTCAGGCTATGTTTGGACTCGCGCAAAGTCAATAGTGTGACGAAGAAGGTTGCCTATCCATTACCACACATTGATGGTATCTTAAGTCGTTTGCCGCGAGCCAATTTTATTACTAGCCTGGACCTCAAAAACGCCTTTTGGCAGATTCCTCTCGAGAACAAATCCAGGGAGTATACAGCGTTTACCATTCCTGGCCGGCCTCTATACCACTACACTCGCATGCCTTTTGGGTTTTGCAATGCGCCGCAAAGGATGTGTCGTTTGATGGACAAAGTCATCCTACCCGAGCTGAAGGAGCAGGTGTTCGTATATTTGGACGATCTGCTGTTGATTCCCGAGGATTTCGACTCACATTTGATGTTATTGGCAGAAGTCGCAGATTGTTTGCGAAAGGCTGGCCAAACAATTAACGTCAACAAGAGCAAGTTTTGTCTGAGAGAGGTGAAATATCTCGGATACATTGTCGGAGAAGGAGGCTTGTAAACTGATCCCAACAAAGTTTCAGCCATCGTCGATTACCCTTCGCCTAAGTCCGCACGTCAAGTACGACGCTTCCTTGGTATGGCAGGCTGGTATCGACGATTCGTTCCCAACTTTGCTGCTACTGTTTCACCAATTTCAGACACTCTAAAGAAGTCCAACCAGTTTGCTTGGACTACAGAGGCACAAACTTCCTTCCTGTTAGTGAAAGACTTGTTGACGAAAGCCCCCTTATTAATCAATCCTGATTTTAAGAGGCCTTTCGTAATTCAATGCGACGCCAGTAAGTCAGGTGTGGGTAGCGTTCTCTTCCAAGAAAACGACGACGGATCGGAATCTCCAGTGGCGTATATGTCACAGAAGCTCACTTCCGCTCAACGCAACTACAGCGTAACCGAACTCGAGTGTTATGCAGCTGTGTTGAGCGTGAAAAAATTTCGAGCCTATGTAGAAGGGACTGCGTTCAAAATCATTACGGATCACGCAAGTCTCAAATGGCTCATGTCGCAGAAAGACCTGCAAGGACGGTTGGCAAGATGGAGTTTAAAACTCCAAGGTTACGACTTCACAATCGAACACCGACGAGGGAGCCTGAACGTTGTACCCGACGCTCTCTCTCGTGTATATGAAGAGGGATTAAATGCGCTGATCGACGTGGCACCGATAGTGGACATGGACTCTACAGAATTTTCTGGAACAGAATATAAAGAGTTAATGTCCACTGTCGTTGCTAACGCCGACCGGCTTCCCGACGTATGCGTGAGGGACGGTTTCGTGTATAAGCGAACAGAGCCTCACAACGGTGACCCGATTGCTGAAGACAGAGCCTGGAAGTTGTGGATTCCATCGAGTCTTACGTCAGCTGCGATTGCTCAGGCGCACGAGGCAGATACCACAGTCCATGGTGGTTATGCCAAAACGCTAGAGCGAGTCAGGCGATTTTTGTACTGGCCCGGAATGGCTTCACAAGTACGCACCTACGTTCTGGCGTGCGATACTTGTAAAGAGACAAAGTCCCCGAACAGACCTCTACGAGCGCCAATGGGAGGACCTTTCCAGACAGATCAGCCATTCCAGCACCTTTACATCGACGTGCTTGGACCATATCCGCGTACCAAACGGGGTAAGATCGCTTTCTTGACCGTCTTGGATCACCTTACCAAATTTCCCCTGTTACATCCTTTGGGGCGGATCACTGCTGAAGAGATCACTAACTACTTGGAGGGGCAGGTTTTCCACACGTTTGGAACACCCGAGACGATCTTCTCCGATAACGGCTCTCAATTTAGGTCGAATGTGTTAAACACCATGCTGAACAAATACGGAGTTAAACACCTGTACACCCCGAGCTACTCACCGCAAGCGAATGCTTCGGAGCGTGTCAATCAGTCCATCCTGGCCGGAATTCTAGAATTCATCACTGATGACCAAACACGATGGGATGAGAGTTTAAGCAAAATTGGATGTGCTCTTCGTAGCTCACTCCACCAAGCCACTGGATTTTCTCCTTATCAGGTTTTGTTTGGGAATCACATGATGTTGCACGGGAAGGACTACGAGCTGCTGAAGCATTTGCGAGCGTTGGGAGAGTCAAATGTACAGCTTCGACCTCGCGAGGGAATTCCTATCGTGAGGCAACTGGCCAGACGAAAATAAGGGTCGCACATAAGGACAGTAGCAGGCGTTATAATCTGCGTGCCGCTAGAACACAATTTTGTGTAGGTCAAGAAGTATTCCGAAGAAATTTTTCCTTGTCCACAGCCGCGCAGAATTATAAAGCCAAGCTGGCAAAGAAGTTCCTCAAGTGCAGAATTCGTCGTGTGCTAGGCAACTCACGATACGAATTGGAGGATCTAGGAGGCAAGCGTGTGGGGATTTACCACTCCAAGGATCTTAGGCAGTGATCCGAGGGGTACAACACATATTGCCCGGCACTCAGTCGTGCGCACGAGACTCCTGAACACGGCAACTTTTCTTAGTCGTTTCGGTGCTGAAAATCAACAGCGAACCGCCTATGTTGTTGAAGTTGCGCGACAAGCGACGCTGTAATTTTGCGTGGTGCTGTACCACCGTTATTGTGCTCTACGTACATAGAACCCAGCCTGTATACATAAAACACGGCCTGTGTGTATGGAGCGCAGTTACGATGCTATCAACCTGACCCTGTAACGACACGGAAACAGGAATGGAATTTTGAATGCCATAAATGGCCATGAAGTGGATGATTGGCGATCGAACGATGAACGATGAAAGTTGTGTGCGTGTGCGCGTGCTACTACCCGCTAAGAAACGAGACGGAGGAGGAAATTTTTTTGGACGGCATCGAGTTTACACCGAGAGTGAAAGGGAACAACGAGAGAAAAGGTTAACGCGATTCCCCGAGTCTGTACCGGTCGCGAAAAACAGAAAAACGGAAGGAAGACGCCAAAAATAAGCCGAGTTTCCGAATTTTTTGAATGGCTATCGAAAACAGAGAGAACATCGATCTCGTGGTCGTGTAGTTTATCCGAAATTCCGGCGAAACTCGCCTAAGATCTGTTTCCGTGGAATTTGTTTGATTTGTCTTAAATCATCGGTAGTTTGGTTCAAGAACGTCGTTTCGTTGGTTTATCGACGACTTAATCTGGTGCGAGGAAATAAAAAAAAAAAATAATAATTCGCAGGCATATCTACATATATTCAAAGTTCGGTGTCTCGCTGAAATTTCTTCGTAAATTTACGGGAACGATTCCCCAAATCGCGGCGGCTTTAGAATATAAAATTTTTAAAAAAATTCGGAATTTTGTCTGTGCTTTCTGGGGGGGGAGTGAGTTCCTTGTGTCGCGTCTTACGAAATTCAGTGATCGTAAATTCAATCCAAGTTCGAAGTGATCTAAATGCATAACGACAGGACGGAGATTTACCTCCATCCTTGCTCGACATGAATGATTGCCCGAGGCAGGTGGCGCGTTGTGAATTTGAAACGCAAAAAAATTTAAAACGCAAGAAAATCAATTAACGAATCTAAAATTTAAAACGCAAGAAAATCAATTAACGAATCTAAGTATATTTAAAATTTAAAACGCCAGAATGATATAACGAATCTAAGTATATTCAGAATTTAAAACGCAAGAAAATCAAATAACGAATCTAATGAATGAACGAATTTAGAATTTAAAACGCAAGAAAATCAATTAACGAATCTAAGTATATTTAAAATTTAAAACGCCAGAATGATATAACGAATCTAAGTATATTCAGAATTTAAAACGCAAGAAAATCAAATAACGAATCTAATGAATGAACGAATTTAGAATTTAAAACGCAAGAAAATCAATTAACGAATCTAAGTATATTTAAAATTTAAAACGCCAGAATGATATAACGAATCTAAGTATATTCAAAATTTGAAACGATAAAATAAATTAACGGATCTAAAATTTAAAACGCTAAAATAAATTAACGAATCTAAAAATTAAAACGCTAAAACGAATTAACTATTAATTATTATATAATATAAAAATGACTGACAAGGCCTAGACGGACGAACGAAATAATAAATGTCTAAAAATAAGCGCTAAATAATAAATGATTCGGAAATTGAAGGAGAATAAAACAAGAATGGGGTAAGTTCTTTTTGAATCTTATTTTTTTTTCTGCTATGTTTTTTTTTATTATATTTTTGCAGCACAGTTTTTTTTGTAGAATTTTTTTTTTTGCGCGTATTTTGGGAGGTTTTTCCTTTATTCTTTTTTTGATCTCGTCACTATGATGAAGGGCTAAGAAGGCCATTTTTGAAATGAACCCGAGCGTCTAGCTCCTTAGCCCCGAACCTTAACAAGGGGCCACGACGATGAAATGTTTTGAGGACAGTCGTGGCTGAGGTAGGGTGGGCAGAACAGGGCGCTAATAACACCAGAGCGCCCTGACAAATCGCGAAGCCGCGCCAATCCAACCGCTTCTTGGTCTTTCACGACCTGTTGGGAAAATAATCCCAATTTTGACAATTCCCTTGGATAAGTCGGCGCTGACAATTTTTGTTGTACAGGCCAAGGGTTTATGGTCGGAGTCGGAGCAAGTACCCCCCCCCCCCCCCACACTGCCGTAGCTAGTCCCGGCCGCCAGCAAGAGCGTCGCACCAGCAAAGACTCAGCCACCAATTCGGACTTAGGTGGAATTGGCCCTTCTGTCCCGAACCTTCCTTTTCCTTTCAATTATTTTGACTTTTTCAAGTCAAAATAATCCTTCCAAGGCCTCAAACACAACAAATGGCGCCCAACGTGGGGCTAGCCTAAGCTACTCTTCGAGCACAAAGCGTAGCCCATCAACACGCGCGAGCTCTGAAAAATTCCGTGCAAAAAGTTGGCGGGCAAAAGGACTTAATTTCGTTGGTCTGTGGCATCATTTTTCGCCTGAACGGCAACAGTCCAAGTGTTCAAGCTTTTCGAACTTCAACAGCAAGTCATCCTGAAAATCTTGTATGTGGTCAATGCGGAACGATCCTATTGACGAACCGTTTTGGCAACCTTTAGGCGCCATAGGATCCATCGGTTCCATAGGAAAGGGAAACATTGTCTGCATGCCGGATTGATGGATGTAAGTCGTGACATACTTAATTTTCCTGATTCATTCCACTGTTGTTTTGCAAGTACCCTTTTGAGTGCTGGGCATACCCTGTCTTGGCGGGCGTGTCGTCAGACAATTGGGACAAATACTTGTAAAATATTGGTGAGTTTGATGATAGGAAATTTCGTCGAAAATTTGCTAAGTACCTTTATTCCTTATCCTTCCTTTTAGAGTACCTTTTAAAGTAGATACTACTAACGTAGTATATAATTTTTTTGGTAATTAGATTTTAGTCTTTTGACGAACATTTAACGTAGATTTTGTTTTGTTGAATTTTGAGATATCTTGTTTTGCTAAATTTTCCCATTTTTCGTTTTTTTGCAATTTTATCGCGTTCCGGATTTTCCCGATGGAGCGAGGAAGATCAGGATCGGCTTCGCGATTTGTTCTGCACATGAGGGGAGGGGAAAAGGTTGCGAACACGTGAGGGTTAATTTTTTTTTTTTTTAAGTCAAATATACATACATTTTTTTTTTTTTCATTCGTTGAAGCATTCACACACTCTCATTCACACATTTATTCGGTCGTTCATTCGTTATTCATTTAGGAAATCATTGAATTATTCATTCGTTTCCTTATACCGCATTCAGTCATTCGACGCATATTTTTTTTTTTCAAACCAATCGTTCATTCGTTCAAACGTTGGATTTTTTTTTTTATACCTACTTATATACAAGTATTCATATAGTCGATCGTTTCCATACATACAATTACTCAATTTCAAGTTCAATAACGCATTTTCGTACAACCACTCGTCTAAATTATTTCCAGTCGAAATTGAATAGTCACTTACTCGTCATTTCACCACGCATTCATTGAGTCGTTTTTTAGGGGAAAAAAAAAGAAAAGAAGAATTTTTTTTAAAATTAAATTCATTCGTTTTAATTAAAAATTCATTCGCTTATACTAGATTTCACACTCGGCCAATCACAGTAATCATTCTATCCGATTCACTCAATACAACACACACAGTCATTCATTCGGTCACATACTCGAATATTCACGCACTTGTTCACCCATCTGGTCATTCGTCATTCACTCGGCATCCATTCGTATTTATTGCCTATATGCCTATATGCCTTTGGAACACTCTCCAACTAGGGAGGCGGAGGTGATCTGTACGCCGTGCATCATCAAGGTGGATCCGGACCAGGGCATGACCACCAAGTGTGGTCACCAGTTCCACAGAGACTGTTTAGAGCGGTGGATTGTGGACAATCACAACTGTCCGAACTGTCGTGGTCATTTGAGTCCGGCGGATTATTGGTCCACTCGGGGTGTGGAGGGTGCGACCGCTATATCCGGCGTGAGAACCAGAAGACAGACTCGCGAGGATGGCGCAAGGTCTCCAAGCGATGTAGTTTCTCCTGGCAGGTTAAATTTGGATTCTGCACTAGAGACTGCGGGTGGACGCACTCTCTACACTCCGGATGGGACAATCATCCAGGAGCGAGGCACGCAAGTGCTGAGCAATAGGCCATCAGATGTTCTGGGAAACGATCAGCAGAACAGGGTTAGGTGGGCGGGAATACACGATGCGCAAACACCCGAAGCAACACCAGCAGTTTCCGGGGGGGGGGGGGGGGGCGTTGTCTAATTAGGGAGTGAATGATATGATCAACATAATTCGTTCGGTCATCCGAGAAGAACGAGATCAAGGGCCCACTATGTCAAACACTCCTCAACCACCGCCTGTTATTCATCCCGCACAGCCGCCACAATTCTTGTCTAGCTCAAGCGTATCGACAGCGTACCAATTTCCGCCACCACTGTATCCGCCTATTCGACAACCACAACGTGAGCAAGTTCGGGACCGACAGACCCATGCGAACGCCCAAATGCCCATTCGCGATAACAACGGCTCGAATTATATTCACCACAACGCTGGTAGTTCGATTCGCCATTGGCGACTACGATTTAATGGAGATGGCCAGTCACTACGCGCCGAAGAGCTAATTTTCCGAGCGGAAGCATTGGCTTTGTCGGATTTGGGCGGGCGCATGGATTTGTTGGTCGCAAACTTCCATTTGCTGCTGAATAATTTGTACTGGTTATGGAGGCGAACCAACCCAGATTCGACGTGGTATTCGCTTAAAACCACCTTCCTGCAATACTGGGGCGACCGTAGCACCGATTTCGAAGTTCGGAAGCAAGCACCTAACGAGCCGTACCTGGTATTCGAGCAGGAGATGACCAGATTTCGGACCCAATTACGCACCCCGATTCCGGATTCAGAATTTTTTAAGCTGGTCAGCGGCAATCTCTTGGGCAGCATCCAACAGCTAATCTGCTTTCATGAGATCCGAGATCTGGCTCATCTTCGTGCTTTGGTGTCGAGATACGAAGAGGTCAGGAAGGCTAATCGCGTAGCAACCTGGCAACAGCCTCGTGTTCACGAACTGGAACCGCCGTTGGTTGCTACCGAAGACGTCGAAGAAACCGCCGACGTAGCTGGCATATCAACTCCACTGGTATGTTGGAATTGCCGGAAGGAGGGTCACGGATATCGAGACTGCGAAGAGACCCATAAAAAAATCTTCTGCTATGGTTGCGTAAAGGCAGACGTGATCACCCTAATTTTCCAACAACAAACACATCGCATGTCACGATATTGGCGAGAGAAACCGCTACTACCGAGCCGGCTGTTTCTAGATCTGAAGAAGACCCTATAATGAATGAAAATTCAAGACGACATTCCCGCCATCCTCTCAAGCCATACCATCTTCGGCTAAAAGAATATATGAGGGCTCGAGAGCGAAAAAAAGAAAGCGATTCTGTCAACCATCATTACCAATCCGTTGGACATACGTCCGTACGCCATAGTATCCTTGTACGGAGTGGACGTTGAAGGACTCCTAGATAGTGGGGCGAGCATCAGTTGCCTGGGGGCCAACGCTCTACAACGTCTCCATGATGCACAGGTCAATTATCGACCGGTCTGTCAAGAGGTGAAGACCGCTGATGGTGCAGCACAAAAGGTATTGGGTACAGTAACCACCGATATTACTTTTCGCGGTATTACCAAGCCTATCACGCTATACATAGTGCCGAGCCTGTCGCAGAAATTGTACCTGGTGGTAGATTTCTGGCGATCATTCCAACTAGCTCCTAGCATCATCAGCGCGGTCGATACTCCCGATACTGCATCGCAACTGATAGCTCCGGATGCCCACCATTTAACGCCCACAGATGTAAAGAGGTTGGAAATGGTAAAGTCCAAATTTCCATCATACGAAGTATACGGACTCGGTGTGACCAACGTCGAACAACACAGTATAGACGTTGGTGATGCAAGTCCCATCAAACAGCGACATTATCCTGTGTCTCCTGCGATCCAAAAACTCTTGTATGACGAGATCGATCGCATGAGAGCACTTGGCGTTATAGAGACCAGCCAGAGTGCATGGAGCTCGCCTGTGGTTCTCGTGAGGAAGCCAGGCAAGGTCAGGCTATGTTTGGACTCGCGCAAAGTCAATAGTGTGACGAAGAAGGTTGCCTATCCATTACCACACATTGATGGTATCTTAAGTCGTTTGCCGCGAGCCAATTTTATTACTAGCCTGGACCTCAAAAACGCCTTTTGGCAGATTCCTCTCGAGAACAAATCCAGGGAGTATACAGCGTTTACCATTCCTGGCCGGCCTCTATACCACTACACTCGCATGCCTTTTGGGTTTTGCAATGCGCCGCAAAGGATGTGTCGTTTGATGGACAAAGTCATCCTACCCGAGCTGAAGGAGCAGGTGTTCGTATATTTGGACGATCTGCTGTTGATTCCCGAGGATTTCGACTCACATTTGATGTTATTGGCAGAAGTCGCAGATTGTTTGCGAAAGGCTGGCCAAACAATTAACGTCAACAAGAGCAAGTTTTGTCTGAGAGAGGTGAAATATCTCGGATACATTGTCGGAGAAGGAGGCTTGTAAACTGATCCCAACAAAGTTTCAGCCATCGTCGATTACCCTTCGCCTAAGTCCGCACGTCAAGTACGACGCTTCCTTGGTATGGCAGGCTGGTATCGATGATTCGTTCCCAACTTTGCTGCTACTGTTTCACCAATTTCAGACACTCTAAAGAAGTCCAACCAGTTTGCTTGGACTACAGAGGCACAAACTTCCTTCCTGTTAGTGAAAGACTTGTTGACGAAAGCCCCCTTATTAATCAATCCTGATTTTAAGAGGCCTTTCGTAATTCAATGCGACGCCAGTAAGTCAGGTGTGGGTAGCGTTCTCTTCCAAGAAAACGACGACGGATCGGAATCTCCAGTGGCGTATATGTCACAGAAGCTCACTTCCGCTCAACGCAACTACAGCGTAACCGAACTCGAGTGTTATGCAGCTGTGTTGAGCGTGAAAAAATTTCGAGCCTATGTAGAAGGGACTGCGTTCAAAATCATTACGGATCACGCAAGTCTCAAATGGCTCATGTCGCAGAAAGACCTGCAAGGACGGTTGGCAAGATGGAGTTTAAAACTCCAAGGTTACGACTTCACAATCGAACACCGACGAGGGAGCCTGAACGTTGTACCCGACGCTCTCTCTCGTGTATATGAAGAGGGATTAAATGCGCTGATCGACGTGGCACCGATAGTGGACATGGACTCTACAGAATTTTCTGGAACAGAATATAAAGAGTTAATGTCCACTGTCGTTGCTAACGCCGACCGGCTTCCCGACGTATGCGTGAGGGACGGTTTCGTGTATAAGCGAACAGAGCCTCACAACGGTGACCCGATTGCTGAAGACAGAGCCTGGAAGTTGTGGATTCCATCGAGTCTTACGTCAGCAGCGATTGCTCAGGCGCACGAGGCAGATACCACAGTCCATGGTGGTTATGCCAAAACGCTAGAGCGAGTCAGGCGATTTTTGTACTGGCCCGGAATGGCTTCACAAGTACGCACCTACGTTCTGGTGTGCGATACTTGTAAAGAGACAAAGTCCCCGAACAGACCTCTACGAGCGCCAATGGGAGGACCTTTCCAGACAGATCAGCCATTCCAGCACCTTTACATCGACGTGCTTGGACCATATCCGCGTACCAAACGGGGTAAGATCGCTTTCTTGACCGTCTTGGATCACCTTACCAAATTTCCCCTGTTACATCCTTTGGGGCGGATCACTGCTGAAGAGATCACTAACTACTTGGAGGGGCAGGTTTTCCACACGTTTGGAACACCCGAGACGATCTTCTCCGATAACGGCTCTCAATTTAGGTCGAATGTGTTAAACACCATGCTGAACAAATACGGAGTTAAACACCTGTACACCCCGAGCTACTCACCGCAAGCGAATGCTTCGGAGCGTGTCAATCAGTCCATCCTGGCCGGAATTCTAGAATTCATCACTGATGACCAAACACGATGGGATGAGAGTTTAAGCAAAATTGGATGTGCTCTTCGTAGCTCACTCCACCAAGCCACTGGATTTTCTCCTTATCAGGTTTTGTTTGGGAATCACATGATGTTGCACGGGAAGGACTACGAGCTGCTGAAGCATTTGCGAGCGTTGGGAGAGTCAAATGTACAGCTTCGACCTTGCGAGGGAATTCCTATCGTGAGGCAACTGGCCAGACGAAAATAAGGGTCGCACATAAGGACAGTAGCAGGCGTTATAATCTGCGTGCCGCTAGAACACAATTTTGTGTAGGTCAAGAAGTATTCCGAAGAAATTTTTCCTTGTCCACAGCCGCGCAGAATTATAAAGCCAAGCTGGCAAAGAAGTTCCTCAAGTGCAGAATTCGTCGTGTGCTAGGCAACTCACGATACGAATTGGAGGATCTAGGAGGCAAGCGTGTGGGGATTTACCACTCCAAGGATCTTAGGCAGTGATCCGAGGGGTACAACACATATTGCCCGGCACTCAGTCGTGCGCACGAGACTCCTGAACACGGCAACTTTTCTTAGTCGTTTCGGGGCTGAAAATCAACAGCGAACCGCCTATGTTGTTGAAGTTGCGCGACAAGCGACGCTGTAATTTTGCGTGGTGCTGTACCACCGTTATTGTGCTCTACGTACATAGAACCCAGCCTGTATACATAAAACACGGCCTGTGTGTATGGACCGCAGTTACGATGCTATCAACCTGACCCTGTAACGACACGGAAACAGGAATGGAATTTTGAATGCCATAAATGGCCATGAAGTGGATGATTGGCGATCGAACGATGAACGATGAAAGTTGTGTGCGTGTGCGCGTGCTACTACCCGCTAAGAAACGAGACGGAGGAGGAAATTTTTTTGGACGGCATCGAGTTTACACCGAGAGTGAAAGGGAATAACGAGAGAAAAGGTTAACGCGATTCCCCGAGTCTGTACCGGTCGCGAAAAACAGAAAAACGGAAGGAAGACGCCAAAAATAAGCCGAGTTTCCGAATTTTTTGAATGGCTATCGAAAACAGAGAGAACATCGATCTCGTGGTCGTGTAGTTTATCCGAAATTCCGGCGAAACTCGCCTAAGATCTGTTTCCGTGGAATTTGTTTGATTTGTCTTAAATCATCGGTAGTTTGGTTCAAGAACGTCGTTTCGTTGGTTTATCGACGACTTAATCTGGTGCGAGGAAAGAAAAAAAAAAAATAATAATTCGCAGGCATATCTACATATATTCAAAGTTCGGTGTCTCCCTGAAATTTCTTCGTAAATTTACGGGAACGATTCCCCAAATCGCGGCGGCTTTAGAATATAAAATTTTTAAAAAAATTCGGAATTTTGTCTGTGCTTTCTGGGGGGGAGTGAGTTCCTTGTGTCGCGTCTTACGAAATTCAGTGATCGTAAATTCAATCCAAGTTCGAAGTGATCTAAATGCATAACGACAGGACGGAGATTTACCTCCATCCTTGCTCGACATGAATGATTGCCCGAGGCAGGTGGCGCGTTGTGAATTTGAAACGCAAAAAAATTTAAAACGCAAGAAAATCAATTAACGAATCTAAAATTTAAAACGCAAGAAAATCAATTAACGAATCTAAGTATATTTAAAATTTAAAACGCCAGAATGATATAACGAATCTAAGTATATTCAGAATTTAAAACGCAAGAAAATCAAATAACGAATCTAATGAATGAACGAATTTAGAATTTAAAACGCAAGAAAATCAATTAACGAATCTAAGTATATTTAAAATTTAAAACGCCAGAATGATATAACGAATCTAAGTATATTCAAAATTTGAAACGATAAAATAAATTAACGGATCTAAAATTTAAAACGCTAAAATAAATTAACGAATCTAAAAATTAAAACGCTAAAACGAATTAACTATTAATTATTATATAATATAAAAATGACTGACAAGGCCTAGACGGACGAACGAAATAATAAATGTCTAAAAATAAGCGCTAAATAATAAATGATTCGGAAATTGAAGGAGAATAAAACAAGAATGGGGTAAGTTCTTTTTGAATCTTATTTTTTTTTCTGCTATGTTTTTTTTTATTATATTTTTGCAGCACAGTTTTTTTTGTAGGATTTTTTTTTTGCGCGTATTTTGGGAGGTTTTTCCTTTATTCTTTTTTTGATCTCGTCACTATGATGAAGGGCTAAGAAGGCCATTTTTGAAATGAACCCGAGCGTCTAGCTCCTTAGCCCCGAACCTCAACAAGGGGCCACGACGATGAAATGTTTTGAGGACAATCGTGGCTGAGGTAGGGTGGGCAGAACAGGGCGCTAATAACACCAGAGCGCACTGACAAATCGCGAAGCCGCGCCAATCCAACCGCTTCTTGGTCTTTCACGACCTGTTGGGAAAACAATCCCAATTTTGACAATTCCCTTGGATAAGTCGGCGCTGACAATTTTTGTTGTACAGGCCAAGGGTTTATGGTCGGAGTCGGAGCAAGTACCCCCCCCCCCCCCACACTGCCGTAGCTAGTCCCGGCCGCCAGCAAGAGCGTCGCACCAGCAAAGACTCAGCCACCAATTCGGACTTAGGTGGAATTGGCCCTTCTGTCCCGAACCTTCCTTTTCCTTTCAATTATTTTGACTTTTTCAAGTCAAAATAATCCTTCCAAGGCCTCAAACACAACAAATGGCGCCCAACGTGGGGCTAGCCTAAGCTACGCTTCGAGCACAAAGCGTAGCCCATCAACACGCGCGAGCTCTGAAAAATTCCGTGCAAAAAGTTGGCGGGCAAAAGGACTTAATTTCGTTGGTCTGTGGCATCATTTTTCGCCTGAACGGCAACAGTCCAAGTGTTCAAGCTTTTCGAACTTCAACAGCAAGTCATCCTGAAAATCTTGTATGTGGTCAATGCGGAACGATCCTATTGACGAACCGTTTTGGCAACCTTTAGGCGCCATAGGATCCATCGGTTCCATAGGAAAGGGAAACATTGTCTGCATGCCGGATTGATGGATGTAAGTCGTGACATACTTAATTTTCCTGATTCATTCCACTGTTGTTTTGCAAGTACCCTTTTGAGTGCTGGGCATACCCTGTCTTGGCGGGCGTGTCGTCAGACAATTGGGACAAATACTTGTAAAATATTGGTGAGTTTGATGATAGGAAATTTCGTCGAAAATTTGCTAAGTACCTTTATTCCTTATCCTTCCTTTTAGAGTACCTTTTAAAGTAGATACTACTAACGTAGTATATAATTTTTTTGGTAATTAGATTTTAGTCTTTTGACGAACATTTAACGTAGATTTTGTTTTGTTGAATTTTGAGATATCTTGTTTTGCTAAATTTTCCCATTTTTTTTTCTTTTGCAATTTTATCGCGTTCCGGATTTTCCCGATGGAGCGAGGAAGATCAGGATCGGCTTCGCGATTTGTTCTGCACATGAGGGGAGGGGAAAAGGTTGCGAACACGAGTTAGATACTTGGTATCTATCGTTGCCAAAAATAAAAGAGTTGGTTTTATTTTTGGGAGACTTTTATTGGTTAGATGATTCCTGAATGAATTCCAAATTAAGACTAATCTTAGCTTTCTATCTTACTTATTAAGAAGGCTCGGTCCACTAACAATTCTTGTGGCCGTTACATTCCTTATCTTTTGCTGACGGATGCGTCTGCAATTATTCTTAAAATGATTGGTATGCATATTTTGGGTCCAGCTAATGAAATATTATCTGGTCCAATATAGTTATTATTATTATGTCTTATCTTTATTGTCAAGCTTATCTTAACTATGGTCAGCTTGGTGAGTCATATCATTGGATAGAGTTCTTGTGGGGGTGTATATGTGACTCCTCCCTCCTTAAGTTTAAGGTCGTCCTCGATCTTTACATTTTCAATATATATTTTTATATTTTTTCTTTTCTTTATTATAATGAGTATTATTATTACAATAACAGTTATTGCAATAATTAGAATTGAACTCGATATGCCAGCTGTTATGTGAAATATGTTTTTTGCATGTATTTCTTGAATTTTTTCAATATTGTCTCTATGTTCAATTATGATGTCATGAAATGTAATGTTTTTATTATATTTTATTTCCTTGTCCAAATGGATTGAAAATTTTTCTGTAAATGTTTCAAATTTATTCGTGAATTCTACCAAAAACAACGTATACCATATGTTATACAAACAAACAAACAAGGCAGACATTCACATGCAGATATACATAGACGGGATACCGGTTGCCAGAGCCATTCAAACAAAATATCTGACTTGGACACCGCACGTCACCAATATACGAAATAAAATTGCGCCGATGATAGAAGTCTTACGACGAAGTAATTTTCTACAGACACATATTAATTCAATTCTTTTATTCTACCAATTAAAACTTATGGACTTTTAATTTGGAGCCAAACGACTGAGTATAACATTGACAAAATCTCGGGTAAAGCCACACGATTTCACAATCCAACTCAGCGCTGATATTAAGCTATTAATTAGTGAACGGAACTGCCTAAGGCGTCAATGGCAGAGGACAAGAAATCGGGCCCTCAAGACATTAATCAATAAAACTAATAATCATATCAACGAGAAAATTCTCAAGGCCTGGAATGAAAAATGGAATCTCCTTTTGTCTCCGCTCCACAATGGAGCAAACAAAGTGTGGGAACTAAATAAACTATTTAAGAAAGGACGCTCTCCAATACCGCCTCTGAGCAACGGTAATACAGTTGCGTTCACAAACAAACCAAAAGATGATCTTCTCTCCGACACCTTTTCTGAAGCACACGTGCTGTCCCAAAATCCATGTACCACGACAAACGAAGCTTTGGTTAAGGATACTCTAAGGAACATCCCAACACTACCCCCAGACTTTATGCCTCAGGACCTTTCCAAACCGACTGAAGTTATGGTAATTATTCAATCCCTTAAAAACAGAAAAGCTCCCGGTAGCGACGGAGTCATCACACCTATGCTCAAAAACCTTCCTAAAGCCTTGATAGTCTACATCAACTTCATCTTCAACTGCTCTCTCAAGATTGGCTACTTCTCTCAAATTTGGAAAAAGGCAGTAATAATCCCCGTTCTCAAGCCAGGAAAAGATCCTACCCAATCTAAAAGCTATAGACCGATAAGCTTGCCACCAATTCTGGGGAAAATCTTCGAAAAAATAATTTTAATCCGAGTATCAAAGAAGCTGGAAAATACCCCGATTTCCCCGACTTCCAATTCGGGTTTCGACCAGGTCACTCGACTACCCACCAACTTCTCAGAGTTAAAACAATAGTGAGTAAGGCTCTGCAGACAAAACAATCAGCTGGCATGCTAGTTCTAGATATAGAGAAGGCCTTCGATTCCGTATGGCACGAAGGTCTTCTACATAAACTAGCAAGCTACTCTTTCCCAGGCTTCCTATGCAACATTATTCTGTCATTCCTCTCCAACAGATGTTTCATCAACGCCACCAAAACACAAGCCATGTTTTTCAGCAAACGAAGAGCCTCCCGGTTTATCCCAAACCCTTCCATCAGTATTGTTGGGGAAGTGATCCCTTGGTCACCCTCAATTAAATATCTTGGAATTCAATTTGATTAAACTTTAACTTTCCACAAGCATGCGAACCAAACAGTTTCAAAGGTATCAAAAAGTATCAGAACTCTTTACCCGCTAATAAACCGCAAATCTAACCTATCAAAAGAAAATAAGCTGCTATTATACAAAGTAGTAATGCAACCATCACTCATGTACGGTGCTCCAATTTGGAATAGTTGTGCTTCAATCCATAAGAAGAAGATACAAACTTTGCAAAACAAAATCTTAAAAATAATATTTAATAAACCATGGTATTACTCTACTCATAGGCTGCATACAGAAGCTGAAAGAGAGCCGGTGCACCAACTGGCGAAAAAAAACACGTAAATTTCCAATGTAGTCTTATTAATTGCAAAAACCCGCTCATATCTGCTATCCAATACTAGTTCTTAGACATAGAAATAGGATAGTTTTAATTTTAATTTTAGTTTCAATTCAAACGAGGTTTTTTTGAAATTTTGTCCTCTTACTTTAAGAAATGTGTTAAATCAGCTTCAGCTTCACACTTACAATAATATCTAAGATGAAAAGACAATTATGTCTGACCACTGTATCTGGTATATACGAAATTGTAACAACCAATGTATTTAAATAATTGTAACAAATTTTCTATCTATCTATCTAAATATTGGACAACTTATAAGACTGGAGCGAATAAAAATTATATATAAAATCAAACACCACCTTACAAAATCTTCAATCACTCTTATACACAACAACGACATACATCGCTTTAATACACGAAATGCTTCGGCCATACGACAAAAACATCTACCAAGGACTGATCGTCTAAGAAATGATCCGATCTATGAATCAATAATTGAATTTAACTCACTACCAATCGAAATTCGACACGCAAAAAATATATTGGAACTAAAAAAATTAGCGAAGAAATTTATCCAACAAGACGACACATAAGTGGATGCTCTTAATTTCTAATAATCTGGTAGATAATTGCAGCGAACTCCGTTCGACACGCAGCATAGCTGTGTGAACTTGAACATGCTCCTTAAATTCTTCCCCAAATTCAACAGCAACTAGTTCTCCCTCGATATTCAAACTCATGGACATCCATCAGCACCCGCGCCACGAATATGATATGATTAAGGATTGTCAATCTCTCTCTCTCTCCGGTCTTTAAGATTATAGTCTTATTTTTACTCTTCTTTTTTTTAAATTATATTCTTCTATTTAATTTTTTTTTTACTATTCTCTTTCCTTTCTTTTTAATATTGCTTTAAACTATAATTTCTTATTTTTCTACTATGCTTTTTCTATATGTATTTTCACAGTTTTTTTTTTCTTTAAAAATTACTTTGAATTATGTTTTACTTAATTTTCTATTTTTGCTTCCCTTATACCAGCTGTCAGCTGTCTGGGAGCAAGCTTGTAATTAATTATGAATTAAATAAATAAATATATTATTATTATTAAAAAGTTTTGACGAATTTTCAGAAGAGTTCCTAAATTCCTTATCCTTCCTTTTAGAGTTCCCTTTTAAAGTAGATTACATTTTTTTGAAATAAAGTAAAGTTTTTTTTTGCGTAATTAAATTTTTTTTGGTAAGTCTTCGGACGAAATTTAGAACTTAGATTTTTTTTTCTTGCTGTTTATTTTGAGTTTTTTTTCGTTGTTAAGTTTTCCCATTTTTTTTTGTTGTTGCATTTTTGTTCGCGTTTCCGATTTCCCGATGGGTCTGAGAAGACAGGGATCGGCTTCGTGACTTGTCTGCAATGGAGGGGATGTGAAGGGATAGTTGCTTGTGAGGGTTAATTTTTTTGTGATATTCAAGTACAAATTACGAATTCAACGCCTTACCCAAAAATATCCAAATGGCAAAGACTGTGTTTCAATTTAAACACCTGGCAAAAACGCATATTCCACTTCGAGACTAGCAATCGGTGTTATAGTATAGTAGTATTACAATTGTGAGGACCTGGAGGAAGAAAAATGAAAAGAATGAAGATTTGGGAGAATGGTGGTGGCTTGTGTTGTTGTTGCATGAATTGCGTATTTTTAGATTTCAATTCGTAAATTTACTGTTTTTTCCTTTTTTTTTAAATTTTAACTCACCCATCACTTCTATTTGTTAGTGTTCTGAGTTAACTCTATTTTCATTTATTAACTTTTTATTTTATTTATTTTATTTTGCTTCATTGCATATTGAGATATCCCGGTACTATCCCTTATACCAGTGCAAGAGTACTGACTGGGAAGTACCCTAGGATTAACTTTAATAACTTATACAGTGAGCCTATGGTGGCGCACATGCATGAGTGCGTTGTCACGGTGAACATTTTTCCGGCTCATTGAGAAAGTGTGCCCAAATGGGGACTTCTTACCAACCTGTTGGGTTGGGAAGGAATTGCCATTTTGCATGAAGGGGTTAAATCAAGTATAAGTATTAAGAAAAAAAAAAAAAAAAACCATATACTCTAGTATTATCGTTCATATCATTTTTTTTTTACAATCATATTTTCAATTGGTTGTTCAATCACCTGATCCAATTGTTCAATTGATCAATTTTTACACTGTTTTTTTTAGTTATATATTCATTTGTACTATCATCTAGACAATCGTTCAAGTAACTAAATATTGACTCGTTCGTTAAGTATCCGAAATTTTACTTTATTAGTAATAATACAGTATTGTTATTGATTTTCAAAAAAAAAAAATTTGCTACCCTCAAAATTTTTTTGTGTACATTTCATGACTAGTAGACACGAAAAAATCTGCCAAAAGTCTGGGCGCAACTGTATTATTTTTCCGGCAGAAGTTCAGAACGCGTTCAATTCGGAGATGCGGTGTATAATTCTATGTGACTGAAAACCTAACAAAAAGTTCGGGAAGCGGTTAGAAAAGGGTGTAACATATGAATTAAATAATTGGGTCATATTCCGGGATGCGGTCTAGAGGTTGAAAAAAACTAAACTTAAAAATAGGTGATTATTAAACAAGCCTGGGAAGTGAAAAGATATTCGATATCTGATCAGACCTGAGAAACATGGTGGAATTCATGAAAAAGTATACAACCAGTTTACACCCTCTTAGGGGTCGAATTTCAAAAAATCTTGAAAACACTTTCTAGGTATTCACATGAAGAATCCGTAGAAATGAATGAAATAAAAATGAACTCAATATTTCGAAAGACCTAGTAGATATAACGAAAATCGTGAAAATATATGCATTTTATACTAACCGATATTTTTTTTTGCCCCCCCCCCCCCCTTCTGAACGCCAATGAATATTCAAATTTTTTTTTATCAGAATTACTTTTCTAGTTAATTTACATATACGTACCGAGTTTCAACTTAACAGCATAAGCCGTTCTAAAGTTAGGAAAAACACCCCCCACCACCGTACCATACTACCCCTAAAAAAAATTTTATTTTTCCACCATGCCACTACTATAGCTCTATCTAAATACCAAATCTCAGCTTCCTATCATTATAGATTCTTAAGATATAAGCATCGAAACTTTTTCTTTCTCACCCTTCCCCACCCCCACCCTCTACACCCACACCCCCAAACTTTTTTTCCCTACTAGGGTTCTATTAGGCCTACTTCTGGTAAAAATTTGAAGCAACCATCTTACACTGTTATTGAGATATGAAACGTGTTGTTTTTGAAAAATTCTTATCCCCTTCACTTACGTACTCCCCCGCCCCCTTCAAAGATTTTACTGTGAGCAATCTTTATTTATCAAGCTTTGTATCCAAACCGAATTTTATTTTTCTGGTGCCACTGGTTTGGGAGATATTGTAATGTTAAGTATTTCAACCCCCACCCCCGTACGTCACTACCCCCACCCAAAAATTTTGTTTCAATCTATTCTCCTAGTATAACTACAGATATTTGTTAAGTTTTAATTGCTTGCTATTAACGGTTTAGGAGATATGGATTTTAGAATGTGTCGATCTCGACTTTTTTGCGTTTCGGACGCATTGCTTCCCCCTCCACTCCCACACCCCTTCACCCATATCTGTTTTCTTTTTTGCAAATGGGTCCATTTTCACAGCTCTATAGAAATTCTAAGTTTCAGCCTCCTAACACAAGCGGTTCCTGAGATCTAGAAACCTAAATTTTTCGTCTAAAACGCTTACCCCGCCTTCCCCCTTACACCTCCTCCCCTGAAAATAATGTCAATTCAAGGGGTCCACCAAGTCTATTCTTAGAAAAAATTTTAATTTAATAGCTCCACTGGTTTGAGAGCTACGAGCCTTCAAAGATTTTGGGGCGGTCGACGTACAGCGTACAGACGGAGTGAAAATCTTTATTGCTTTTTTCGCGTCTACTAGTCATGAAACGTGGACAAAAAAATTTTGAGGCCAGGAAATTTTTTTTTTTTTAAAGTCGATAGCAATACTGTATTATAAATAATACAGTAAAAGCAATAAAAATTTTCACTCCGTCTGGCCGCCGTACGCCGTCCGCCAAAATCCTTTGAAGGCTCGTAGCTTTCAAACCAGTTGAGCAATTAAATTTAATTTTTTTCTAGGAATAGACTGGGTAGACCCCTTGAATTGACATTATTTGCAGGGTTGCGGGTGTGAGGGGGAAGGTGGGGTAAGCGTTTTAGACGAAAAATTTTGTTTTCTAGATCTCAGCAACCGCTTATGTTAGGAGACTGAAACTTGAAATTTCTATAAAGCTTTGATAGTGGACCCATTTGCAAAAAAATTGATGATATGGGTGAAGGGGTGTGAAAGTGGAGGGGGAAGCAATGCGTCCGAAACGCAAAAAAGTGGAGATCGACACATTCTAAAATCTATATCTCCTAAACCGTTAATAGCAAGCAATTAAAACTTAACAAATATCTGTAGTTATACTAGGAGAGTAGATTGAAACAAAATTTTTGGGTGGGGTAGTGACGTACGGGGTGAAATACTTAACATTACGATATCTCCCAAACCAGAGGCACCAAAAAAACAAAATTCGGTTTTGATATAAAGCTTGATAAATAAAGATTGCTCAAAGTAAAATCTTTGAAGGGGGCGGGGGAGTACGTAAGTAAAAGGGATAAGAATTTTTCAAAAATAACACGTTTCATATCTCAATAGCAGTGCAAGATGGATGCTTCAAATTTTTACTAGAAGTAGGCCTAATAGAACCCTAGTAGGGAAAAAATTTGGGGGTGTGGGTGTAGAGGGTGAGGGTGGGGAAGGGTGAGAAAGAAAAAGTTCCGATGCTTATATCTTAAGAATCTATAATGATAGGAAGCTGAAACTTGGTATTTAGATAGTGCTATAGTTGTGGCATGGTGGAAAAATAAATTTTTTTTTAGGGGTAGTATGGTACGGTGGTGGGGGGTGTTTTTCCTAACTTTAGAACGGCTTATGCTAGGAAGTTGAAACTCGGTACGTATTTGTAAATTAACCAGAAAAGTAATTCTGATAAAAAAAAATCGAATATTCATTGGCGTTCAGAAGGGGGGGGGGGGGCAAAAAAAGTATCAGTATATATAAAATGCATATATTTTCACGATTTTCGTTATATCTACTAGGTCTTTCAAAATATTGAATTCATTTTTATTCTACGGATTTTTCATATGAATATCTAGAATGTGTTTTCAAGATTTTTTGAAATTCGACCCCTAAGAGGGTGTAAACTGGTTGTATACTTTCTCATGAATTCCACCATGTTTCTCAGGTCAGATCAGATATCGAATATCTTTTCACTTCCCCAGGCTTGTTTAATAATCACCTATTTTTAAGTTTAGTTTTCTTCAACCTCTAGACCGCATTCCGGAATATGACCCAATTATTTAATTCATATGTTACACCCTTTTCTAACCGCTTTTTGTTAGGTTTTCAGTCATAGTAACATATGCCGCATCCCCGAATAAACCACGTTCCGAACTTCTGCCGGAAAAATAATAAAGTTGCGCCCAGACTGTTGGCAGATTTTTTTTTTTTATCTTACACTTTCATTCGTTCAATTAATACACGCATACAATTATTCGCTAATCAATCGTTAACATTTTTTCTTCGCACGTTCACTCGATTCATTCGGTTTATTTATTTTCGTTAAGACACGAATTCGTTTATTCATCTAGGTGATAAATACGTATATTCGTTTAATCGTTATTTTGTACATACATTCACTCGTTCAGTCATTCAATCGTTCGGTCACTCGTTTGTTCGTTCAGTTACTCACTCACTTGCTCAGTTGCTCGCTTAGTCGTTCCATTTTCTTTTCGGTTAATTATTCATTAATTTTTTTTTAATCATGCCACTCACACATTCGCCTGCGAGATCGGATGACGGTATTTGCACGGCATGCCAGAGGACAGTGGAGTCCGTGCGTGAGGCCCGAACCAAATGTTTTCACGTTGGACATTTGGGCTGCCTAGAATCGTGGGTTTGGCAGAACAACAGCTGTCCAAACTGCAGACAGCACCTTGGGCCGCAAGATTTTTGGTTGGCTCAAGGCGTGGAGGGCGCGACTGCCAGACAAGGAGCTGTGACTCGCAGTCAAAACAGGTCACTGGCTTCTAGGTCTTTGAGAGGTGGAATTTCGCCCAGAGGGTTAAATTTAGATTTTTCACCGTGGACAGTCGGTAGTTGAGATCTCGGTGCCTTGGACGAATCAGTAGTCCAGGAACAAGGGGAGCCGTCACAACGCGCGATTTTGGGCAGCTCAGTCAACGAGGGAGTTGGTGAGCGGCCTCGTCAGTCCAATGTGAACGAGCACCGGGCTCATTTTAAGGAGACGGTGGACGTGCATGTACCTCCGGTAAGTTCGTCAAATGCACTGGATGTGGGAGATTTGGTGCAGCTGATTAGAACAGTTACGGGAGGAATTAGCGTCCAATGGAAGTGGAGAGGATACCAGCCGTTAGGGAGGAATTAACTCAGGAGGAAGGAGTGCGGGTTCTCGACTTATTTGAGCACGGCAGTTGACGGTCGTGGAAGCGACGGTCCTACTAACAGACACCGCAACCCTGACATTCCAATGAGACATTGGGGTTGAGGTTCACTGGGGACAGTCAGTCGTTGCGAGCGGAAGAACTATTCTTCAGGGCCGAGGCTCTCACGACTGGTAACTTGAGTGGTCAAGTGGATCTTCTGGCCGAGAATTTTCACCTGTTGTTGGAGGGTCGTCCTAAACAATGGTATTGGTTGTGGAGGCGCTCCAACCCAGCCACTTCCTGGGTTGTTTTGAATCCAGCCTTTTTACAGGCTTGGGGTGAGCGCAGTTCCGACTGGGAAGTGCGTAAGCAGATGTTGGGGCAACGTCAGGCACCCAATGAACCGTTCTTGGACATGACAGGACATGACGGAGCTCCGCACATTGCTGCGCACTCCCATGCTGGAGGGCGAATTCGTGGACTTGGTGCGCGGGAATTTGCTGGCGAGTACGCAACAGCAAATGTGCTTTTACGAGGTTAACAACATGGCTCAGTTGCGCCATCTTGTAAGCCGCGTGGAAGAAGTGCGGAAGGCTACGCGAGCGAATTCCTGGCAGCAGGGAAGGGTTCGCGAGGTCGACGAACCCCAAGCGGAAGCCTCGATAGAGCCCGAGTTAGACGAGGTGGCCGGTTTATCAAACAAAGTGACCTGTTGGAATTGCTGCATAGATGGTCATGGTTACCATGAATGTGTGGAAGCCCCGTAAGGTATTTTTTGCTATGGATGTGGGCGGGTTGACGTGTTGAAACCCAATTGCATCCATTGCAAGTCGGGAAACTTCCGCAGGGACGGAAGGGTGGCGGGTTCCTCCCGTCCAGGTCCTCACACCTACCCTTCGAACACCGTAATTACCCACCAACCAAGCAATTGAACAGACAATTTCCAATCCCCATTTGATCCTAATCTCCCCAATAAAAACATTACACCCTATTTTACTACTCCTTTAAAGACCCCTCTTAATTTTGACACAATTTCACCCCATTTTTCAAAACCTTTTAACGTAAATTCACCGCCACCTAAAATCTTAACCACTCTTAACCCTCGCATCACGATTCTGCAGGAGAGAACAGACGGTGATGCCAAACCATTTACTTCTCAGCCTGGAGGGTTATGTAATAATAGTTCGAGACGTAACGCTCCCCATCCTCACAAACCATATCACCTTCGGTTGAAGGAATATATGGAGGCGCGAGAGCGAATTTTCAGCTGATGGTGTTGCGCAGAAGGTAGTGGGTACGGTGATCGGTAATATTACTTTTCGCGACATCACCAAGGCCATTACTTTATATATATCGTACCGAGCTTATTGCAGGAACTGTACCTAAGGGTAGATTTCTGGCGATCGTTTAATCTGGCTCCCAGCATCATTAGTTCGGTCGAAACTGCCGAAACTGCATCGCAGCTCATTGCTCCGATTGCACTTGGCGTAATAGAGGTCAGTCAGAGTGCTTGGAGCTCGCCTGTAGTTCTCGTGAGGAAACCAGGCAAGGTTCGGTTGTGTTTGGACTCGCGCAAGGTCAATAGTGTGACGAAGAAAGATGCTTATCCGCTTCCACACATTGATAGCATTTTAAGCCGCTTGCCGAGAGCCAATTTTATCACCAGCCTTGACTTGAAAGTCGCCTTTTGGCAGATTCCTCTTGAGAACAAATCCAGAGAATACACTGTTTTAACAATCCCTGGGCGCCCTCTTTACCACTACATTCGCATGCCTTTTGGATTATGCAATGCGCCGCAAAGGATGTGTCGTTCGATGAACAAAGTTATTCCACCCGAGTTAAAGGAACAAGTATTTGTTTATTTGGACGATCTGTTGTTGATTTCTGAGGATTTCAGCTCACACTTGGTTTTACTGACTGAAGTCGCAGACTGTTTACGGAAGGCTGGCTTGACCATCAATGTCGGCAAAAGTAAGTTTTGTCTGAGAGAGGTAATGTATCTCGGGTTCATCGTTGGTGACGGAGGATTGAGAACAGACCCTATCCTCGAACGAAGGGAGGAAATCGCGATCTTAACTATTCTGGACCATCATTTCAAATTTCCACTTCTACATCCACTAGAGCGAATGACGGCTGAAAAAATCACCACTTACTTAGAGTGGCAGGTCTTCCATACGTTTGGAACAACAGAGACGATTCTCTCCGATAATGGCTTACAACTCAGGTCAAATATGCTTAACTCCATGTTATCCAAATATGGAGTGAGACACTTGTACACCCCGAGCTATTCACCGCAAGCAAATGCTTTGGAACGGATCAATCAGTCCATCCTGACCGGACTACGAGCTTTCATTAATGATGACCAGAGACGATGGGATGAAAGCCTAAGCAAAATTGGTTGTGCACTTCGGAGCTCAATCCATCAAGCCACTGGGTTTTCTCCTCTTCAGGTTTTGTTTGGCAATCACATGATGTTGCACGGGAAGGATTATGAACTGCTGAAGCGTTTGCAAGCGCTGGGAAAGTCAGATGTACAGTTACGACCTGGGGAAGAAATTCCTTTCAGTTGGCACAGGCGAAAATAATGGCCGTACATGAGGACAGTAGCAGGCGTTATAATCTGCGCTCGACTCAAACACATTTTTGTGTAGGACTGGAAACATTCAGAAGAAACTTTTCTGTGTCCACAGCGGCGCAGAATTATAGTGCTAAGCTGGCGAAGGAGTTCCTCAAGTGCAGGATTCGTAATGTGCTTGGTAACTCGCGATATGAATTGGAGGATTTAGGTGGTAAGCGTATTGGAATTTACCACTCTAAGGATCTGAAGCGGTGATTTGGTGGAGAAAAGTGCCTGGCTCTTAGTCGTGCGCACGAGACTCAAGAACACCCGGGTTCCTGGTTTTTTTTTTAGACTGTTCGGCGTTGAAGGCCAATGGCGATCAGTCTAAGGGTACTGGGTCGCCCGTGTGAGTGTTATGAATTTTGAATTTTAAAACTGAATGAGTAGACTGTTCAGTATTGATACTGTGAGGAGTTGAGGATTTTTTTTGAATTTTATAAACGGAGTGAGTAGGCGAAGAATGAAAAAAAAAAGGTTTTTTGTTTGAAAAAAGAAAGAAAGGTCGCACGTTTTTCGGGTCAGGAATTTTGATCAACAATTTAGATCAACAATTTAAAAGATTTTTTTTTCCGTGTGGGAATTTCCGAACTGATTGAGATTAAGTTTAATCTACTCGACGGTCGAGGAACGTGTGACTAGTGTTTCGGAGAAATTGTTGTTTTATTTTCGGTGTTTTGATGATTGTTCAATTCCTTTGTGGAAAACCTTTCGGGACCGGATTTTACCGAACGTTTTGGGTCAGCTTCACGGACCTCCCCTGAATAGTTTCGCTGGCCGAATTGGAAGTTGCGTCGCCAAAATTGGTCGTAGTTTTTTTAATCAAGAAAAAAAAAGAGAATTCAACATTATTATAAAATGAAAAAAACATATATATATAAAAAAAAAGAAAAAAATTATAATAAAATAAAATTACTAAGAAATGACATGACAGGACCCGACGAAGACTGAAATTTAAAAAAAAAAAGAAATATAGTAATAAAAAAATTTCAAGTAAAGTGATTTGACTGAAAGAGAGATTTTAAATGGTGAGTTTTCTTTTGGTTATTTTGATGGTTAATTTTGTGTGCTATTGTTTTTTTGTTTTCTTTTCGTTTTACCGAATTATTGGTTTAGGGAGTTTGATAATTTTTCTTAAAAATGTTTAAAGGCTAGGAGAGCAATAGTATAATGGACCCTCGCGAGTAAGTTTTCCTTACCCTGAACCTCTATATGAGGCCACGACGCGAACATTTTTAGGAAAGTCGTGGCTGAAGCAGGGTGGGCAGACAGGGCGCTACAACACCAGAGCGCCCTGACAAGTGATGAAGTCGCGCCATCCAAAGCATCTCGGTCTCTCGGGGAAAGATATCCCAAATTTTAACCCCCTGGATAAGTCGACGTGATTCATTTTTGTTGTACAGGCCTAGGGTTAATGGCCTGACGTGAGAGCAAGTATACCCCCACACTGCCGTAGCTAGTCCCGGCGGCCTGCAAGCGCGTCGCTCCAGCTCTAACGTCAGCCACCAATTCGGACGTAGGCGGAATTGACCCATTGTTTCCCGTACCTTACCTTTCCCTTCGAATATTTTGACTTTTTCATGTCGAAATATTGACTCCAAGGCCTCCGTTCCCAACAAATCCACGATCAGAAAATATTATCCTCAATTACAAAAAAACTAACTGGAACTTATTTCGAAAGTGGATAACGAGAGCTTACTCTGAAGAAATTTTAGAAAAAAAAGAACTCAGGACCCCCAATGATAGGAAACTTACAGACTTGGAGATAGAACACTATCTTCAAATACTAGAAAATCTCACGATTGCCACAATAGACCGCACCGTTCCTAAGCGTATAAACCGTAATACCCTTGATAACTACGAAAATCCTTTCATTAGAAAATTGCAAAAACTAAAAAGCCACCTTCTCACGCGGATTAATAACACCTATCGTAGATTTTCAAACCATAATAACCCTAAATCAAAACTTAAAAATGTTAAAACTCTTATCCGCCAAAATTTCACGAATGAATCAAATAGACAATTGAGAGATGGTAAAGTTGGATAAGTGCCCCCTTGCGGAAAAATTACAAGTGTTGGACTGATATGAAATCTGATAGTTCAGTTTCTTATCGCTGCTTATTTTCATAACGGAAATATTTACGTCTCTCAATTGAGAGTAAACCGTGTGCTCTGGCGGCAAAAATTGAAAGTGGTAGACCGATATTTAATCTGAAATGTATGGTAGAACCTTACTACACTTAATAATTCACTATATTTTGCACGATATATACGTTATTTCACTTCCAAACCCGAGAATGAAGGTAACGTGACTTTTCTCATTTTTAGCGAAAATCTGATTGCTGATAAAATCCCTGACAACCAACTAATAGACTATTTTATTTCATTCGAATCACTTCAATTTTTATTCAAACGGAAATCGTCAGGCTTGGACGGAACCCCAAACTTAGTACTAGAAAATTTGCCAGATATAATTACTCGTGAATATGGCACCCTCTTTAACAACTTGTTAAATATTTGTCACTACCCCGAAAAATGGAAACGCGTGAAAACATTCTCTATCTTTAAGAAAGGGAAGATCCTTCAGATCCAAGAAGCTACAGACCCATTAGTCTCCTACCCAATATTAGCAAAGTGTTTGAATCCGTCCTCAACGACTCAATAAATTCACACATACGGCAGAATGATCTGATACCGAATTGCCAATTTGGCTTTCGAAATAGACATTCTACCATACATGCCATAACGAAGATCTCATCCGACATCCGCTGGCATTTTACGGTCTTATCTTCAAGTCAATTGAAAAAAAAATCCTTAAACATCTTATAAATATATGATTTATAATAAAAACCTTGTGCTAACAAACGTAAAAATTGTTACCACAAAGTCCTTAAATGTAAAGGAAGGACTCCAATAGAGAACAGTAACTGCACCCACCTTATTCGCGATCTACATTAGCGATCTTTTGGAAACATTTGGTTTTAATAAATCACCCAAGAGATCTATTGTAGCAGACGACCTAATAATATACACATCCCATTCTAAAGCGACCAAAACCCAATAGGAACTGCAGAAAATGTTTAACGACGTCCAATTCTACACGAACTCTTGGAAGATGAAAATTAATTCACAGAAATGAGAGACTATCCTATTCCGCACCACTTTAGCCCATGCTAATAGTATAGTAATAATAATTTGAAGCGCAATTGGAAGAAATTCCATATTGTAGTTGGGGAGGGAAGCCTCGAAAAAATTCCGTACAAAGCTTGTGTTAAATATCTAGGAGTAAACTTAGACCAACACTTGTACTTCAACCAACACTCTACTATACAGATTGTAAAGGCGCGTAACACATTCAAAAGTTCTAGTCGAATGTTTGTTGTTTTCAGCATAGCATCCCATGCTAGCCCCGGAACAGTATAATATTGGGGGGGATCCAGCTCATAGATTTCTTGACAAATTTTCCTAAAATTTCAAACACGTCTGTTAAAAGCAATACATACATCTGTTTTCAAATACAACTCTAAATAATCCCAAAGTGTTTTACAATTGAATTCTTTCCAAACTTTTTGCGCGTGTTCATAATCGTTTTCATTACACACACTATTTGTTAACTTGCTTGAAAAATTTTTCTCGTGGGGGTAAACAAAATTCATCCAATCGACTCCACGAATTTATGTATTCATAGGGAAATACACCCTTTCTTGTTAGCAGCTTAAATTTGCTTTCTTCACCGTATATTGAATGCACTGTCTCAAGTTTTTTTGTGGGTAAATATCTAACAAGCTCATCTAAACTAGAGTCACTTCATACGAACTAACACAAACATCCATTATCTTGAGTACGGAATATGTGTGTTTCATTTGAAACCAGTCCATTTGAAATTTTTTTTTTGCAGTTGTCTCGATTTTTTATTTTAAGGATCTCCACTAAAGTGGATAAACGCTGTACTTAGTTGACATTTCATGAGACATATCTCGATTTCGTGAAACGTCAATCAAAATCGATCTGCTACACGTATACACACTAAAACTATGCCATTTAAGAAACCTGAGATTTTTTAAATTCGCAGGTTTTTAGACTACTAAACTCGTGGGGTGGGATCCCTATCGAGCGCGTCCCCAGATGGCGGATAGGGGAACGGTCACGGATAGCTTCTTTAGCTCTGGTGGTTAAGGTTGAATAGTGAGCTTGCTCATGAATAAAACCTCGTGGACCAACCCACTTAATCCAGTGGTGTCATGACGTGCCGTGCCGAGGGACCAGTTGGCTGCTGAGTATCGAGCAGTCGCGAACGGCGTCCTGTGGGTGACCAGGCGAATACCCACAGTATCTTAGCCTTACCCGGACATGCCGGCTCTGTCGGGGTGGACCGTTTTTCCGAGCTTACTCGTGGGACCAATGAGCGATACAACAACAACAAAAAACACAAAAGATAAAAAAACACAAAAAACACAAAAACAGACGATAAAGTAGAGGACATTGACATTGATGTCGATGTCGGTAGCCTCAGTCTCGAGGACATCCCAGTGACCGATCTGTCAACGGCCATATCCGTAGTGGAATATGATGCCGAGACACCGGATTCACAAGGGGGTAATCGGGAGACCCAGGCTACAACGGTAGGGCAGGAGACCAGACTACCTGAGGCAGGAACTCGAGGGAAGCATCCGCTTCGCACGAAGCCTGGCTTGGGTAAAAAACACAAGTCACCGGCCCAACTAGCACTTCAGCACCTTCGGCACGCAAGATTCGTACTGGGGAAACTTGTTAGCAAGAACCCAAACGACTTCAATGCCAAAGAGCGGGAGAGGCACTCGTGGGCGACGAAAGTCGTTCGGAATGCGGAGGAATTCCAGAAGAATAAGGAGAAGCCAGGAACATCGGCCTCCTCTTCGTCGGAATCACCAATGATCCCACAACCAACGATTCCGAAGGGAATCACAACAGCACCGTCAAGCTCGACAATGAAGAGCGGCGGTACGCCCAAACCTAGCCACAAAGCGGACAAGACGGGAATCAGCCAAAAGGCGACCCGTACCGCTGTTACTAGGCAGAAGGCTACAACTGGACCAATCCCGAAAAGGATGAGGTCGGAGGATGACGACAATCAGGGTCCCTCCAAAAAACATAAAGAAACTTCCGTCAGTCAGAAGATCCCAGCCACATATCGTGACGCTGTAGCGGATAACCTGAAGGCGGCAGTAGTTGACCGGGGAAACCCGGAACTAAAAATCCCCGACGACCGTTGGACGATAGTATCTACGGAGTTCTTCAAGCGGGTTATAGGTATCTGTGAGGATCCTAACGCGAAGGCTCCGGTATACAGCGACAGCGGTCGGATACGGGGAATGCGAATCATTCGCTGCCAAGACCAGCATGCGCTGGCCTTCCTGAGGGCCGCAATCGCTACAATGGGGGAGCTTTGGGAAGGAGCTAAGCTCGAAGTCCTCCAGGGCGATCAGTTCCCGGAAGCGACAATAGGCCGGGTTTTTATTCCTGGACCTCCTATTCAGCCCGATCTGGTGCAAGTTGCTCTGCGGAGGCAAAACGCGAACATCCCGTCTGACGAGATATGCGTTGCCAAAGCGGAGAAAGCTGGACAGACGGGCCAAACTTTCATCCTCCACCTTGGCCCCGCTGCAGTCCGATATATCAAGGACAACTCGGACCGAGTGTCTTTTAGCCTCGGAACCGTCAAAGTAAAAATCCTTGATCGGAAGGAGCGGACTAAGGAGGAGAGGACTAACGATGACGCCCCTGGAACACAGGACGGCGAGGACATCGCGAAACGGAATCCTGGCCCATCGGGGATCCAGAAATAGATACCGAACAAACCCCCAATTAGCAGCATGGTGATGAAGATAGCTCAAATAAATCTCCACCATAGCAAAGCGGCCTCGGCCAATCTCTTAGCGCTTTTCGACGAAGAGCATATTGACATCGCGCTAATTCAGGAACCATGGATACACTGTGATCACTGTGGCGTGATCTCAATATATACACTACAGCAAGGACAACGGTAAAATTCCTGCATTCTTGCAAGGAAGTGCTTCCACCTCTTCTTTGTCCCGTCATATAGCTCTGGCGATCTTACGGTCACCAGATGCGAAAGGTATAGCTGCCTGGAACCATTCATTCTGACTTCTGCATACTTGTCCCACGACAATGACGCACCACCTTCCGGTGGAATTGGTTAAACTGGTAGATATGGCTACCGAAAAGAAACTCGACCTCATAGTGGGATCTGATGCGAATGCGCATCACACCCAATGGGGTAGTAGTAATACAAACGATAGAGGTGAGTCCCTTTTTCAATTTATTTTATTTTCCTCTCTGTTAATCTGTAATCGGGGTAATACCCCAACTTTTATGAATAGTATTAGATGAGAAGTTCTTGACCTAACCCTGGTATCTGACTCAGAGCGACTAAGGGTCGAGAATTGGAGGGTATCGGACAAGCCATCCCTTTCGGATCACTGTCTGATAACCTTCAACGTAGAATATCAAGTAACTCCCCCTAAACCATTCAGAAACCCCAAGAAAACAGATTGGAAAAAATTTACGAATTTAGTTAATGGACAACTGAGCACACGAAGCATGGACACAGTCCAAGACAGAGCAGAACTAGATACTGCGGTGGAGGAACTGACCTCTGTGCTGCGTGACGCATTCCAGAAAACTTGTCCAATCAGCAGACCTTTTACGAAAAGACTACCCGTCTGGTGGAATGCCGAGGTTAAGACCCGACGTGCAGAAGCTAGAAAACTCTTCAACAGAGCTAAATTTAGCGATTCTGCAGAAGACTGGCAGCGCTACAAACAGGGTCTTAAATGCCTCAAGAAGACTATTAGGCAAGCAAAGAAGTCGTCCTGGATGAACTTCTGCGAGTCAATAGAATCAACAAACGAATCGGCAAGATTGAGGAAGGTTCTTTCTAAAACTCCACCGATGAATACCTTCATCCAGGATGGCGGAGGGAACTGGACAGAATCTCCCGAGGGAACTTTAGAGCTTCTGATGACCACTCATTTCCCTGACTGTTCACCAGCTAGCAACACTGACTCTGTCAGCTACGAACATAGTCGAGAAGAAGGAAACCAAGACTTGTCCAACTCAATAATTGATACTGACAAAATAAGCTGGGCAATGGGATCCTTCTCTTTGTACAAATCACCAGAACCTGACGGAATTATACCTGCAATGCTGCAACACGCGGCAGATTCGGTAATCCCTCGGCTACTGGTGATCTTCACAAGCTGCATTAGACTCAACCATGTTCCATCGCAATGGAACATTCCGCGCAATCTACTGTCACAGTCACAACATGCCTATACAAAGGGCAAGTCTGTGGATACAGCCTTACATGATGTAGTGCTAACAATCGAAAAATCACTCTCATACAAGGAATATACTCTCGCCGCATTCCTTGATATAGAAGGCGCCTTCAATAATGTTCGTCTTTCGACTATTAAAAGCGCACTACTAACGATGGAAGTGGAACCCGAGATTTGCAATTGGCTTGACCAAATGCTACATAATAGAATCATTGAATCCGAACTGGGGCAATGTCTTATTACAAAGTCAGTCTCCAGAGGCACTCCGCAAGGAAGAGTGATCTCGCCCTTACTCTGGCTTCTCGTAGTCAACGAGATCCTTGTGGAACTTGAGAACCTCGGAATCAAGGCATGTGCATACGCCGATGACGTGGTCATACTTGTCTCAGGGAAACATTTACCGACAATTAGTAGTTTGATGGAGACAGCACTCAACAAACTACGAGAATGGGCCGGCAACTGCGGTCTAGGGGTTAATCCCTCTAAAACAGTGCTGGTCCTCTTCACGAAGAAGTACAAAATCCCAGTTTTTGCGTTACCAAAGATGGGAAGCGACGAGCTTCATCTTTCCGACAGCGCTAAATATCTTGGGGTTGTTCTAGACAAGAAACTTAGCTGGAAACTTAATCTGGAAGAACGCGTTAAAAAAGCGCATAACGCATTTTACGCCTGCAGAAAGTTGTTCGGTAATAAGTGGGGTCTACAACCAAAATTAGTACATTGGATGTACACAGCCATAGTAAGACCAATCCTAAGCTATGGTGCGATAGTGTGGTGGGAGGCGACTAGGAAGTCCACGTATCTTAGCAAGCTGACAAAAGTACAGCGCTTGGCATGCATTGGGGTCACTAGCGCCCTCAGAACCACACCCATGGCAGCACTGGAAACTATCCACCACCTGCTGCCAATGGACATGCACATCAAAAGCATGGCTGCAAAAGGCGCTCTTAGACTCAAAGAGTTAGGTTACTGGAGAACTAGACCTGCTGGTCACAGTACCATACTCAATGACTTCTTGGAGTGTGATACGAACAGAGAAACGGACTACATTGTGCCAGAATTAGATTTCAGTAGGGAATTTTCTGTTAAAATCCCACACAGGGTCGACTGGAATGTAGAACGAAACCTAGTCAACAGGACCATAATGGTATTTACCGACGGTTCGAAAATGATTTCTGGTACAGGCGCGGGGGAGTTCTCACAGGAACTCGATATTAATGAGTCCTTCAAGCTACCGGACCGTGCCAGTGTATTTCAAGCGGAAATCTTTGCAATACTTCAAGCCTGAAAAATTATTGAAGCAAAGGTGAATGCTACAGAAGACATCACTATTTGCATTGACAGCCAAGCAGCCATTAAGGCCCTTAACTCGAACTCAACACGATCAAAACTAGTTAGACAGTGTCGTGGTTTTCTTAACACCATCGGCACACGGCATAATATTACCCTCTGCTGGGTGCCAGGCCACTGTGGAATCCAGGGGAATGAGCAAGCTGATGAACTCGCTCGAGCAGGCTCTAGCCTAAGCTCACTAGTGATGGACCAGCTCATTGCTATTCCCAGCGGATCCATAAATCAGTCTATCGACTCACTATGCTTGCAGCGGGCAGGCAATAGATGGTCAAACCTAACTACATGCTCAATATCAAGAACTCTTTGGCCCGAATACCATAACGGGAAAAGCAAGTATATCCTGAGTCTGAGCAGGAAAGATGCTAGCACACTAATCGGAGTGCTCACAGGGCACTGCCTGATCGGTAGACATGCTAGACGACTGGGAGCCGACGCAAATGATCTTTGTCGTAGCTGCGGTGACCCAGAAGTGGAGGAGTCAATCTTTCACGTCCTATGTGAGTGTCCGGGCCCATCGAAAACGAGAAGACGGAACCTCGGCGCTTCTGACCTCGGTAATATCGATACAGGAAAGCTATGTAACATAGCAAACTTTATAAAATCCACAAAATGGTTTTAGGTTCCATGAGTTCTTCAAACTCAAACGGGGAGCACAATGGACGAATTATAACGTCTAAGTGAAGGAGGATGATAGCATCACCACCCCTTATACCATACCATACCATAGACTACTAAATATGTACCAAAAGTTGTCATTGTCCGTACTCATGATAATGGATGTTTGTGTTAGTTCTTATACAGTGACTCTAATCTAAACTACTATGCATGAATCTGATAGAATCTAAAAATCTTAATTCAATCGTTTTCGAATTATTAACTACAATTCTTTTTGACACAGAAATATATCGTTCTTTGTAATATATGTAAGTAATAATAAGGAAGGCTACTCAGTTAGATATGGTTGACTCAGATTCTTAATAGTATTATATCAAGAAAAACTAACTTCATCAAGTTCAGCCATTTGACTCTACCAGTCAGGTTCCTAATAGATGTACGGTGTGATAATAACAAGACCGACATTCTAATTGACTTAAACAGAGTAGCTCACATTAAATATTGTTTACTAATAAAGGCTATATATGTGACTCGGATTCTTAAGGTCAAAATAAAGGCTGACTTAATCAGGCTCAGCTGTTTGACTCAGGTTTCTAATAAATGTATGGTGTGATAATAACAAGACTAACTGACAGACATTCTAATTATCTTAAACAGAATAATTCATATTAAATATAGGTTATAATACTAATAAAGGCTGACTTAAGCAGGCTCAGCAAGATATGGTTGACTCAGATTTTAAGGAATAATACTAATAAAGATTGAGTTAATAAGGTTCAGCTAAATATGTTTAACTATAGCAATCAACAAGGCTAACTTAAACAGGCTGAACCTTTATCAGAGTAATCCATTCTAAATATATGTAGGTCAACTTAAACGTACTCAGTTAGATATCGTTGACTCGATTCTTAAGGTATAGTAATAATAAAGACAAAGTGAAACAGACTCAGCTAATTGTCTTTATCAGAGTATTTCATATTAAATATAGGTTATAATACTATACTAATAAAAACAGCCTCAGATAGATATCGTGGACTTTACTAAACTGATTCTTAATAAATGTAAGGTATAATACCAATGAAGGCTGATCAGCTAGATATGGTAGATTCAGTTTCTTAATAAATGTTAGGTATAATACTAACAAAGACTAACTTGATCAGGTTCAGCTATAAGTATATGTTTGATTCTATCAGTCAGGTTCCTAATAATAAAGGTTAACTAATACCCTAGATACACTGCTTGTATACAAATCATGATATCGTCAATATCACCAGTGTATCACCGAATAAAGCGCATATAGTACGTCAACGAGCTGATATTAACGAAGTATCCAAGCTCTTTCCTTGTATACAAATTCGATAGTTTGAGCTGATATAGCCTTCTTTTAGCCGATGCCGCCTGCCATCAGCGTCATCTGTTACTAAAATCAACTGAAATTTGAATGAATGACAGTTGCGGATTTTTATATTCCTCCAAAGTTAAATTTTTTTTTACAGTTTTTTAACTTTTTCGTGTGGTGTGATGGTCCACTTTGCACAAATCTTTATTATCAGTGAAAGTGCGTTTCGCCGGAACATCATAGTCACGAAAATCTAGCAGTCGAAGCTACGATTGATAGATACTGGAAATTTTGTCTTTGCTAAATGTCAAAGTATAACATGTATGGGCTGTGTATCATGCCATCTTGTGTAGCATATCATGATTTCAATATCATGATTTGTATACAAGCAGTGTATCTAAGATATTAGACAGCCTCAGCTATTTTGTCTTTTTTCAGAGTAATTAAATATAGGTTATAATACTAATAAAGGCTGCTCAGATACATATGGTTGACTCACATTCTTAAGCTATAATACTAATAAAGGCTGATTTAATGAGGTACAGCTAAATATGTTGAACTCTAGCAGTCAGGTTATGATAATAATAAAAAATTGAAAGATCTCACGATTTTGAACTATACGGTATAGCGAAATAAACTTTTTAACCACAAAAAATTCTAAACAAGCATTCCCCTTTTTTTCGTAAATGATAAATCCTCAAAATTCAAAACAATTGAGGCATATATGATATGATTAATTCGCATTGCTTAATTAATAATGCTTATTCTTATCAGTTCGTACTCTTACCAATTTTACTACAGCACCACCAGAATCTAAAAATACCTTTAGTATGTGTCTCCATTATCAACTTCATTATATGTAATTCAAAAACCACAAAAAAAAATCCAAAACAATTGAGACACTTTTTTTATCATATTGTATATGATTTATCCACATTGCTTAATTAGTACCACGTACTCTTATCAATCTTACTACAGCACCACAAGAATCTAAAAATACCTTTAACGTTTTAAAAACAATGGCCGCTATTCACAGTCGTGATAAAGTAGGCTTTAATTTAAAGCTGAAATTAGTGTCGTTTAACTAAAAATACTTTAAACGTATGCCTCTATTATCAAGGTCGATATACCAAGCGGTGGTGATACCCGTAAAATTCGTGTGTATGAGCGTAATTTCTCATGAGAAGGAGAAAGGTTGAAAATTGGTTTGTAGAGGAAGTGAGATGCAAGGGATTCAATTGTCAAACGAAAGAGACTGAAGAATAACAGTTTGTAGAGGAAGTGAGATGCAAGGGATTCAACTGTCAAGTTTCTTGTTGCTGATTGGTTAAAGGCTACTACCATTAAAACTTTCATCGCCTAACACAATCAAATGTCATTTCGGAATGTCTTGTTATCAGCCATTCCATATACTTCCATGCGATATACTTTAAGAACCAAAATTTTATATCTATGTATGTGTGTATTAATATTTCTAGCTATGTGTGTGTGTGTGTGAGTGCGAAGGGGAATCTCCAATTGATGACGTCATAAACACAAATTCAAAATAATTGAGGTGACGGGGAATCTCCAATTGATGACGTCACGAACAAAAATTCAAAACAATTGAGGTGACGTCATGAACACAAAATTCAAAACAATTGAGGCACTTTTCCACTATACATATATGATTAATCCACATTGCCTAATTAGTAACACGTACTCTTATCAACCTTACTATCAAGGTCATTATACTTAAAACCACAATTTTATATCTATGCTCACATGTATGTGTGTGTGTGTATATGTGCAACGCTATGCTTAATTCCTAATACCTACTCTTATCTAGAGTCACTGTATAAGAACTAACACAAACATTCATTATCATGAGTACGGACAATGACCACTTTTGGTACATATTTAGTAGCTAAAAACCTGCGAATTTAAAAAATCGCAGGTTTCTTAAATGGCATAGTTTTAGTGTGTATACGTGTAGCAGATGGATTTTGATTGACGTTTCACGGAATCGAGATATGTCTCATGAAATGTCAACTAAATACAGCGTTTATCCACTTTAGTGGAGTTCCTTAAAATGAAAAATCGAGACAACTGCAAAAAAAATTTCAAATGCACTGGTTTCAAATGAAACACACATATTCCGTACTCAAGATAATGGATGTTTGTGTTAGTTCGTATGAAGTGACTCTACTCTTATCAACCTTACTACCAAGCACATTATACTTAAAAACCACAATTCACATGCTGACCTACCTCAACCCAAACCTTATCTACAATTTGATCTACAATTCAGTCTAACCGCAAGTCACTTCCGTCCCAGAACCCCCATATCCCTACTACTCAGATCACTACTAAGTGCAACACAACTCGTTAAATTTTGGCACTGCTTTTCCAGACAGACCTCATCGTGCCCGTGGACTGTCTCTACTCGTTTCCCTGTTGCCGTTCTACTTCTGCCTGGTATTTTCGTAAACAATTGGATGAGCTGTGGTCATCCTTTTGGCAGTAGTCGCAATATATTCCTTGTTTCATCTCCTCTCCTTTTTTTGACGTTCGATCTCTGCTAGATGTCTCCGCAAACAGTTTGATGCATAGTGGTCACTCGTTTTACAGAAATCACAATATGCGGTTTCTAAGACCCCTTCGCCGGCATCCGCATATCGAACATTTTCTCGCTGTGGTTTCGCACCTCCAGAATTTTGCCCGTCCGGTCTTTGTTGGGAAGCTTGCTGATTTCCTCGGCAACTCTGCGTAGTATGTCCAGATCGATCACATTTTGTGCAATAGGGATTAACTCGTCTTTGCCGACATTTACGTGCAAAATGTCCAGCTCGTCCACAGTTGTGACAATTGAACTTGGACTTGTTGTTGTTGGGTTTATTGTTTTGAGCTGTACCGCCACCTATTGAGTTGGTTGTACAAGTACATTTGAGTTCCGTTTTCAAGCACTCCGGCCTTGAAAGTAGCAATCGCACCTTTCTCTAATTCTAATAACAGTCCCTTATCTCCACCTGGGTACCGGGCCGATACCGCTTCCTTCATCTGCCGCCAAATCCCTTCCAGGCGGAACGCGTATTCGCTCATCTCCTCCCCCTGGGCGTTGTTTGCACGAGCATAACTCAACACGCAGTTCACTCAAGTATGTCTTTGGTAAATAAGCCGCAGTTAACAACTTCTCAAGCGTCGTGAAATCGACGAGATTTTCTGACGCGACCAGATAATATGCGTCATCCACCAGCCTGTATTTCACGCACTTCATCAAGACGGCCTTCTCGTTCTCTTCAAGTCGTCCATATGTTTCGCTACAACAATCCAAGAATCGATTCAGATCTTTCCCCAACTTCGGCGTTCTTGCTCCTGAAAACAGGGGAATATATTTCGATACTACGTCCATCACCTTATTCCAGCATTCGTTTGTCGTCATTGTGTTTGCCGTGTTTGTACCAATACTTTGATGATTTAGTGTCCGAGCCGTCGCTGCTTTTCCCTCTATTTTGGTATGAACTTGACTTACCAATTCTCCTCCTGATAGTCGTCCGGTTACCCCTTTGTTCTCTCGCTCCTCCGCCTCCTCAAGTTGCGCCCTTAGACGGTTCGTCGTTTGACGGTAGTAATTCTTCCTCCAATTTCCGGTGTTTGTTTCTTATAGATGATAAAAACTCGCCGAGCAAAACGTCTACTACTTCTCCACACCTTTGCGTGGATTGCATAGCTCTGCTTAATACCGTTTCGATGTCTGTCAACTGCCCCGCGGTAATTTCTGCTTGAATATATTCCCCCAAATATCGCCAATCCTTCTCGTGCTGCTCAATTTCCCGCTCGCACCTATTCACTGCTTCTTTGAGCTCTTCCCGTTCAACAATCAGTGCTCGAACATTTTCCAGCTCCTCTCTAGTGAGAATATTTGATTTCGGAGTGGACATCAATTACGGCCTACAACAAGGAATCCCCAACCACGAGTATATTCTTATCCCAGCTCTGCAATTCACTCATGCTTGACACTTTTTTCCCACAACGGAAAATCAGCTAAAATCATCTGAACGCTAATTCCCCGACTCGATATCATTTACGACGATTTTATTAAGCGGTATCTGACGTCAAACAGCAAAGGTTTACACTTCCTGCACTAGTGTGTTCAAAAAGAACAGACCTAATCATCCAGTTTCACAGATTCGGGTTAACACTTTCTTATACCTACTTCCGAGAGGGTGTAAAATTCTTTCTCTGACTTTATAAAGGGATTCTGTACACTTTAAAACAGCTGCAACATACCAGACAGAGCTATTAGTTATACGATAAGGTTTTTAAATGCTTGAATTCGGAGAAAAATCATGTAATTGCATAATTGGCAAATACTCATGAGTGTAGGTCATGTAAACGAAGAATTCCAATCACTCTCTTTTTTTTCAACTACAATATAAATCGGACTTCAGCACCTCACCTAGAGTATTATACGATTGGCGTTTTTAGTGTGGACATTTGTTGTAGTTAGTTCTAGGTTTAACGTGTGCAACAAACCGTTCTTTTTACTTTCATTACTTCGATAAAAATGAAGTCCACATATATAATAGGTAATGTGAGCCTTATATTTCTATTTATATCACGTTAACGCACTGTAAGAATGATCAACGTTGAGCATAATCGACATTGAAATTGGATACCAGTTACGGTTCACACTCGTAATTACCGTTGAGGTAGGTCAAAGTTTCATAGTCAAAGACTTTGTAATTCGTATATTTCCACCGCGATCTTAAGTTACACTTTTTTTTTAAATTCTAACATGCTTCGGATTATAATGCAGGGAACGGATTTCTGGGGTTAACCTGCATAGGGTATGCCACCTTAAGTAGGTGATTATTACACTATCACTCCACACTCCACTATCTTCTCGGAACTTAATTAACTTTCAAGCTTTTAACACTGTTTTCGTTCGCACAATTTATTTCGGCTTTTTGAATTAGACCACTGAACGTCATTTCACTCGAAGGGGTATGGACATCAAATTTAAAATTTTCAAATGTAAAAAAATATACTTCTATTACTTACATGTTAAGTTTTTTTTCCGGCTGCGCCAAAATGTCGTGACTCTTTCTTCTATCGTGCCTCGGATTCGTTTCAGTCCTCTTACTCACTCACTCTACTGTCCACAATAAAAGTCACGAACTTATGTACCAATCTGTTGTATAATTCTTAAGTTTTAACTATAGTGTACACTTTACCAATTACAAACAAAACACGTTACTACTACTTAATGATACAAAACACAACAATTTGAACCGCGGAGGCTACTCGATTTCTTGAAAGTCGTAATCAAACTGCCCGTTTCCCGGACTTGGAAAAAACGATCAGCAATTATCGCTTAATCAATTATTTTACATTAGCTCGATAATTGCTGATCTATGTACATACATCGACCATCGATCAACTCTCGGCAGTTGACCCGAGTTGGATCGAGTTGATCGATAGTCGATGTTGCAGATTTCCTGCTGACCGCCGAGCAAAGGTATCTGATCCGATCAGGGACCTGGTAATAGAATGGACTACCTGTTTTTCTATCTCACGTGGGACAAGTTTTTGGATTTGAAGTTTCGAAAAAATTGTAATTGTTAGTCGAGTTTTGCACTTTTTGAACTTTTTTTTAATACATATATATAAGCAAGATATCGTTCTAAAATTGTAAATGGACATTAAATAATTTCTGATAGTAATTTTTGTAGTTTCATTCAGAAATACCATTTTTTACTTGACTTTAGCTCGTTTATGGAACTTCGAAAGCTGAGGGACACAATTTGGGAAATTAATTTCCCTTATTGAGCGGGACAGAGATAAAAGCATTCAGATCGCGGGAATTAGAAGAAGATAAAATGTACTGTTTTCGAACATGGAAAGTGAAATTTTGGTGGCAGCTGTGATTTGACCGTTGCATTTCGAAAATGAAAACCATTAAAAATATTTGTAATATTAAATAAAACAATGTTATATTTTATAATTGAAATTGGCAGATGGTAGAATTCTGTCTTGCTATATTAAATAAATAAGTTGCTATTGATAAATTTAAATAAAAAAATTTTGTACAAGTATTGTTTTTTTGTAAGATAGTTTCTGTAAAATACATACGAATTCCCAAAAAGGGTATTGAGAGATGTTGTATATTATGTTATTGTAACTATTCAAATCTATTAAGAATTGAAAACGGTTAAACCGTGCTACATAGTTTTCGCGGCAAATTTGTTTACACACAAAGTATTGCCAGAATAAACTCTGAGAAACCTTTTGTTTCCGAGAATTTGCATTCTGACTTATTGTCAAATATGAAAGTGTTTCGAGCGATTTAGCGAAAGGTTAAATAATAAACTATTGAACAATGTCCGTGAATAAGTGGAAGTGTAGTTTAGAGAACTGCTTGAGCAATGCGCAGCTGCATTGCTACAACAGTTCAAAATATATTAAGTTTTTCAGGTAAGTTACCATAGCGGTATTTATTAAATTTTAAAAAGTGATTTAATGGCTTATGCGGGTCTAGAAGGCCAAAAAGTATAATACAATTTTAATTTATTGTATATAAAAGAACTATGTATAGTTAAACAACATTCAGTGGAAATTTCAAAGGAAAATATCGACAAATCCGGCATTGAGTCTCGTGAAGTTTACCATGTCAAAATAAAGTGCACTTATTGTAAATCGAGTAATTTTGATCAAAAATCAAAAACCCGAAATTTTCCTGTTAGAACCTATGTGAATATGGGTTGTGCTTGAACAAAGGATTTTTTTTAAAAATTCAAATTTCAATTTTTGGTAGGGTTTTTTACGAAAAATGTAATTTTTCCATAAATTTTGGCCGTATTTGGCTTATAAAATGAGTTGTAATTAAAGGTAAAATTAATCTTTCGTTCAAGCACAAGTTCATCATGTCTCAAAGAGGTGTGCAAAGTTCAAGCCTATCGGTATATTAAATTTCGAGAAATTTTGACTACCGGCGTCAAAAACCAGGTCCCTGTCTGAGAGATACTTAAGGCAGTCATCCCATGTGACGGTTTCCAAAAACCGATTTTTTTTGTTTTTGCATAAATTACATCCAAATATTGTGTAGAGTATGTGGGCGGAGTAATATTCCGGTATTCGAAGCCGTTCGGAAGTTACAGGCCGTTATATTCTCCAAGCTCCTTTGTTGCTTCGAATATAATGAAAAGTTTAGTCGCGTTTTTCTCAAACCGGTAGTTTTGAAATCGGTAGACACGATATCTCGAAATCTGTCGAATGGATTTCTTTGAAATTTGGTAAACTTATTCAGTACTAATATATACAGTCTCCAAACTAGGATAATTGTGATTAATCAAGTCGTTTTTTTGGCGACCTGAAGAAGTCGTAAAAACACACCAAAATTAACGATAAAAAGTTCAACAAGCTGCTAAAAATTAACTGTTCAATATTTTTTGATAACCCTACTTCCAAGACTAGTTCAAACTTCACAGATTAAAATGCAGTTTGATTTTTTTTTTTTGAGATAAGCAGAACAGAAAACAAGGTTTTTTGAAAATGGGTGGCTAAGTTGGCGTATACCTGAGCAATGACCGACAATTTGGGGCTGAAAAATTTCTTTAGTGTGCTCAACATGTGGTAAAAATTTCACAGTTGTATCATTATTAAGTTCGCCAAAAGAAATCCCCAAAAATGGCGTAAAAAAAGAGTCTGCACACGGGATGACTCCCTTAATAAAAATGTCTTTCAAATATATCCTACTGTAATAATGAACATGAAATTTTCAGATTTCCTCAGACCACGTCACCTTCTTTTTATAGCTGGTGCGAGGTCCTTCGAATAGAACCTGCAGCTATATAGGAACAGGCAACGTCAATGCTGTGTAGCCTTCATTTCGACGAGAAGGACATAACGCACTCAGCATTTAAAACAAGCCTTCGCAAGTACGCAATTCCGATGAAGGTCGAATATCTATCGGAAGTAAGTACCTTAGTTGTTGCTTTTAATTAAAAAAAAAAAAGATTTCACTGTTTTCTCTTTTTATTTTCTTTCATATATTTTCACATTATTTATATATACAAAATTTTGTTTCATATTATATATAATACGAAGGTAGAATAGCAAATATTATTTGTAACAACGAATTTAATTTGATCTTTAATTTCGCTCGTACTTTCCGATTTTGTCAACTTCGTTCATTAAAACAAGCGAATTTTCAGTTTTCGTTTTCTTCAAACACTGAATCAGTTTGCCCGGCATGGCTCCGACATAGGTACGTCAATGTCCCTTAATTTCCGCCACATCCGTCATACCGCCTACACTGAACCGAAAATATTCTCGATTTAAGGCACGCGCAATCGATCTTGCTATACTAGTTTTACCGACTCCCGGTGGACCATGGAAGCAAAGAATTTTTCCCTGTGTTGTTCCCTTCAATTGACTAACAGCGATAAATTCTAAAATAAGACATTATCCATGCCATAATGGTCTTTTTCTAATATCGTAACAGCTTCGTCGATGCTGAGATTTTTTTTGCTCATAACACCCCACGGCAAAGATGTCAGCCAGTCCAAATAGTTCCGAGTAACACTTTAATTAAAAAACAACCCCAAATACAACATTAACTCGATCACCAATTACAGGAACTCACTTGAACTCCGAACTGTGGCTCTCCAAAAAGTTTAATTTGTTGAGCTCCTCATCGATTACAGTCATGATAGCGGCCGAAACTATTTTCTCTTCAAGTCGTTCCTTGTACTTCTCACCGATTGCGTCTTTATTGTCCTTTTCAATGCCTAGCTCTTTTTTGATCACTTTAAGCTGCTCTTGTAAAATATATTTTCGATGTTGCTGTTTCACCTTCTCCTCGTCTTCTCGGCCAATTTTCTGCTGCGATTTCGAAATCTCCAGTTCCTTTTTGAGCAGAGACAACACAAGCATCAAACGCTTTGGAATCTATCGTGGAATTTCGAACCGTTATTGGTTAATCATAATTTCGGATGTGTGTAAATTACATTTTTATCTTCCATGATACCTTGAAGTTCTTCTAGATCGGCTGCTGACCGCGATGCTCCTAAATCGCATAATAAATGGGATTGTCGACCACTCTTTGATTCTGATGGAGCATCTGCTGCAGACTTTCTCTGTCTGAAAAAAAGAATATTGTTACAAAAATTCTACAAAGAACACAAAACTGATTCTACTTATACAACGGATTGGTGGTGATTATATCGCGAATTGTTCTGATCACTTCCTGCGTTAGAGCCTTAACTTCTTCAGTTTGCGTGTAATTTTTGAGTTTCAGATTTTCAACTTCCACCATAAGCTACGGCTGGATTTCGCTACCTACCGGGACACGTTTTGCCGAATCTTCGACGGGAGTCTTTTTTGGATCTGGAGTATCTTTGGCGTCTTTCCATTGACTTGGTTCAATCTTTTCGTCAGCAGCGACCATTTTCGTGGCTGTCGATTTCGTTGAATTCCGAAGCGGCCAGTGCTTTCGTCTTTTTCGGTCCGCATCGGTTTCATCAACTGTGACGTTAACTTGCATATTAAGCATCGGATATTTCAGTGTCATTTCTATGCATGGTGTTGTAATTAATAATCAAGATATGATGTCTTACTAACTAAACAGTTCACAGACAAATGAACTAAGTAACAAACAAAAATATGATTTCTTATCCAACCTTTTTTTGCCGGTGCTGGTGGTTCGAGCTCCTCGAGAAGTTGGCCTGTAATTTTGATTCGTCTGTGTGCGATTATGACCAGTCGGAGTTTATCACCCAAGTCTTGTATTTCTTGAATTTGTGCGAACGTTCCAATTTGGTAGACATCACTAAGACCTTTTAATTTTTAATTTAATAGCACGAGAAGAAAAATATTTACCATCGGTCCGTTGATTTGTTGTGACAGTTCTCCACCATGAATTTTCTCTCGTTTTTTTTTTTTTAGATTCAAAGATGTTTATTGGCATAAAAATTTAACAATGGTTCAAAATGATACATAATTCACTTATATATAATACTACATTAGCTTTTGCTAATTTTCCAGTATTTCTGCTCTTTTACATATTGCTTCACTATTAAGTTAACACTAGTAATTTGATAAATTCCGTTTACATTATTTTTATAGGTTATTCACCAGGAAAGCCAAAAAACCTGGCGTGACGTTATCACACGAATTTATAAATATGGACTAATACAAATGAAAAAAAAATGAGCTTTGAACCTTCAGTGCTTTTTTCTTTTTTCTTAATAAAAAGAAAAGGAGAAAAAGCTTACGTTAGCGCTTTTGCGTGTGTTACAGTGACGTCCAATATTTTATTTGGTTGTTTGTAGGAATTTTTATTATATTTTAGTTTGCGTGAAATAAATTTTATTTTATAGTCTTAATACTATTTTGTACCTTGTTTTTCTCTTAGTAGTTTCATTTACAAAATTCATTTTATTCTTAGATTAAGTGGAAACAGGTTTCAAGTTGGCTTGAATTTTATAAAATTAGTTGCTTAGCTAAAAATTGCTGTATCGCATGAATACAGAACTCAGCCCGCTTAGTTTAAATTGTTTCCTGTTGTTTCTTTTCTAGTTGTATAACCAATGGTTTATTTATTTATTTTTTTTTTTAATGCTAGTATATAGAAATTTTATTCAGTATTTACATACAGTATTTACATATTTACAGTATTTACATATTTACAGTATTTACATATTTACAGTAATTACCTACTCACAGTACTTACAGTATTTACCTACTTACAGTATTTACATATTTACATGAATTTATGAAGTATTTTCTTAACATGAGTTTCATAAGTTTAATCAAAGAGGATTTAAGATTTCAAGATTTTAGTATTTTAGCATTTAGTAGTTTAGCCTGCAGCCAGCGTTTTCAGTTATTGACTAGTTATTCGCTACTTAGTTGATGCGGACCAACCTCAAACACGTGATTTTCTAGAGTATTACTAATAAACCTTCTGTTATAGAAGGTTAACTGATCTCTACTGTTTGTTAGCACTTTTTTGAGATGGAGGTAATAAAGTTTTTATATAGAAAGTTAGGTGCTGCTTGCTCATACATCCGGCTGAGGGTCTGGAAACTCGTCAGCTCTTGCAGTTCAGGGATGTCGCTGTCCTCAAGCTTCTTGAAATTTTTAATAAAATTGCTTACTAGGAAATTATCTACCGTTTTAAATTTTACAAATTTTCCGTGTAATTTTTTTTGTTGAGATTTTCCTAAAAATATTCGGATCAGATTCAAGTCTTGTGTAGGCTTCTTTGGTAGGTAAAGGTTTGTAAAGGAATTTTCTCTCTAGTACTCTCAGTCGTTCCATTTGTGCCGACGATACTGAGCACCAGCCCGAGAATCCGTACGTTATGATTGGCCTTATCATTTGCTTGTAACACAGAAATTTAAGTTCTGTTTTGAATTTGGATTTTTTGAATATATTATTTAGCGTATTAAATGCTATATTTGCTTTCGCTATGATTGAGTCGATGTGGGTTATGCATTTTCCTTTCTTGTCTAGTATAACCCCCAGGTATTTGATATTGTTATCTACTTTGATTTCCCTTCCCCCTAGTTTTATTTTCACGTTTTCGTTCATTTTTAGCTCTTTTTGCTTCCTACTTATGAAGCTTTCGTAGGCTCTAAAAAGGATAGCTGAACATTTATCATGGTTGAAGTCTAGCTTCCAATCCTTACAGAATTGGTGCACCCTAATGAGGTGGTCATTTACTTTGTCAATTGAGTTCTCAACGTCAGTACCTGATTTTAGGATTATAATGTCATCCGCGAAAAGTAATGTGCTAATACCCAATTCTTCTCCCATGGGCAGCGAGTTTATAAATATGTTGAAGAGCAGTGGGCCTAGTACCGAACCTTGCGGCACCCCAGCATTTATGGTCGTTTCCGACGAAGCAGTACTGTTCACTTTGACTGACATTCTTCTGTTTATTTGTACTAAGTTTTTTGGTACATTGAGTTAGTATCAAACTCTGGAGGAAGTTTCTTTAGTATGTAGTTTGAGATCCCGTCTGGACCTGATGTTTTTTTGGAGTTTTTACTCTTGATAAGCCCTCTTATCAATTCAGCGTTAACAAATGCGGTACCTCTTTGGGTGGATTGGACGTTTGCACTATCAGCAGGGAAATCATTTGAGAATATCATAGCTTGATCAGACGGGTCCCTGGCTATTCTTTCTGCTGTTTCTCTTACTATGCCCTCGTTCACGGAGTCATTGTTATCACTTGATCCATTATGAATTGAGGCAAAATGTTGTAGCAGTAGCTCAGCACTTTCACGGTCGCTAGAGCAGTTTTCAAGAAGAGGCATGTTTGATTTTTTAAAGGTTCCCGCCAGGATTTTTGTTTTTCTGAAGAAGTCTGGGCCTGCTCTCAGGTCCTTAATTTTTGCCTCAAAGGTTCTCTGATATGTTACATTTATTTGCTCTTTTATTATTTGGGTGGCTCTTTTTATTTGCGAGTGCAGGCTATTATTTTGTCTTCCATTCTGGACCCATCTTCTCCTGAGGCTTTTCTTTTTTTTTATTAAGTCAATGGTGCTTTCGTCTAGTTTGAGAAGCGTTCCCGGGCTAATTTTGGACTTCGGAATTGTTAATTCCATTGCTGCACTAACACAGCTATTGAGTTTTGCGATGGCTGAGTCAATTTCCGACACACTTAGGTTTCTGTCTTTCGGGGGGGATGAGGCTGCTAGCTCAGTTGCTACTAGCTTAAAATTTTTCCCAGTCCGCTTCAGCGTAGTTATTTATTAGTGTAGGTTGCGTGGTTGCGAACAGTGGGAGTTTCAGTAGCAGTTCAACCGCTGCGTGATCTGATTCAAAGTCGTGGGTTTCTAGAAGAGCATGAGGATGATGTGAGACATGCGTTAATTCATCCGAGATCAGGAAGAAATCTATGAATGAGAAAGTGTTTGGGCCCGTTCTGGTTGGGTTGTAGGGGTACAAGTGTTTGATATTGAGGTTTACCATGTTGCTCTGTAGCCACCTGTTCAGAATTGTACCGTTCCTGTTGTTGTAATTTAGCCAGTTTTTATGCTTGGCGTTGAAGTCGCCCCCAATTACAACTTTATCGCCCAAGGGTATTTGCGCAAAAAAATTATCTAGGTCTGCTATTCCCAGGTTATCTGGTTTAACATACAATGAGATAACAAATATGGTTTCATTTGCTCTGACTAATTTAATAGCTGTGTACTCAGCAGAAGATATACCAGCAAAATTTACTGGTAGTATTTGATATTTGGACTTAATCAGAATTGCAGTTCCTCCTCCTGGGGTCAATCTATCGGTTCTAATGAGTTGATAGTTCCTATACTGAATTTTATGGCGTGGTTTCAGTCTTGTTTCAGTTATTAATATCACATCAGGGTTTTTGCTTGCAATTAGGTCTGCTAGATCGTGTCTTCGCATGTGGTTCGCCAGCGAATTGGCGTTTACTGTTATAATTTTAAAATTTCTCCGTGGTTCAAGTTCCGTAATTAGTTTCTAACATAAAATTTAAAAGTGCGTTTTTTTTTGATTTAGGTCATTTGTATTCTGGTAGTTACCCATAAATTTGTCGAAAGTAATTCTTAGCTTATCGTAATTGCATCCAAAGGACTCTGCTGCTGCACTGTTTAGTACATCCGCAATGCTTAGGGGCTGATTGGTTGATGTGGATGTTTTGGGAGGGATTTCTTTTCCCGCTTGCAGCTCAGAGGAACTTTTGCACATGTCCGCGTAACTAAATCCGGGCACAATTTTCCCCCCGACTTGGTGGTTATTATGATTGATGTTCCTATCTTGGGCAAATTTTTTCAGGAATTTGTTTTTCCTCTTTGCTACTTCGTCTTTGACCATTGGGCAGCCCCTATAATTGGCTGTGTGGCCTTCAGTGCTACAGAGGACGCAAGCAACTTGGGTTCCTGAACCCGGTTTTACTGGGCAAGCACCTCTTGCATGGGAATTTAGGCACTTTACGCACCTAGCTTCCATTTGGCAGTTTGCGGAGACGTGGCCCGTCCTCTGGCAGTTGTAACACTGCACAATATCTGTTCTGTTAAGTTTTTCTACTGAGACTATCTGATTCAGGAGTGAACGGATTTTAAGAAATTCATCCATTTTCGTGCCTGGTTCCAATTGTAATATGAAATAGTTTAGTTTCGGGTATTTTTTGCTAATGAAAGGCATTATTTTCTTAATTCCAACATAACCCCTGGCCATTAGCTCGCAGGCTATGTCGTGCGCCTTATAGCCTGGTGCCAATCTTTTAATTAGAAGGTTCAGGGTTCGATCCTCTTTCAAGGTATGCGAATAAAAATTAATTTCATTGGTTTCTAAGATCTTAATGGATCGAAGAAAGTCTTCCTTGTTTTTAAGGTAAAGGTCATTTGCGCTAGGGTTGATTTCGAATTCCTTCACCCCACTCAGTAGTTCTTCTAAGATGCATAACATTCACCCCAGACATGGAGATGGGAGGGATATTTTTGTTTCTTTTAAAGAGTGCTTTACTTGGCTTGGTCTCTAGCGGGACTGGTGTTTGCACCGTTTGCGTTACCGTGGAGCTAATTTGCTGAGTGAGGTTCAGCGGTGTGGAGTTTTCTATGGGAGAGATAATTTTTTGGATGGCTGGTTTGTTTGCGCGCGCTTTAATTTTGGGATCTTTAATTATATGTATTTGGTTTTGGTCCGCATTGTTCTTGCTGCTATTTTTTACTGATTTACCAAAAATTGGCCCACTGGTTTTATCACCACTGGCTGCCGGTTGGTCACAGAATTTAAGGTTAAGAGGTTTAGGTACAAAAGAACTTTTATTTTGGGCAATATAGAATATTTTATTTTGGTTTACCTTTCGGATGGTTGTTTCGATGGGGTTTTGTCCCGCTGCTTCTGTTGCTGTTACCGTTAGTTCTAGTTCATTGTCTTCTTCCATCATATCTCCTAAGATGGCGAATGAGTTTGGCGTGGTCTCGAAAGAGTGCGCCGTTTGCGTTGGGTCGGTTTCTCCTATGTTGATGGTCTTTTGGCTTGATTTCCTTTTTTTAGATGGATTTTTGATCAAGCTCAGGCTTCTAAGTTGATCTCGCTGTTCGGTGAATTTTGGCTAACTATTATCAGGTGCGATTTGAATTTGAATTTTTGTCATTATTCACTTTAATTGTTGTCTGTTGCAGGAGTCGGGAAGAGCTGAACGCTATAGATTGTTTTCATACTGTCAAATATATTATTGTCATGACGATGTAAAGTTTAAATGTTTTCTGCAACAAGCAGATATTAACAAGAACAGCAAGCAAACACGCATTGAACAAGCGAAGTTAGCACAAAAGAACTTTGATACGGTCATTGATTATTGCAAGGGTTTTCGATGTCGCCATAAACTCTTTTCCGACTTATTTGGTGATCCGCCTCCGCTCTGCCGGGATAGATTCAATATTTGTAAAACTCCGAAAATCGTTTCGAAAGCTATCGATATGTTCCACAAGTTATCTATGAAGGGAGTCTATAAGTGCGACATAGCTATGGACGACTGTTCCGATTTATATGAATGTAAGCTTTCTTTGGTAAACTATTTCCTTTGCTAATGAAAAACGAAAAACAAATGAAGGAGCACCTATGTTGGAATAATAATTAAATACTATTCAATTACGATTTTTTCTAACAAAATATAATTTTTGAACGTAAGTTGTTATCTTCAACTAATGCGTACTACATTTTATTTTTATTAGGCGGAAGAGCTGCAGTCCGAAAGAGTGAATTGGAAGACTATAACGAGGTCGACGATAATAGCCAAGAAGAAAATCAAGCAAGATTAAAGAAAGAATCAAAATTTTTCATACAGAAACAGTTTGCGTTGCGTAAATCAATTCACGCAGAAAAGGAGTTAAAAATGCAACCCTCAGCTCATATATCCAAAGCGAAATGTGCATTGTCTACCACTGCCTTTGTTGTAATATAATTTAATAAAGCTGGAAAAATTGTATTTTATTGTTTTACTTGAAAGTAGCAGCAGACGATAATAAATTTAAAATATAATTTTAATATAATAAAAATACAATTTAACGTCTACAAGAAGGCTAAATTGATGGTGAAGACGTTCTGGAAAACGACGGGAACCAACCATTACTTGGATTTAAAAATTGGAAGACGCGGTCGTTCGATCGACATATAAATATAGAACAGTCTTTTACGTCAGGCCGATGTTTGAGCTGTGCAATATGGGATCGGAGACAAGAGCGAACGCTCTTCAATTTTGTCTTGAAGTACATCCTCTGGATCTTATTCGTTGTGATTTGATTCGTGCACTGAGATTATGCCATATGAAATCCTGACATTTAGAAAATGTACCAAATTTAATGTTGAGGACCGGTCCATGAGTGGATCTGTTTTATTGAAGAATTAATTAAGTTAGTACTATCAAAACAATTTCATTGCAACTTACTTGTGTATTATGTCGGCTGAATGCAACACCGGGTTGGTTCGGACAAGAATCAATAGGGTAGGCTCTGATTGGTTGTTAGCCCAGTGTTGTAACTGTTGCATTCCTAGTCAATTGTTAACAGCTGGAGAGCACTCTCCATTACCACAATAATGGTCGATTTCACTGGCTGCAGAAATCCAGTTGCAAGCACATAAAACTTCCAAAATCGACGTATTCATCAAAGAACCTGGGCATCTCCGGACGGCCATACATTCAACCAGATAGACCACGTCCTTATCCAAAGGAGATGGGCGTCCTTAATATTTAGATGAACCCTTAAATCGGGGCGCTAATTGTGACTTCGATCACTATCTCGTAAAAGCAACCTATCGATGCGCAGTTTATCATCATAAATCTGCAAATTCGACATCGATAAACTGCAAGATCTCTTCACTCTAGCTCTTGAATACGCCGTAAGAAATATATCGTTTGAAGCAAAAGGGATGCTCACTACTTATTAAACCCACCTGAATTGTACTTAATGCCGATGATATCAACATCATGGCGCGATATTTTCACTTGGCCACTGGTGAGTTTCGAGGAAGCTTTAAACGAAATTGGACTGCGTATTAACGAAGAAAATACAAAAACTATGACCCAAACAAGGAAAAGGACGCTAAACGGACAAAATATCACGGACAAAATATCACAACATCGGTTTACTCGTCTACCGTAATACTTGGCGGAGCGGAATGCAAAAATGCAGATTAATTAAGGAACTCTACAGGAAGGGAATGAAGAAAGATGAATGCGTTAAATTTGTAAAGGTAAAAAAATTTATTAATCTTGTTTTACAGTTATATGAGAATTTTATATCCGATTTCAGCTGTTCAACGACGGCAGTTCCGGAGGAGTTTGTCGTATCTGAACGGTATGTCTTATCGGAAGATGATAGCACTGCAGTTCAAGCTGGATCTCAAGTTGTGCAACAAAATATTTATTTTTTTAACGTACCCGAGTTGTAATATAACCTTCCGGGACGTGTAGATGAATATGACTATAAACAATCAAAGTTCTGTGGTTTATCGTTCAAAAATTTTGCGCAATTAAAAGCTCTTACCTTGCTTACAGAAATGTATTTTCGTCTGCAACATTTTTGATGAAATTACGAGCCACTGTTAATGCAATTTGTGCCGAATCTTTCATAACATCGCCTAAATGACCGGTTATATGCAGGGAACCGTCTCCACGGTCATCCTTTTTTGTCGCGATCAGTTTCCGTTTTGCTGTTTCTATGAATAGAGTTTAACCGCCCATTGCCTGCATCCATGCTAAGCCCATTACAACACCGGGCGGTGTTTCTTAATAAATTAGATCTTGCGTGAATATCGCTTTGCCTAGGAATGAGTTTAAGTTTTGTTCGGTTATTTCAAGGTGTTCGGCTTCTTTTTTCACAATTTTGAATGCTGTTTTTCGAATTATCTGAAATTTGAGTTTGGTTAGTGTCGGTCAAAAGATCAGAACTATTTCGACGACAAACCTTTTCGATGTTTCTGTAAATTCCTTACACCAGACTCACGGCAGTAATTTTTAATTAGCATGGTCAATGATTCGTCCTTAATCGTGATGTGTTTATCTTCCAAGCCACAATCGTTCATTGCTTGCGGTATTGGAAATTGCTTGGCAATTGCAATTTTCTCTTCAGCCACGTAGCCTTCAAAAGAAATCGGTAAATTTAACTTAAGTAAACTAAAGAAACTAATAGAATATATTACCTGACATTTCAATCATTTCCATTCGATCTCTCAACGGCTCCGGTATACCATCAATTACATTGGCCGTGCAGATAAACAAAACATGTGAAAGATCAACAGCGACGTCCAGGTAATGATCAAGAAATTTGGCACTTTGTTCTGGGTGTATAAGCTCTAACAGCGCCGAACTGGGGTCACCTTGGTATCCTCTAGAATATCAAATATTATTTGTAACAACGAATTTAATTTTTTCTTTAATTTCGCTCGTACTTTCCGATTTTGTCAACTTCGTCGATTAAAACAAGCGGATTTTCAGTTTTCGTTTTCTTCAAACACTGAATCAGTTTGCCCGGCATGGCTCCGACATAGGTACGTCGATGTCCCTTAATTTCCGCCACATCCGTCATACCGCCTACACTGAACCGAAAATATTCTCGATTTAAGGCACGCGCAATCGATCTTGCTATACTAGTTTTACCGACTCCCGGTGGACCATGGAAGCAAAGAATTTTTCCCTTCAATTGACTAACAGCGATAAATTCTAAAATTCGTTTCTTAATGTCTTCCATGCCATAATGGTCTTTTTCTAATATCGTAACAGCTTCGTCGATGCTGAGATTTTCTTTGCTCATAACACCCCACGGCAATGATGTCAGCCAGTCCAAATAGTTCCGAGTAGCACTTTAATTAAAAAACAACCCCAAATATAACCTTAACTCGATCACCAATTACAGGAACTCACTTGAACTCCGAACTGCTGACAGCGATGCTCTTAAATCGCATAATAAATGGAGCATCTGCTGCAGACTTTCTCTGTCCGAAAAAAAGAATGTTGTTACAAAAATTCTACAAAGAACGCAAAACTGATTCTAGCTATACAACGGATTCATGGTGATTATATCGCGAATTGTTTTGATCACTTCCTGCGTTAGACGTACCAGGTCCCTGGTTTAGTTGTCAATTTGACATTGTAAAGTATTAATTCTCAATTTCGAAAGCAAGAAGAAGAAGAAGTTCGAAAGTTTTCTTTCAATGTGTATGTGAACTTTTTATTAGATTTCTTTTTAAGATTTCTAATATTCATTTGAAATATTGTACTTAAAATAAATTTTTTTCGTAGCTTTCCAGTGCCTATAAATCTATTAAAAGCATTGGTTTTTTATTAAAGTGTTTCTGAAAAAACGTCGGCGGTTTTTCGAATTGAACGTTTTTTGACGGTCTCGCGGAGGCCGGACCATATTAGTAGTGTGTCTTGTGTACATGGAGTGACCATAATATTACCAGGTCCCTGGATCCGATTTAAGTGTATCACCCCGTATCGGAAATTGTGACATAGTTCAAATATTGAATCCAATCACCGATACGAGGTGCGCTTGGAGACCAAACCGGACCACGACAATAATTATCAAATAAGGTTTTTTTGATCATTTTCCTTTAATCAATGAAAACTAATTATAGTATTTATCAAAACATCCGCCAAATGGCAAAAACTCATTAGCTAATCTGTACCTCAGAGGTAAACTGTCGTAACTAACAAATTTTCGATTTTGGGATTATTAATGAAACTGCATTATACGGATGTATATTTTTAAGTGGTAAATCGTCGCATCCGCAGGACTAAAGGAAGCCAAAATAATGAATGAGTATTAATCGTATCTGCCTGGTATTGATAGAGGTAAAGTCGTGTATCTGACATATAAATTGCTTCGTGCATTTTGAGATGGGCACTAGAAAACATAGGACCCGAAGTAGAGGAGCTGACAGTTTGGTGCGCTGGCCAAAATCTCAATTTTATGATTGTTTCAGCGTATGTTTGGGTTTTAAGACATACCCATATGGAAGTAGACGGAGTACACTCAGTAATAGGGAGAGCGAAAAAGCTGCTTGGCGAAACACAGATGATGATAACTTGAGATTGGCAACAATTGGTTCGCCAGTGCCGATTTAAAGATTCAATTGAGGTATATGATATGACCCTTCAAGGCTTCAAAAACTTCAAGTCGCTTTATGAAGGAAAATCAACTACTCTTAAAAACAATAAAATGAACACCGACAGAGAGCATTTTCTAATTAGTGGAACTGCAAAACTGCAACTTAGGTCCTCTGAACCACATAAGTTATTCTATAAAACTAACTTTGAGGAAGAAAATCATAAAGTTGTGGAAATGAAACCAATAATAATAATAATAATCGGAAGTTATCATGGCATGGCCTACAGAATTGCCGCTTATTAACAAGGAAAGTAGGCCAATAAACAAAAATAAATACTAGGATATCCAAAAACTATTGAAATGGGTTCCGGTTGCTTTTCACCATTTTTATAAGAACTTGGCTAGCTCCGTTTCTGCCCTAGACTATCCGGAGAATATGGAATAACGAATAAATTTTCCATAAATCCTAAGAATTAAAATTCCTATCCTTTTTTTTTTGTTTATAAAGTTTTTTTTATAGTAGGTACTCACTTTTTAGAAGAAATAAACATTTTTTTTATAAAAACAAATACCTGTTTATTGATTTATTTTATGTATTTAAGCAGTTACGACATTTAGTAATACTATCTGCAACAAAAAAATCTCAGAGGTTAAAGGTCGTAACAGCTCTCTTTCATAACGGGTGGGAAATTATAAATTTAGCAATTTACTGCTTTTTGGTTTAAATAATATATCATTAGTCAGTGCAAGTAAAATCATTGTAAGTTTTTCGAAAATGGTATAAAACAAAACATTTGCAAATTTATAGTTATAAAATGCTCTCCTGAACATTTTACGATGTGTCACTTACGACAGCTTACCTCTGAGGTACAGTAATAAAGTTGTAAAGATTTTTATTTCTGATCTCCTGGCCATGTATTTAGAATTTAAATGACACATGTAACAAATTTTGATCAATAAAGTATGTATGAAACCCCACAGCGTCCGTGACCGTATGTGAATTCCGGTAGCGGACGGGGCAAATGAAGCACTACAGGGCGAAGGAAGTTTGGCCAGGATTCCGCTAAAACCGGAAGGATATTTACAATGCGCGGTTCGCGTTGAGTTTCGGGGCACGACGACTCGAAATTATTCTTTTGAATTACTCAGAGCGATCATGTCATCAAACAGCCAGAATGCAATGTCAGACGTAGCAGACATAACAGTTGACGTTAAGAAAAAAAGAAAAGATCTGTGGCGTTGCCAAACCAGGGAGATTTTATCCGAGGCGTTGCCATCCGGCACTATTTAAGGAGCGAACGAAGATTTTGGCCGGGTTGTTGAGTTACGATTGTGGAATAGGACGGAAGAATTGAAGGAGTTTCGTCGGAGCAGGAAGCAAGGAATTGATCGATCGAGGAGTGAAAGGACCCGGAGCTGGTTGCGAGGGAGTTGACGGAGAAACTGAAGAAGACGGTCGAAGGCAAGAGTGGCGTAACACGGAAACGGTGGAGTTGGAGCGCGCGGACAAATAGGGTTGAGTAAGTGTAAGGAGCTGAGTAGGTAGACAGATTCCCTTCTCTAATAGGTCTTGCGAAGATTGCGAAAAATTATTGGAAACTGAGTGGAGGATCCCATTGGTGGAGATCCGACGGACTAAGTCCTTGAGAGTCGTTTTTGTTCACTTCCTTCAATATATATATACATTACTTTTTATAACGTACGGAAGGTCTTTTCTTGGCTTTAAATATTGGCATAGAGGGAGGTTTCCTAACCGCCCTCCAAAATACAGATTAGGTGGCGCCAGTTGACGAGGACATTATCGACGGAATCAGTTCCCGAATTTCCCTACTCCGGCGGAACGTAGCCGGCACGAATTAGTCGATTGTAAGGGAATTTACCGACGCTAAGAAGCCCCTTAGACGAGTGGTTAGAGTGATAGTCTCCAACCGGGGACTATCGGGTTCGAGACACCGTGGAGGCAATTCGTTTGTTCGGCTCTTGAGGTCGTTTTAATATATTGCCGGAAAATATAGTGCTCTATTAATTGCTTTTGAGGTTAAAGTGTAAAGTTCGTTGGATCGTAAGTGATAGTGTTATTTGGTGACAAGTTAGTAACAAACTCCGAATTCCGAGTGAAGTGTAATGGCTGAGATTGCGGGAGTGTGTTGCATTACGGGAGTGTGCTGTGATTTCGGGTTAGTGTACCGCAATTACGGGAATATATGGTAACATTAGCTGTGTCGTGAATATAATGGTTCGTTATTTGCGGGTTGTACAGACCGGTAGCTAGAAAACAGTTTTTTAAGTTCGTTATTCGAAATACTCGTGAAATAAGTTATAATTTTCAGACCGCTAGTAGCGGAACTGTTTCTTTAAATGAATACGCGGTATTACTGTCGAATTTAAATTGTATCTAATTTTTTTTTTGTAGTTTGGACGTTTAGCATTGGGTGAATAAGGTCTTTAAGTATAATCTCAAGTAAGCATACATAGCGCAGTGGTTAGATCGTAAGAGCTCTGAATCGTGGTGATCGTGGTTCTAGCTCTGTGAATGATAATTTTTTTTTTCTTAGTGTTTTCCCGTCTTTAGATTCTTCTTTTTCTCATAGTGAATTGCAGCAGAGAATTAGACCATTCCACCCCAAGACGAGTGAGGGTTGCTGCCGGCGCGATTCAGCTTAATTTGAAAAAGGTCATAATATATTAGGTTTTGGCGTTACGTGTAAATATCAGTTGAATTCTTGTCATTGTTATTGATTTTAACTAAATAAACGAATGTAGAATTGAATTGTTGTTGTTTCAATTGCTTAGTTACCGTAAAAATTTACATAAACCGATTATCCTCAGAGGAATTGAAGTACAAATTTGCTGTATTCGGCTTGCCAGAGGGGTCCGGACAGCATGAGGACAGAACTGCGGGCAACGTTGAAGAGAACTGCAAGTTTCACCATGCCTGATTACCCATTTTTGTTTGAGAAAGACATTAGAGCTGTAGAGGCAAAACTGGAGGAAATCGTCAAATTGTTGGAAATTGGGGTGGGTGATGAGAATTCGGCTGAATTCAAAAAGATTAATGCTAAAGGGGCGTGGATTCTAAGAAGATTGAACCACACGATAGCTGTTGAACCGGATCAGAAGCGTTATATATCAAAGGTGAGGAAAAAGGTAGCTAATATTCTTGTCATACTAGACGAGCAGGCTGACCAAGAAGAGGATTGTATGGAAGAGAGTAGTGTGTCAAATTTATTAGGAGCTAATAGATCAACTACGACAAACCCGAGAAAAATGGAAGAGAGTAGTGGGTCAAATTCATTGGATGGAAATAAATTAACTAGGACAAAACCGAGGAGAATGGGTGCGGCATGGAATTTTAGTGCAGGACCGAGTCACGCATCATCGCCAAAACTCCGGCGGAGAGCTACAGAAGTTGAGGGTGAAAGGATTATTCACCAGGGGGACATAAAGAAGGTGGCAAATCCGCAACACCTGATAAACCTTGAAGGCTTGACTTCGATGGATGTGCCTCACGCAAAACTGGGTCCCGGTTTACAAATGGGCAACACTTTGTTAAGGGCTTGGTAAGGTTTTTAAACTTTTTTTTTTGGATTGTTTTATATGAATGTATAACATTGCAAGAATATTGTGTCAAAATTTCAAGTCGATCGGAGCAAAATTTACGGAGTTATGAGCAGTTTAGAAGTGTACGCAGTCGTATGTGACGCTTAGTGTGCAAAACTTTAAAGCGTTTATCTGAAACTTATCATTTTTGAAGTCGGTGTACGTTGTAAGTCAAAATGTATTGCACCGATTCTTTTGAATTTTTTTTTACTATTTCTACACATAAATCACCAGGCAATGACGTCGAGTTTTTTTAATTGTACAGCTATTTTTTATCTTACAATAAAAAACTTAACTATTTTTTTTAGCAAAAATCACGTTTTTGACTTCCAAAAAAAAAAATTCGACGTCATTACCTCGTGAAACATCTCATTTAATAAACGCTATTAGACCTTTTTTGTTTCGCATGATCTAGTCACGATTTGTAGCGTACACCGCAAAACAACCTTTTTTCGATACGCCTGCGGAGATTTGCTGCGAACGCCTTATTTATAAATATTTTGAAATAAAAATTTTGGAAAATGTAGTTTAGATGTTTTATTATTATAAAAAAATTAAATAAGACAATCCAACATTACCTGTATCGCCGAATTAACCTTACCCCGCTCTTAAATAGAAAATTTAATACGTGACGCGACGTTTCACCACACCGGATCTATGATGTCGATTTCGGAGGAACGTGACGTTGGCCAATTTTCTCTAAACAGTCTTTTTAAATTTCAGAAGGCTGGATGCATGTTTCACAGAACGATCTAACCGCCTGAAATAATTATTTAAACGGGTGGAACATTTATTTATCTCTTTTTCATTTATGTCTTCATTAACCCCTAATAAAATTACAGATCTTTCCCCAAGGCTTTCGTCGCAGAACTCTAGTTCTCGAAGAATATTCTATCGGACTTGCTCCGGCAAAGTTAAAGGCGGTCGAAGAACGGGTCTGTTCTCCTCTAATTTAAGTCTAGCATCCAGATTATCGTATCGAGTCGGTGCATTCCCATTAATTTGACGAATCAGGCATTCCATATCAAACTCAACTGGCTCCACATTTTCTTAAAATTTTCTTATATTTATAAGCAAAGTGATAAAAACAACAAAATCCAGATAAAGTGTATAACTTTTTCCGTGTTACATATATGTATGCAATAAATAAAAATAATATAACAAAATTAATGTTCATGGCTGAAAAAAAACCAAAAGAAATACCTTAGTACTAAATAATTTTAATTGAAAAAAAAAACTAAAAGCGGAGAATCCAGGCATGGAATCCCGAATCTCGAAACGAGCCTTGTTTTCGAGTTTCGAGCTGATTTGGTACTGTCGTGGCCAACAGTCCTCGGCCGTATCTCCTTCCAAGGGGCTCACTCTGAACACTTCACTAAGACAAAAAACAACACTTGATACGGTTCACTTAACAGTTTTTTATTCCTTATTCTTATTTTCATTTACAACTAACAATTTTGCAACTACAAACATTATATTGTACCACACGCTTTTACAAATCAATCGCGGAGGCCACTCGTCTTTTTGGTAATCGTCACAAGACTGACTGTTTCCCGGACTGGGCAAAATCGATCAGCAATTATCGCTTAATCGATTATTTTACATCAGCCCGATAATTGCTGATCTTCATCGACCATCGATCAATTCTCGGCGGTTAACCCCAGTTGATCGATAGTCGATGTTGCATATTGTTGACCGTCGAGCAAAGATAAAATACCTCGTATCGGAAATTGTGACAAAGTTAGTTTGAATATTGAACCCAATCACTGATACGAGGTGCGCGTAGGGAAATTTGGGGCCAAACCGGGCCACGACATTCCTCCCCCTTGAAAAAACCGATGCTTAACAGTGTTAAAGGTTACCAGTCCGGGACGTTTTTTTTTTTTTATTATATTTAAAGTTATGTTATGATATATAGAATTTTTTTTTTATATACACATTAAGTTTTTTTTTTTCTCTTTGATTCAATTCTTACAAGCGATCTCTGTGGGTGGTGGGTAAGCGTGAGTATGGTCTGACGGTCGTAGTTTGTTGAAAAAAACGATGATTGGTTTCCCGATTGTTTACTGATTTCTGCGCTATGGTTGATGCGAGATAAAATTAGCTTGTTAATGATAGAGGTATCTCAAGCTCGGTGCTGCTGTCTTTCGGTGTATCTTCGTTGGTAGTCTTAGGTGATTCCTGAATCTGCTGTCTTTCGGGTTGTCTTCGATGGTAGTCTTAGGTGATTCCTGAAGTCTGCTCCGTTCTCGCCGTCGATTATACTGCTTGGTAACGAAGTACATTGCGAATAGTACCAGAAGTATTACTGCACCGCCTGTTGTGGTTAGCAGCTTAAAATGAAGTTCACTGGTCTGGTTGTTCTGGAGTCGCTGCTCCTCTTTTCTGGTATCTTGTACCAAATCTTCCAGTATTTTACTTTTGGATTTCCATGTGGAGTCTAGATGTTGTGCTATCATAACTTTTGGGGTATTTCGTCCGTAGGTCGCCTGGTTGGCTCTTTGCTGTGTTATGGCGTCATGAAGCTCGGCAATTGGTCCTAACGTGATATTGGGCCGTTCTTCTGGTTGCCACAAATTAATGGTGCGGTGCGTGTCGTCAATGGAGTAGATTACTGTGTCGTCGGTTCGGATTTTACGATACAATGCTCACTTATGGATATTACTCCCAGATTTCCGAGCTCAAGTATCTGGGTAGAGCTATTGGTACATCGAACTTCAACCTTAGTTTTTGTCGCGAGGATGTATAACCAATTGTTCTTTGCTTCCATCCGTACGAATGTACTACACTTCCTGCTAACCTTTGTAGTGCATTCCGTAGTGTCCAAACTATGTCCTCTATACAGATTTAATATGCAGTTTCTTCCAATAGCGGTGATTGTAGGTGTTCGGCGTTCGCGTTCGGCGTTCGTATGAATTGAGAGTGCTACTCCAATATCGGTAACCTTTTACTGAACTGGAACATCTCATGAGCAAGTATGGCGTATTCGTTTGTTTCGGTATTAGCGGCTATGAAGTCACCTTGTAGCTCGTAGAATTGGTAGGTAGAGCTGCCTATGCTTGCGGGAACTTTACATATCTTGGAGACCGTGAAGGGTGTTTTTTCGGGTTGTGGTAGGACAATCCTCAGATGCAAATTGGAGCCTCCTACGACGGACTGTACTGTCATGGTTTGAATTAAAGTTTGGAGGTTGAATATGGACGGATTTAGGTCATTGTGTTTCATTACCGTAGATATGATATGCACCAGCTCTTCCGAATGTAATACGGCTGGGTGTAGTTTTCCCACGTTGGACATTATTGAAATAGCTGTTAGAGCGTCTAGTGTGTTGGTCAATCCAATCTCGTTTCGACCTGTAATGTGCTCGAAGTAAAAAAATAGTACCAGTTTCGAGTTGCATTCGGTACTACCAATCTCGAATTTGGTTTGATTCAAAACTCGAAACGGGTGGAATCACGAATCGCGAAACGAGACTCTCGTTTCGAGTCTAGTTGAATTCCTTTTTTACCTGCTTTCATATGTATAAATAACATTTGTAAAGATATTGTGGATCAGTTTGATAAAGGACTCAGTCGAGTCCGAAACGTCACACAAAACAAATTTAACAGTTTTCACCGGAAAACCTTGTATTTTCAATTCGGAATGTACTGTAAAAACGTTAATCAAAAATTAAATTTTAGTCGTCAAGTGTATAACATTCGAGTTACACAAATTCTTTTCAATTGAGGCTAAAATTCAAGAGAATCGATTGGAGCAGTTGGAATGGAATGGACATGAGAAGATGATGTAAGACTTAAATTGAGAAGAAATTCTTGAATTTGATTTATATTTTATTATTGTTATTACTTAATTTTTGAACGGTTTGTTATGTGGTCAAAACGAAATAAAACATGACCACTGGAATGTGATTTTTTTTTTATTCAATGTTTATATTGTATTTTGTAAAATTATACTGCTTCATTTGGTGAAAATTTTGTGGATCTAGCTTTATCAAATTTTTACAGAAGTCTGTCTCCAGAGTGGAAATAACCTCAGCAACAACTTTTGAGACAGTTGATTGTGCCATTCCAAGTAAAAAATTGCTCCCAACTCCTACTTGCTCAGATCCAGTGTCCAACAAGTTTAGCGTAGCGGCCAACTTTAAAATAGGTGGAATGCCTGTACCTTACTAAATTGCGTGAGTGCAACCAACCACGACGCTTTATCCTCATGCGAGGCACTTACTTCATTATAATATTTTTAATGTATAATAGGTTTCAGCAAACCGAGGGGCAGGAGAAGGCCCCACACGCTACAGGACTACCGGCATCCGGTGTATAAACAGAATCGAACGGCACGCGCAGTCCACAGGGTTCGCAACTGGAACCATATCTGAAACATGGGCCACAAGGAAAACATTGAGAACACATGATTGCGTAAGGAGAACATGTATCGGCTGGCATACAAGGTCCAACCGTCGAGGACAACATGTTGAAGTCCCCTCGTTTAATGCAATTGTTGTGTTGCCGCCGGAAATCGAAAGTTCCGTCCGGTAATTGTGAATGCTTTCGATGCGCGAAGATCTGTCGGGCATCGGATGCATTCACAATTGTCTGCACCATTCGCGAGCACTGGAACGAACGAAACCGGCTGGCCGGGAAATGCACCGCTAGGTGATAGATGCCGGCTCGATTACGGAACGGTTTGGGACTCGAAAGTAGCCAGCGTCATTCGGACCACGACAAAGTTGTTTTTTTTTTAACAAAAAATTCGGAAAGAAGAAAAGTAGAAGTAGTTCTGCTAAGCGAAAATTCTTGAAGTGAAAAGTTTTGGTGTGAAGTTTGTTGTTGATAATTCCACCTGGCAAACGCTAGCCATCGCGATGTATTTCAGTCGTCGAAGCTATCAACCTTTTTACACGAAAAAGTTCGAGGAATTGATTCGCGTTAGCATTTGCGTTCACAATTAATTTTCATCGGAAGTTATGTTCGAAAAATAATCGAATTAATAATTAAAAGGAAGTAAATTTGGGGTTGAGTCGTTTAAAATAAATACGGGGATATCTTATTTAGAGAGGATCAGTGCGAATTCATGGGTCGCCTTCTACGCCAGCGATCTAATCATTTCGACTGTGAGTCTGAATTAATTAGTAAAATTGTGCAAAGAAGAGGAAAGTGTCGTCAACATTTTTTTTGCTGCTCTTTAAAGTCGATGTTGTTCATATTGACCCCGAAACAATGTTGTCAATACGCAAAAATCCGCTTCAGCGTGTGCGCTCTTGAGGAGGTCCGTCGCCGCCTCCGCTGTCGAGCTTCGGAACGTTTTCTGGTGTTTTCGTGCAAAAGTTACGCAGAAATTAGCTTTGTGCGTGTCATCCGTTCGTTTTGGTTGCGCTTCCCGGCACGGAGTTCAAAGTGGAAACGAAAAAAAGCAAACATAACCCTGTTGGTGGTTTTCGCAAAGGATGTGCACGAAAATCCTCTAGTAAATGCGTCAAGCACACGTTAAAATGCAAGCATAAGTGCCATGGAGACCAATGCATTAGAGGTGGAAAAATATCGATAGTCGTCTCAATCGATATGAGGCGATATTTTCCCACAATTTATCGATAGTTATCGATATTCAGGTTCAGAATATCCTTCCGAATATCCTTCCACTCCTTCGAGTACCTCCCATACAAGAGTCCTTAAAACACGTTTTCACAATTATTGCTCGAATGCTTCAAGTTAGGAACTTGAAATTTTGCATACTTAAAGTTAACAATGTTTGAAGGGAAAGTTCTGAATATGATGCAAACCGAATGAGTTCTTCGTGTAGCAGTCAAGAAAAGTCCTTAAAAAATGTTTTCAAGTTACATAATGCATTATAACTCCAGTACGAGTTGAAGCAGGGATTCAAAATTTTACAGGAATTAATTTTGTATCAAAAGCAAAACTGAGTTCATTAGTTGGCTCCATCCGTCGACTCCTTCGGGTAGCTGTCATACAAAAGTCCTTAAAACACGTGTTCACCATTATTGAACGATAACTTTAAAACGCTTTACGTTGCGACTTTAAAATTTTGTATACGTTGGTTTTATAATAGTCGCAGCTAAAACTATTAATATAATAATAATATCCCATAAGTTTTTCATGTTAGTTCCACGTATCATTACTAGTAGACACGAAAAAAGCAAAAAAAAAATTTCAGTCCGCCGTACGTCGAGGGTGAAGGTGGGGAAGAGTGAGAAGGAAAAAGTTCCGATGTTTATATCTTAAGAACCTATAATGGTAGAAAGCTGAAACTTTTTATTTAGGTAGAGCCATAGTAGTGGCATGGTGGAAAAATAATTTTTTTTTGGGGTAGTATGGTACGGGGGTGGGGGGGGGGTGTTTCTCCTAACTTTAGAACGGCTTATGCTAGAAAGTTGAAACTCGGTACAAAAAAAAATGATCAGTGAAAATAAAATGCATATATTTTCACGATTTTCGTCATATTTACTAGGTCTTTTCAAATATTGAATTCAAATTTATTGTACGGATTCTTCATATGAGTACCTAGAAAGTGTTTTCAAGATTTTATTAAATTCGACTCCTAAGGGGGTGTAAGGGCGTTGCATACATTTTGATAAATTCCGCAATTTCTCTCAGGTCTGATCAGATATTGAATATCTTTTCACTTCCACGGGCTTTTTTAACAATCACCTATTTTTATGTTTTTTTCTTTTTCAACTTCTAGACCGCATCCCGAAATATGACCCAATTATATAATTCATATGTTACAACTTATTCTAACCACTTCCCGGACTTTTTGTTAGGTTTTCAGTCACATAGTAACCTGCACCACACCTCAGAATTGAACGCGTTCCGAACTTCTGCCAGAAAAATAATAAAGTTGCGCCCAGACTGTTGTCAGATTTTTATTTTTGTGTGTCATTCCGGACTAGACTGAGCACTTTATCAAACAGTTTGATAAAGGACTCAGTCGAGTTCGAAACGTCGCAAAATAAAAATTGAATAGTACATATTTCAACCAATGTAGTGTATTGGCATTGACAAATATGAAAAAATTCATGTACGAATTGCAGTAGATACTGTAAGAAAGGAGATAATAGAGACAAAATTGAGTTGAAGTTTGTTTCGCTTGCAATATCGAAATATATCGATATGAGTGGCCGCAATCGATAAAATATCATTTATGAAAAAATACCGATATATCGATAGTGCTATCGATATTTTTCCACCTCTACAATGCATCTCAAATTCATTAGAGCAGCAGCCTATGTAAATCGAAGATAAAAAGTGTCCGCATCGAGGTGTTAATCTTGTGAACCAATACGTCTGCATTTGTTGTTTATGCATTCTTGCTTTCAATTTTAACTCTTCGTACTTTCCGTCGCCCGCAGTTTATTGTCGCATTTCTTTTCGATTTTGTTACTGTGAGCCGAGCGTCATTTTTCACTCGAAATTTCCAATCGCCTTGCAATTCTTCGATCGGAAGCGTCAAATCGACACATTGAAAATTTTCAACGACAATTTGCAGTTGGAAGAAATTTATTCCATTACTGCCTCACGATGGCATACCAAAACCATCAGAATTGGATGGCTTTATTGCCGTAATGAACGAATAAAAATATATAATATCCGAATTTTAACATGCGAATGAGTGAAAACGAACAAATGAAATAGAGTGACCAAATGAATTATACAAACAAATAAAACAAATGTTATATATAAGTAAAATACATTAAGGGCCGTATTATTCACTTCGAGTTATTTATAAAGTCTGGGTAATTCCAGTTTTCCCCGAGATTTGGTATTATTCACGTCGGGTTATAGTTTTTCGCTGAGTTTATAATCAAGTGATCACAGTTACCCAGGGAAAAATTTAACTTGTCAACAACTTCCAGTTTTCTACGATATCCAGGGATTTAAACGACGATTTGACAAATTTTGTATTATTCAAGATTGAAGTTATGGCAAAAACTCATTTGTGGGAAAATTGGATTGATTCTGAGGAAGATTACGACAAAATAGAAAATGGAACAACGAATCGACAGCGACATATGGAACGACAAATACAGTTGCTGTTGTTTCCAATGTACAAAGCCAATTGAATTGTTTCCTTTACACCATTTTACACCCTCACCCCTTACACACGCTCCCTACAATTTTCAGCTAGGTATTTAACAGGTCAAACTCTCGTATTAATTGTAAGACCCTATGTTATACAGTTCTTGAGATATGAGATATGATTTTTAGGAGAAAAATGGTTATCCATTGTCTTGCTGAAAAATACTTTCAGTCAAGTCCTATTGTCCATCTTTAAACATAAAACACATTTCCTGTTTCTGGTTCAATTAGTTTGTGAGACATTGCAATGCAAAGTTTTTTACGCATAGTTACTAGTCTAGCATGCTTCAAGTTACAACTTTGTAATATTACCCGCTCAGGAGATATGATTCTAGAATTTTTCGACCTAAGCTTTCAAGCGTTTCGAACACATTGTTTTTCTCAGAACTTCCAAATCATTTAATTTGTAAAAAAATTAAGCGAGCAAGTGGATACATTATCATAGATCTATGTAAGTTCCGAATTTCAGGTATCCAGCATAAGTGGTTCCTGAAATATTAAAACCAAAGTTTTTATTCTAACATTCATTCCACCCAGCCCCTTCACCACTCCATTAGAAACTTATCAGTTGACGGGGTCCACTCAATCTACCATACCAATAAACTTAAATGCAATAGCTCTAAGGATTTGGGAGATGCAAGCCTTCAATCGACTGTTCGCACTGCCGAAACCCAATCACTCGGTAGCGCACACTCAGAAAACTATCGGGATCAAATGGGATGGTTCTCGTTGAACGTGTAAACTGTGCACCACATATAGTGTTTATACTGCTCCCAGGTCCGCAACCATGAAAAAATTGCAGCCAATAACTGATAAATTTCCTGAAATACACAAATTTTTTATATTCAAAAAAAGAAATTTGTCACATTCTGTTAATAATTAATAAAATTTTTGACGTTTGATTGGAAAAATAATGGAAAAATGGAAAACCAGCCGATAAGATTATCCAACCTATTAAATTGCTAACCAGAGGTGAATAATACAATTTTTCACCCAGAGAAATTAATCAGTGATTTAATTTAATACGCCAGATAAGTTATCAGCTAGATAAGGCGAAAATAACCCGAGATGAATAATACGGCCCTAAATCTAGTAAGATAAAATATACAATAAAATAAAAATACACGGAATGAATCAATTAAACTTATTTCAATAAAAGTATAAGTTAAAACTACAATTAAAAGAATACATGAATTAAACAACAACCTAAATGAAATAATTAGAAATAAAAAACAAAATGATTTAACTTGAAATATGAAAATTTTAAATTAAAAGTAATATAAAAATTAAAATGACAGACGAAGACAGGACCGTGGACTGAAAAAATTAAAAAAATAAAAAAGTAAATATTGAAACGAATTCAAGAAACGCGGGAAATTATATGGAGTGAGTACTACCCACAGCTTTTTTTTAGTTTTTTTGCTTGCCTACATATTTTTGGTTTTGGTGTTGTTTTTTGATGGTTATTCAAATTTTGTCGATAAGGTGTTTATAGGCTAGAAGGCCAATTTGATAAAATGAACCCGAGCGTCTAGCTTCTTCGCCCCGAACCTCGATAAAGGGCCATATCAAAAATGCGTTTTCTTTGGACAGATATGGCTGAGATAGGGTGGGCAGAGCATGGCACTACTTACACCTAAGCGCCCTGACAAATCGCGAAGTCACGCAACTCCACCGCTTCCTGGTCTTTCACGACCTATTGGGAAGATAGTCCCAATTTTAAATACCCTGGAGTAAGCCGACACGAAATTTTTGGTGTCCAGGCCTAGGGTTTATGGTCTGAGGTAGAACAAGAACCACCCCACACTGCCGTAGCTAGGCTCGGCCGCCAGCAAGCGTGTCGCTTCCGTTCTACTTCAGCCACCAATTCGGACGTAGGTGGAATTAGCCCTTCTATCCCGTACCTCACCCATCCTTCGAATATTTTGACTTTTTCAAGTCGAAATATTCCTTCCAAGGCCTCAAATACAACACAATCGCATCTAAGGTAAAGGATTCCCCCCGAATTTCACAGGTTCGGCATCGTTTTACCATTGTTGAAGTACCCGGGTAGTTTGATACACAAGGATCGCAAGGATCCCCGCAGGAATCGCAAGGCGGACAACAATCGAGCGGAGCACAAGGATCGCATAGAACAAGGTATGCAACACGGCGCACACATTTCAGCTTTTACCTTTAAGAGCTATATCAATAAATTTTAAACATTAACAATTTCTGTGTTTTTAATTTTTTAATTCATCTTTTAAATAACTATTAGTTGTATTTTGAAAATAACGGAACCAAAGAGAAATTAAACAGTGAACTTTCTGTCAGATGTCATCCTACAGAAACAGTCTAGTACTTTCCTGTTTAATAATCTAGGCCTTGGTGCTGCCAAAATGAACCTGAACACCGCCAACTTAAACTCAGGCCGCGCACATATGACAGTTCGTCATGAGAAATGCCTCGATTTTGCCTCGATTGGTGACGTCATGGCTCGATCTCCATACAAAATCTTCACTCATCGAGGGGAAATCGAGGCATTTTCGCTCTTCGAAAATTCAGTTGCGCGGCTTTTATCCAGAGGGCAATAACCTGAATCGAGTTTTACTAGACTCGAAACGAAAGTCTCGTTTTGAGATTCCACCCCAGGAGCCTTTTTACTGAATACGATACAATCAAAGTCAATCGTAAATTCTATATTCGGCATTACTGAATACGATTGTACGGTAAATCGTAAATTTGGCATTACTGGGGCCGTATGCTGTAACGAACGTCGCAACGTTAGCATCGACGGGCGTCGACGAACGACGCGTCGTCCAGTTTGGCAATCCGTAACTATGTCGTTCGAGCGCGCAATGTGCGTCGTTGAAATGTCCCAAACAACGACGCGTCGGCTTACATCATACCAAAATACTGACAACGTCGCTCGTCGTTGGTAGCGAACGACGAGCGACGGAATACAGCGTACGGTCCCTGAATACGAATTTTTGACGATTCGTAAAGTTTTGGTCGTGAAATTTTACGCGGGCTGTTGACCGGTCGTAAGTCACGTGTTTAGTAGGAATTGTATGTAAATCTATACAGTCCAAACAAAAAAATTATGATTATTATTTTAGTGATATATTTTGTGATATATTTCAGTGATAGATATTATTTATTCGTATATTTAAAATTACAAGGGAAAGTTTACAACACTGAAACAGTTCGAGGTTTTAGTTGAATTTATGGAGAAGCACCCGGATTTCGTGAAGGGGCTCTTGAAAAATGCGGGCGGAAAAGTTAACACTAAGCGATTATGGGACAACATAACTGAAAGGTGGAATATGTACGGTCCTCCAGTAAGAAGCGCAGAGGGTTGGAAAAAGTATTTGGACTGACTACAAGTTTAAAATAAAAAGAAAGCTGAGGAGCAATATGAGCTGAATAAAAGACACTGGCGGTGGTCCGAATCACCGCATAACCTTCTCTGCGTTGGAAGAAGCGGTAATTACACTCGTTGACATCCGTGCCGCAGTAAGCTGAATATCTGGAGTTTGAACTTTTCTTGAGGTAGATACAGGATTGCCGTCGACTTCACGAGAATTGTCAGAAATTGATATTTCATCCCAAAATGTATCCGTGTCTGAATTATTAACGAACACATTATTTGGATAGTCGGAACAATTGCTTGAAACTTTAATTTTTTACAATAAATTATATAATTCAAAATAAAGAATCGGGAACTTCTAGTGGGTTCGCAGCGTCACAAATCCGTTTTAAAATTTTCGATTTAATTTCAAAATCGGAATCCTCGTCGCTACTTAAGTACACCGCCAAATTAAACATTTTTACGTTAATAACACTACGGGAAGAATATTGAATTCAAACTAACGACATAAAGATAATAAAACCATTTACGTCATTTATTGTTTCGTATAGTGTGAGGTTAGGTACGATACACTTTTAATCGTAAAATTCACACACTTTTGATGGCAGCACTGTTTGGCCCTTACGATCGTATTCAGTAATACCAAAAAAAAATCGTATATATTGTTGGTCGTTAAAAGTGTACTGCCCAGGTGCCTTATTACTGAATACGATACGATCAAAATCAATCGTAAATTCTAAATTCAGCAATACTGAATACGATGTTACGATAAATCATAAATTTCGGTCGTAAATTTGGCATTACTGAATACGATTTTTTGACGAATCGTTAAGTTTTGGTCGTGCAATTTTACGTGGGCTGTTGACCGATCGTACGTCAAGCGTTTAGACGGAATTGTATGTAAATCTATACGGTTGAAAAAAAAATGTATGATTATTATTTTAGTGATATATTTTGTGATATATATTTTAGTGATGGATATTATTTATTCGTACATTTCAAATTACAATACACCGTACTTTTGAATGCCTCGTGTTGATCATAGCCTCCCTGGAACCATCGATTGTTGACCTAAATGGTGTTATCAGCCACGTTTGTAGGGGATACCCTGAGTCACCTGTAATTTCAATATAAATTTTATTTAATAAGTCATTTTATGTTAATAAAATATTATATCACCTAGTAGCAACGTGTTTCGCTCTCCATTGTTATGGTTTTCCTCCAAGGTGCGACGCAATGTACCTTGCTCCCAAACAATTGCGTTGTGTAAAGCTCCTCCATGTCGGGCATCTACACAAGTTATTCTCATATTGTGGTCACAAACCTGAAATTTGAACTTCAATTATGTAATTCCAGTTAAAGCTTTTACAATACCTACAATCATCGTAATAATGCTGTGCCGTCCTTTTCTGTGTTCGCTATGGCTAGGCCTTATTATGTTTACATGTGTCCCATCGACACAACCGATTACACCAGGCAATCGGTATTTCTCATAAAAGAAACGTTAAGTGGCATCTTTTTCCTCCGAGTTCGATTCCTTTATCCACTTCGAACATAACTTCCTCTCCATCACGTCAAAGAGCTCTGTGAGGACAACAGAAACCTCCGGTTGAGACATACCGATATCGTAGCCCTGTCCAACGCAACGCTGATAGCTACCGCTTGCGAAAAACCTCAAAGCAGATGCTAATTTTAAAATTGGTGGCCCTGACGATGAGCGGCTACGGACTTTTAATTCGTCCTTTATTTCATTGAAAACTTCATAAAAAAGCTGGTTTCGATAATCGGAACAATTGCTTGAAACTGTAATCAAAAAATAAATCAAATAAAGTACAAGAGAAATCCAACCTTGAATCGGGAATTTCTAATGGGTTCGCAGCGTCACAAATCCATTTGAATGTTATCGATCGAGTTTTAACATCAGAATCCTCGCCGCTACTTCAGTAAACCGCCAAATTATACATTCTTACGTTAGCGACAATACTTTAGGTGTAAAAGTTGATGGAACTCCCGGTCGATTAAATCAAACTAATTTTATAATTAACCGTCCCGGTCTATTTTTGGAAAATGTTCAGAAATTTGTGGAGCAAATCATAGATTTATACTAATTGTTATTGAAAGTGTTCCCATTAATTATTTTTTGAAATTAATTCTTAGTATAAACTAACGAGCATCCGTTTACGTCATTTATTGTTTCGTATAGTGTGAAGTTAGGTACGATACACTTTTGACCGTAAAATTCACACACTTTTGATGGCAGCACTGTGTTGAATCGCCGCGCCAGGCGAAAAAAAATTTAGGCGATGCACTGTAGCAATCGTTCTCTATACAAGTAATTGGGTCAATGGAACGGATCTACCGCTGCACATGACCATCAACTGCTCGGTGGTTGTGCTGCATTAACAAAAACATTTCTTTTTGTAAGTGGAGCACAGCTACAGCTGCACCAACCGGCGAGACGCAGGCAACAAGCGAATACCAAAAATGGTCAGAAAAAGGGCGATCGCGATCGATGAATGTGTGCGTGCCCGGATTTCTGGCAGGTGACGAGCGAAAGAGTCAGTGTGCGGATCTCAAGTGAGACGTGTTTTGAATAACCTTGCACCTACGAACCTCGAAGTTAGTTTTTTCTCCCGTCGTGCCGATAAAAATCAACCTCGCCATTTCGACGGGTGTTTTAGTGTATAATAATCGAAAATAGAATCGAACTCGTCCCGAACCGCCCCAAAGTTTCGCGCGTAATAATTTGCACAAAATCTCCGCGCTCCTCGACAGCCATTTGGAAGGTACGACAAGTTGTTCGAAAATTGCTGAAAAAATTTTCAGAAGAAAAGTTTTTCCCGTGGCGCGTTCGTAGTGTGAAAATCACATGGCGTCCGTAATGAAGGGCAAGTGTAATGATCAATTTCTGATTTCTGTTTAATTGAGCAGTGAACTGCGTGGTGTGAAGTTTTCGTTTGGTGAAGAAATTCTCGCGACATTCTCACGGTTGTTTCCGCGCGCTTGCCAAGTGCAAAACTTATTGAAAGTTCCCGTTCGCCTCACTCCGTCGTTTCGTTTCGATTTTTTTTTATAAATAATGTGGAATATTCGATAATATTCAACACGAATTAGTTGTTTCTTTTAAAAAAATCCAATCAGTTTTTTGAACATTTCTGAAGCAAATAGTACTCAAAACGAGTTGTCAAAACAAAAAACCGTTTGGGATGCTTTCTATGCCAGTGAGTGTAAGGAGGAGAGTTTTGGATGGAAAATGCATCTGTTAAGGAAGTGATACGTGAGCATTTCGGGATTCACAAATTCCCGTTCAACTTCTACCGACGTTTTATCCAAATTTATTCCTAATAATTTTATTTTTGTGTGAGCTATTCGCGACCGGGTGAATCAATTTTTTTTCGACTAAATTCAAACGTGCAACTACTGATTGTGTAATAAGAACGATCGCGCGTTCTCATTCTAGCCAATAGGCGAACTGCATAATTCGAGCGAGATGAACTGATTGACATGATTGCTGCTCCTTCCTCTAAGTGCCGCCCTCGTTACGTCCGCGATACGTAGAAAAAGCTAAAATCGAAAAAGAAGTAAAATAAAAGGAAAAAGAAACACGCAGGTCAAGTTTGTTTTGACATTTGTTGGGTGTCTTGTCAACACGTTACTCCACCCACTCCACCGCGCCACGGCCACGAATGAAAATATTTTGAACAAGACACCAGCTGATCAACGTTTTGTCAACTCGTCTTCTGTGATTCGGAACTGCATCTCGTTCATGTTCCATTAGCAAACAAATTTCCCCCGATTAGTCGTTTTTTCTTTCGAAAAATTTAATTAAACGAAGATGAATTGAATTAAAATCCAAATAAATTATAAATTTAAAATATAATGACAGACGACAGGACAAGACGGGACGGATTAAACTAATAAATTAAAATAAATAAAACAAAATAAATAAAAAGAATTAAGAACGAGAAAACAACATAATTCATGGGGTGAGTTGAATTTGTTTTTTTTAATTTTTTTGCATTGATTTTTTTGTTTCAGATTTTTATTTTTTTTTATTTTGGACCTTTTACTTTTCTTATTGGTACAAATGTCGCACGGCTAGAAAGAGCCATTAGAAAATGAACCCGAGCGTGTAAGCTCCTTAGCCCTGAACCTCAACAAGGGGCCATATCGGATATTATTTTTTTTGGACTGATATGGCTAAGGTAGGGTGGTCAGAACAGGGCGCTACTTACACCTAAGCGCCCTGACAAATCGCGAAGCCGCGCCAATCCAACCGCTTCTTGGTCTTTCACGACCAATTGGGAAAATAATCCCAATTTTTACCTTCCCTTGGATAAGTCGGCGCTTACAATTTTTGTTGTACAGGCCTAGGGTTTAATGGCCTGAGTTTTAGCAAGTACCCCCCCCCCCCCACACTGCCGTAGCTAGTCCCGGCCGCCAGCAAGAGCGTCGCACCAGCTGAACTCAGCCACCAATTCGGACGTAGGCGGAATTGGCCCATTCTGTCCCGAACCTTCTTTCTCCTTTCAATTATTTTGACTCTTTCAAGTCAAAATAAGTCTTCCAAGGTCTCAAACACAACAACTGTTTGGCCCTTACGTTCGTATTTAGTAATACCAAAGTAAAATCGTATCGTACATTCAAATCGAAAATATTTTTGATCGTATCGTATTCAGTAATAAGGCCCCAGGTCGAAAACCAGTATATATAAATTTTTTGAATTTTATGCTGGACTACCATATAATTATTCAAAATAATTTACTTCTTGGTATAAAATAGAAAATTTCCATAAAAGAAATTGATAATGTACCGAAATTTACAAAAGAAAACCTTAATTCGCGCACATATAGTATACTTTCATAACCCAGTTGGTCGCTTGACTCTTAAGAGACATAATCTCGTCACTAGATAGAAAGAAATAGCAATAAAAACATGTGCTCCCACCACTATCTAATTGTAATGCAAAAAACAGCGGCATCACTCCGAGCGCTGAAAATGTCATCCGCGACTTACACGATGAAAATTACATACGCGAAAAGTTACAGTTCAAGTGCGGTTACAATAAAACGACACAAGTGTGATGTGAAGTGATTGGAAATCATGGAATGTGTCACTACGTTATTAGTGTTTTATATTTATTATATTGCAGTAAGGTAACTTCGCCCCTACCTGCACGTTTCTTTTTATAAGCCCCTTTCTTATTTCCAGCTGATGTCAATCTCCGAGTACGAGCTTTAATCACAACACGCTATCATCAAACAGATAGTGCTGCGATAAACAAAAATTTGCTATCGAGACATTTGCAGACATGTCTTCGAGATGTCGGGAGCATTTGTCTCGATGCCGTGTATTTTGTCCATATGCCGTCTCGAAGAATCTCGCAGACAAGTCGAAATGTCCCCAAGAAATCTGCGAGATTCTCGCAGACGCGACCAACTGGGAATCTCAAGGTTACCGTCAAATTTATGACACTTCTCAGTTGACATTTCTAAAATGTCATCAAACGTAAAAGTGATCGGTCGCAAGAACTACGACGCCGACCTGGGGCCTTATTACTGAATACGAAACGATGAAAAATATTTACGATTTAAATTTACGATACGATTTTACTTTGGTATTACTGAATGCGATCGTATGGAACAAAAGGTGCTGCCATTTAAAGTGTGTGAATTTTGCTGTTAAAAGTGTATTGCGCCTAACTTCACACTATTCTAAACAATAAATTACACAAGTGGTTGTTGTTTATGTCGTTAGTTTGAATTCGATATTGCTTTCGTTACTGTTGTTGATGTAGAAATATTTAATTTGGCAGTGTATTTAGCGTACGTAGTATGTAGCGACGAGGATTTCGATGTTGAAACTCGATCAAAAATATTAAACGTATTCGTGACGCTGCGAACCCATTAGAAGTTCCTAATTCAAGGAAGGATTTCTCTAGTACTTTATTTTTAATTAGATAATATATTGTAAAAAATTACAGTTTCAAGCAATTGTTCCGATAATCCAAACCAGCATTTTTGCAAATACTGAATGGAATGAAGGACAAATTAAAAGTACGTAGTCGCTTCTCATCAATGCCGCTAATCTTGAAATTAGCATCTGCTTTGAGCGGCAGCTATCAGTGTTGCGTTGGACAGAGCGGTATGTCTCAACCGCAGGTTTCTGTTGTACTTACAGAGCTCTTTGACATGATGGAAACGAAGCTATGTTCGAAGTCGATAGAAGAATCGAACTCGGAGGAAAAACATGCCGCGAAACGTTTCTTTTATGAGAAATACAGATTGCCTGGTGTAATCGGCTCTGCTGATCGGACACATAGTAAGACCTAGAGTCACTGTATAAGAACTAACACAAACATCCACTATCTTGAGTACGGACAATGACCGCTTTTGGTACCTTTTTAGTACTCTTAAACCCTGCGAACTCCAAAGTTCGCAGGTTTCTTAAATGGCATAGTTTTAGTGTGTATACGTGTAGCAGATGGATTTTGATTAACGTTTCACGGAATCGAGATACATATGTCTCATAAAATGTCAACTAAATACAGCGTTTATCCACTTTAGTGGAGATAAAAATGAAAAATCGGACAACTGCAAAAAAATTTCAAATGTACTGGTTTCAAATGAAACACACATTGTCCGTACTCAAGATAATGGATGTTTGTGTTAGTTCTTATACAGTGACTCTAGTAAGACCTAGCCATAGCGCGCACTCGTTCTTCAAATGCCGTCGCATAGAACATTCATTTTAAATTTATGTTTTTAACTTCCAAATTCAACTTTTTTTATTTCTAAGGCTTACTTGCGGTATATTTGCTTTTCTGTATAGGGATACTTTATTCCAATGCTCAAATTTTTTCTTTTTTGTTCGTATTTCTTCCTTTTCAAGTGACTTACGATTGGTTGACTTGACAGCGACCGTAATATTTTACGACCAAAACTTAACGATTCCTCAAAAAATCGTATTCAGAAATGCCAAATTTACGATCAAAATTTACGATTTATCGTTCGATCGTATTCAGTAATGCCGAATTTAGAATTTACGATTGATTTTGATCGTATCGTATTCAGTAAAAAGGCCCCTGGACTATCCTTCGGAAAAGGAGTGGGACCGATTCGATGTGATACCAAAGTGTGGAATTAAATCAGGCAAGGTGGTAAGTTTATGAGTTTAATTTGTCTCAGACTGATTTCGTTTTTTGCAGGGTGAAATAATAACAACGCAACGTAACTCGTACTCCTTACAGTCGCTGGATGGCCTTGCAACGAACGGAAATTGTAAAGGACTACGAACGGATCCGCGAGAAGTCAGTTGCTGACAAGGTAAGAAAATTCAAGGAGCAAGGAAATAAGTAACCGGGCTGTTTCCGATTTCAGGTGCGGTGTCGGCAAGCTAATTCTGTTCGACTACAACAAAGTCGAACTGGCGAATATGAATCGGCTGTTCCTAATGCCTGATCAAGCCGGACTATCGAAAGTGGCAGCTGCTGCGAGTACTTTGAATTTTAGAAATCCAGACGTCGAAATTCAAACGCACAGCTGCAATATTACAACGGAAACGGCAACTATCCAGACCGGCGGATCAGTTCCGGGCACGCCAGTCGACTTGATTTTGAATGGCCATCAATGCTGCGTGCAGTGAACTAGGTCTGAGCTGGTTCGAGTCGGGTGTTTCCGAGAATACAGTGTCTGGTCACATTCTATTCATCCATCCTGGGGATACCGTGCTCTACTGCTAGTCGTAGCCGAAAATACCGATGAGAAAATGCTGAAGCGTGAGGGAGTGTGTGCCGCCAGTTTGCCAACAACAATGGGAATCGTTGCAGGAATGCTGGTACAAAACACTTTGAAGTATCTCCTCAACTTCGGTGAAGTGTCCGACTACTTGGGATATAATGCACTGATCGATTTCTTCCCGAAAACGAGCCTGAAACCGAACCCGCACTGTGATGACCGACACTGCTTGCAACAGCAGAAAGAATTAAAAGCACGACCGCAAGTTGTTAAAGAACCCGAACCTGAGGTAGATGCCGTCCCTTTCGTCGAAACATCATCGAACTGCTTATGAAGTCGATGAAAGCAGTGCCGAGTTGAAAGTGTATTGGCACGAACGAAAAAAAAAAAACATGTGTGCAGTGCACACGCGGTAGAAGTGAAACCTTCTGAAAACTAAACAGCGAGAGAATGAGACGGATGCAGTATCAGTATTTTGAAGGGGTAGAGGGTAGAGAGGTGGGTGGGAGGCAGGAAGTAGGGTGGATAGAGAAAGTAGAAGAGGGGGAACCTCTGGGTGAGGGATAGAATGATAAGGGTACACAGAAAAGGAGGTATAAAGTGTCGAGGGGGAGGGGGTGAAGTGTTGAATTTTGGAGGGTAAGGGGGTAGAGAAGTGGGTAGGGGGTGGAGGGATAGAGAAAGTAGATGAGGGAGAACAATATGTAGGGTGAGAGGTAGAATGATAAGATAACACAGTGGAGGGGGGGGGTGAAGGGTGAATTTTTGGAGGGGTAGGGGGAAGAAAGGTATGTGGGGGTGGGGGGATAGAGAAAGTAGATAAGGGGAGACAATATGTAGGGTGAGGGGTAGAATGATAAGGGAACACAGAGGGGGGGGAAACATTGGGGGGTGAAGGGTTGAATTTTGGAGGGGTAGAGGGTAGAGAGGTCGGGGGTGGAGGGGATAGAGAAAGTAGATGAGAAGGGAACAATATGTATGGTCAGGGGTAGAATGATAAGGGTACTTAGAGGGGGGGGTATACAGTGCGGGGTGAAGGGTTAAATTTGGGAGAATGGGGTGTAAGAAGAAAGTAAGGGGTGAGGGAAATCAGTTGTTTAAAAAGGGATAGGTGAAGAGGGAGAAGAGACAGGAGTAGTATTTCAAATTGTTTGGGAGTTTTTACTGTCGCTTTTTCGTTTCATCGAGTTTCAAATCACAACGTGGCCAGGGCCGTCTTAAGATATTCGGCGCCCATGGGCTACTAAAAATATTGCGCCCCTCATCATAAGAAAATACAGTTTTGATGGCTAGTTGAAGTGGAAAATACAAAATATTACAATTTCAGAACTTGACAATTTTATACTACCTTCGGATTTTTAAAGGTTGAATGATTCTGTATTTCGTTTCGACTTTAAAAAATTTTCTAAAGAAGTGTATAATGAAATAATGCTTTCATATCTAGTACGTATCAACTTTTTGATGTGATATATTATAGTCGGAGAGCTCGCGACAAAAATCGCAACAGTTTTGAGAAAGCTAATATTTTGGTACTTGGTTACATTTAGGGTGTATGTGAATATACTAGAGTCAGCAGGTCTAACGTCGGGACACCTGGCTTTGGTGACCTGTCAAAGATGTCAAAAAAATCGAAAAATTTAACAGTTTTGAGAAAGCTGAAAATTTGCCAAAACTTAGTTTTTACAATGAAAAACTGAAAACCAATGGTCAGACACCCCAACAGTGGGACCCACCCAGTTAGCCCCCCCCCCCCCCCCCCCCCGCAAAGGTGTTAAATCGAGTATACGTGCGATTTATCTTATCAGACACCCCAACAGTGGGTCAGGAGTCCTTTGTTGTTTGCCAAATCATGTATTTCAATTTTCTGTCCGTGTGTCCATTGGATTGACCTGAAATTTACGTTTCCTCTTAATTTTTGCTTTATGGCATTTTTTTTTATTATTTTTTATTAGTGTAACTTTATTATTTTTTATTGGAAAATCTTCGGGTTATTTTGTTTCTTCGACACTCCTTCCGATATATTACTGTTCCTTCATTAAATTGGTCAGGGTCCTGTCGGTTTTCGTTAAATTTATTTATATTATTAGTAACTTTTTGTTGCAACTGAGCTTGAATGGTAGGGTAAAGTTCTGCTTGGAATTTATTTAACTTCTCTAAGTAGGGTAGACTAGGTAGAAATGCCATTTCATTAATTACTTTTCATTAATTACTCCATATCTCCGTAGAAAATTGTGGAACTTGTTTAATTTTTTTTTCTCTGTTTGATCAAATACCTTGCGCAAATATTGTATTCGTAATAAAGAGCAAAATATAATCAGATCGAGAGCATAATGAAGAAGAGCACAGGCAGGTCCAAATGGTGCATTTCTCCCATCGTACGAATGAACCACTTGCAAGGTATAAATGCACCACATTTTAAATATGTAGCAAATCCCAACCAAATTAGTTGAAACAAAAAATTAAATATATTTACAAAAGTAACAAACAATAACGAACTAAACAGTAAATCTATTAAATATTTTTCGAGTTTTATACTAATAAAAAATAATAGAAAATACCAAATAATAGTAATTTAATAGTTTAATATAAGTTTTTATAAGTTAACGGATATTAATATTTTAAAAATCGATTTCAAATTTGATATGTTTGCTGTATGCTTGCAGCACGAGCTCGTTCTGATTCCAGCAAAATAATTTGAATTTCTTTATGATTTGTGACCATAAATTCATGCACCTTATGGTGCTTTTACACGAGCGATTAAAATTGCGCAATTTGCAGCAATTCCAGACAATTTTGACGTCACGAAAACATACAGCAACTTTCAGCAACATCGGCAATTGACGATATAGAGCAACTGTTGGACAATTCGTTGCGCAATTTGCAGTAATTCCAGACAGCGATACGGAGCAATACTCAGCAATTTAGCAATGACACCATACACGGACAACTTTGTATATGAACAACACGAAAGAAAATTTAAAAAATAAATCTAAAACTTAAATTAAAACTTGAAATATTTGAATTCTAATCCGTTATCACACAAAACTTGACAAATAAAACCAAAACGTGGCAACTGAATCATCGAACGAGAAAAATTGCTCGAAATTTTCCAAATTAGTGGAAATACAGCAACTCTATGGCGAGGAATTGCAGCAATTTGTGAAAGCATTGCCAAATTGCTGCAATATTGTTGCAACTAGCACGATGTTGCCCGGTGTTGCTGCAATAATCGCTCAACTAGTTTTGGCAACAGTCGCCGGGCAATTAATTGCTGGAAAAATTGTTCGTGTACGGGCTCCATTAGATATAAGAATCTGGTGCATTTCTCCCTATAAGCTCGTGGTGCAATTCTACCGATTCTGACCAGATGAACATTTTTATTTTTTTTAAATAAATATTAGCAAATAAAAAACTAGCACTTTACTAAAACACACCTTAGACTACAAGCTATATTTATGCCTACCTAGAAAGGTTCACGATCAATAATTTGTCTTTAAACAAAAATGTTGCATATATACGAAAAGTTACTTTCCTTAGCGTTTTTCTTTTACTCCGAATAACTGTTCGGTATTAATCGGTATTTTAACGATTCCTGAACACAATCGTATGGATAGGAAAGAGAAAGAGATTACTACTTCTGCTTTGTAGATTTTACTTACGGGCGAGCGCCAATGGCGAGTGGTGCATTTCTACCTATGGTGCAGGGCTACCCATTCTACCCTATTCATGAATATTATTGTGTTCTAAATTTTTTTCGAATTTGTACGTTCTTCCGTAAAAGACTTCAAACGGTGTAAGTTTGGTTGCGGAATGTATGGCATTATTGTAAGTAAGAATTGTCTCGTTTAAGATATCTTCGTGATTTTTAACGGTATTATTTTCGTTAACTATACGGAAGATTTCGGTTAAGGTGGAATGTAATCTCTCGACAGGTGCATTACTGCTAGATTGTTGAAAGGAAGTTATATGATGCGAGATGTTGTACTGTTTACAGTAATCACCAAATAAAGTCGCTGTAAATTCGCTACCTGGGTCTGTGACTATTTTCCTAGGAATCCCGTGAAGGCCCATGAAGTGTTTTAAGGATTTAATAATAGAAAGACTGTTTCTGCCGGGCAGTATATATGTATGCTGCAGCAAATTTGGAAAATTTATCTGTTATGGTTAATATTTGTTCCTTATTAATGCTGTAAATGTCTATATGGAGGATATCGAGCGGTTTGTTCGGGGTTTCAGGTATTTCAAATTTCAATTGGGGTGGATTCCGATCATATTTAAGGGTTTGACAAATTTGACAGCTATTGATAACTTTTGCAATCTTTGTTTTCATGAATGGGAAATAGTTATGTCGCTTGAGATGAAGAAGAGTTTCATTGATTCCTCGGTGATTATTTTTATTATGATAATCACTAATCACTTTATCTTGGTCATCATCGTTGATGATGTCTGTTAGGATTTCGGTGCAGCGAATTAGCTTAAATATTTTCGATTGTAAGAAATATTTACTGTATACATTTTGGACGAGTTTGAAACTTTCGTCATCGGAGAATACAGCGGTTAATTTATTTGGAGGGAGGTATTTTTTGAAAATACTGGTTATATTTTCTTCGGTGAAGGTAGGCATTTCGAATAGTACGTGTTTGTTTATTCCTAAATGGGATTTCGAGAGATATTGGTGGTCTTTCGGCTGATCGATCTAACACTAATTGCATGTTAAATTCATTTAACGGTCTTTCAGATATTGGGATCCCATCGTTCATGTTCTCTTCGGCGGAGTGAATTGTTGACCCGTGAGTACTTTGGGTTGATGTATTTGCATTTGATTCCCTAACGTTAATCTCTATTCTATCATTGCTTATTGCGTCTGGTATTATTCTGCTCAAGGCGTCTGCATTTGAGTTCAGGGTTCCCTTTTTGTAAATAATTTCGTAGTCAAATTCAGCTAGTTTTAGCCTCCAACGGATAAGTTTTGAATTAGCGTCTTTCAGATTCTTGAGCCACATTAGGGGTTTGTGGTCGGATACAATTATGAAGTGGCGACCGAACAAGTAGGGTCGAAAGTATTTTGTAGCCCACACTATGGCCAGAAGTTTTTTCTCTATTGTAGAGTAATTAATTTCTGAACTTGTAAGTGTTCGACTTGCATAGCTGATTGGCTTATCGCTTCCAATTGGTCCTTGGGATAAGACGGAACCGAGTGCGAAGTTACTGGCATCTGTGGTTAATACGAAGGGTTTGCTGAAGTCTGGGTACTGGAGAATCGGGTCATTAGTCAAAATATCTTTGCAGATATTGAATGATTTTATATATCTATCACTGAGCTCAACCTTTTTTCCCTTTTTCAGGCATTCCGTGAGGGGTTTGTTGAGTTTTGCCAAGTCTTTGATAAATTTCCTATAGTACCCTATTAGTCCTAAGAATGATTTTATGTCTTTTTGCGTCCGTGGAATAGGAAACTCTTTTACTGCCTTAATTTTTTCTGGATTTGGTTTTACGCCGTTTGTGGTAACGACATGGCTAAGAAATGCAATTTCTTTATGAAGGAATTCAGATTTATCGAGTTGAACTTTAAGATTAACGTCTCGTAACCTTAAGAAAACCTGTCTCAAATTTTCCGCATGCTCCTGTAGTGAAGTCGAGAAGACTATTATGTCATCTCAATAAACTAAACAAGTTTTGCCTTGTAGTTCTTTTAGGACATTATCCATAACGCGCTAAAACGTTGAAGGAACGTTTTTCAACCCAAATGGCATCCTTATAAATTCGCAATGTCCACCTTCTACAGTGAAAGCAGTTTTCTGGATGTCACGTGGATCCATCTCGATCTAATGAAACCCACTGGCTAGATCTATTGTTGTAAAGTACACACTCTTGCCCAACTTATCGAGGATTTCGGTAATGTTTGGATGAGGATATCTATCGCTAATGGATTTTTCGTTGAGCTTACGATAGTCAATCACAAGCCGCTATTTTTTCTTACCACTGGCGTCTTTCTTCTTGGGCACAATCCAGACAGGAGAGCTCCAGGGAGAATAGCTTGGTTGAATGACCTCTTGCTCCAACATGTCGGAGATCTGCCTTTGAACTTCTTCTTTGTGTACATACGGATATCTATATGACTTTGTGTATATAGGTAGGTCGCCATCTGTTGAAATTCTGTGCTTTACTTGATTTGAGAATGACAGTTTTTGTCCTTCCCTAAAGAATATATCATTAAATTCTCTACAAATTTTGAAAAGGATTTTTCTTTCTTCGCTATTTAGGTGCGAGACTCGGAGAAGATCAGCGATGTCATCTGGTTGTATTTCGTCTTGTTGGTTTTCATACCCGATATTAAAGATGATTTCTGAAAATTCCATGGGGGAGAATTCTGTAACCTGTAATGGTTGTTCCAGGGAAAGGATTTGTTCATTATCTGAAGAATTAACGACTTCTATGAGACTATACCAATCCTTAGCAAGGCCTTCCGAGATGTGGACCTCAGGTTTAATTTCGGTATTTTTAATAAGAATATCGCCATTTCGAACGTCAACTGGTAGTTTAATTATGTTTTTTGATTTTGGAGGAATGATAAATTTATTCGACATAAGGTTGGGTTTAAAACGTAAGGGAATTGTGGAATTATTAGTAATAAGAATTTTGTTTGCGAGGTCAACTTTCGCTCCCATTTGTGTTAATATGTCAAGTCCTATCAGGCCATCAAAATATGAATGAAACTTGAAGACGAGAAATCTTAACGTTCTTTTCTGGTGAAATTCTGAAAAGGTAGGCATTTCTGTTTTACTGTTTCGGAATTGACGATTTGTATGGGAGGTCCTTGACAGGACGCAGTGCAAAAATCGCAAATAGCGGATTTTGAGAGCGCATGAATCATAGAATCAGCTGGTATAGTTATTTAATGTAATTATTGCTTTTTGAGAATCTCGACCTGCGAGTTGTATTGGAGGTCCTTGAAAGGACATAGTGCAAAAATCAAATGTACCAAATTCCGGGAGCGCATAAATCACGTATCGATCGTGCATGATTAGTTAGTACGATTTCGCATTGGTCGAGTAGGCATTTCTGTTTTACTGTTTCGGAATTGACGATTTGTATGGGAGGTCCTTGACAGGACGGAATGCAAAAATCGCGAGTTGCAGATTCTAAGAGCGCATAAATCATTGATTTAGCTGGTATAGTTATTTGGTGTAATTTTTGCTTTTTGAGAATCTCGACCTGTGATTTGTATGGGAGGTCCTTGAAAGGACATTGTGCAAAAATCAGTTGTAATGAATTCTGAGAGTGCATAAATAGTGCATAATTCCTGTGTATTTATTTTTTAAATTTTTTCAAATTTTAGGGGTGGGGGGGGCGCTAGCGTGCCGCCCACTCAGGCCCCCACCTTTAAATGATTTATCTTTACTAAACGAAAGGAGAGCAAACATTTTTTCTTGGATTTTTGGAGAGTGCACAAATAGTGCATAATTCTGTAATTTTTTCATTAAGTTTGGAGGAAGTGGGGGGGCCAGTTGGGCGGACGTGTTGATTTGATTGGGCCTGGAATTCATTTGCCCTTGGTGTTGGGGGAAATTTGGGCGAACTTAATTTAATGGTGGTGTGAATGTTCGTTTATTAACAATTGGTTTATTCAAGTCCTTTCTTGCGTAATAAATGTTTTGTTCCTTCATGCAATACGAGAAGGCTTTAGCCAGTGTATTTGGCTGCATTGCACGGATGGTAGAGCCAAGTGGTTCTTAAGACCCGATAAAAATGCGTTTAAGCACATTCCCGAGTACAGTTCCTTTTTCGCGTTTATTATATTTAATTCCTCTTCATGGATCTGAACGTGGTTGCTTAAACTTGCTAAAATTTCTACGATTTCACTGTAGAAATTTTCAACATTGTGTAACGGTTTGGTCCGCAGAACGTCAAGTTGGCAATCGTCATTGCCGAAATGTTGAACGTAAACCTTGCGGACAGAAAGTCATCCTCCAACCGACAAATGGGCTTGAGGAGGCCCATTCTTACGGTCGGCGGGCTGGAGAAGGAGGCTAGGTAGAGGGGCCAGATGCATGAAGGGTGCGGAAAAAAAGGTGAAGGAAGCTAGGTGTTGAGGGAAGGAACATCGGGGTGAGATCATCCGACGGTTGATCGAACATGGAATCACCAGGTGTAGGTGCTATTTTCGTCAATCAAAGAAAAGGCGATCCGTTTGAGAACGGAGGTTCTTATGGCCAAGTCGTGCCGAATGCAGACGATTACAGTGCTGTTGCGGCCGGACCAAGGCCATGCCACTACCAATGATTCACCTCAATGAGAGACCATTTGGTAATCTTATTGGGCCTGGTCCGATCGGAACAGCAGCCCTATTTCAAGTTGTCAATCAATGAACAGAGAGGTCTATCCCGGATTCGATATATTATGTGGAGGCAGGGCTGAGCGTTTGGTAATAAAAACTCTACTCTTTCTGCCGTTGAAGTATATTCTCGAAAAATATTTTTCGATTTCATCAAAGCTTTTACCAAAGGTTGCTGGTAGAAAAATGTATACAAAACCAACCCCCAATAAAGCTGGTGGTGACACATAAACAACAAAACACAAAAATCATTACCCTGCACCCCGAACAAATCCATAGCGAATGGAAATATTTTGGCAACAACAAACATGATAATATGCGCAATGGCGATAACGACTCCACCTAATTTTTCTTTAACTTCTGTCGGTAGTACTTCGCCAATCAATGTCCATGGAATGACCAAATATCCCCGTGGCTGCAGCATACATACCCCAAAATGCAAAGTAATAAGAAGAAGCTATTCGATTTTCCTGGTAAAACTCCATAGTCCCTACTATGTTTTTCATTCATCATTTCCTCGTAATACATATAAAGTCCAGCTGTAATTGTATCAAATGAACATGCCGGGACCTGATATGATCATTAAAGGGCGACGACCGTGTTTCCTAGAGCAACTATACGCAACACTCGACATAACCAAGACGAAGTGATCCTAACGCCAAAATTGCTGCCCATTTTCAAAAATATATTCGCTGCATAACCCAAAAATAATCGCATAAGCGCCCGACAATTGTGGGAACAGAGACAAAAACAGGGGTATCCAGGAGCTCCATTCATAAAAATAAGATCATATCGTATTGAATAAAATTTATTTTTATTTTATTAACTACAGGCATACAATTGCAATCTATTGTGTTACTAAGTTAATTTATATGAGTTTAAGGTATACCTAGCACGTTCAAGCAATATTTTATTTTGGGTTAACTACTTCTCAGATTTTACTGTCTTCTTTTTTTTTCTTGATAATAATTAAAACTACAATTAAAAGCGCACAGATAGTTTGGTGTCATTATTTACATTTTTATAGGTGCATGTTTTATCAGCGACAGTTTCTTCTTTGTATATGCATATACCACGGGGTTATTATATGTTTTAAGACTTCAGAGGCAACATCCCGACAAGCCGAGAAGCTTTTGTTGCTGAGGAACCTCAGCTCAGAAGTCTTCATGAATAATCTAAGCCAACGATACGTTGATTGAGTTTCTTGCAAACCAGCTGCAAAAGTTGTAACCCGGTACTATTGTGGTTGTTCGGGTTTGTAACTGTCATCGTGTTCAATTGATCGACCTACGGTGGAATAACACAAAATAAAACTACAAAAGACAACTTCGAACTATTTATGATTAAAACGCGGCACGGTAGGATTTACCTGTTGGGGTTTTTTTTTCATATGCTGAAATAGTTAGGTACGTTACTCTTTTTCCCTCTGTCATCAACTCAATGGGTAAGTGGAAGCGGGGATGTCGAACTGGAATGGCATCGACTTGTTGAACTGGTGTCTGGGGACGTTTTGGGCTGAGGGTGTAATTGCATCTGAAACAGCCAATACGTCCTAGGAGAATACCATCGTTTCAGCCAAGCAAATTTGGAATGGTAAAACTGACGCAGCGTCGAAGTAATACCTGAGTATGCCCGCCCGGATTTTCTGTTAACGGTTGCGAGAAACCCCGACGTAACCCAACGACTGATGTCGGATCCGAATGTCGGTGGATTTGAGGCGGTCGATGCGCGACTTTTCGTAGATGACTCCTTTGAGTTTCGTCTCAGGGAGGGCTCCGTCTTAACCGAATGTAGTTCTTTAAGTCCGTCGGCTAGCTTATCGATGGACGATGACAAACTCCGTGTTGTTGATGCCAATTTCGGGGTATTCGTAACATATGAAAATGTTCTGTGATGCTGTCCGACGAAACGGCGAATAGTTTGAGTAGACTCCGTGCTGTGGCTGTCCGGTTCCTACATTGACAGGTTAGTTCGATGCAAGGCTCCCCAATTAATCCGCAAATTTTCCACTTTGTAATGGTTTCCTTGCTGTTGCCAGCGGATCACTGAACTGCTCCGAGCTGGGTACACACCGGAAAAAAAATTACTCTTGATCGAGGAAACCGAAATCGCGAATTTGATGTGACTACAGCCGAAAACAGCGGGAAAAAAATTAATTAACCTGACAGACCTTAGCGTGTTTAATCTGTCGTCGGACTCGGCAAAGTCGGATCACGAAAGTCACTCGTTTAGCGCATGAAGGAAAAGCCCTGGTTTTCATTTTTTTGTATTGTGATGAGCGCAAAATGTGACAGTATTTTATGCATTTGGTTTAGGTTTATTTTAAATTTTTTTGTTTTTCCCAACGCGAACATAAGGAGTGTCAAAATAAATTTGACCTATAGAAAAGGGTGCCGACCACCCCGCGGTATGGATAAGCGAAACGGATCTCCCGTTACATAGCGGAATTCGGAGCGGGTGAACTGCAGCAATTCCTAAATACCAAGAACCACAAACCTTTGCTGGAATGAAGTCTTCCTTTTTTTCTCCTTTCCGTTACTTTGCTTGTCTCTCCTTGGCGGCTGTATATGACACACGCTATTTAAACCATAAACTTGGTGAACGCGCACTTGTAAAAATTACTTCGGAATCCGGTTCGATGGGGACGTCTTCAGGGTCGGCTGGCTATCCGTTGACTGGGGCGAGCGTCAGTTGTTTCGCTCGCAATTGAGTGGTTCTTGTGCCTGCCACCGCCGATAGATCCGGCGCTGCGCGCGTTGTGGTGAACCTTTTTCAAATCTGTAGCCGTGCTGTCAGAGCGGCTCGTTACAAATACCCACAGGATCCTGTGCAAGGCTCGTCCGACGCACAGGAGGCTGAGAAAGGAGACGCCTATGTCGGTTCTCCCACACTGCTGTCAGGTGGACTTGGCTCCCTCGCTGCAGTCACAAAAAATTGATCCATCGATCCGGCTTTTCTCTTATTATTATTTTTTTTTTTTTTGATTTTTGTTCTTTTTTCTTTGTGGTTAGAACATTTAGTCCATCTTTTCCATTAGCCCTTTTTTTTTTGTGTGGACATGTTCCAGATCCCATCTTTTCCAATCATTCTTACACACTTCAATTAACAATGATTATTAAATGAAGGCTTAAAATACAAACAAATCAATCATGATAGTAAAATAAAGAATATGAAGAGACCGTATACTACTATACCTAGAATTAATTCAAATAATGTATATCTTTTTTTCCCGAATTTAAAATGTATGTTCGTGTTATTGAATTCATCCGATTTAAAGTTTAATCTGCATGCATGATAATGTCAGAGATAGGTATTGCAGAAGATAACTCTGACAGACTCTTGCCTATACCATCACATTATGGAACTAATAAGTGCTGTAACGCGTACAGTAGCTATCCTAATTTACAGGAAAGCAGCACTGGATAGAATCTGGAAGCTTGTTGTGCTTAATTGTCATCTTAACGCAAACTTGTCAATAGGGCCGAATTCGCTGCAGCAACGGTCTAATAAGTTCCTTTCGGATGGCCCCGCAGTCGTTGAATCTGGACTATCTGGTTTGGACCCAGAGTTGGTCTTTAGTCAGGCCTTTAGCATGGCACCAGTGATGAATGGTCAACTGGTTGACACGTTTAGTGCGTGACTGAGACTCAAATTTTACTTCCAGTTCGTGTTGTCACCGGGCTGTCACTCGTGGCTCTTTTCCGTGCTATATGTAGGTTATGTTACGTCTGCTGAGGGAATCTGAAAATAGATTTAACTTGCTACAGGGGTATTATTCACTGTTTCAAAACAAGGTTTTCCCCAACATTGACCGAAACACCTCTGAAAACAATACGGAAACGAGACGAAAACACATTTAATTTTACTGCTACGGCTACTACGCCACACATAACAGGATGTCATCAGTTTTGGTGTGTTTGTTTAGCATAATTTACGTTTAAAGAAGAGGGTTTCTTTACATTTTCTGTGTGCTAATTCATCAATACGGCGATGATTATAAACACAACATAATACCGACTTTCGAGCTTAAACCGTACAAGAGCAAACACTATCGCCACCAATTTAGCTTGTTCCGAACTGGAGTAGTTTCTAACACCGACTTCTAAATTATTTACGGGTTCTGATGAAGGGTGAATGATGACAGAATCGTTTACAAGCCATGAATTGAACACTGGTAAATAACCCTATCCGTGTGCTTGTCGGCCATCAGGAAATATTAAACGTCCTTGCGGCTCGACAGCCATGGTATTATGATTTACCGATATGTTGTTTTTAAGTTCTTTAGGTGCAATAAAACAGCTTCTAATTTTCGTAATAGAGAACTGTCAGAATAGCACGACATTGAACTGAAATTTATAATTGGTTCACAATAGTGATCAAAATATGAAGCAAGCTTGTTATTAGTGTTGAGTATAAATTCAATGCAAGATGTAAAAGGAGAAGTAGACTTGTTTCATTGCAACCATTCACTATCCAATTCTATACTAGACTTCGAGTAAGAACATTTGTAACGCTTTGAGAAATAAACTCACTAACAAAAAAAATTTGTTACACGTCATGTACTCTTACTTGTTATGTATTCTGTACTTGCAGTGATGCATTTGGGATTGAAATTAATAGTACAGTAACAGTATTAGGTTACCAGAAAAAAAAATTCTAGTCCGCAGTACTTGTTGTACAGGTTTTGGTTTTGGTGTTATTGTTTCCCCATCCAATTCTAAAGACTCTATTAGTGCCGATACCAACCCAAAGGCTGACCAGAAATCCCTTCCTAAATATAATTCCTGTTGCAAATCGGATACAATGTATAATTTTAATTTTTCGGCCTCCTGACGAAATTCAACTACGGCTTCTATATGTCTGTGTATGACATGTACAGCCCCTCCGACAGTACTTAAAGTATTCAAAGAAACTTCCAGGGACTGATCATTCTGTTCAAGGTGTTCTAAAGCGTTTTTACCCAGACAACTTACGCTGGCACCGCTATCCAACAATTCTATACGAGGAATGCCACCTATGATGACGCATGCATAGAGTCTGGGGTCTTTTGTTTTATAGTGTATAACCATGAGTCTGGTGGGGTGGTCGATTTTTAGGGGAGTGCACATTTCTTCGACGAAACCGGCATCTTCTGGATCTGACTGCGCTCCTCCTAATGAGTGTGATGTCGAGCCGAAAATGCGATTTCTTACTAACTTGTAATAGGCAGCTCGGGCTTCAAAAGTTTGGCAGTACAAAGGGATACTTTCTCAAATAGGTTCGTGATTAGTTGAGCGAGAAGTTTTTATAAAATTTTTGTGAAAAATGGGGGTGAATTTAGAGGTCGAAATTTGTGTGAACGGATTGAAACACTCGGACCTTACTGTTGAATCAGTGTTTACTGAGTTTGGCTCGGTGGTCGGGCCATCGCTCCAGTGGCCACTTCCGTTTGTTTCATTTTCCAGGCCGCGTATCTTGCGTTTTGCCTGGGCCGGTTGGATCTGGACCGGCCTTCTTTCATGTTTTTTGCACTGCAGTTTGGACAATCGCGAACGGTTTTCCCTTTTTCGCCACAATAGTAGCAGAAAAGCATGCGCATTAACTCGGGACATTCACGAAAACCATGAACTTTCGCGTCACAATTCCAACATACCCAATTGGACACGTCTCTTGCCTTTATCTTGGGATCAGTTTCAACCTCAGAAGAGGCTTCCGGGAGTTGAAGGTGTGCTCTGCGGAGCGAGCATTCCAAGTTTGCAATGCGGCGTTCGTACGCTTCGGCTTGTTGACGTGCATAATCCCATCCTGCCATCATATCAGCCTGCGCACTTGCCACCTGCTCTTGCACGTATTGTAAAGTGTTTGTGATATGGTTCCACTGTAAAAACTTCGGCTGTGTATCATTGGTACTCACTAATGTGACCGAATGGGCCGTTTGGAAAGGGGATTTTGTTTCACTTGCCTGGTTCAGAGTGGGAGGAGGTTTGGGTGTGTTCAACTTACGAAGACAGTTATCTTCCCTGCTATTTATAGCTAGTGGGACAGAATTAAGTGCAGTAGCTGTGCGATATACCTTTATCGCAAGAGTTTGATATCTCGATAACTTTTTGTTTAACTGGCCAGACTCGCTCCATTTTCGTCCTCGCAGATACAGTTTCCAATGCGACACATCCGTTGACTTTGGGCCTTCTGTTGTGGTATTCGAGGTGGTCGCTAGTCCGGCCTCTACCATGACCTCAGTGTCTGATGGTGACTTGGTTGTCATGGTGAGTGCGTGACGGAGACTCACACTCGAAACTTGGTGAATCTACTATTTCCTCTTGACTGATGATAACGTTTCTCGTTGTCTTGTACAGCTCACTCGTTCTTTTATCTGTATATATACTTAACTTGGCAGCCGTGTATTAATTACTGAAGATGGTGCATGGTTAACATTTAAAATTTTTACAATACAACCTCAAAATTTCTATAGTACAATAAATAAAAACCATGATTCCGAACGTTAAAGGATAAGTTTTACTCCGATATTTCAACGGTATCATATAAAAAGAAGAAGATAGTATGTCTATATTTGGGGCACGGTATTACTATCACTATGGAGGATTAATTTTAAACGTTAAGAATACGCAGTAAATACGACCAGCTATTAATTGCCAACTCAGTACGGTTAACTGATTCGTCAATCATGCCGATTCGTACGTCCTAACAGGGTAAACGACTAGAAAAAATTTTGCTTCGAACCTCTAACACCAATTAGAATGGCTTTTCGTAGCAAACGCACGACAAAAAAAATAGTAATGATTGCCTAAACTTCGCGAAAAGTTCGTCGAAAACGAAGTAAAATAAAAGGTTTGTCGAAACTTTGCGAAATCTTCGCCAAAACGAAACAAGAAAAAAGGTTTGCCGAAACTTCGCGAAACGTTCGCCAAAGCGAAGTAAAGAAAACTGTTTAGCCGCAACTTCGCGAAATGTTCATCAAAAGGAAGGAGGTAAAAAAAAAAACTAAAAGTTTGCCGAAATGTTCGCCAAAGCGAAGTAAAATAAAATGTTTGCCGCGATCTCGCGAAATGTTCGTCGAAAATGAAGTAAAAAAAAGGTTGCGAAAAATGTTCGCCTATAGGTAAAGTATATAAATAGGTATTAAACTTCGTAAATAGTTCGAAAAAGGTTCGCCTATAGCGAAAATATAAGAATTTCGAAAAAGGTTCGAGAAAAGTTCACCTATTGCAATAGTATTAAAACTTAAAAATAATACTTAGAAAAACTTCGAAAAAGGTTCGAGAAAAGTTCGCCTATTGCGATAGTATGAAAACTTAAAAATAAAACTTCGAAAAAACTTCGAAAAAGGTTCGCCTACAGCTAAAGTATACAGATATGAACTAACATTTCGATAAAGTTCGACAAAAAAGGTTCAAGGTGCTTAAGCTAAGTCTAGGATTATGTGGTCTTAAGATAAATCTTAAACTATTGATATCTAGGACCAATCTTAAAACTAGTGTTTCGCTAATCTAATGTGTCCTAACCTAGTTCATAAAGAGTCTAAAACAAAGTCTTAGGGCTACGTAATGATTTAACAATAGTTTATGCGTAAATTGGAAATTCAGAATTGATTTTTTAAAGTAGTTTTGGGGAGGGTGAAAATCGGGAGTTTATTAACAATAACGACTAACACATGGGGCATCATGCTCCATCTTGACTTGTCGGCCTCTGGGGTATGTTCTCCACCGCAAGGCATGATACATCTCTTGAGAGGGTATGAAGCACAGATGTAGTTATAGTCTGTCTAAAATCAACCAGCACTGTGCTATAGTCTGTCTAAAGTCGACCAGCGCTGTGCAACTTGTCTCCCAAGAAATGTAGCTTAGCACGCACCGCCGGTAAAGACATCTCCCAGAAGCGGAGAAGCTCCGACGGATGGTGAAACAGAGGGAACGAACGCTGGATGGCTATTTTCCAGCACGTTCAGGGTGAGGTCTTGACCTGTATTTTTGGGGTGATCTCCACAAATTTTCCGCTAACCTCCTATACGAGTGCCAGAGCCTCTGCGGAGCATTTAATCACCCACCACCTGTCTATTAATGAAAGCCTATCACCTCAGGACAGGCGCGTCAGGGGACCAGGACACCACCTCCTCCATTTCACCTTCTTGGCGCTCTAACACAGCGGATTGTAATGGGGACGGCTTCCACCGCATGACGCTTTAAGTCAAGCCTTCTTTGTCCACTACAATCTTGCATCAGGCGCTCAAGACATCTCGTCCCTGATGTTCGGGAAGGAATTTGTAAAATTTAATACTTTAGAAAAAGTCAAAATATTTGTGCCTCATTGCCGTATAAGCGAAAAATGGGACAATCTCAAAAGAAAAGTGAGGACTTGTAATTTTTGTATAAGTGTATGAAAACACTTAGAGGATTGCGGTCACATCAGACTGATATGACAAACGCAAGAGTGGCCTACAATAAGTTTTGACCGGCGTGAAGTCCGTATAGGAGTGCCGTATTGCTAAAAAAGTTCGGTCTAACAATCAGAACTTATGCAGACCTTGGGCGCCATATCTGTAACGATTTGGTCCGCAGAACGTCCAGTTGGCAATCGTCATTGCCGAAATGTTGAACGTAAACCTTGCGGACAGAAAGTCATCCTCCATCTATTGGAAGAAATCGTCATTTCTTCAACCAAGACGAAGGATAACTTTCTATATGTATTTTTCGTTGACTATGTGTCATTGGACACATTAGTCCCACGGATGGCCCATGAAACGACGGAGCATCTAGCATAAGAGCACGTGCTAGCTCGTCGGACGGGGTGGGTTTGTCGTTTCTATCCGTGGACCGATTAATTATGCTCGGCCGACAAATGGGATTGTTTTTAACGATTACAGTGCTGTTGCGGTCAGACCAAGGCCATTACCCCCTTCCCGTCTTTCTACCTTGTCGTAGTGAGGGGGCTTAAGACACTTGTGTCGACTAAAGGAAAGACAAAACCATGATGAGTAAGCCTATGGACATAGACTCTCCAAGTGGTAACCAGACCATGTCTGGGAATCCACCCGCTGCGGCGGCCGGGGCTCGGATTTTGGAGGCCCCACCATCATGTATGACTGCAATGGGTGATCCAGGTTGTAGAGGGAGCACACTACTGGATCTCAGTAACTCCATTATTATATTTTTTAGTTATTGTTATACCAAGTATTTACTAGGATTTACCACTTGCCGATGAGGATAGTACTGACTACACAAAAACGGTTAATCCACTACGGCCCATGGAGAATGAATGTGCTGCAACCATTTCGGAGGCGGAGATTTTGACTCCAAGGTCTGAGGAGGAAAGTACCGGGATTGTGTCTTCGATTAATCTGAATCGGCCCATGAACAAGGAAAGTACCACCTCTGGTGTGGTTAATCCGAGTTCGATGGTTGCGGAGAGTACCTGTGCTAGTGGCGTGGGTGATCCGACATCGATGGTTGAGGACAGTACATGTTCTTCAGGCACTGTTAATCTGAAACCGTTGATTGCGGAAATCACCGGTGCTACTAGTGAGGTTAATCCGAAACCGGCATGCTCCTGTCCTCTTGAGGATAAGCTGAGCAAAGGCCAGAAGAAAAAAAGAAGGTGGGCCAGAGCCAAGGCAATCGATCTGTGGAGGAATCTCCCGAAGCAAATCTTGCGGTTGTTGGCGAATTCCGTGCTTCTACTTCTGGCAGGACGAGGAAGATGAGGAGGACGGAAGCCATTTAAGCCGATGTCCAACCGTCTACTTCCGGAGCCGCTGCAGCTGGCAAACCGGACTGCTCCACCTTAGGAGAGACTGGTTCTGTATCGGCAGAGCGAATGCGCGGGGAGATAAGTATAGCTGACCTAGCTGGCGCTAGACCCTCAGGCGCGAAGATCAATCCGAAAACTGCGTGCGCGGAGACTGCCACCTCAAAGAGGAACAAAACCTTCTTTGAGGTGGCGGCCTCCGCCCTGCTGGCGTTAATCGGCATTGGTCCTCAGGGCAAACAGCTGACCAAGAGTCACATTGCTGTCCTGGAGAACGGCCTATGGAAACTCCTGGGTGAAGCAAAGGCCTCACCTAGATTCGAGGGCATGGATGTCTGTGACGGACTTATGCAAGTTCGTTGCGGGGATTCATTAGCTTTCGAGTGGCTGACGGATGCCGTTGGGAAGATTTCGGCGGAGAGCCGTGTCAATTTCGTGGTTGCGAAAGGGGACACGTTTCTGAAGCTGATTCGGGCAGTATGCAGGATTCCGGGTAAACCTAGGAAACCCCAGGAAATACTTGCCCGGCTTCGTATCCAGAACGCAGGAGTTGACACTACCAAGTGGCGAGTCTATGAACAGCGTAAGAGCAGCAGTCTCGACGTTACTGAGAACTGTACTCTTGTACTTGGCATAGATGGCGGTAGTGTAGAGGTTCTGCGAACTAGTTATGACATGCGTCCATATCTGTTCCTTGGGAGGATTAAATTTATTCTTCCTAAGTAGTAGTAGTATGTGGATGCAATGTGAGGGTGACTATCTTGTAATGGCGAACTGCAGCATCATATTTAACCAGATCAATTTGCAACATGCTAAGGCTGCTACCGCATTACTAAGTAGGAGACTTAACATACTGCACACATCCCGATATGTATCAATAATACAGGAACCATGGATTCGCAACAGGCGAGTGTGTGGACTGGGTTCGATTCAGGGAGGCCGGATCATTTATGATGAAGGATCTGAAAGACCGCGTGCCTGTCTATTCATATCAAATATGATAGAGGCGACGATGTTGAGGCAGTTCACTTGTCAAGATGTTGTAGCGGTCAAAATGTCTAACGTTTTGGAGGGTAGAAGACAAGACATAATAGTAGTGTTGGCTTACCTTCCGTATGACTCGTTATTACCTCACCCATCCAGGGAGCTGACCGGGCTCGTTAGATTCGTGGACACCAATAACTTACAGCTTGTCATTGGATGTGATGCTAATGCTCAACACACTGTTTGGGGCAGCAGTAAATGCAATCCTAGAGGTGAGCGATTATTGGAGTTCATTATGTCGTCGTACCTCGTAGTAAGCAACAGAGGCATCAAGGCGACGTTTGTTACGAACAGGCGGACGGAAGTGATAGACATGACGATGTCTTCTTCTAGGATTGCAGAATCAATAACAAATTGGCGCGTCCTGGAAGAGGAAACTCTGTCGGATCACAGATATCTGGAATTCCGACTGGCGGCTGACAAACCTGTCATACCGGCTATACGGAATCCATGAAATGCTGACTGGAATTTGTTCAGATCTCTCTTACAGGAGAGATCTCAAATACCACGAAAATGAGGACGCCAGATATGATTGAGGAAGTGACTTCTCGTCTAAGTCTAACCTTAGGTCAGTGTTTTGCGGAATCGTGTCCAGTCAGCAAGAGCCGATGTGGCACCACAGTTCCTTGGTGGACTGCGGACCTGCAGAAGCTCAGAAAAACCTCCAGGAGGCTTCTGAATCGCGCACTTAAGAGTGGCTCAGAGGCCGACTGGGATCACTACCGAACAGTGCAGAGGGAATACAAGGAGCTGGTTAAGACATCTAAACTAGCCTCTTTTAGGAACTACTGTGAGAGTTTGGAAGGAACCAGGGAAACGGCTAGGCTGCACAAAGTCTTTCAGAAAGACAACACGGCTAGGCTTGATTCCCTGCTAAAACCTGATGGTGCATATACCACTTCGAGAATGGAGTCACTAAGAACCCTCCTTGAGGCCCATTTTCCTGGAAATCAGGTGATCGAAAGCGATCAATGCTTGGTTAAGACACTCTGCCCGACTAAAGACAGAGTGCCCAGGCGTAGCTGGTATATGGCGTCTGCTGTAGTGACAGTTGAGGCGGTGAAATTTGCTATTTCATCATTTGACAGCTATAAGTCACCAGGAGTGGATGGTGTATATCCGATAATGCTAAAAGAGGGGGCAGATGTTCTAGTGCCTATCCTCAGAAAGATATTTTCTGCATGCTTGGCGCATGTATACGTCCCATCTTCGTGGCAACCGGTCAGAGTAGCATTCATCCCGAAGCCAGGGAGAGACGACTATACTTTGCCCAAAAGTTTTAGGCCAATCAGCATAACATCGTTTGTTCTGAAAAGTCTGGAACGACTGGTAGAGAAACACATTAGGGAAGTGGCTCTCAAAGAGCATCCTCTTTGTTCGCAACAACATGCGTATCAGAGCGGAAAGTCTTGTGATTCAGCGCTTCATTCTCTGGTATTCAGAATAGAAGAGGCGCTGGACCGGAAAAAGTACGCGCTGGGCCTTTTTGTGGACATTGAGGGTGCGTTTGATAGTGCGCCCTTTAATTCACTGTGTGATGCTGCCAATAGACATGGTGTGGATGTAACTTTAGTCAAGTGGATTCACTCCATGCTCACACAGAGAATGCTATTCGTGGAGACAGGGGATGGGCAGTATGCTACGACGGGGGTCAGTAAGGGCTGTGCTCAGGGCGGGGTTCTTTCGCCACTGTTGTGGAGTATGCTAATTGACCCACTGCTCCTCGAACTGCAGGATCTGAGTATTCACGTACAAGCTTACGCTGATGACGTGACTGCACTAGCTGTCGGGCTATCACTAAGGGACATTTGCAATAAAATGCAGAGAGTCCTTTCGGTAATCAATGGCTGGTGCCAACGACACGGACTTTCTGTTAGTCCTAGCAAGACCGCTCTAGTTTTGTTTACTAGGAAAAGAAGAACTGAAGATCTAGTGTTACCTATGCTGAAGGGAGAAACCATTCAGCTCTCGGAGAATGGTAAATATCTTGGAGTAATCCTGGATAGCAAGCTTCTCTGGAGGGAACATGTTGATACAAAGGTGAACCGTGCTCTAGTAACTTTCTGGCAGTGCCGGAGAGCTTTTGGGCGAACATGGGGTCTTAGGCCTTCAATGGTATATTGGCTATATACAGCCAATATAAGACCCATCCTAATCTATGCATCAGTGGTTTGGTGGACTTGGTCCGAATGTGCATACATCCGAGCTAGTCTCGCTAAACTACAGAGGACCGTCTGCATCGGTGTTACAGGAGCCTTGCGTACCACACCGGGTGCGGCACTCGATGCGCTGCTCAATTTGCCACCGCTTGATATTATTGTTCAGGCAGAGGCAATGAGAGCTACCCACAGACTGATGAGACTGGGCCTGTGGAGAAAAGGGTATTGCAAGGGTCATAGAGAAATGGCCCGAAGGTTGTCTGAGAACCCCATCTTCGATATGCCTTCGGATGCTATGACTTCGACATGTATGCTCAAAAGGAGATATCAGGTAGAGATCCCGAGCAGGGAGGAGTGGGTAAACCAGTCCGCTGTTGTAAACACAACACACGACCTACCTCATTTCACTTATCAAGTAAATAGGGGATCGTATTCTCGCCGACGGTCATACTGGGCCCATACAGAACGTAACGCGATCGCACCTCGATTTATAACAACAACAACACGTTGCTTGGTTCAATAAACTTTGATCGCGCGTGCGACAATTTATTGAACCAAGTAAAAAGAAATGCCGATGCCACACTTGTAGCATAATGACCTATGAGGTCAAGTGACCGCGCGTGTAAAGTCGGCATGGAAATCTCAACGAAAAGTGCAATGTCGTGAGAAAATTTAAATCGGTCAGCAGCCGGATGCGAGGTTCGATGGAATGAATCGAACCATCGATCCGGCAGTCGAAATCAGTCGGTTCAACGAGGAGTTAATTTCTGCGTGAGTAGCCAGCCCCGGTTGGAAAAAACCAGCTATTGTTGTCTTTTTTTTAAACACTACGATCCTGTAAGAGTACAGGACCCCCACTAGGGACGTCCGCACCCAACGCCGAGGAGCGTGACGTATAACATTTGGTGGCAGCGGTGGGATATCCACGATAATGGTAGTTACAATAAACCAGTCGGGTATCCCCATTGGCGAATACAAAAGTCCTTTATAAAAGGCAAAATAAAAAAAAAAATCAATAAATAACCACGGAAGCAGAAAAGAAGGCTACCGCAGCTGTAGGTCCTTGGAGTTGTGCACTCAGGGCTGCCTTCACATCAACCGGGCAGTTCAACTTAAGTCTCGCGAAGAGATACGCCCCACCGACTCCAAAAGGGAGGGTCTCCAGAGCAACCAAGGACAATCGACTATTTGAACCAACCTACGAGAAGACAGCGGAACAGCGAGATCGGCTCATCATCAGGAATTACGTCAGCATCGAACTACGAGAAGACCGCTTCCCGGAACAGTGGAACCGGCAAACGAACTTCAATAGTTTTAACGACATGTAAGTCCAAGTTAATTTTTTTTTATTTTTATTTTTCTCGTGTGAAACTTCGCGTAAAAATAAAGTGTTTTGGGTGTTGTAATGTGAACGGCATGCTTTATATAAATATAATTGTTCGCGGGTGTTTCTATATTGTGATTTAGCTCTCACTCTACCCGACTATACGTTCCGTAATTTTATTTCTGCGGTCCAGACAGTTAACTATTTTCTTTTGAACTCATTTTGGGGTGCGCAATCGTGCCACATTTTGCAAAAAAAAAAGAGAGGTTTCTTTTTCTTTTTTGAAAAAAAAAAAAAAAAAATTTTTTTATATTATTCGGAACGTCATAGTAGAGTTAATTCATTCTTCCATTCGGTTTTATGCCCACTAGAAACGGTACCGAGTATAGCTCGGTAACTACTCCACTCAGAGATATTTCGTCGGACGCGATCGCCCTTACTGATAGTGATAGCGAATCGGAGGATTCAACTGTATTAGATATGGCAGACTCCTTGACTATAGCGGACGCCAATGCGATTATCCCCGAATACGACGGGAGTTCTGACAACCTTCACCGATTTATAACATGTTGCTCAATGTTTCAAGCGGACAGTGTTACCGCAGTCAAAAGGACTGTGTTCTTGACCCTTATTAAGGCCAAGCTTACCGGAAGAGCCTATGAGCTTGTTAAACACAACTCTATAGACTCATGGGAAGCTTTGCGAGACCTATTGCAGAAAAATTTCCTGGACAGTCGATCCAGAATATCCCTTCAAAGAGAACTCCATGACGCGAAACAAAAACGTGAAGAGTGTGTTAGAGACTATTCTAACAGAATAAATAAAATTTTGTCTCTCTTAAATGACGTCACAAAACAATCCACTACTGAGAAAATTATTCAAAATTTCCTCGTCATCGAAAACGAAGCGCAAGCTAAACGTTCATTCGAGGACGGTCTGAAAAATGAACAACTCCGGCTTCTAGTGAAGGCTGCATCAAAAAATACCATGGAAGAAGCCATTACTTACGCCCTCACAGAAGATGAGCGTATGACTGGCTCGAAACATTATTCGACAGAAACTAAAACCAACGAATCTGGTCCCATCGCCCCTAAACAAGAGAAAATTTTCTGCGCTTATTGCCGGAAACCTAATCACCACATTTCTGAGTGTCGTAGGCGAAAATACAACACCCAACAGGATAACTATGATCAGCAACGATCAAATCCGGGGTCTTCAAATGGGTATAGGCAACAAAACCATAATTCAACAGTACCCACACAAAAAACCACTGGAAGATCTGAGATATCCCAATCGAACGCTAAGGGTAATTACAATCCGAACTACCGGCCAAAGCCGAACAATCACCTAGCACAAACGGGCCAAACGGAAAAAGGGGTACAAGGGGAGTCTTATAATTCGGGAAACCAAAATCGGCGGGACGACCAGAGAGAGTCGTCTCGCCAAAATCAACTCATTGTGAGCGCGGAAGTGCACGAGCAACAAGCGACTTACACACCCAGCACAGAATGAAATTGTTTATAACAGGTAAAGATATAACACTGAGGGTGTCCAACTCGGTATCGCCTTATCAGTACAGCACATTCTTAGTCGATACAGGTGCTGAAATATCTTTACACAAATTATCAAAAATCGCCCCACAAATCCAAATTAATCGTAACAAACGAACGGACATTATAACAATGACAGGTAAGGCCATCACAACCGTCGGTACAGTCGAAACCTCATTGTATTTTACGAATGTAGCCATAGATCACGTTCTCCATATATTAGAGGATGATTTAGAATTAAAGTACGATGGTATATTAGGTCACGACTTTCTAAGGGCATATAAATGTCAAATCGATTATTCTAACGAATACCTAACAATCACCTTAAACAAGTCAAACATGTCATACACTTTAGAAGACACGATGGCGAGAATAAATCAATCAACAAGTGAAAAACTAACAAATAACCAAAAACCAAACTTAGAAGAAAGGCCAATCATCGAGGCAGATTTTACAACAATCCCGGGTAGGTCCCAAAAGACAGTTTCAGTGAAGACTAACTTGGTAGGGGAAGCTTATTGTCTAAATTCGCAAATTATTCCTGGAGTGTACGTTGGAAACTCCTTGGTTAAGCCAAACCCCGAAGGTTTCATAAAAGTAGCGGTCCTTAACAGTAACGAAAATGAAGTTAGACTGTCTGATGAGAGACTGGTTTTCAATTTTAACCGGCTCGACGATTACGAAATACTTGAACTCAATCCAAATGACGACCCCGTTGAAAATAGGCTTGGGAAGTTGACCAAACAGCTAAATTTGAATCATTGTAATGACGAAGAAAAAAACTCTATAAAGCACATATGCAGAGAATTTAACGACGTCTTTTATTTGAAAGATGACCGTCTCACCTACACCGATGCAGTCAGTCATTATATACCGACGAAACCAGAAAACACGATAATTAATGTGCGACCATATCGACTTCCGCATGCACATAAATCCGAAATTAATCGTCAGATAGGCAAGATGATAGACGAAGAGATTATCAGTCATAGTAAAAGCCCTTGGAACTCACCTCTCTTACTAGTTCCCAAAAAACCAGACGCTGATGGCAATAAAAAATGGCGAGTTGTGGTTGATTTCAGGAGGGTTAACGAAATAACCGCCGGAGATGCTTATCCTCTACCGAACATAGCCGAAATCTTGGACCAACTAGGACGGGCTAAATACTTCAGCACTCTTGATTTAGCTAACGGGTTTCATCAAATTCCCATGGCGGAACAAGATAAGGAGAAGACTGCATTCAGCACCCCTTTTGGTCATTATCACTACAACCGAATGCCATTCGGACTGAAGAGAGCCCCAGCTACCTTTCAGCGTCTAATGGATACGGTCCTGGTGGGGCTACAGGGAGTGGAATGTTTTGTCTACATGGACGACATAGTGATACATGGCTACAACTTGTCGGATCATAATAAGAAGCTATGGCATGTACTGGAACGACTCCGAAGCAATAACTTGAAATTACAACCAGAAAAATGTCATTTTCTGGATAAACAAATTCAATACTTAGGACACTTGGTCAGCGAGCACGGTGTAAGACCAGACCCTTCCAAAATAGAAGCCGTAGAGAAATATCCTGTACCACAAAGAGTTAAAGATATAAAATCTTTCCTAGGTTTCGTGGGATACTACAGAAGGTTCATTCCAAATTTCGCTAAAATTGCCAAACCTCTAACGGCACTCTTAAAGAAAGAAGTTGACTTCAAGTGGACACCTTTTTGTGATGAAGCCTACCAAACCCTTAAAGAAAAATTGATGACGGCACCACTGCTGCAATACCCTAATTTTGACGAACAATTTATTGTTACTACTGACGCATCAGACGTCGCCATCGGAGCCGTGTTATCACAAGGTGTAGTCGGATCCGATAAACCAATTTGCTATGCCAGTCGAACGCTAAACTCTGCTGAAACAAGATATTCTACAGTAGAAAAGGAACTTTTGGCAATAATATACGCAACTGAACAGTTCCGGCCCTATATTTACGGCCAGAAATTCACAATAGTGACTGATCATAAACCGTTAACATGGCTAATGAATTTGAGGGAACCCACATCCAGACTCATGCGATGGCGAATTAAGCTGGAAGAGCACGAGTACCAGATTATTTACAAACCTGGAAGACTAAACTGTAACGCCGACGCACTCAGTCGCGTACAAATAGAACCAACGACAGTTCAGGTAATAACTCGGAATCAAAAAAAGAAATTGAACGAGAAAATAATCGACCAAACGGATTCAACCATTGGTGCATCTCAAGGAATAGTGGAGACCAGTGTTGTTCAAGAAAGTCACGAAAGCTTACTGAACCTGAAGAAAGCGAATCGAAAATATTTTCTCATCCTAGGTCAACAGATACCGGAAGAGAAAGCGTTATTATCAAAACTCCCCTCTCTAAAGTCCCAAACGGGCAGAACAAAACTATTTGTTGAAATAAATAAAATCCAATTCATAGTATTAAGACTCCCAATAGAGGAAGGAACCAAACTTAACATTACGGCACTAACCGAGGCTATCACGGAAATGAAATCAGATGCAATGAGTACAAATGAAACCGAAGTTCATATCTCCGTACCCCCAACAACAGTGACTAATCTTTTCTGTATCAAGCAGTGTTGCATAGCCATTTTCAAAGACACAACTATAACCCCAATCCTATATCTCTATAACAAAATAATAGTAACAGATGATTCAGAAAGGGAACAGGTACTAGAGGAACATCATAATTCGCCTCTAGGAGGCCACCAAGGTGAAACCAGAACACTGGAAAAAATACAAAGAGTATACCATTGGGAAGGTATGTCCAAAGATGTCAAAGAATTTATAAGGAAATGTCCATCTTGCCAGAAAAACAAATTCGACAGGTCAAAAAAGACACCGATGAAGATAACAACAACCAGTTCCAGGCCATTCGAGAAGGTATTCTTGGACATAGTCGGACCACTACCTACCAGTTACGAAGGTAACAGATATATACTCACGTTCCAGGACGACCTCACGAAATATTCTGAGGCCATGCCTATTCCCGACGCTGAAGCCTCTACTGTCGCGAAATATTTCGCCACTCAGATAATATGCAAGCACGGTACGCCGGAATCACTACTGACAGATCAAGGAACTAATTTTCTTAGCGAATTGTTCATTAAAATGTGCAAGCTTCTGAAGATCCATAAATTACAAACTACAGCGTATCACCCCCAATCAAACGGCGCACTTGAGAGAAGTCACAGAACATTAGGTGAATATCTACGGAACTACGTTAACCAAGATCCCTTATCCTGGGACACATGGATCCCATACGCAATGTTCACGTACAATAGTTCAGTACATTCAAGTACTAACTTCACCCCTCATGAATTACTCTACGGGTTTAAGTCTGAAATCCCGTCGTCCCTGCAGAAACCACCGGACATATGTTACAATTATGACAACTATGTAAACGAACTAAAAGCTAGACTCCAAAACTCATTCCAAATCGCAAAACAAAATTTAATCGATAGAAAAGAAAAATCAAAAGTTAGTTACGATAAACGTGTGAAAGAAAAGGTTTTCGTGTTAGACGAGGAAGTCCTCCTCAAAAACAATACACGAAAAAACAAATTGTCCCCACTGTGGACAGGACCATATAGGATAGTAAAGATTAACTCACCAGAGAACACTACCATTCAGATCGGTCAAAAACAAAGAAGATGCCACAATGATAACCTAAAATTATTCATTGAATAATGACGATATGATACATAAAATAAACATACATAGATAAATTCTATATTCAAAGGGACGCCTTCTACGGAAAATGCGGATATGATTGGTTTGAAAGACCTCCCTATCACCCAATGAAAAAAAAAGACTAGTAGGTACTAGACCCTACAAAAGTTAACCAATAAAAATAAATATTGAACCCATCGGGGGCACCCTTTCGATACAGAGTGGATATGGAAGGTATCAAAGACCTCCTTATCAATCATGGATATTTAAACTAATAACACTTATAGCACCATACTGCACTATCGCACCCACGTGACTAACAATAGTTATGAGCCAAAATTTCTATAAATGCCGGACGATTTCTCAATTATCGTCAGCAATGTTGTGCTTCGTGAAAATCTGATAATCCAAATACCACTTTATGTTTGATTACAGAAAACCAACCATGCGAGTGCACACCATGCGCGTGCATGTAATAATTCCCCTGGCGATTGTTACAATCACCCTTTCGATAAACGCAGACAATCACCTTTCGAATGTCAAAATTACCACTATCAACGACAACGCGGGAATATACTTCGAAGAATCAGGCGAAATAAAACTATACAATAATTTCTGGAGACTTGTTACATATACCGATCTCAATCTTTTCCACGCAGAGTTTTCTTATCTAAAACGTTTAGCCCATCAGTTAAGTGAATCATGTGGAAAATATCACACAGATCATCCAACTGCGGCAGATCTATGCTCAGGTGAAATAATAGAGTTGCTAAGAGCAGTAAAACACACAGAACTGCAGAATGAATTATTGAATAGTAGTAATTCCGTCCGCCAAAAGCGAGCACTAATCGGTATAGTAGGAACTATACAAAAATTTACATTTGGTACTCTTAGCGAAGAAGATGGGAAGTACTACGAGGAAAATATTCATAGGCTCAATAATAGCCAAACACACATGTTGGAACTCATCAAATCACAAACCACTATAGTGGATAACACCGTCAACCTTTTCAAGAAATCACAAACAGAAATACGCGATACCTTTATCAAACTAGCCAATAAAATCAGCACAGTCGAAAACGTATTAAATAAATCCCAGAAGGACCTTGAAAACTTAAAATTTTCAGAGGAATTAAATTCAGTGGCCCTTCAAATAACAACTGAATTAGTAAGATACCAAAATACCCAGTCCAAGTTAATAGGAATATTGCTAGATGTCACTCATGGACGCCCAAACCCTTATCTTCTGAGCCCCCTACAACTTGAAAACGCACTATCAGAAATTCGTAGGCACTTAAAATTCGGCCTGGAGCTTCCCGTCAACTTGGAAGAATCTAACCTAATCCAAATATATAGATGCAGTAGTATGTCAGCCATAAAGACCGAATCTAGAATAATAATAGAAACAAAAATACCCCTACCATATAGCACTCCGTATCAAATTTTTAAAATCATTCCCTTGCCGACAAAACACGGTAATGAATTCGTATATATACAACCCAACTCAGAATATATAGCTATCGACATTAACCGCGAACAGTACCTCCCAATGAGTAAAAGTGACTTCCATTCCTGTCAGCACACTAAAAATAATGACTACTTATGCGAACTAGTACTACCAATATATAACACGCATTCTGGAAACAGCTTATGCGAAATACAATTATTAAAACACTCCAAAACAATCCCCAATAGTTGCATAATCAATAAAATCCCACCTACACAGCTTTGGATGCAATTGTCACAGGCAAATACATGGCTCTACTCATTTGATAAGTCAACACCTGTCGACATTATTTGTAATAACCGATTGCAAACAGAAAATCTAAACTCTAATGGGGTACTGGAAATAAAAGAGAATTGTTACGTAAGAAGCGAAGGTCTGAAGTTGTACGCAAGTTCAACTAGTGAGCTAAAAGTAAAGCAGGATTACGTACCAATGGTCAACCTATCCTCCCAAATGGCCTCGTTGAATAGCAAAAGCCGATTGAAACCATCAACCCAAACCCTGATCCTGAAAAACTCAGACCACACGGAGTTAGAAAAATTAAACACCGAAATAAAAAACCAACACCGTTTAGAAGATGAATTCAATCGTAATGACCTTAACCACCATGACTATCATCACTATGCATTAAGCTACGTGCTTCTCTTTATCATACTGACTACAATTACGATCAAATATCGCGTCCAACTCAGAAAAATGTGCAAGAATAAAAACAGAGAAGCAGCCTCTGGAAATGCGAATGTCGCCATGGAAATGGAGCCCCCAATCCGTCTAGCTAACGTTAGCGTTTAGGTTACCACAATAAAAAAATCGCTCACCAACGAACAATTATCCAGAGCCGAAATCACTAAGATACACACAAAAATACTAAAAATATGAAATTACTACTAGCAATAAGTGAATATACTTATATCGATATATAAAAGGAGGAAACTAAAATAAATCAATTTCGAACAAGTCTTGGACAAAGTAAATTCATACATACATAACATAAACTACACGTAATACCTACTATCTAAAAAAAAAAAAAGGCAAAATTAATAACAAATTGTTATATTTTTAAATATATTTATAAAATATTGAATTAAATTTATTAGATAAAGACTCTAAGATATAACTATACACATATCCATTTTATATAAACATCTAGCAAACTTAGAATACAAAAATATATAATTATATATGTATAAATATAGGGCAACATAAGCTGTAATTAAACTATTTAGCACTTATATATATATATTACCCCACACTAACCATACAATACAATTAATAATAAGTAAAACAAATTTGTAAAAATATATATAAGAAAAAAAAAAAAAAAAAAAAAAAAAAAAAATTGAGTTGAATAATAAAACAAAACGGGGGTTCACACTCACGCAGAAAACAAAAATTTGTTCAAAGAAAGCTACGGAATTATGTATGCATTGCATATTGCAGACCGCATTCGCATTCTCACGACATTGTACTACTTTCCAAAATTAATCCAACGTCGTTGCAAAATTCCCAACATTAGGAAATTTTTTTTTCAAGGGGGAAGGAATGTTGTAAACACAACACACGACCTACCTCATTTCACTTATCAAGTAAATAGGGGATCGTATTCTCGCCGACGGTCATACTGGGCCCATACAGAACGTAACGCGATCGCACCTCGATTTATAACAACAACAACACGTTGCTTGGTTCAATAAACTTTGATCGCGCGTGCGACAATTTATTGAACCAAGTAAAAAGAAATGCCGATGCCACACTTGTAGCATAATGACCTATGAGGTCAAGTGACCGCGCGTGTAAAGTCGGCATGGAAATCTCAACGAAAAGTGCAATGTCGTGAGAAAATTTAAATCGGTCAGCAGCCGGATGCGAGGTTCGATGGAATGAATCGAACCATCGATCCGGCAGTCGAAATCAGTCGGTTCAACGAGGAGTTAATTTCTGCGTGAGTAGCCAGCCCCGGTTGGAAAAAACCAGCTATTGTTGTCTTTTTTTTAAACACTACGATCCTGTAAGAGTACAGGACCCCCACTAGGGACGTCCGCACCCAACGCCGAGGAGCGTGACGTATAACACCGCTCTGCCTAGCGGATTCACTGATATATTCTATACGGACGGCTCAATAACTGAAAAAGGGTCTGGAGCTGAAATGTACCTGCAGACTGAAGATCTTAGGTACTCTTTCGCCCTAGGAAAACATTCTTCGGTATTTCAGGCTGCAGTATATGCGATCCTTAAGGCAGTAGAATGGATTATAGAGAGAATATGGAGAGGCAGGATGATCTGCATTTGCAGCGACATTCAGGCCACTCTACAATCTTTAGATAGTCCAAACGTCTTTTCGAAGATGGAACGTGAGTGTAAGGAACGGTTGAACTCTGTTGGCAGATTCAATGAATTAATGATCATATGGGTTCCGGGTCACCAAGGTATAAATGGCAATGAAATAGCGGATGCATTAGCAAAAGCCGGAAATGAGTCAGCCTTGGTTGGACCAGAGCCAGTTTTCGGTGTGCCTGTTGCCTCTGGTAGGGCTGCCGTTGATGAGTGGGTGAGTAAATCACACATTGAGAGATGGCGGCTTTTTCCGGGAATGCGGCAGACCAGAAACCTTGTTGAGGGACCAAGTGGACGAACCTCTGCTTTTCTTCTCAAATTGAGCAGAAAGGAATGTAGTAGTATGGTTGGTGTTCTCACAGGGCATAACTCGTGTGGCCTAGACATGGTCAGATTGAGAATCATTAACGACCCCATGTGCACTGCTTGTGACGAGAGCGACGACACGACGGAACATTTTCTTCTCGAGTGTCCAGCTTACTCTTTTGCAAGAATGCATGTATACGGCGTCGATGTTATGAGGATGGAGGAACTCCGTTTTCGCTCGCTACCTGAGCTTTTGAAATTCGTGAGAAGGACGAAAAAGTTCGAGTAGAGACTGGGGATTCGAGTATAATGGGCCAGGTGGCCTGAATGCGCTAGACTCGCCTTTAAGTGTGTCTTCCCCACACCAAACAACAACAACAACAAGGCCATGCCACTACCAATGATTCACCTCAAAGAGAGACCATTTGGTAATCTCATAGGGCCTGGTCCGATCGGAACAGCAGCCCTATTTCAAGTTGTCAATCAATGAACAGAGAGGTCTATCCCGGATTCGATATATTATGTGGAGGCAGGGCTGAGCCTTTGGTAATAAAAACTCTACTCTTTCTGCCGTTGAAGTATATTCTCGAAAAAAAATTTCGATTTCATCAAAGCTTTTACCAAAGGTTGCCGGTAGAAAAATGTATATAAAACCAACCCCCAATAAAGCTGGTGGTGACACATAAACAACAAAACACAAAAACCATTACCCTGCACCCCGAACAAATCCACAGCGAATGGAAATATTTTGGCAACAACAAACATGATAATATGCGCAATGGCGATAACGACTCCACCTAATTTTTCTTTAACTTCTGTCGGTAGTACTTCGCCAATCGATGTCCACGGAATGACCAAATATCCCCGTGCGCTGCAGCATACATATCCTAAAATGCAAAGTAATAAGAAGAAGCTGTTCGATTTTCCTGGCAAAACTCCATAGTCCCTACTATGTTTTTCATTCATCATTTCCTCGTAATACATATAAAGTCCAGCTGTAATTGTATCAAATGAACATGCCGGGACCTGATATGATCATTAAAGGGCGACGACCGTGTTTCCTAGAGCAACTATACGCAACACTCGACATAACCAAGACGAAGTGATCCTAACGCCAAAATTGCTGCCCATTTTCAAAAATATATTCGCTGCATAACCCAAAAATAATCGCATAAGCGCCCGACAATTGTGGGAACAGAGACAAAAACAGGGGTATCCAGGAGCTCCATTCATAAAAATAAGATCATATCGTATTGAATAAAATTTATTTTTATTTTATTAACTACAGGCATACAATTGCAATCTATTGTGTTACTAAGTTAATTTATATGAGTTTAAGGTATACCTAGCACGTTCAAGCAATATTTTATTTTGGGTTAACTACTTCTCAGATTTTACTGTCTTCTTTTTTTTTCTTGATAATAATTAAAACTACAATTAAAAGCGCACAGATAGTTTGGTGTCATTATTTACATTTTTATAGGTGCATGTTTTATCAGCGACAGTTTCTTCTTTGTATATGCATATATCACGGGGTTATTATATGTTTTAAGACTTCAGAGGCAACATCCCGACAAGCCGAGAAGCTTTTGTTGCTGAGGAACCTCAGCTCAGAAGTCTTCATGAATAATCTAAGCCAACGATACGTTGATTGAGTTTCTTGAAAACCAGCTGCAAAAGTTGTAACCCGGTACTATTGTGGTTGTTCGGGTTTGTAACTGTCATCGTGTTCAATTGATCGACCTACGGTGGAATAACACAAAATAAAACTACAAAAGACAACTTCGAACTATTTATGATTAAAACGCGGCACGGTAGGATTTACCTGTTGGGGTTTTTTTTTCATATGCTGAAATAGTTAGGTACGTTACTCTTTTTCCCTCTGTCATCAACTCAATGGGTAAGTGGAAGCGGGGATGTCGAACTGGAATGGCATCGTTTTGTTGAACTGGTGTCTGGGGACGTTTTGGGCTGAGGGTGTAATTGCATCTGAAACAGCCAATACGTCCTAGAAGAATACCATCGTTTCAGCCAAGCAAATTTGGAATGGTAAAACTGACGCAGCGTCGATGTAATACCTGAGTATGCCCGCCCGGATTTTCTGTTAACGGTTGCGAGAAACCCTGACGTAACCCAACGACTGATGTCGGATCCGAATGTCGGTGGATTTGAGGCGGTCGATGCGTGACTTTTCGTAGATGACTCCTTTGAGTTTCGTCTCAGGGAGGGCTCCGTCTTAACCGAATGTAGTTCTTTAAGTCCGTCGGCTAGCTTATCGATGGACGATGACAAACTCCGTGTTGTTGATGCCAATTTCGGGGTATTCGTAACATATGGAAATGTTCTGTGATGCTGTCCGACGAAACGGCGAATAGTTTGAGTAGACTACGTGCTGTGGCTGTCCGGTTCCTACATTGACAGGTTAGTTCGATGCAAGGCTCCCCAATTAATCCGCAAATTTTCCACTTTGTAATGGTTTCCTTGCTGTTGCCAGCGGATCACTGAACTGCTCCGAGCTGGGCACACACCGGAAAAAAAATTACTCTTGATCGAGGAAACCGAAATCGCGAATTTGATGTGACTACAGCCGAAAACAGCGGGAAAAAAAATAAATTAACCTGACAGACCTTAGCGTGTTTAATCTGTCGTCGGACTCGGCAAAGTCGGATCACGAAAGTCACTCGTTTAGCGCATGAAGGAAAAGCCCTGGTTTTCATTTTTTTGTATTGTGATGAGCGCAAAATGCGACAGTATTTCATGCATTTGGTTTAGGTTTATTTTCAATTTTTTTGTTTTTCCCAACGCGAACATAAGGAGTGTCAAAATAAATTTGGCCTATAGAAAAGGGTGCCGACCACCACGCGGTATGGATAAGCGAAACGGATCTCCCGTTACATAGCGGAATTCGGAGCGGGTGAACTGCAGCAATTCCTAAATACCAAGAACCACAAACCTTTGCTGGAATGAAGTCTTCTTTTTGTCTCCTTTCCGTTTCTTTGCTTGTCTCTCCTTGGCGGCTGTATATGACTCACGCTATTTAAACCATCCAGATCCGGTGCTGCGCGTTGTGGTGAACCTCTTTCAAATCTGTAGCCGTGCTGTCAGAGCGGCTCGTTACAATTGTTTGTTTGCTTTGCGTTATGAAGGTCTCTAATAAGAGAGAAGGTCTCTAATAAGAAAGAAGGTCTCTAATAATAAGGACTTCATTAGCAGGGCCCATTATTTTTTTTCTAATGGCTCTTAATAGCAACTGGCCGTAGGAAGTGCCGTTAGTGATAGAGATCACAGAAAGGATTTCTTCGAAGTTATCAAGAAAGTCATAAAGAAGACGTGGATTGCCTTGAAATTTGGGGAGGTCCTTAATCGCATCAGGAGCTCTTAAGGTGTCAAAGATATCGGAAATTGTTACGACTTCCGAATTTTCCTGCTCTCCGGCTGTTTGAGCTTGCGCACTATTATTGGTTGTCATATTAGTTTCACTTATTATATTAACGGTTTTTTGATTTCTAAGTTTTTGTATTAGATTCGACAAACTGCTTGAAAGATTTGTTATTTTGTTTTTATTAATACTGTCGTTTGAACCTACGACCGTTTCACTTAAATTATCGCTAGCACTTGAACACGATTGAACACTTATCTCAGAATTATTATTTGTATTTGAAAGAAAGCTTATAAATCTATGATTAGCAGTTAGTTATTCTTTCCGGTGTCAGTGGAGTGAAACACTGGCTTCTCCAGTGAAGTTTCTTTCCAAATTTGTCATATCCTCAGGGATGGCGGTTAGTCCACAGTCGGGGACTCTGTGTTGGAGTTTCACTCCACTGACACCGGAAAGAATAACTAACTCCTAATCATAATAGCTTCTGTGGTAGCTTACCACGAAAAATCTAATAACAACAAATATTGACTAAAAAATAAGTTGCGGCGGACGGGATTTGTTTCTCTTCGTAGATCAGATCCAAGGTTACAACCAATGTAAACTTCACAGCCATTAAACGCTGACCATATCCAAGGTTACAACCAGAGTATAGCTGAAATCAAGAGAAAAAGCTTCTCAAATACACGCCTTTAGTCTAAGGTAGAGGACGCCCTTCTTGACCATTACATTCTTCTCGGTAATAAATTTGGAATGGGATGTGGCTATATAGAATTTACCTCAGCGATCCCACCAGCTGTCAAGGTGTTTCGGTTAGTAGGCAAGAATACACCTTCTGAAGAGTCTATACCCTCCGATGACGAAACAGCTCCTTTGGACCTAGTCCTACACAATCTTATGATGAACTGGCTTCTCCAGTGACGTTTCTTTCCAAATTTGTCATATCCTCAGGGATGGCGGTTAGTCCACAGTCGGGGACTCCGTGTTGGAGTTTCACTCCACTGACACCGGAAAGAATAACTAACTCCTAATCATAATAGCTTCTGTGGTAGCTTACCACGAAAAATCTAATAACAACTTAAAAATCTATTTCTATTTTTGATTATGGGATATGGTTTTTTTGCTTTGATTTTAGGAGGAGGCATAAATGGAATAGAATTGGGAAAAAAAATTTACATGGAAATGTTCTTTATCAACGACTTATACCATTGATACACTGGTGGTATACTTTCCAGTGTGGTATGATCATAGTATAGGAAACTACCCACCAAACATTTTAACTCGTATGTAACTTGCCGGCAGCTTATATTAGGCAAGCAAAACCCTTGCGGCAACAATTGCAAAAGCCTCGAAAGTAAGTTATACGGCGGACCAAAATGCTTCTTGCCGGCAAGTCTAAAATTGTCACTTATAAGTAACTTGCCAAATTATCGTTTTGAGCAAGGGAACTGATAAACTACCCTTACTTAAAGCGATAATCAGGCAACTTGCGGTTAAGTTGCAATTTGTAACTTACCGGCAAGAATCATTTTAGTCCGCCGTATAACTTACTTTCGAGGCTTTTGCAATTGTTTTTGAAAGGGTTTTGCTTGCCTAATAGAAGCTGCCGACAAGTTGCATACGAGTTAAAAATCTTAAGTGGGCTAATATATCTCTAGTTGAAGAAAGTTTAGGCGAATCTCTTTGAATTTTAGGTTCTAAACAGTAATTCACTAAATCTAATGACTCTTTTGAGATACTTCTCACTACACTATTAATTTGCTCACCGGTTATTAAAATCACTTTTACTCGTACCAAAAAAACCAAAATTATATAGTAGTTTTAACACTCACTTCTTTCCGACGGATGCGTAACAAAGAACTTATCCATTTCCAAAAAAGGTTCCATTTTTTAAAAAAATACCTTACAAACTACGATCTTTTTGCAAGCATTTGGCAAGAATTTCTAAATCATTGCCTGTGGCAAGTACAATTCGATAAAAGGGCGAGCTGATCGCATGTCATTTCCTCTTGCCTAATGCTTGCTGGCAGCAAACCCTCGCCAATATGTTTGCTGGGTAGATACGGTGATACATCAACAATAGGTAGTACGCATTGACATCAGCTGTTTATCTGTCATTCTGGTGGTTATGTTCATTTCATTTGCTGGAAGTCTTATTTAGCAGAACATCCACAGGCTGGAAAGTGGCGCTGCTTACGTGGTATACCAGATAAAATTATCGCATCTATATACTACGAAGTGACGTCAAAACCACGATTAAACTAGGTTGTTTATCTAGTAAAAGCGTGATCTTGTGCGATACATTTATGGTATTCACGATACCATGGTACGTATACCAGCAATGTATCCATGGTATAACATGCATGTGGTGAAGATAATTAGCTTCCACATTTCTAATGATGATTTCTAGTAGATTCTATTCGTCCACTGTATCTTAATTTCAGCAATGTTTACTTGTTGATGCACTTGCACGACACAGATTCTTTAAAATTTCACGTTACCGATTAACCGTCGATTAGTTACTTTCTTAAAAAATTTAAACGAACTAAATCCGAACGACTGCTCCAGTTAAGTATTTGATTTTACTAATATTTAAAAAAAACGAATTTTAATTTTATGTTCGACAATTATGTTTATTTCTTTAACTTTGAATTTTGACAAAAATACTGACAAGGTTTCAGGTTGGGAAGGTGTTTTATTAATTATTTCTGCTGATGTGATAGGAACGAGTATGAGGTGATTGTGGGAAAAGTTCGTTGGTAGCTTTCTTGGAAAAATGTCTATGGGAAATTGGGTTGAGGGTTTAATGTTACATGTCGTGAAATATTATGTTATGAAATAAAAATATATGCTGACTGATGACTGGTGACTGGTTGCGTTACGTAACTCGCGCATAGTAAGATAAATCGCTCGTATACTCGATTTAACACCTTTGTGGGGGGGGGGGGACTGATTGGCTGGGTCCCACTGTTGGGGTGTCTGACCATTGTTTTTCAGTTTTTCATTGTAAAAACTAAGTTTTGGCAAATTTTCAGCTTTCTCAAAACTGTTAAATTTTTCGATTTTTTTGACATCTTTGCGGGGGGGCTGACTGGGTGGGTCCCACTGTTGGGGTGTCTGACCATTGATTTTCAGTTTTTCATTGTAAACACTACGTGTTGGCAAATTTTCAGCTTTCTCAAAACTGTTAAATTTTTCGATTTTTTTGACATCTTTGACAGGTCACCAAAGCCAGGTGTCCCGACGTCAGACCTGCTGACTCTAGTATATTCACATACACCCTAAATGTAACCAAATACCAAAATATTAGCTTTCTCAAAACTGTTGCGATTTTTTGTCGCGACCTCTTGGACTATTAGTTTTATGATTTCTAATATTTCGCTCCATAATACTACCATAATAGCAGTTTCCATTGAGTTGAATTTTTTCTAATTGGCTATTTTATATTATATTATCTATTTTTTGATTTGGCTGTAAGTGCAGTTAACTTGATCAACTTTACTGAACTTAGCAAAAACGGATCTTCTTATGACAGGATCAAAAATCACCAAGAATCGCTGAAGTTGTGAATCGCTAAAGTTGTGAATCGCCAAAAATTATGAAATTTGTGACCTTCCCATCTCCAATTCTTTTGAAAATTTTTGTACTTGAAGAATTAGTGAAAAAAATAATTGAAGTTCAAGTTTTTGTTTCTATCTCTAACAAAAACAACAACAATCTTTAAAATAAGCCTAACTTTCAAATAGGACTCGGACATCTTTTGTGTAAAATCTTTAATACACTATAATTAACAAAAAAAATGAGATAGAAGCAGATAATTAATATATTTTTTTTTTCACTAATTCTTCGAGTATACAAATTTTCAAAAGAATCGGCGAAGATAAAGTCACACTTTTGGCGACTCTTGATTAAATACCACTTTTCTATAAAATAGTTGAGAGCCACTATAATGCTCTTAAATTTTTTGACCCAGAACCCATTAAGCCTGAAACACAATGCTCACGTTCCGTTCCGTCACGTTCAGCTGTCAAAGTAGACCTTATGGGCTGGCCATGTAAATGCACACAATGATTGTAACTGAACGGATCGGACGAGTTCACCTAAATTCAACTTTTATGGATCACATAACCTCACTTTTAGTGACGGAACGGAACGGAACGGAACGTGTGCATTGTGTTTCGGGCTTTAAGATTTATTTTACTTATTTTAGAATTGGTTTTTATTTCCTTTATGTTTATTTGAGTTCGTGGAACATTACTTCGATATCGCAATGATCAATTAATATATTTAGATTGAAAAAATTTTTTGCCTTTATCATTAAATTATGTTATACAGGCACTACGTGTGCCACCTTGTAAGGGGTTATTCCTTGATATATTAGGAGAAAAAAATCGTTCTACAGGATGGGTCTATTTCCAATATTAGTGGAAATACAGGGTGTTTAAGAAAAGTGTTTTTGACCGGTACCCTCATGCACTTAAAACGTTATATTTTCAAAACGAATAATCATAAGGCATAGCGTTAAAGCTCGTTTTTTAGGTAATCGAACTTCCTTTTATTTCATGTAACAGTATTAATTGTAACTGCACCCAACCTTGAGATATTTACTCCAAAACACAGATTTTTGCTACGTCAATCCTAAAAACTCAGTGATCAATGTAGTTTTTTTTAGAAAAACTCACAAAAGTGTCATTTTAATTTAATTTTTTTATTAACCCTATTATTACCTACAAAAGCTGCATACATATGTATACGCTACGATTAACATTTGGGAAGTAATAGGTAAAAATACATACATTAAATGTTTAAAAAATCAGTGTCATACAGTGGACCACGTTTAAAAACCTGTTTAAATTATCGGTAGTACTAAAGTATTTTTATGTCCATTTATGATTATTTGAAGTATGGAAGAAATCAATGAAATGTAAGTGAGTTTCAACATAATTGATGCTAGATGTGGTTAGAGTCACTGTATAAGAACTAACACAAACATCCACTATCATGAGTACGGACAATCACCACTTTTGGTACATATTTAGTACTAAAAACCTGCGAATTTAAAAAATCGCAGGTTTCTTAACCCTTAAATGCCCACATGCCTATTTTGGGCACGCACTCTTTGAACAGAAGGTTTGTCCAACGGAAATATTTCAGAGAGCGTGCGAATATTTTTAGTAAGTTCTACGATACAAGCGACACAGTTTGCACCAGTTGCCGCTTCAAACCAACTACATATGAAAGCTTGAAATTAAGTTGAGTTTGTGCCGCACGATGATACGCATTTTTTGTGAATTTGCGATTTTCAAACATACATACACATGTACATATTTGTGTTAAATCGGTCGAATCCGACGCTGAAAGAATTATTTCCGTGTTTTTTATTGTGTCTAGAAAGTGATGTGAGTATTCAAAATAAAAAATTTCAAAAATTTCATCCTTTTTTTGTGAGTTATGACCAGCGTGTACGCACTACCTGAAATTACCTGTCACATACCCAGGTGAGTTATATGAAAAGTCGTAGAACAAAAGTTGTTCAGAATTGTCTCCTCTACAACATATAAATCTTTGCCCGAGAAAAAAAAAATTGGGCATTAACGGGTTAAATGGCATAGTTTTAGTGTGTATACGTGTAGCAGATGGATTTTGATGGACGTTTCACGGAATCGAAATATGTCTCATGAAATGTCAACTAAATACAGCGTTTATCCACTTTAGTGGAGATCCTTAAAATGAAAAATCGAGAAAACTGCAAAAAAATTTCAAATGTACTGGTTTCAAATGAAACACACATTGTCCGTACTCAAGATAATGGATGTTTGTGTTAGTTCGTATGAAGTGACTCTAGATGTGGTAGGCAATACAGGGTGCAGTACTTTACCTTTTTTAATGGAGTACCTTAAAAAATCAAAAGCTATAAAAGCAAAACCACCTTCATATTTTTATCAGTTTTACTTACGTTTCCAAAAGAAGAAGGTATCAGTAGAATTTAAAAAGTATTTTAAAAATGCCTGAGTACTCCAATGAACGCAGCATTCCGCTCCGACTCTCCAATTAAATTTAAAGAATGTGCTGCACAGGGTACGTAAATGGCAAGATAGTTTAGATTTAACCCTTGAGTACACGCACAGCGGAATGTTACGCCAGTACACTCGCGCGGCACTCAGTGCCGCAACTATATTTCTACTATAAATCGACTGATTTCCTGGTCCTTGACCTTCAGTTGGTTATTGATTAATTGATAATTGATAATTGTTAATTAATTAATTCATTAATCAATTAATTCATTAATCAATTAATGAATTAATTAATTACTGAAATTCTTGTTGGATATTTCAATTATCCAACAAGAATTTCAATACTTTTATGGAAAATATTTAAGACCAGTTCAGTTTGACTCCCTGATGTAGACTGATAAGATGTTAGATAAATCTGAAATCTTTTGTGGTGGTTCCTAGACATGTCGCTGAAAGATACTAGAGCGCTCAGTCATGGATTATTAATAACAGATAAAAAAATTCATGTTTAGTAAATTTTCGGCACGGAGTGCCGCTGCGCGGGCACTCAAGGGTTAAGGCGCGCTTGGAGGCCGCTGTACCCGTATATAGAGGCACTATCATAAGACAGTCCTCTTCCAAATTAATATCTAAATCAGAAAATAACTTTATATACAATATTCTATTTCTGTGTTCTTGTGGCCAGTATTTTCTAAAAATTTTAAAACAACATCAATAAAAATTGTCGCCCCCAAAAGGCTTGCGCCCTGGAGCTTAGCCCATTTTGCGCTGAGGATAAGGTGGCCCTGAACGTGGCTTAAGAAGTTTTCACTTCAAAAAAAAAAAATCAAATAAATGTTTGTGGATGGAAATTTTACTTTCAAAGAAAGTGATTTTAATTTTATTAAATTCTTTGTTTTAGTCCTTGAATTTGTTTCCACTAAGAAATTTGAGGAGAACTCCGTGAGGGAGCAAATAACGAGGTATCTACTATCATTTACAATGGAGCAAAAGAGGAGATTAATAACAAAATTATGCAGAAAACCGTCACTTCTCTTTTTTTGCTCCGAATGGATGAAAATGGAACTATGTGAAGACCATTTTTGAGTTTTACTGCAGAACTAGTCCCATTAGAGATCTCGTTTTAAGCTCCCTTACAAGTATTTTTGAATGCTTTCTTTGGAGGTATATTGGAGATCTGATTTTAGCGGACATGCTCTTGCAAAAAGGAGGCCAAATGGAGGAGAAAACGAGGTCTCCAAGCCTCTCTAAGGAGTAGTCCTTGATTAATCATGGAATGCTCCCATTTTCTACTGGGTTATGTTACTGAAAGTTTTTTTTTTCAATGCAATGCTCTTGGTTCTACTGTTATCCTTCTCGTTTCTTAGTTGGAATTTGCTTTTAGTATCTATGTACTTTATCAACGATGATTGCAATTTTCAAGGAAATGAAATCGGTACAACTTTCACCACGAACTGATAGTATCAAGATTCAAGGAGCGACAGATGGAGTCCCAGAAACACAGGCCAATCAAAAGACAGAAATAATTTTGTTAACGGCGAGTGATCTTTGCCAGAACCGGGGCCGTCTCATTTTATTTGAGATACCCTCCAACGGAAACTGTAATTAGTTCAATATCTCAGATAAACAAATTTAAAAAAACAACAATATACTTTATTGAAATTTCCAGTTGCAAATAATTTTATGCCCACCTTAAACAGGTCCAGAACGAAATAAAATTAATTTGTCGAAAACAATTCATTCAAACAAAATAAAAAAATGCTGAAAAAGTTTTTAAAGCAATTAGAACAGGCGCAGAATGTCGACTTTTAGTCGAACAATCGATTCGAAGTGTTCGGTGCAGTTTAGAATGAGAGCGAAAAGTTGACACTGTGCTCGTATTCCTAACAAGCTGAGCGCAATCGGTAGCCTTATTTCTTTAATTTCGATTCAGTTCGGTCCGGAGCTGATGGTTTCGTACTTTCTTTCGATTCTCCATCGGTCTCTTTTGGCGGCTGATCGCTTCCCTCGATTGTTTTTTCCACTTCATTATGCCAAAAAAAATGCGGAAAATGCAAAAAGAAAATGAAAGAGTGCGATTCGGCAATCCAGTGCGAAGGATTTTGCAATAAGTGGTTTCACACTAAGTGTGTAAAAATTAGTGATGAGGATTATGCCACTTTACAAAAGTTGAGTATGAAAGTGATGTGGCAGTGTGAGGAAGACCGATTGTTGTTTGAGAAGGTTGTTAGCAACCAACTCGGTCAATTCCTGAAAGGCTGTGCGATTATTAAAAATAGTGAATTGGAAAAGGTTGTACAAATTGGAAGATATTTTATATAACGCCAATTCATAAGTCTGGGCCTAGGCACTTGGTTGAGAACTACAGACCGATTTCTAAGTCATCTGCAATACCAAAGTTATTTGAAAGTATTGTAAAAACTAAACTCGTTTTTGAAGTAAAGGAGCATATATCTACTTCACAACATGGTTTTGTGTCTGGAAGATCAACCGAGACTAATCTTGCTGTGTTCACCCATTATTGCTTGGAAGCGCTAGAGTCAGGCTTTCAGGTGGACGTTTTGTATACGGATTTCGTAAAAGCGTTTGATAGAATTCATATAAATCTGCTGCTTTCAAAACGGGGTGCTCTTGGTTTTCATTCTAATCTTTTGCTATGGATTGGCTCTTATTTGGATAATAGGAAACAGTATGTTCGTTTATCGTCTTTCTTGTCACGTTGTATCTCAGTTCCCTCTGGTGTTCCTCAGGGTAGTCACCTCGGTCCTCTTCTTTTCCTCATTTTTATTAATGATGTTTTTGATCTGTTCCAACATGCGTCATGTTTGGGGTTCGCCGATGATCTGAAAATATACACTCGTCTGAATAGTCAAATCGAATCCTTTAGGTTTCAATCTGAGATTACTCTATTCTGGGAATGGTGTGAATTTAATTCTCTGCTATTAAATCCCAATAAATGTAAAATTTTTACTATAGGGCGGAGTAATTCTCCAGTTCATTTTAATTATAATTTTCCTGGTGTCACTCTGACTCGATCTGAGGTAGTATTGGACCTAGGCGTGTTAATGGATAGCAAACTCAGTTTCAATATGCATGTTGATCGAATGATATCTAAAGCTAATTCTATGTTGGGATTTGTGATGAGAAATTCTATGGAATTTAATGATCCTTATACCCTAAAAACCCTGTTCTGCTCTCTTGTGAGATCCATTTTGGAATACTGCTCAGTTGTGTGGAATCCTTTTTATAACACTCATATCAAAAGACTGGAATGTGTTCAGAAAAGGTTTACGAGGTTCGCTGTTAGAAGACTTCATTGGTCCGATGGATTACCTTCTTATGTAAGTAGGTGCAAACTAATTGATCTGCTACCCTTGCAGAATCGTAGACAGATTCGTGATATAATGTTTGCACGTGACGTATTATGTTCCAAAATAATTTCGCCGGAACTTCTCGCGTCTTTTCATATTTATGCACCTGAAATACCACTGCGGGTTCGTACCTTTCTTCAAATCAATCCACATAGAGTAAACTATAGCATGAATGAGCCACTCACGCGTTGTGCTTCGCGTTTCAACGAGGTTAGTTCTCTTGTTGATTTAAGTTCGGGTAGATTCCCTTTCAAATCGATTTTAATCAACGTTTGGAGACTTAATTGAAATTGGAAATGAACTTATTCTTTTTTGTCTTTTTAATAAAATTCTCTTTGATGCTATTATGTAATTGCTCATGCCCACTTATCGGTATTTATTGTTAATTTTACTTCTTATTTTAAATTCGTAGTCTGTAAATATAGACATATGGTAGACCGAAATAAATAAATAAATCACTGAGAGTTTGGCAAGTAAGGTAAGTGATTTAGATAAAAAAATCAATCTGCCAGGCAATAACGGCAACATTTGTCATATGCGTCGGTGGCTAAAACAGCTGTCAACACAACTGTCAAACGGGACAATATTTTTAACGGCGGAATTGTAATTAGGCCAAATATTGAGCAAAACAGTGATGCCACTATGAAACAAATACGAGCGGAAATTCAACCTTGTAACTTGAAAACACCAATAACGTTCCAAAACCCGATCTCAAAAGGTGGCATTATTTTAAAAACCAATTCTGTGGAAAATACAAAGATCTTATTGGAGGAAATAAAAACAAAACTTGGTAGCTGTTGTTCAATTGAAACAACCAAGCAAAGGTCACCGCGGATGATAGTGTATGGACTGGGAAAAATTTATTCAAGTGAGGAGTTGCTACTTCAAATCAAGTCTCTTAATCGAGACATCGATAAGGACTCTTACTAGAGAGTAGTCCACACATCAATTAATAAAAAAACTAATAAAATAGTAACTTTTGTAGAGGCTAATGGTGTCCTGTTTAATAGAATAGTTAATAGCTATATTAATATTGACTTCAATAGCTTCTATTTTAAAGAGGATTTCAACGTGCTACGATGCTACAAGTGCCAAGGATATGGTCATTCTTCAAAAAACTGTGTGCAACGCACGGAAACTTGCGCAAAATGTGCGGGTTCTCATAGAACGATGGACTGTTCTAATACAAACATCAAATGTATAAACTGTTGTTCGAAAAAATTGAACGGATGTCTCCATAGAGCTAATAGTGCTGAGTGCCCGGAATATCAAAAAGCGATTAGGATCATCCAGAGTAAAACGGATTATTCCTCGAAACATTTATCAATATAAATAACAATTTTAAAATATTATATGCGAATATTCGAAGTATGAGGCACAAACTCTCAGCTATCGAGGCATATCTTCAAACAAATCCGGAAATTCAAATCATAATATTCAATGAAACCTGGTTGTTCCAAATGAATCAGTAGACTGTTTTATAAATTACCTCGATTTAGTCTATGAGAAGTATCTTAGGATTTTAACAATGGCTGACACAAATATTAACATCCTTCACGAAAATATCTCAGCTCATAACAATAAAGAAATGTTGGCTATCAACAACATCACGATACTAAACGAATTTAAAGCTACTAGAATTAACGCAAATGCATCATCCTTAATTAATCACGTTGGAAGTAGCATTCACTTGGAAGAGATAGAGTTTAGAATAGAATTAGATGACCGGCCAGATCTAGATCATAAAGTTTTAACTCTTACGATTGATAATGCCAGAGTCAAGACTACAAAAATGATGAAAAAAGAGGTTAAATTTTTCGACAAAGAGATCTTAATGAAAGAAGTAAGGGCAAAGATAAGAGTCTATGGAATGCATACAATTGAATCCTTAATTGATATAATAAAATCCGCCAAATCAGTAGCGACAACAACTAAAATGAGACGTTCGAAAAACAATACTTGGATTTCATATGAGATACTAAAGCAAATTGATGATAAAAAAAAAAGTTACAAAAAAATGTTGATGAATCCTACGGATCAGAAAATACGTGAAGACTATGAGCGGATCAAAAACCAGACAACAAATATGATCCGTGCGGCTAAGGAACAGTACTTTAATCACCGATTCGCTACGACGGATGGAAATCTGAGAAAGCTATGGACGGTAATTAGAGAATCAATTGGCAAAAGTGATAATTACGAAGTTGAAAAAAAAAAGAATTATGAGCTAGATTCTCGATATGGTCCGATTAAAGATCATGCGTTAGTCGACAATGATTTAAATGATCATTTCGGAATGATTGGCTCCACCCTTGCGGAGAATCTAATAAACAATAGTAATGCGGAATATTTTCAAAGGTTCTGCTGTCCTTCAGTAACAGAGGCCATGTTTCTTTTCCCAACAGATTATATGGAAATTGAAAATATTATAGTGGAACTAAAATCCAACATTGCCCCTGGTATCGCTGGCATATCAACAAATGATCTGAAGACACTTAAGACAACCATCTCTTCAGCACTTAGCACTGCCATTAATAGCCATCTCAACAGTGGCACATTTTCCCCTTGTTTGAAAACAGCACTGATTTCTCCCATTCATAAAGGAGGTTCAATCAAAGATCCTAATAACTATCGACCAATAGCTTTAACTAGCGCAGTAAGTAAAATATTCGAAAAAGTAATAAACAGGAGGTTATTGAATTCTATAAAAAAATATATTGGTTTTGATAAACAACAATATGGATTTCAGGAAGGAAGCAACACGACATCAGCCTTATTAGATGCAATGAATTTTATAAATGAAAGTCTCGACGAGGGTTCATACGTCTCAACGATTTTTGTCGACTTAAAAAAAGCTTTTGACACGGTGAACCATTCTTTATTGCTTGAACAGTTGAAGGAAATAGGAATTAGGGGAAAGGCCAATGACTTAATAAAAAACTTTTTAATTAATCGACAGTACATTACCAAAAACTTTGAAAAACTAAGCTCTCCTAAGACAGTCAGTATAAGAGTCCCTCAGGGCTCGATTCTCAGTCCTACTTTGTATCTGTTATATATACACAACCTGCAGTTCGCGGGTCTTAAAGCAAAATATATTACATTTGCTGACGACACGTTACTTCTTTATAAAGGTACAATTCCGGATCAATTGGAGTTGTTGATTAATTCTGATCTAAAACTTTTTCAGCATTGGCTCTTAGGTAATATGTTGACATTAAATACATTGAAAACAAATTATATGATCTTTAGACAAATCAATAAACTTTAACACAAGAAGTGCAGATTTTATTAGACAACAACATTGTCCTAGGACTGACCGACTCAGGAAAGATCCGGTATTTGAGGCAATTTGTGAATATAACTCATTATCTTCAGCAATACAAATGGCAAGGGATGTCTTTCAGCTAAATCAACTTGCAAAGAAGCATCTTCTTTGTCGAAGCTAGGAATGTGACTCTTGAATTGTTGCAATTATAGTCGACCTGTGATTGATAATCACCCGTATTGTGAATGTCGCGCTCACGTCACTTCGATGCCGATGCGAAGTGTCACGTCGATCGAAAAAAGCGATTGTGTAACTCCATCGACGTGACTCAATGGCATTGCCATATTGATATGTGTGTATCAGCTGTAAATTGCGAATTTAAGGTTTTGTATGTCTTCGTTTACAACTATGACGTTATTTTTCTGCAATATCAAATGCTACATTCAAATTTAAGATGCGGATAATGCTTTTTTCTAAAGTGGAAAAGCTATACATCTTGTTCGGCCCATTTTTGGCTCTCACTTCTGCTTGCATCTCGTGACGGTAGTCCCAAAGAATTTTACAGTGCCGAAAATTGGAGCCGTATTTCTTTAATGTGTGTCGATCTACACCACTTTTAATGACGATTACTTGTTGCGAATCCATCAAAATAAGGAAAGAAAAATCTTTTTGTCAAATCTATACTTGCATTTTTGCATCAACGTTAATTTTTTTCAGGCGTCACGGACTCGGAATGTCATCGACGAAAAATGACGATCAAAGTGACAACGCTCGATGACAATCGACACTCACAATCGCCTTTTCATGCGTCGATATCGAATCGTCATCGAAGTGACGCGACGTGACAATCACAATACGGTCGAATATAGTCAGGCGGCTTTACAGACTTATCGAAGACCTAGCTCATTGTAATCAGATGAGTCTGACCGGTTGTGGTTTGTGCTGTTGTTGCATGTTTGTGCTGTTGTTGCGTGTATGTGCTGTTGTTGCATGTTTGTGCTGTTGTTGCATGTTTCGCATGATTTGCTTATTTTAAATTTTTTTTTCTTTTAAAATTTTTTTTTGCATACTTCTATCTTTAAATCATAGCTGTGATGGCATTACAAATAATACCAGAATCAGATCTGGGTCCCTATAACAGAACACGAAACGAAATTTCGAGGACCAATTTTCGTATAATAGGCATCACAGAACTCGAAACATGTGACATTTCGATATGTTATTTCGTATATTCTCTCGTTAGAATTTCAGAAACGAAATTTCGAGCAACGTTTTTCGTCTAGTAGGCATCATAGAACTCGAAACATGTGACATTTCGATACGTTTTTTTCGTATATTTACTCGTTAGCATTTCAGCTTTTGAATTCAAGTTAAAGGTGTAAATTTTGTAAACTTTTGCGATGTAAGTTTATTTGTTAAAAAAGAGAAAATTACGTAGAAATTTAATTATTGAATACGTGGATAATTATACTTTTAGGGCGAAGCTGACCAATACAAGCCAATACAAAATATTGGTAGAATTCATGGTGGAGCATCCAGATTTAGCTCAAGGATACACCATGAGCAGCGAGGCAAGATTTAGAACAATAAGTTTGTGGAACGAGTTGTCCGATCAGCTCAATTCCCAAGGCCCACCAAAAAGACTGCAGATGGATGGAAAAAGGTAAATCATAAGTGATACCATTTCAATGCTATATGTAGTCCTGTAATTTAGGTATGGGCGGATTACAAATTCAACGTGAAAAAAAAATTGCGGCATAACAAAGCCCATAGGAGCGGTACAGGAGGTGGTCCCAACAAGCTTTTAAGCTTTTCTGACCTGGAAGAGACTGTAATAAATATCCTAAATTTGCACGCTGCTGTTGAAGGTGTAGGTGGAAATAGGTTTGGAGGTACTAGGCAAACTGAAGACTCCAGGCATGAAGTTGTGGCATCCACAATGACGCTTCCAAGTCCGATCACGCCTATCCCGAACGAAAACCAGAGGAACTGTGACTTCGTCGTACCAATAGAAAGTGACGAGTCTTTGGCAGTTGAAGATTCTGATTTTCATCCGTCTGCCCCAACTCATGCAAACATTCCGTCGTGTAACCCAAGACGCAGTGAATTGAAGGAGAATAATTTCCTGCTACTGAAAAAGCAGACAGCAATACAAGAGAATATGACAAAAATCATATCGCACGGTTTCGATGCGATGGAGAAATTGTCGAAAGAAAATCTTCAGCTTAAGAAAAACATAAAACGTCTGAAAGAAAAAAAATATTATTTATTAAAAGATAAAATAATAGAGGAAAGACAATATCGAATCGAAAAACAAAAATCTACCTTGGAAAAGTTAAAGCTTAAGAAAATGGAGCTTGATTTAAAGGAACGGGAACTAGCTCTACGAGAAGCAAATAAAAATTATATACTCGTACAAAGTTTTTTCCAATCTGAAGCAGTATTTTCAATTTATTAAGCCTTTTTTTGTTTTTAATTTAATAATGAATTTGCAATATCATTTCTTACACTTGCGGCTACTGAATCTTGTTGTAGATAATGATTCATATCGAAATCTCCCTCTTGAGATTCGGATTGGAGGTCAGTGTGGCTATCGAAATCTACTCTAAAATATATGCAAATATTATGCTCTACCATGAATTCTACCAATATTTTGTATTGGCTTGTATTGGTCAGCTTCGTATAATTATCCACGTATTCAATAATTAAATTTCTACGTAATTTTCTCTTTTTTAACAAATAAACACTACTTACATCGCAAAAGTTTACAAAATTTACACCTTTAACTTGAATTCGAAAGCTGAAATGCTAACGAGTAAATATACGAAAAAAACGTATCGAAATGTCACATGTTTCGAGTTCTATGATGCCTACTAGACGAAAAACGTTGCTCGAAATTTCGTTTCTGAAATTCTAACGAGAGAATATACGAAATAACGTATCGTAGTGTCACATGTTTCGAGTTCTGAGATGCCTACTATACGAAAATTGGTACTCGAAATTTCGTTTCGTGTTCTGTGATAGGGGCCCTGATTTGGCTCCATGTGACTTCTTTCTGTTCAATCGAGTTAAAAAACCACTACGGGGAATGCATTTCAGTAACCGAGAGGAATTAATGTAAGAATCGCAGGGAGCACTGATGGTCATACCGAAAACCGAATATAAAAATTGTTTCGAGGATTGGATCAGGCGCTGGCATAAGTGTGTTGCAGTCGATGGGGATTACTTTGAAGGGGACAATATAGATTTAGATGAATAAACTTGTATTTTTAACTGTCTCAATGAATTTCGGGAACTCCTTCATCAAGGTGGTATGATTTGTTATTAATGTTGTATTTATTTGTAAATTTAGCCATTACAAAAGCAACACTAAGAATTTTGTAGTTGTCCGGGAGCGACGCAACATTTATAATACTTCAGAAAAAATGTAACTGTCAGACAGAACAATGTGAAATTAACTGAACTTAAATTTAGCGAAAAATTCTTTCTGCAAAACAATTGTTATAACTTAATCAATTTTCAAAAAATTCGAAAAAAAATTCACTAATTGTTAAATTCGATTATTCCAAGTACCAAAAATATTAATAACCTTTTATTAAAAATTACATAAGTTATAAGAGAACAAAACATTGAGATCTATTTTCTCGAAATGATGTCCATTGCAGTTAGAAAGTTCTACTAATTCTAGGTCGCGAATTGTTGCGTAACGGACCCAGAGCATTGTTTTCGGGCCTTTAATCAACACGAATGGAAGAGATTTTCCACTAGTAACTACATACCTTCTCCAAATTAACACATTTTTTTCACAAAAGTAACTCGTGACATCTTTTTTAATTTTTTATTGATGCTAAAAGTTACAACACAACAAAGAGATATACGTACTGGAGGCGACAATCAACAATTTTTGTGAAATGCAATAGTTGCAGTCTCTAGTTTCTGAACCTCCGCTTTTAAAATATACAAAAACAAAACAATATGTAAGAAAAAACAATAGAATAGTTTCGAATTCTTTTAGGTGAGTAAAAGCGAGTCCGGTTTCAAATTAATTAACTGCTTCGTCATCTCCAGTATATAGATTGTTGTGCAACAGAAATTGTAAAAATGGTCGCAAATTGAATTCATTTACGAATCAAACCATTCCAAGGATAAAAATACCTTGAATTTACAAGATCTGAAAGAGCTATATTTCACACTTTCCATTGCATGCTTTTTCACTCTGCAATCATGATATACGTCGTTGAGCTGTCTTCCACACGGTTCAAAGTTTTTGTACAATGAGCATATGAGTAATCAAGCAGTTACAACACTGGGCTATTTCCGTATGAAGATTTTAACCGGTCAATGCCTACCCTGCTGACGACAAATATGGTTCCTATTTTCCAATATTTCTCAATGCATCACTCGAGAAGAATACAAAACTTGTAATCTAACGAAAAATTCTTATTGTTAATAGACTTATTCACGTCGTTTGATTATATCTTCCAATTACTTTGAAGTGTTTGTATGAACACGCAAAAGTAATCAAGCAGTTACAACACTGGGTTATTTCCGTATAGACGTTATTACCGGTCAGTGCCTACCCTGCTTATACCAAATACGGTCATTATTAATATTTCTCAATACAGCACTTGAGTAGAGTACATAATTCGTAATCTAACGAAAACTGCCGATTTTTTATAGACTTGCCTATTTATTTACTTCGAAAATACACAACACCATATAGATGTTGACATATCAATAATGATGTTCGAGCGACACTTATTCTGCATCTTCTTCGTCGTCATCGTTAGAGCTTATTCTGAAGTATCGCAGCTCGTACGAATCTTTTTCATTTGAGACAACACGAATCCAATCCCGCAAGCTGTTCTTCTTTAAGTATTTCTTCGTCAGATACTTTAAATACCGTTTCGCGAAGTGAACATCTGAATTGACAAATACTTTCATTTTTTGACGCTCCAATGTAACATTGTTACCCAAGTTGTTAATTTTTCCATTCACTTTTATACGACTTTTCAAATATTTTTCCTATAAATATACGAAATTTGCTATTAGAAAAGAATATATCAGGTAAACAGAAGCAAGTTCCATGTTTGGTCACTGTTAAACTGAACAACTAATAATCGCACAGTTATAAATATGACAAAATTAGGTATTATTCCACAGAGTACACTGCACTTAGGCCTATATTTCACCCAAAGTGCAAATCAGTAGTGGTTTGTGTAAAAATATAATACCGAGATAATAATACTTACAAAGTCAGCTACGTCCATTATGTTGTCTTCAACGATGTTTGTGCAATCAATGCCAAAACGCAATTGAACCTTCTTCTTTTTAAGACCCTTTCCGCGAAGTAACTGCTTCTTGGCTACGCGGCCTTTACCAGTTGCAGCAGCTACCGATGCCACTATCCCCTTCTTCTGCTGCTTCGGGCCAGCTGGTTTTGCTACAGCATTGGATGTTTTTGCTGGAACATTCTTTGCACCAGTATTAATGATTTCAACCTTTTTACTTGTTTCACTAGTCGGCTTAGTAGCACTCTTTTCAGTTACTTTTTTCGTAGCAACAGCTTTGACCGGCTCCTTTTTTACTTCTTTAGTTGCTGGCACATTTTTTGCTGAAGCATTCTTAGCGTCTTTGACGGCAGATGTTACAATTACCTTCTTTACTTCCTTGGTTATTTCAGCTTTTGCCGGTTTCTCTATCTTCCCCTTGGTCGATTTATCTACGGTTTTAGCTTTATCTGCTTGCTTACTAGCAGATTTAGTGTCGGACTTACTTGGTTTAGCCTAAAACAAAAAAATTAAGATATATGATAAATAGTTTAATACGCACTATTTCGATATAAAGATAGCCTTCAAACTTTCAATTCAAGCCAACATTTTCCCCCAACCATCAAAACTCGTAGTGAAACTTAATCTAAAATTATTTCATGCATCCGATACGCTAAATAAAACACTGCAGTGCAAATATCCAATACACCCATCGCAAAACACTTTACAAAGCTAATTTCTACAAAGCATGCACTTTTTATTAAATAAAAACACAACTTACAGCAGGAGACATGTTAACTCGCCAACAAAGCAATTTCAAAAGAAAAGTGTGACAAAAAGAATTCGAGAAGATTGATGAGTGTATTCAATCACCAGGAGGCAAAACGTCTACGTAGGAATTACACCCAACAAGCAACACGTAAAAATTAAGTAATCGTCACGTCATACGAAATTCTATTCAAAACTAATTTATTTCAGCTTCAATTACAAAATATTAAAAATATAAGAAGTCTTGATACCTCGATAAGGCCTTATGGAAGTATATGCCAAGCATCTGAAAGTTCAGCCTTATCGAAGTTAAAAATTCACATATATAAATTATAGAGGTTATTACCGACACTATTGCTTTTGAATGTTATACCTCCGGTCGGAAGTCTTACGGAAGCATTATCGAAGTTAAAAGTCTACAATTTGCGCTCAACAGTCTTACCAAAGTCTTATCGAAGTTATAGCTTCCGGAAAAACCAAATGCGAAGTTTGTTTGCTAGGTGGACTGATGCGTAACAGAGTTTCAATTATACTTAGGTAGCTATTCTATACGAAAATTTTCCCGTTGAGATACAAAGTTCATTGGTGTTGTAAATTTACCAACAACGATGACTTGGAAATGTTCTGTTTATTAAGTTGACGCAAACATTTATCCGTGTTGTTGACATTATTGAAAATCGCTTGCTGTTACTATTTTTATATTTATTGAAGAAAAATTATACATCATATATATGATAAGCGAACCATCTGTGATTAAAAGTAACAAAACTGCCTCGGAAAACTTTTTAAAAATGCATCACAACGAATTATCAATGGCTTACATGAGAAATACGTGATATTATAGTTTTTCGTTGTTTCTTTAGTTGTTAACACACTATTTTACTCGAAGTATCCAATTCGTTTATTAATCAAGTTGCTATAAAATAAAAGGTAGCAGATTCGCAAGTTATCTTAACAGAAATTTTTCATAGAAAAATAGTAGCAGATCTACCACAATTGTAGTAGGTGAACATCGCTGCCTTCAATGCATATGCCTGTGTTGACAAATATACCATGTGCTCTGGTGGCAAATTTCGGAACTATATATGGTAGACAGAAAGTGGCAGTTGCATGTTATTTTCAGACAAAATTGAGATTGAGCTCAAATAAGAGGGTCCTACTACAAAATATTACTTCCAGTGAACTTAAATTATTGTTATAATTGAATAAGAAGGACATAGGTATCATAACATATCAAAAACATATATTTTTTTTTAAGAAATCAATTTAAGGTACTAAAATAAAAGAAAAAAGTATAGAAAAAACGGTCTACGTTCTTTTCAAATAATTTAATAATTATTTCATATTTCTTTTTCCTGGAATATTAAACATTTTAGAAGTTATTTCGAAGATTATACCTTCCATTCGTATGGAAAAATTGTTCATTTTCTGACTTCGTTGTGCGGGATTGAGCCCATGATTTTCGAAATGTAGAACCGGAAATACGCACCTTATTATTAACCAAACCGATTGCCATCAATCTTTATCATGTCTTTCATAATGAAATTAAGAGAGAATTGAAAATTCACCGAGCTCCGAATCCTAAAAACACACACGAACCACCCTACAACAGTCAGCTGACGAAAATGTGTCTAGCATATCTGGTAGTTTTTTTTCCCACCAGGTGTAGATTTCCAACTTTACCATTCGTCAATCGAGACAAATCGAAGTCGTGTCCGACTTGAGTTCAAGCAGTTTTTTGGGAGCATTAAAACGTTTTTTTGCTCGACGAGGAGGTTCAAGGAGCATCTATTGTGATACTGTAACTAATTTTCTGGGAGCTTACAACCAATTAGAAGAAGTCAAAAAGATGCTGCAGACGAAGAAGTTTCAAGGAGAGTTAACGTCCCTTTGTCTTTCAAGAGGCGCTGATTTTCATTTCATTCCACCGCGATCGCCGCACTTTGGTGGTCTGTGGGAAGCTGCAGTAAAATCGGCGAAGCAGCTTTTATCTAAAACTAATCATCCGGTATCTCTAACATACGAAGAGCTAGAGACAGCTATAATAGAAATTGAGGCCATACTCAATTCAAGACCGTTAACTCCTTTATCAGCGGACCCAAATGACCTAGCCGTGCTCACTCCAGGTCATTTTTTAATTGGTGAGCCGTTGACAAGCGCTCCCGAGGTTAGTATCTCAACGGATCGACCAAATCTTTTGACACGCTGGAGGTTAGTTCAATATGTCAAATCAGAATTTTGGAAACGTTGGACAAAGGAGTACCTGTGCGAACTTCAACGTAGGACAAAATTTCAGTTTCAGTTTCATCAAAGCGCTGATTACTTACAGTAATTATAACAAAAAACGATAAATAATTCAAACAAATTACATAGGATATTTAATTATTTTATTCAAAGCTGACTTCAGCTGTGTCGCGCTCATGTCAAAATCAATAACATGATAAAAAATCTGCCAACAATCTGGGCGTAACTTTATTATTTTTCCGGCAGAAGTTAGGAACGCGTTCAATTCTGAAAGGCGGTGTAGGCTACTATGTGACTGAAAACCTATCAAAAAGAACAAGATCATGGAAGTGAAAATCTGATTGGATCTGAGAGATATGGAATAGTTTATGAAAAAGTACACAATCACTTTACACCCCCTTAGGGGTCAATTTTCAGAAAATCTTGAAAACACTTTCTTGCTATTCATATGGAGAATACATAAAATAAAATTAAATTCATTATTTGGGACGAGGTAGTATGTAGATATGTCGAAAATCGTGGGAAACTATGCATTCTATTTTCACAGATAATTTTTTTTGCCCCCCTTCTGAACGCCAATAGATATTTGTTTTTTTTATTCAAAATTATTTTTCTAGTGTATTTAGATATACACACTGAGTTTCAACATTGTAGCTTAAGCCGTTCTATATATAGGAGAAACACCTCCCACTTGTACCACACTACCCTTAGGGGTCGACTTTCAAAAAACCTTGAAAACACTTTCTAGGTATTCATACGAAGAATCCGTAGAATAAAATCAAATTCAATATTTGGAAAGACCTAGTAGATATGACGAAAATCGTGAAAATATATGCATTTTATATATATTATATTTACAAATATTTTTTTTGCCCCCTCCCTTCTGAACACCAATGAATATTCAAATTTTTTTTTATCACAATTACTTTTCTAGTTGATTTACATATACACACCGAGTTTCAACATTGTAGCTTAAGCCGTTCCATATATAGGAAAAACACCCCCACTTGTACCACACTACCCTTAGGGGTCGAATTTCAAAAAACCTTGAAAACACAGTCTAGGTATTCATACGAAGAATCCGTAGAATAAAATCAAATTCAATATTTGGAAAGACCTAGTAGATATGACAAAAATCGTGAAAATATATGCATTTTATATTTATTATATATACAAATAATTTTTTTTGCCCCCCTCTCTAAACGCCAATGAATATTCAAATTTTTCAAATCACAATTACTTTTCTAGTTGATTTACATATACACACCGAGTTTCAACTTTCTAGAATGAACCGTTTAATAATTAGGAAAAACACCCCCTACCCCCGTAGCATACTACCCCTAAAAAAAATATATTTTTCCAACATTCCGCTACTATAGCTCTATCTAAATACCAAGTTTAAGGCTTATATCATTACAGGTTCTCAAGATATAAGCATCGAAACTTTTTCCTTTTCACCCTCCCCCACCCTCCCCCTCTACACCCACAACCACAAAACTTTTTTCCCTACAAGGGTTTAATTAGCGCTACTTCTGGTAAAAATTCTAAGCATCTATCTTACACTGTTCTTGAGATATGAAATGTGTTTGATTTGAAAAATTCTCATCCCCTCCACTTCTATGCTCCACCTTCCACTTAAAAAATTTAACTTTGATCAATCTTTATATGTCAACCTTTATACCCAAACAAAATTTTATTTTTCTAGAGCAATTGGTTCATGAGATATCGTAATCTTAAGTTTTTCACTCCCCACCCCCATACACAACTTCCCCCACCCAAAATTTTTCTTCATTCTATTCTCCTAGTATAGCTACAAATATTTTTCAAGTTTGAATAGTGTGCCATTAACGGTTTAGGAGATATGGATTTTAGAATGTGTCTATCTCGCCTTTTTTGGGTTTCGGACGCATTACATTTCCCCCCACTCCCACACCCCTTGATCAATACTGACAAATTTCTGCAAATGGGTCTACTATCAGAGCTCTATAGAAATTCCAAGTTTCAGCTTCCTAACATTAGTGGTTATTGAGATATGGAAACTAAAATTTTCGGTCTAAAACACTTCCCCCTCCTTCCCCCTCACACCCACACCCCTAAAAATTTCGTCACTTTAAGGCGCCTACCCCGTCTATTCGTTAAAAAAATTTCAATTTAATATCTCAAAGCGTTTGGCAGCTACGAGCCTCCAAACGATCTTGCGTACGGCGGACAGACGGACTGAAAATTTGTATTGCTTTTTTCGCGTCTACTAGTTATGAAACGTGAAAATAAAAATTTTGAGAGTAGCAAATTTTTTTTTTTAAAAAATCAATCAGAATACTTAATTATTAAAATAATAAAGTAAAACGGTTAACAAGACGTGAAATGGATGTGATTGGTTCATGTTGCCCATAGTTAGTCCGATGATATGATATGTTTAGCAGCGTATAGTCTCTCAAAGTACGACCCGGAATACGAAAAGAAATTTCTTGTAACAATATCGGGGCATCAATTCCGCCAGTGATAATGTTAAACGCGAAGACAGTACCAAGAACCTTCCTTCTGTTATCAAGCGAATCAAGACACAGAAGATTAAGACGTTCAGAATAGGGAGGAAGATTTTGAGAGTCAAGCCAGGGTAATCCCTTAAGTGCGAACCTCAAAAACCTTTTCTGTACAGATTCAATTCTGCTCTTATGGACTTCATAATATGGAGACCATACCTGGCATGCATATTCCAGAATTGAACGAACAAAAGCACAATATAACGCCTTTGTGACGTAAGGATCGTTGAAACCCTTACACCATCTTCGAACAAAGCCCCAGATGGAGTTCGATTTATTCACAATATAATTAATATGATCGTCAAAAGTAAAAGATGAGTTAAAGTAAACGCCCAGATCAAGTACCTTGTCTGACTTATGTTATGAGTTTCCTTCAACTGTATAATTATAATTAAATGAGCTTTTCTTACGTGAAAAGGAAATAGTTGTACATTTATTAACATTCAGTGGCATGTCATTCAAAGTACACCAATCAGATAAATGCTTAAGGTCCTCTTGCAAAAGATTACAGTCATCCATATACGTAATATTGCGGAAAAGTTTCGCATCGTCAGCGTAAAGAAGAATTCTAGAGTTCAAAATCCTTGAACTCAAGTCATTAATAAATAATATGAATAATATCGGACCTAAGTGGCTTCCTTGTGGAACTCCCGATGTGTTTAAAATTTCCGAGGATAATACCCCACGAAATAAAACTTTTTGTAGACGATTGCACAAATAAGATGATAGCCAATTAATAAACATATTTGGAAAACCCAAATACTTTAGTTTGCATATAAAATGTTGTGATTGATTTTATCGAACGCCTTACTAAAGTCGGTATAAATACAATCAACTTGATGACCCGCTTCGATGACCGGAATGGAGAAATTTGACAATTCCATCAAATTTGTCGTTGTGGATCTGCATTTCGTAAATCCATGTTGGCAAGGTTTAATGATCGATTTGATGTGAAATTTTAAAGTCTCACAGACAATCGATTCAAACAGTTTAGAAATACAGGATAGGTTGGCAATAGGTCGATAATTCTGTATATCTGTCCTCTTGCCCTTCTTCCAAAGTGGTCTAATCGTGGAGAATTTCCAAATGTTGGGAAAAACACCGGAAGTAAGGGAGGTATTAAAAAGGTAGCGCAAAGGTGTCATAAGTGAAGCACAACAACGTTTCAGTACGATAGCCGGCACACCATCTGGACCAACCCCAAAATTATCATTAATGTCCGAGATGAAATTACTTATAGTTAAGGGGTCATCGCTGACAACATCGTCAAGAGATAAACATGCTGGGTATCCATCGGTACGTTTCATAGCGTTTATAAAATTCCAGAATTCTTTAGGATTGTCTTTAATGGATGATTTCATCGAGTCCATAAATGAAGTATATGCGACTCTAGACTCACTAACAAACAACTCACGCAAATCAGTGTAGGCAGCATAATCCGCTTCGCACCCTGAGAGACAGTACGAACGGACTCATTCCTCGCCTAACGTCTCACCGGGAACGCTGGTGCTTATCAAAGAGGATAATCTTCCTCCTCTGAAATGGCGCATGGGTCGAGTCATCAAAGCGATCGAAGGGGAAGACAAGCTTGTTCGAGTAGCAGATGTCAAAACAGCGGAAGGGATTTATCGCAGGCCAATACATCGGTTATGTCCACTTCCGATCGATCCACCCAATGGCTCTTTAAACATAACTAACGAAGAGAACACACCAGTCAGCTCATGTACGCCAGAAAAACATGGCAGCTCGGCAGCACCAGCAGTTCCTGCTCCCAAAAAGCGACGATGTCACGGTGGTTCTTTAAAGGCCATCAACTTAATGCTTTTCGTGTTTACGGTTCCAGTTTTGACGAAAGCAATCCAGGTTATTCCATTTCAATCTTCACCTGGACTTTATTTCGAAAACATTGGGTGAACAAACATCATCTCAGACGAATGGAAGATAATTGTTTACTACAAAATGAAAACTTATTGGCAGGAAGGTAAAAACCTTGCTAAAGAACTCGCGCAGTTAAGGTCACTTTGCAAAGGCCCCGAAAGTGACAATTATTGTGCAGCGATCTCGGAACAATTGCAGCAGAAATTCAAGCAAATCCAGGAACTCAACAGCCTACTGATCAGCAGCGACCAAAAAATTCGAAAAAGAAGAGCTCCACTTATTGGCAGTATCTCTAATTCACTATTCGGCCTCTTGGATCAAGACTACGCTAAGGAATTAGCTCAGAAAATTAAGGCTAGTCAGGATAATAACAATCATCTAAAGGAAATGATGGCGTCGCAGACTCTCATGATCGAATCAACAGCGAATATATTTAAAAGGAGCGAGGAAAACATAAAGGAACAGTTTTCTCACCTGAATACAGCTATCGATGGGCTCAGGAACAGAGTCATATCAGACGAACTAAAGCAACTGGTTACGTCCGCAGCAGTTCATCTTTCGTTGATATTGCAGAACTACCAGGACATCCAATCGACACTGCTTGATGTATTAACCAACATTCATCACGGACGAATTAGTCCACTACTCATAACGACTGAGCAATTGGAGTCCGGGATGCACAAGATTCGGCCGCTTTTGCCACTTCCAAAACGGTTGCCCGAGTACGAGAACCACATAGATCTTTTGCAGCTGTTCCGCTTAATGACGCTCCAAGGCCGTGCTACAGAGGAATATATTATAGCTGAGATTAGAGTTCCGTTACTCACCAACGAACGGTTTGACACTTTGCAAGTAATACCTGTACCAATGCACATAAATAACACCAACCTACGCATAGCTCAGACTACAGAGATATTGGTGATTAATCCACATAGGGATCAATATCTGCCTATATCACACACAGATTTCAACAAATGCACACAACTTTTCAATAGCGAATATTTTTGCAGACAAACACATCACATTTACCATAAAGGTTCCAACGGAAGTCAATGCGAGATCAACCTTTTAAACCATGAAGATTTCTCAACAAGCGGTTGCAGATCAATAGTGACGGATGACCTACAAAGATGGACCCCACTTCATAGTCCGAACATTTGGATCTACGCAGTCATCTCAAAGACCACAGTCAACATCGTTTGCAATGCGAACTTAGCCCAAACCATTCTAATCAACTCCGGTATTATCGTTCTCGACCGCAACTGCATCATAAACGACGATCATCTGACTATATCATCAAGAAACACTGTGACAACGCAGTTAAATTCAACCGGCGTTGCAATGCCCAGTCACAATTTTAACTTCTCAACAAATATTTTCACATCGTTAGAAAAAGGCCATACGAGGTTTCATTCAGAGGAAAAGGCTATCGCTACACTACAGAAACAAATAACGCAGCTCAAGCTTAAAGAAGCTACACCGCTAGAAGACACTGTCCAAGAAATTCACCAATTCTCAATCTCGTATGTTTCGCTCCTTCTATTAATCGCATTAATGGCATATCTCGGATGGAACAAATGCAGAGCGAAGACATTCACGCCAGTGCCTGAACCAAGATCTACGGTTGAAACTAGTCGTCCGGACTTTTCTTTTCAAGTGTGATAGTTTCAAGGCGCGGGAGAATGTTGCTGCGTCACATTAATCAACAGAACCTATTAGATAATTTTGCCCGTGTTATTATTACTCAATTCTATATTGGCATTTTATGTTTATGTCCGAGTTATATGCGCTTCACATAATTTCGTAGTTCATAAGCATAAATGCAATTATTCATTTTTCGTATAGTAAATTTTCGATTTCCGTGATGTGCAATTTGTAAATATAGCATATGGGCTAGCATGTCATGTATGCAGCTCTAAAATGTATATAAGCTTAAGTTTTGTATAATAAATCAAGAAGTCCATTATCAGCAAAGCGTCTTTGTGTTATCAAGCGTATTTTCATTAGCAAGCGTCTTTCAGTATCAAGACAGTCTCTTCCTTTCTAGATATCCATACAAGGAGAAGCCCTTGTATCAACAACCTCGTAATCGTATTGTTGGAGACGTACGACCCATCTAGCCAACCGTCCACTCGGGTCCTTCAAATTGTGTAACCAGAGAAGGGAATAATGATTAGTCACCACACTAAAACGAGTCCCCTCGATATAAGGTCTCAACTTTTCTATGGCCCAAAGAACCGCCAAACATTCCTTTTCGGTAGTTGAGAACTTAAGCTCAGAGCTCGTCAGAGAACGGCTTAGGTAGGAAATTACTTTCTCCCCGTCAGGCTGCATCTGCGTTAACACTCCCCCTAACCCAAAATTCGAAGCATCCATTTGAATAACGAACGGAAATTCATAATTCGGACACGTCAGGATTGGTGCCGTGGATAACTTGATTTTTGCCTGAGCGAACGCCTTCTCACACTCGTCGCTCCATACAAATTTCTGATTCTTCTTCAAGAGCCCTGTTAGAGGGGAAACTAAAGTCGCAAAATCTGGAATAAACCTCCGATACCACGACACCATTCCCAAAAATTGTCTAACCTCTTTTACGTTTTTAGGTGCGGAAAATTTGTTTAACCCGTCTACCTTTTCGGGATCAACATGTAACCCGCTTCCGTCGACCACATACCCCAGATACCGCAATTCCGAACGACAAAACTCGCATTTCCTTCTTGAGACTCTAAGTCCTGCTTTTATCAATCTTTGAAACACTTCCCTCAGTATTTCTTTATGTTTTTCAAAGGTTTGCGTTACCACAATTATTTCATCTAGGTATACGAAAACGAAAGGCTCCAAGTCTGCTCCGAGTATCCTGTCAATCAGCCTCTGCCAAGTTGCTGGTGCATTTTGTAGCCCAAAAGGCATTCTGGCAAACTCAAATAAACCCCGACTCGGCACGATGAAAGCCATATACTGTCGAGACGATTCCTTCATAGGCACCTGCCAGTAAGCGGATTTGATGTCCAGCGAAGAGAGATATTTCGCGTCCCTTAATTTGTCCAACGTAGTGGTGACGTAGGGGATTGGGTAGTCATCGCGTTCCGACACTCCATTGACCTTCCGAAAGTCAACACAGAATCTGTAGGTGCCGTCTTTCTTTTTCACCAACAGGATTGGAGATGCCCAAGGACTGCTTGACGGTAGCACTATCCCGGCATCAAGCATTTCGTTCAGCTCCCGATCAATATATTTCTGTACTACGGGATTTACCGGGTAGAACCTTTGCTTGATTGGAGGTGAATTTGTGATTGTTCTATGTTTCAACTCAGAAGTGCATCCCAAGCCCTCACCCATCTTCTCGAATTCTATCACGATCATTGCCTCCAACTCCCTGGCTCGCTCTTCATCTAAGTCCGACCGCGACTGAAGGGATTCTATTGCCGCAATATGCACTTCGCCGGCTAGGTCGCAACTGTCCTGGCTCAAATTCACAATCAGACCAAACTCCACCCAGAAATCGGCCCCCAAAATAAGTTTTTGTGGAAGTTTGGAAACTACCAAACACTCCATCCACCGCCAACGCCCTCTTAGTTTTATCGGCACCCACACGGTCCCATCGATCATACACCTTTCGTCATTCGCGAGATTTACTTCTGTTGCTTTTGACTTTGCCAGATGTGCTCCCAACTTCTGCAGAGTATCCCAACCTGATTTTCCGATGATCGTCCTCGACGCCCCGGAATCTAACAACCCTATGAATTCCTCGTCGAAAATGGATACTAGCAAATGTGATTGAGCATCTCCCTCTATAGGAGTTAGTGCAAAATGCACTGGTACGACAGGTGCGGCTTCCTTACTCGTACTCACTTCCCCGCTAATTAGTGAGTACGATTTCTGTTTCCCGAACTGGTACTCGGCCTCGCCTTGTTCTCGTCAGGTTGGCATTGCCACCCTGGACTGTACTCCGGACAGTTCTATCGGAAAACCCCAATCCGCCCACAACCGAAACAGCGTTTTTCCTCCTTACAAGAACTCGCTACATGACCCGTTTTACTGCAATTGAAGCAAATTCTCTCTCTTCGACTCGCTTCACCCGAATTAGTATCCGAATCGGTACGTTGCTGCCAACTCTACGGAATCTCGTTTTCGTTCGCCTAAGCCAAATCTGGCTCAAGCAAACAAGACTTCCTCGGCGGTGGCGGTACAATAGCTTCCACCGAAACTCTAGTTGCTTCCAACTTCCGACCCAGCATTATTAGCTCCCCTACTGACTCCACAGTTGTAAGTCCAAGATGCATTTGGAAGAAAGGTGCAATATTTCTGCGAAGAATCCTCATCTTCTCCTCATCTGAGGGCGTAATCGAGAGGCGCTTAAATAAGCCCTCCATAATAGCACAATATACACGAATCGACTCAGAATCGCCTTGAGTCCACCGTCTAATTTCTTCCAACAACCGATCATCATAATCAGTAGGCAAAAATTCAGCGCACAGTTCCGTAACCAAATGGTCCCAATTTTTACAATTCGGCTTATTCGCGCGTAGCCAAATTAAACCCGTACCGGAGAAAAGAACAACAGATGAGCGATACAAATGCGCCTTAGACACCCCTCGTGCCTTGCGAAGCTTCTCCACCCTTTCCAAGAAGGCGCAAAGTTTGTTTGGCTCACCTGTGAAGCCCACATCCCATTTTGTCACCTCCATTCTTAAAGATATCCCCTCCTCAGTGGTTCCCCTTGTTTGCACAGTCGTGGAGTTTGCCTCCAAAGTTGTTACTGGACCAAAATCGGCTTCCTGTTCTTGGGAAGGTACCTGTCCCGATTTCTCGTACAAAGTACCCAAATTTAACAGTATCGTCGCCCTTATGCTAGACTTTAACTTTTTCTCTTCCTCAGTCGTAGAGGGACACCCATCTATCCTCCTACGACACCACTCAATCTTCGCTAAAATTTTCGTATATTCGCTGGACCGTTCATCCCCTTCGAAATTCTCCAATAAAATTTCAATTTCTTCATTTATTTTCTCCACCGCTTCCTGATCCTGTTCAAAAGTAAACGGATATCCTTTTGTTACTACCGACGTATTACTCGTACCTAATCGCTCAGCCTTCAAAGCAGTTCGCAAAGCTTTGCGCATCGCATCGACCTTTTCCGACTGTAGGTTTCGAATTGCCAGTTCATACACTAATTCGTCTTGGCTCAAACGATCCACGTAAATTTTCCCCCTTTTATTCAAGTATCGCGTATTTCACCACCTAAATATCCGAGTTATCTATTTAATCCAACTATTAATTCAATTTAACTATTCAAATTTAATTATTCAAATGAACTTTAACCCACACTAGTAAAAAGGAAAACTTCACTTTATTTATTATTAATATATATAACATGCACCATTTGTTTAACTTCCAAAATCGATTGCTCCAGCCGAAAAGAAGAAAAATTCTATTTAGGCCAATTTGCCACTAACACGTTGGGCGCCAATTATTACGATTTTTTTTTCTTCTAAAAAACAATCGCCATTTTACCCCCCCCCCCCTAACCGCAAAAGGGGGCGAACGGATCCTTGTCCGGCCAACCCAGTGGGCGCCAGTGGTTCAAGTTTTAAGGATCCGTTCTTACGAAAACCCCCCGACCGAACCACAAGTTCGGGGAAATTCCAGAACTCTAGTTACTACCCGCTCATGGAAAAGGAGCTGGAGCAATGGCACAACACTTTATAACAATTTCTGGCTTTCGAATAAGAAACTCCTATACTTTTTATTAATTCTAACGGCTTGTAATTCAAGTAAAGATTAAGATGCCATAGGGCGTTAATTAACTGACTTACTTACTAGTTCAACTTGACTGAGTTTTCTCTTACTTGCAACCTATAATAAACTAGGGTGCCGCTGGTGCGATGTCCCGCGACGTTCGCCCTCGACGAGTCCACCCGCAACAAATCTTCGTGCCACGGTCCGATCACCGATTTGTGATGTGGATCCTTTTCCTTGTTCTATCGTACAATTCGGCGTTGCTCCGCCACACGCTACTTTTGTCGCCGACCCAATCACCGATTTCTAGTGCGGATCCTTTTCTTTCTTTTATGTTGCAATTCGGCGTTGTTCCGCCAAAACTCTACTCTTGACGCCGACCCTCGATTTAGCTTCACAAAATCTCCTAACGCCGACTAGCGATCTTTCTTCCCAAGATTTTTCGTCCGCGTTCTTTTCCGGCGCTCGTCAAACAGCACCTGTGGTCATCGCCCAGCTTCCACCAGCCTCGCTTTTTCGCCAGTCATCCAGAATTCCGCCAAGTCACTTGACGTTTCTTTTTTTTCCTTTTACCGAACTGAAGTTGTCTGCAATTAGCCTGTCCGATGGATCATGGATGTTGTGTTCCCGTCGTGCGTAGACAATTTTCTGTGTTCGACGGACGTTTTGTTTACGTCGTGCGTAGACTTTTTTGTGTACGATGGATGATGATGTTTGTTAACATTGCGCGCCTTAAACCTATCCTACAGCTAATCTAGCGTACTAATTCGTTACGTTACAATTCACATTTTGGCTTCCTGTTCCGTGTACTTTAACCTTACTAATTCGTTAATTATGTCTACTTTTGGGTTGACACGACGCCTTGTGGAGTGGAGTAGCCACACAAGGATACGGAGTGCGATCTGCTTTGGTAAGTTATGTTTTAAATTCTTATCGCGATATTGTAAACTAACCATTTCTCTTCTTTTCTTTTCAGGACTACAAATCGACCCGTAACATTCCCCCTTGCTTAAAGAGAATTTCCTAAATTCTCTAGGATCGGCCACTAGGTATAAACAATTTTTTTCCATTCTTAATTATCTCAAATTCTTTCTTCCATTGATTCTACTTTCTATCCGGTTTGTCTCATCATCAATTCAAAAAGAAAAGGTATTCTACGTTCCGTTAATTCAATTCAATTTCTCCTTTTTTCCCACTAATTCAACCTGCTACGTATCGTGCCATAAACGCACTAAAAAAAACAAAAACCTATATGCTAAGCTCGGACTTGTGTAAATGCTTTAAGGTCCTTTACGTGCCAAATTCCGCCCCGTTTACCATTCTGATCTTCCAAGTAATACGTCCATGGAGAAACCCTCTTAGCTACGGTAAAAAGCTCAATGAATTTTGGCGCTAAGTTAGCTGAGGAGTACTTAGCCGCATCTGACTGAACATAATTTTTCCTTAACACGAGATCATTCTGGAAAAACCCTACATCCCGTCGTCGCAAATTGTAGTGACTCTTACTCTTCTCAGTGGTTGTTCTAAAACGCGTCCTAAGTTCTTTGCGAAACTTTTCCAACGCCACTGCTCTAATCAACGGATCTATACTCCTCGAAGACTCGGACTCAGCTTCATTCGGTCCATCATTTCCTACCCCAGTAATCGACATTTCCCTGCCGAAATTAATGAAGTATGAGTACATTTCGTCACTTCGTGCGACGAGGTACGAAGGGCATAAGCGATCTTTGATAAGCCATAAGTCCTGCCGGTAAACGACGCTCCGGTTTAATGGTTTGACATACTTTGCACATCTGAACGTAACCCTTTACATCTTTCCGCACCTTCGGTCAGTAATATCTGAGCGCTACTCATTCCATCGTTTTCTCTACCCCCGTGTGACCCGACTTTGGATCATCATGGCATTCCGACAATACGGTAGCCCACTCATTTCTCGGCACTACTTTTTTCACGAATTTTCCGACGTCAATTCTGGAAAAGGTGCCGGTACATGCTTCCACAACCTATTCCCTTCAATACGCCAAGCCGAATATTCCCTGGGTTGATTTTGCACCCTCTCCAACATTTTTTTATACCACTGGTCCGCTTTCTCCGTGGTTTGTATCGTCCCCACCTGAGATACTGACCGGGATAATGCATCCGGAACCAGATGATCCTTCCCTTTTCTATGTACAACCTCTCTTGCTGCGTCACATTAATCAACAGAACCTATTAGATAATTTTGCCCGTGTTATTATTACTCAATTCTATATTGGCATTTTATGTTTATGTCCGAGTTATATGCGCTTCATATAATTTCGTAGTTCATAAGCATAAATGCAATTATTCATTTTTCGTATAGTAAATTTTCGATTTCCGTGATGTGCAATTTGTAAATATAGAATATGGGCTAGCATGTCATGTATGCAGCTCTAAAATGTATATAAGCTTAAGTTTTGTATAATAAATCAAGTAGTCCATTATCAGCAAAGCGTCTTTTCGTTATCAAGCGTATTTTCATTAGCAAGCGTCTTTCAGTATCAAGACAGTCTCTTCCTTTCTAGATATCCATACAAGGAGAAGCCCTTGTATCAACATTTTGGCGAGCGTGACAGGACGATAAGTATTACAGCACTACGATTTCTACAATGGAGATGGAGCATCTGGTCTGCGAACAGCAACAGTTGGGGAAGGAGATCGAGAGGCTAATTATCAACTTCGGGAAGGACTCGGCTGCTAGGAAAACAGTAAACTACCTGCAGTCAAAGCTGGAGACGCTGGCCGGGCTATGGTCCACCTTCGAACAGGGATATCGAGGCCTAACCATCATCGGGCCTGACAACTCGGAGTACTTTGCAAGTCAGTACTTTGAGAGAGTCAGGGATGGCTGCAGCAAACTAAGGGAGGACATTTAAGGGTTGTTATCGGAAAAAGTTAAAGACAATCCACTCATCATTGAAAAACGAGCTTCAGCTGGAACGAGCACCGCACCAGCCGATGATGCAGATCTACAGGCAGCCCAGGTTACAGCGCTCATCCGACGACAACACGCGCTGGTGAACGTTTTAACAGATTGATGACCGACATAGCAGGTAGATTGGGCTCACTACAGTCATCTATTTTCTATCAAGTAAAGATCGATGCGGTATCAAAATATTTGGACGAGATCATGGCGATAAATCAGACGATATGGTCCGTCTGCAGTACTCCTGACGAGTACAATTACAACATTAACGACATTTGCGATATAGAAGCAGGTGCTCAGGACTTAATCATTAAGTTAAGGGAACTACTGAAGAGCGTTATGCCAACGCAAACGAATCAGCACTTCAATTCATCGTCAGTGAAGCTGCCACGTATCACACTGCCTGTCTTTGATGGTAATTATTTGGAGTGGAAGTCATTTTCCGGTTTGTATCGGAAACTGATTCATGAGCAGCAGATAAATAAGACAGAAAAAATGTTCTATTTGATGGCTAACTTGTCTGGAGAGGCCAAACGGTTAGTTCAGCATTTTCCTGTAACAGAGGCCAGCTACAACTCGGCTTGGGATACTTTGGTAGAGCGTTATCACAATCAGCGTATGACGGTGACTACAATTCTCAACCGACTGTTGGGTCAACCAATAGTTCAGCTCGACTCTGTTTCCAGTATCAAGGCATTACATGATGTCACGAAGGAATGCATTCTAGGATTGGAAGACCTTGGCACATCAACCAAGTCCTGGGATGCGTTCCTTACTCATGTGACAACAAAAAAATATAGATCGATCAACGCACGCCTTGTATGAGCAAGCTTTGGAACATCCAAAGCAAGTACAAGGTATTCAAGAGCTGTTAAACTTCTTGGAGGCACGTTTCCATTCTCTGCAGACTTTGGGAAAAGCTTCTGGACAACGGTCTCAAGCAGAGACGCGTTCAAAGGGCGCAGCACTAGTCGCATCGGACTCATCAGCTTTCACACGCAATGTATGCTTGTCCTAAACTTTTAAAGTTCGACGTCAGGGCTCGTAACCAAGCGGTTAGGAGTCATAAACTGTGTATAAATTGTTTGCAGCATGGGCATTTCCTCAATCAATGCTCATTGGGAGGATGCAGAAAGTGTAACAAAAAACATAGCACGCTCCTACATGAGGTGAATAAAGGCAGTCAGGTAGCAGCTCACACAACAAAGACTGATGATCTGCCCATTTTATCAACTGCACTTACATCCGGAGTAGAGGAAGATTGCCGTTCAACTTATGTATTCCTTGCTACTGCAATTGTACATATAAAGGACAATCATGACAATTTGATTGAGTGTCGCGCGCTTCTCGACTCTGGTTCACAGCTTAATTTCATTTCGGCCGAATTAGCTAAGCAGCTTCATCTTCAATACACGCACTGCGACACAGTTATCACCGGTATTGGAAGCCGAGAGCATAGGGCGCAACAGCGTCTGCACACCACAATCCAGTCGAGGTTTTACAAATTTGTAGGTTTGGAGGCGGTTATTTTGCCAAGAATAACGAGTGCTCAACCAGCTCAGTTGATAGACGTTAAGCATTGGCGCCTGCCATCCAACATCAAACTTGCAGATCCGAGTTTCAACAAACCCGGAAAAATTGATTTACTGATTGGAGCAGAACATTACTCCGAACTCATGTCCGTGGGACAAATTCAGATTGGCAAATCACTACCCACCCTTCAAAATACGACATTTGGATGGGTCGTCCTAGGTAAGATTTCAAAACATAAATCCACAAGTGCGTTTTGTGGAATGAATATTGAAGGCGACACCTATGCAGATATTCAACGAATATGGGATTTGGAGCAGGTCTGTAATCCAATTCAATGACGAACTCAAGCAGAACAGTACTGCGAAGAATTCTTCAGGGAATCAACTTCTCGTGACCAATCTGGTCGTTTCATTGTCAAGCTACCCTTTAGTAAAAACCCCGCAGCGTTGGGTCAATCTAAGGACATCGCGATTCTTAGAAAGAAGGATGATGAAGGACGAAGCATTAAGGCTTCAATACACGGATTTCATGGCCGAATATTTAGCATTAAATCACATGGAAAAAGTTGAGGAATCGGAGATAATGGAATCGCACTATTGCATCCCTCATCACTGCGTGCTTAAGCCGACTAGTACCACTACTAAGCTTCGAGTAGTATTTGACGCATCCTGCAAATCAACAAGCAATATTTCGCTCAACGAGATTCTCTAGAAGGGACCGGCAATACAAGAGGATTTGTTTTCGATATTAACACGGTTACGCTTACATAAGTACGTGTTCACTGCGGATATCGAGAAAATGTACCGTCAAATACTGGTAGACTCCAAGGACCAAAATTATCAGCTAATAGTGTATCGACCCAATATCAGCAGCAAGTTGATGTTTTATAGGCTCAAAACGTTAACATATGGCACTACACCAGCTTCTTTTCTCGCAACAAGATGTCTGCTCAGCTTATCCGAGGCAGCAGCTAGCTCATATCCATTAGCTGCAAAGGTGATCGCCCGCGACTTTTACATGGATGATGTGATGACTGGCAGTAACGATTTGACTGAAGCTCTTCAACTGCAATCACAGCTGAAGGGACATCTACAAGCTGCAGGGTGTAACCTTCGAAAGTGGTGCGCTAACAACCCTCTGCTATTGGCCACAATATCCGACGAAAATATCGAGCTAAAGTTAAATTTGGATGACAAAGACGACAAAGGCATCAAAACATTAGGCATAACGTGGATACCTAAGTCGGACCAATTTTCGATCGAAACAAACTGGTCGATCAATAAAAAAGTAACGAAGCGATCTATTCTTTCAGACATTGCACATATTTTCGATCCACTTGGTCTCATCAACCCCGTAATAGTTCACGCTAAGATATTTCTTCAACATCTATGGAAGCCTAAGCTAGATTGGGATGCAGCACTTCCAGAGGAACTCCACACACGCTGGATGATGTTCAGGGATGAGCTTCCAATGCTAGATAAATTGCGGATACCCAGGCAGGCTTGCATGACAACAACGAGGGCGTTAATGCAGATCCACGGATTCTCCGACGCATCAGAAAAGGCATACGGGGTAGCTATTTATCTATGATCAACCGACATCAATGGAAAAACGGTTGTTAGGCTGCAATGCGCAGCATCTAAGGTTGCACAAACGAAATCAGTCACCTTGCCGCGGTTAGAGCTTTGCGCGGCGCAAATGTTAGCTAAAATAACCAATCGAGTCAAACAGCTACTGGAGATTGATGACGAGCAAATTTTCTATTGGTGTGACTCCAAGATAGTTCTCAGCTGGATAAATGCGGAATCGTCATCGTACAAGACGTTTGTGGCAAACAGGATAGCCTCCATTCAACGATCAAGTATGAAGAGCCATTGGAGGTATGTAAACACCACTCTCAATCCTGCAGACCTAGTATCCAGAAGAATGACACCGAGTAAGTTAATGCAGTCAATTTTATGGTTTTCCGGCCCTAAGTTTCTAATGAAATCCCCGTTCGACTGGCCTTCAGAGGAAGCTATAATGGAGGGTGATCAGCCTGAATTGAGACAACGCATATCATTGCTTACAGTTCGCCGTGGGTCTCATTTCGTTGACACTATCAACCACCGAAACTCGTTTAAACACTTGATTCACGTTGTAGCCTACATTTACATAATCGCGAGAAACCTGCGAAATAATCAACGTCTGAGCGGGCCCCTGGCAATCGAAGAAATCGACGAAGCTTTATTCATTATTGTGCGTCACATTCAAGCTCAGAGCTTTGCCGAGGAGTTAAAGGAGCTGACAAAGGGAAATCAATTGGGTAGGAATAACAGCATTATAAGTCTAACGCCATTTATTGACGACAACAAAATCATAAGAGTGGGCGGAAGGCTTCAAGCGGCAAATATATCGTATGACGCCAAACATCCTATGCTCCTACCAAAGGATCATCCACTAAGTCAACTGCTGGTAGCTGACATGCATAAAAATAATTGTCATGCAAGGCCTCAGGCTCTATTAGCAATTGTTCGACAACGGTTTTGGCCACTACAAGGGAAGCTGTTGATCCGGTCAGTAGTAAAGAAATGTGTACGGTGTTTCAAAGCTAAACCGATGTTAAGTTCCCAACTCATGGGAAATCTACCTGGACCTAGGATTCAACAAAGTCGGCCATTTTTACACACTAGGGTCAATTTTTGTGGACCGATTTGGGTTCATTTTAAAATTCGTGGGAAGCGAAATGTCAAATATGACATCACAATCTAAAACGCACTGTATTATTTTAAAAAGAAAGTAATACAATGGAAAATGCAAGAGATTTCGATGAAAATTAAGAATAATTCACTGATTTTCTCGTTCATATCAATTTCGCTTTGATTATTGACACTAATAGAACTGCGACTCAATCCGGCCATTGTGTTCATGTAGCGTTTACTTGCGGCTTACAGCGGCCCATTGCATCTCGTTGCGACATTTTGAAATTTCATTCCGACTCCGATTGCGTTCATTCTGTACGGCTCTTTATTTCCAGCCGATTTCAATCTCCGAGTATGTACGAGCTATCATCAAACAGATGGCGCTACGCTAAATAAAAATTTGCTATCGAGACATTTGCAGACATGTCTTCAAGCTGTCGGGAGCATTTGTCTCGATTGACGAATGGTAAAGTTGGAAATCTCCACCTGGTGTGAAAAAAAACTACCAGATATGGTAGACACAATTTCGTCAGCTGACTATTGTAGGGGGGTTCGTGTGTATTTTTACGATTCGGAGCTCGGTGAATTTTCGATTCTCTCTTAATTTCATTATGAAAGACATGATAAAGATTGATGGCAATCGGTTTGGTTGATAATAAGGTGCTTATTTCCGGTTCTACATTTCGAAAATCATGGGCTCAATCCCGCACAACGAAGTCAGAAAATGAACAATTTTCCTATATGAATGGGAGGTATAAACTTCGAAATAACTTCTCAAATGTTTAATATTCCAGGAAAAAGAAATATGAAACAATTATTAAATTATTTGAAAAGAACGTAGACCGTTTTTTTAATACTTTTTTCTTTTATTTTAGTACTTTAAATTGATTTCTTAAAAAAAAAAATTTGTTTTTTATATGTTATGATACATATGTCCTTCTTATTCAGTTATAACAATAATTTAAGTTCACTTGAAGTAATATTTTGTAGTAGGACCCTCTTATTTGAGCTCAATCTCAATTTTGTCTAAAAATAACATGCAACTACCACTTTCTGTCTACCATATATGGTTCTGAAATTTGCCACCAGAGCACATGGTATATTTGTCAATTAACAAGTGATGGGTCGTTTGCGAACCTTAGATTGGACATCCACAAGAAAAAGGAGCCAAGTTGTTTTAAGCGCATGCCGAAGTGAAAGCTGCATAGACGTACAAAACTGATTTTATTCGACAAACCCAAGTGAAAAAGATTATAAGCACATGCCTATTCAGGATCAGAGTCACAAGTCACAAAGTAGGTGGATAGTCACATTTAATTCAAAGTTCATACAAAATTGTGACTCACAATTAATTCAAAATTCCTACAAAATTGTGACTCTCGACCTACTTTGTGACTCGATTTCGAATAGGCCAGTAATGGGATTTTGTACAAAGGCGACTCGATTCACCTTTTACGATTTTCTCGCCCATATCGTTTTGTCCCTTCTCGGTTTTAGCGATTTTGTGCAATGGAAGAAAAGAAAGTGACGAGTCAAATTGAGCTACTGTCCACTTTCCCATTTTTGGCTGAGGGCGACTGTGACAAGTGGAGTAGGCGTAGAACATCAAGAAAACGAGAAAACGAGAAGCGGTGGTCGTATGGCGTGAGCGGTGGATTTGTATCGGTGTGTCGCTGTTAGCTCCAACTATTGCAAGTTACAGAATCCACTGTAACTGAAAAACGCGTTAAAGCAGGAAAAACAAATTTCACAGGAATTAGTTTTAAGTCATAAACACGACTCAGCTCATTAATTATAACATCCATTAACTCATTCTAGCTGCTGTATCACAAAAGACCTTGAAACACGTTTTTACCAATATTGAACAGTAGCTTCAGAACACTTTAAGCTACCATTTAGAAATTTTGAATACGGCAATTTAATAATAATTGCAGTTAAATGCGTGAATACGAAAAAAGTCTCATGAGTCCTTCGTGTAGCTATCATTCAAAAATCCTGTTAAAATTTCCTAACTTTATTTACGGATCTCACCATTACTCAATAATCGTTTAGCCACGCAGTTACATTAGCTATGTTTTTTATTCCCGGTTGAAAAGCTCAAATAAAAAACGCTGGCGGTTACCAGTTTACGATATTCAAGCTTTATACCATTTTCGCTTTTCAATGTGTAAAAAGCTAGTACCCAGTTGGAAAAATCTGCGAGAATCTCGCAGATTTCTCGGAGACATGTCGCTCTGTCTGCGAGAATCTCCGAGACGTTGTATGAAAAAAATACACGTATCCGATACGATCGGTGCGCATTTGTCTCGATACGGTGTGCATTTGTCTCGATACGACGTATGAAGACAAATGCGCACCGATTCTCGGAGACATTTCGGCGAAATTCGCGATAGCTAAAAATTTTATTGATCTGCGCCATCTGTTGTAGAGCACCAAGTGCACCAAGCGGCGAAGCTTTAAATATCGTAAATATCGTAACTATAATTTTTCTTACCCGAAGCTCCGGTCGAATGAACCGCGCTTGAACTGTTGGTAACCGCACTGTTGTTGTTATGGTTAACCGGGAATAAAAAACACAGCTATTTTAGTGCAATTAGTTTTGAGTTAAATAAAGTTTCAGCGAACTTGTCGGTGAAATCATTCTACTCCTTCGAGTTACTCGCATACAAAAACTCCTTAAGACAGGTATTCAAGATATTTTCCGATACCTTTTGAATGTTTCAGTGTAGGTTATTTAAAGTGAGTACACAATAAGTTTTAAATGGTTCGGAAATTCTCCAAGTTTCAGATTTGAAATAGAATAATGATGGTATTGTCTTTTACTTGCGAGTAACACCCAATTGAAGGCCAAACGTTATACCTCTCCTTATTGTACTTTATCCCCAACTACAATTTATGTCAGAGCTCAGGATTTCATCTAGAGTACCTACCATTTGCATGGAAAAAAACAACTAACTCTTAATCATAGTAGCTTCAATTGAAGCTTACCATGAAAACCTAATAAAAAAAAAAATTGGTTAAAAAATAAGTGTGCGGCGGACGGGGTTTATTCTCTCGTAGAGAGAGAGGTATGGGCTGGATATCGTTCTCAGCAGTTGAAAACATGGTTTTTATTGATGGAATTATGAACAAAAATATATTCCTACACATTTTCAAGATATAAATTGGAAACTTCTTGAGAGGAAATGTGAATTCTAGAAACATTTCAATATCAAGATAAGATTCTAAACATACGGCACATATCATTCGAGAATTCCTGCAATACAAGTGTCCCAAAGTGGAAAAAACCGACCACCACTATTCCACCTTAAACCAATCTGTTCCCAGAAGACCATCTTTAGGAGTAGCTTGATGAAAGAAGCAGGATGCACCCAATTATCAGTACACCGGAGTTGAAAACGGTTCTATAAGATCAATGGACATAGATTTTCGATTCAGCTAACCGGAAACTTGTAGAATCAATGCGAAATAAATGCAAGTGGATCCTGAATAAAAAACTAGATCCCACCAAATATTAATTTCGCAGTTTAAATTTAAAAGAGTACAAAAAATTCGTTTGACCCAATAATTATGTGATGTTAGATTTCATTTATTTGAATTGTTTTTATTTATTTCATATATTTGCGGAATATACATTTTGAAAAAAACACCTATTTCCATGAGTATATAGAAAAGACAGTAACAAATGAAATTTTTTTTTTTTTATTTCTCCACGTGTCAGTCATAATTTGGCCCAAACATTGTTTTTTGTCTCGACCCAATAATTATGTGAGTAACTGTGGTTAAAAATTGTTACACTTAAAATTGCATAGCTATATGAGGATATATGTTCCCCTCTTCGAATATTATTTATATATCTAGCACATGAATTATAGGCAACTTTTATTTTATGATTAGATTTACTATCCGTAAGTCCAGTAACGCATACACCATAAGTAAGTACAGGAAGAATCAAAGATTGTACCAAAAGTTTTCTAGTGTTTATCGGGGTAAAGTGTGATAAGCTATTAAGTGTTCTTAAGACACCGTATACCTTACCAGTGCAGTAACTAATATAATCCCCCCACGTTATTACCCCAAGATTTTTAATTTTTTTTCGTAAGGAATTACTATTTGTTGGATGTGTATTTTGGGGAAAAGATTAGTATTAACATATCTGAAATCAATGACGATATCTTGTGACTTCCGATGATTTATTCGGATATCATTCTAATGAGCCCATTTCGAAATATTTCCCAAGTCTTTATTTAGTTTACTTATGGCATCATCTATTTCACAGGTCTTCATATCTATTAGTAATTGAATATCATCTGCATATAAAGATAAGTTGCTGAATTCAATACAGTTTCTTATATCATTAAGATAAAGAGAGAAGAGAAGTGGTCCAATTATGGAACCTTGCGGGACTCCTGCATTCAAAACAACCACGTCTTTATTAATATCGCCAATATTTACTAATTGCTTTCTATCTCGAAGATATGAACATATCACTTTTATTCCAGTACTTGCAAAAATTATACTCACTACCAAGTTTCGATAATAATTTAACATGATTTATTGAGTTAAAAGCCTTCGAAAAGTCAAGCAACACAAGTGTGCTAATCTTACAATCATCCAAACTAATTCTCAGGTTATCAACAATGTTAATCAATGCCGTTTCCGTGCAGTGTTGGGATCGAAACCCAGATTGTCTGCTATCTAAGAAATTATTTGACCGAATATGTGTATTAATTTGATCAAAAAGATTTCTATCTTGAACTTTGGAGAGAACAGGGAGCATGCTAATCGGTCTGTAGTCTTCTACCGTCTTGGCATTACTAGCTTTAGGTATGGGAATAACCTTTGCACTCTTCCATTGTTCCGGAAAACTTGATGTTGTCATCGCAGTATTTACCAAACACAAGAGGATAGTAATGATTCTTTGAAAAGTTTTTTTTAGAAATTTCAAATTCAAATTATCTAATCCCACCGCATTGCTTTTTAATTTACTGAAAGCTATTATAATATCATTAGGTGTTGCATTATGAAATGCAAAGCCATCATTGCCAATTGGCATATTATCCGTATTCACGTGAAATGATACAACTTGCTGACTGCTACCAAAAGAGTTGTTTAGAAGATTTGGGTCAAGCGAACAACCTTTTTCTGCTTAAGAAAATCCGTTGTTTTTAAGGTTTTTCCATAATTTCTTAGTTGTCTGACTAGAGTCCTATTTCTTAGAATAAGAAGAAACTTTGGCTTTCCTAATTGCAGCTGTAGTTTTATTTCACAGTGCCTTATAGTTGTCAAAATTCGATGAAGTTTTATTTTGACGCTACAAGTAATACGCAAAATCTCTATCAGCCAGTAATTTAAAGATATAATTATTCAGCCATGGTGCATCAGATACAATATTGACAGTCTTAATAGATACAAAGGATTTAAAGAGTCTATTAACCACATCATTAAAATAATTAACCTGACGATCGCAGTCATTAGTTGTATAAATTGGACTCCAGTCTACGAGTTCAGCGTTCATTTGAAGTGCATCAATATTAATGGAATTGTAATCATAGAAAGTATTACGTACCTTAGACTTGAACTTACAACAATCAAAAGACGCATATACCGCATCATGGTCACTAATATGTGGTATGGAGATATTTCCAGAATCTAGTACAAGAACGCAAATGAACGGAATCGGAGTCGGATCGAAAAGTCAAAATGTCGCAACGAGATGCAATGGATCGCTGTAAGCCGAAAGTAAATGCTACATGAACACAATGGCCGGATTGAGTCGCAGTTTACATGCAACCACATGCATTTCAAATTGGTTTTTTCCCCCTCCGTTATTTTGACATTTCGATCCGACTCCGATTGCGTTCATTTGCGTTCTTGTACTAGATTCTGGAAATATCTCCATACGTACGGCTCTTTATATATCGAGCTCAATGGCTTCACATAGAGCTACTGGAGACGACAAGCCATCGGTTGTGTAGTTGTGTTTTGAAGCCAAAAACACGGTGAGAAGTAGGACAAAACAGGATCGTTATTTCAATTTTTGTTGTTTTACAGGCAAGTGAATACGAGAACGTCCGCCTTCAACTCAACCGCTACTTATCATCTCCAGTATAAAATTGAGGAACATTTTGCATACTCACTTTTATTACTTCTGTCTTACATTAAGAATAGAAGGATTCGAAATTTGGCAGCTGGTTCAGCGTCAGGACTTCATAAGTCAAATTTTAAATCCTTCATTACTCTATGTAAAAGGAAGAAATAAAAAAAATACGCAAGCAAATACGTTGCACCACTCGTAGAAATGGAGTGAATTTTGTACGTACAAGGAACGTACGTATGTGACGTATAAGCACCTACAACTATATCCGTAGAATTGCCGTAAATATTCTACGGCTCGTGCTCTTCCAAACTATACGTATACTCCAAGAGGTAATACGCGTAAAATCCGTGTGCATGAGCGTAATTTTTCATGAGAAGGAGAAAGAATGAAAATTGGAATGAAGTAGAAGTGAGATGCAAGTAGGTAATCTCGGGTCTCTAGTGTCAAAAGAAAGACACTAAAAAACAATAATTTGCAGAATATTCATTCCCATCACAGCGAATCGCAATCAGTGTGTCTAGTATGTAAAGAGTCACATTATTTGCGAAATTGTGAACAATTCATTGCTATGGAACATCAAGAAAAATTTGAAATTGTAAAGCGGAACGGATTGTGCTTGAATTGTCTGGTAAAAGGACATCTTGTATCCAGTTGCCCCAGTAAATTTAAATGCTCGAAGTGCAAACGGGCTCATCACACTTTGCTGCATAAAGAAGAACGAAGCCCGATGTCTGTAGTGGAAGGTACTACTTCATCTCAAGCTTCAACTTCGCATGCAACAGCAGAATTCATCGATATTAATTCCCTTACTGTAACGACGCAAAAACAAGTATTGTTAGCAACTGCATTGGTAGCCGTAGAATCACCAAATCGTCGAGTCATCTTGCGAGCTTTGCTAGACCAAGGTTCACAAGCTTCATTTATCACGGAATCTGCAGTGCAACAATTAGGCCTACAAAGGAAATCTGTATGTGCTAATATCATTGGAATTGGGAAAACGAACGCTATCGTCGCCAAAGGATTAGTGCAACTAGTGCTACTAGCTTGTAATGATGAAGCAATCAATTTTCAAGCTTGGATTTTAGACAAGGTGACGAATTTAATTCCAACTCAGACAGTTGTTATCTCTGAATGGGAAAAAATTGAAGAATATTAAATTGGCAGATCCTCAATTTGATAAACCAGGTCGCATCGATTTATTATTAGGTGCCGATGTGTATGCTCTCGTGATCCTTGGTAATATTCGAAATTTATCAAATGGAACAATCGCACAAAATACGAAATTAGGCTGGATCATCTCTGGTGAAGTGAAGTCAGCATATACATCCAACTATCAAAGTTTCAAAGTTGAAATAGAAACCCAGCAAGACGTGAGTGATCAATTACGGAAATTTTGGGAATTGGAGGAACTGCAATATTCTCGAAAACTGAGCCAAGAAGAACAATTATGCGAAAACCATTTTCAAGCAAATGTTTCGAGAGAAAATAGTGGACGGTTCGTAGTGAGGTTACCACTTAAGTATGATAATGCTAAGAATACGCTTGGACACTCCCGCATAACAGCTGTAAAAAGTCAAATATCTATGGAAAATCGATTTTGTCGTGATGGAGAACTTAAACATGAATACAGAAAATGCATACAAGAATATATCGACTTGGGTGAAAATGGAAACTCAGTGTGTACCGCGCATTACTTACCACATCATGCTGTTGTGAAAGATAGTACCAGTACAAAGCTTCGAGTAGTTTTCAATGCATCACGGAAGAGCAGCTCTGGAGTTTCGTTAAATGACACTTTGATGACAGGACCTGCGATTCAAAATGACATGATTTCAGTGGTATTGAAATGGAGATTGCATAAATTTGCCTTTGTCGCTGATAAAGAGAAAATATATCGTCAGATCAACATGCATCCCAACGACGCTCATTTTCAACGGTTTGTATGGAGATCCAATCCGTCTGAAGACATTCAGGGTTATTGCATGAACACGGTCACATTTGGAACAACGTGCGCTCCATATTTAGCCATCAGGACTTTGTTGTGTTTTAGGCCTTGGAAAAACTATTTTGACTTGAGAAAGTCAAAATAGTCGAAGGATGGGTAAAGGTTCGGGACAGAATGGGCCAATTCCTCCTACGTCTGAACTGGTGGCTGAAGTAGAACGGAAGCGACACGCTTGCTGGCGGCCGGGACTAGCTACGGCAGTGTGGGGTGGTTCTTGTTCTACCTCAGACCATAAACCCTAGACCTAGACAACAAAAATTCGTGTCGGCTTACTCCAGGGTATTTAAAATGGGACTATCTTCCCAATAGGTCGTGAATGACCAAGAAGCGGTGGAGTTGCGCGACTTCGCGATTTGTCGGGGTGCTTAGGTGTAAGTAGCGCCCTGTTCTGCCCACCCTACCTCAGCCACGACTGTCCTTATAGAGGTTCGAGGCAAAAGGAGCTAGACGCTCAGGTTCATTCTATAGTGGCCTTTAGCCTTTAATCATTTCAAGGGAACACAAAAAAAAAACGATAAGAAACCATGCTGAAATCGATAAGAAACCAAACCGAAATAACTGAACAAAATTCAGGGAATCATTAAAACATGTTTACTAATAAGAAAAAAAAACTTACCCCATTAAATTTTTTTTTTGTTTCGCCATTCTCTAAAGAAACTTTAATTAAATTTTTTTTTTGTTGTTTGTGTTTTATTATTATTGTGTATTCATTATTAGGATTTAAATTATTACGTCCTCGTCTCGTCCTGTCAGTTGGTCAATTTTTTTATTTTCTTTTTTTTTCTCGTTTATTATTAATTTTTGTTTTCCTTTTCTATTTTATTAAAAATTTTCCTTTAAAATTCATTTAGGTTTGCTTTCTTTATATAATTTTTTCCTTTTTTTGTTTTTTTTTTTTATTTTAAATTCGTGTATTTATTATACTTTTTTATAGGTATATCGTTCACGTAATGTTCCCAAGGACAAGAAGAAATTTCCAACACGTGGTTTTGAATTCGCGCGCGTATTTTTCATTTTCAGGTACCGCAAAACTTTCACTTTGCCCCGCTTTACAGGACGAATCGCTTTCAATCACTCGATTCAGCAAAAAAAACTTAAATTTTTAATTGTGTGATTTGAACAATTCACTATAATGCTTCTCTTGCTCGGACTTTGACAAATTTTTAATTCTTTTTATTTTTCGGACATTAAAACAGGTCATTGCGATAACACTTCACAACATATTCGGGAACCCGCACAGAACCAGCATAATTCGGGTTTTTTCTTCTTTTCTTTTCTTTTTTTGTTAGGCTATGGAGTTTTGAAGCTTGGACATTGGTTCGACCTTGAGCACCGTTCCGTTCTTCCCGCTCGCGACACGCTGTCGTCGTCACAGAACAGGGCTTCTTGAGACGGCAGTAAAATTACAAAACAGATGTTCTGAAGGAATTGCGCGACGACGATAAGGAGACAAAGCCCCCGAAAATCAAGGAACACACGGCGACTCAAGAATTCTTGGATTTTATGCGGTTTCGAAGCACGGACCGTCCTTGCGGTTCAATCGAACTCCCCCCAGAAAAATCGACACGTATTCTGCCCCGTCGTACTGTTAAGCACCCTTTCATTGCACGGAATTTACGCACACAGCCACGCTTTTCGGTTATCTGTTTCCTTTATTGCGAATGGACACTGACAAGCACCTACTAACAAAAGAAGGCGATATATTTTTCCGATTTTTGACTCGCAAAGTGAAAATTCGGTTCCCTTTTCTTCCGTATTTAGCACACCACGATCTACCGCGCAGACTCCCACCGCTCTAAACTCAATTCTAGGAAGATTCTAGAATTTTGTTGGAATTTGACAAATCACTAACTTTTCTTTATTTATGATGCACATTTTTAGAAAGTAACCACCCTGAGCACTAGGGAAGGCAGAAGGCACACTTTCGTTTCGAGTATGCGGTCGATTGAGTTGAAAGGCAATTGTCAGGATTTCGATCATATTCGAATTATAAAAACTCATAAAATTTTGCAAGGTTTCGATCGGATTCAAGACATTCGCCCGCAACAAAAACTACCCAACGACCGACCCGGACTTATCAAGCGCTCGACTCCCTCTCTCTCTCATACCCAGCGACGCGCTTTTTGGCGCCAAAACTCCAACCGCACGCACACCACTCCAGAACGATCTCTCTTCCCTTGAAGTTGGTCGTGCTGATGCGATTACAATTCATGGCAAAGTTGAATTGCAATCGCAACTGCTCAACATGGACCTTTTATCGTTCTGACAGCGGCGACACAGCAACCCAGTCGGTTCACCACGATGACACAAGAACCTAGTCGGTTCGCACTGGTGACACAAGAACCCAGTCGGTTCGCAACGACGACCCAACACCATGTGACTAAAAAAGGTCGTCGTATTCCAGAGTCTCGTGCGCACGACTGAGTGCCGGGCAATAGGAGTTGTGACCCCTCGGATCACTGCCTCAGATCCTTGGAGTGATAAGTTCCCAGACGTTTGCCTCCTAGATCCTCCAATTCATATCGTGAGTTTCCCAGCACACGACGAATCCTTCACTTGAGGAACTTCTTTGCCAGCTTGGCGTTATAGTTCTGCGCGGCTGTGGACAAGGAAAAATTTCTTCGGAATACTTCTTGACCTACACAAAATTGTGTTTTAGCAGCACGCAGATTATAACGCCTGCTACTGTCCTCATGTGCGACCCTTATTTTCGTCTGCGCCAGTTGTCTCACGTTAGGAATTCCCTCTCGAGGTCGAAGCTGTACATTTGACTCTCCCAACGCTCGCAAATGCTTCAGCAGTTCGTAGTCCTTCCCGTGCAACATCATGTGATTCCCAAACAAAACCTGATAAGGAGAAAATCCAGTGGCTTGGTGGAGTGAGCTACGAAGAGCACATCCAATTTTGCTTAGACTCTCATCCCATCGTGTTTGTTCATCAATGATGAATGCTCGAATTCCGGCCAGGATGGACTGATTGACACGCTCCGAAGCATTCGCTTGCGGTGAGTAGCTCGGGGTGTACAGATGTTTAACTCCGTATTTGTTCAGCATGGTGTTAAACACATTCGACCTAAATTGAGAGCCGTTATCGGAGAGGATCGTCTCGGGTGTTCCAAACGTATGGAAAACCTGCCCCTCCAAAAAGTTAGTGATCTCTTCAGCAGTGATCCGCCCCAAAGGATGTAACAGGGGAAATTTTGTGAAGTGATCCAAGACGATCAAGATAGCGATCTTACCCCGTTTGGTACGCGGATATAGTCCAAGTACGTCGATGTAAAGGTGTTGGAATGGCTGATCAGTCTGGAAAGGTTCTCCCATTGGCGCTCGTAGAGGTCTGTTCGGGGACTTTGTTTCTTTACAAGTGTCGCACGCCAGAACGTAGGTGCGTACTTGTGTAGCCATTCCGGGCCAGTACAAAAATCGCCTGACTCGCTCTAGCGTTTTGGCATAACCACCATGGACCGTGGTGTCTGCCTCGTGCGCCTGAGCAATCGCAGCTGACGTAAGACTTGATGGAATCCATAATTTCCAGGCCCTGTCTTCAGCAATCGGGTCACCGTTGTGAGGCTCTGTGCGCTTATACACGAAGCCATCCTTCACGCATACGTCAGGAAGCCGATCGGCGTTCGCAGCGACAGTGGACATTAATTCTTTATATTCTTTGCCAGAGAATTCTGGAGAATCCATGTCCACCATCGGTGCTACGTCGATCAGCGCATTTAATCCCTCTTCGTATACACGAGAGAGAGCGTCGGGTACAACGTTCAGGCTCCCTCGTCGATGCTCGATTGTGAAGTCGTAACCTTAGAGTTTTAAACTCCATCTTGCCAACCGTCCTTGTAGATCTTTCTGCGACATGAGCCATTTGAGACTTGCGTGATCCGTAATGATTTTGAACGCAGTCCCTTCTACATAGGCTCGAAATTTTTTCACGCTCAACACAGCTGCATAACACTCGAGTTCGGTTACGCTGTAGTTGCGTTGAGCGGAAGTGAGCTTCTGTGACATATACGCCACTGGAGATTCCGATCCGTCGTCGTTTTCCTGGAAGAGAACGCTACCCACCCCTGATTTACTGGCGTCGTGTTGAATTACGAAAGGCCTCTTAAAATCAGGATTGATAAGTAAGGGGGCTTTCGTCAACAAGTCTTTCACTAACAGGAAGGAAGTTTGTGCCTCTGTAGTCCAAGCAAACTGGTTGGACTTCTTTAGAGTGTCTGAAATTGGTGAAACAGTCGCAGCAAAGTTGGGAACGAATCGTCGATATCAGCCTGCCATTCCAAGAAGGCGTCGAACTTGACGTGCGGACTTAGGCGAAAGGTAATCGACGATGGCTGAAACTTTGTTGGGATCAGTTTTCAAGCCTCCTTCTCCAACAATGTATCCGAGATATTTCACCTCTCTCAGACAAAACTTACTCTTGTTGACGTTAATGGTCAAGCCAGCCTTTCGCAAACATTCTGCGACTTCAGCCAATAAAACTAGATGTGAATCGAAATCATCAGAAATTAACAGCAGATCGTCCAAATATACGAATACCTGCTCCTTCAGCTCGGGTAGGATGACTTTGTCCATCAAACGACACATCCTTTGCGGCGCGTTGCATAACCCAAAAGGCATGCGAGTGTTGTGGTTCAGAGGCCGGCCAGGACTGGTAAAAGCTGTATACTCCCTGGATTTGTTCTCGAGAGGAATCTGCCAAAAGGCGTCTTTGAGGTCCAGGCTAGTAATAAAATTGGCTCGCGGCAAACGACTTAAGATACCATCAATGTCTGGTAATGGATATGCATCCTTCTTCGTCACACTATTGACTTTGCGCGAGTCCAAACATAACCTGACCTTGCCTGGCTTCCTCACGAGAACCACAGGCGAGCTCCATGCACTCTGGCTGGTCTCTATAACGCCAAGTGCTCTCATGCGATCGATCTCGTCATACAAGAGTTTTTGGATCGCAGGAGACACAGGATAATGTCGCTGTTTGATGGGACTTGCATCACCAACGTCTATACTGTGTTGTTCGACGTTGGTCACACCGAGTCCGTATACTTCGTATGATGGAAATTTGGACTTTACCATTTCCAACCTCTTTACATCTGTGGGCGTTAAATGGTGGGCATCCGGAGCTATCAGTTGCGATGCAGTATCGGGAGTATCGACCGCGCTGATGATGCTAGGAGCTAGTTGGAATGCTCGCCAGAAATCCACCCCCAGGTACAATTTCTGCGATAGGCACGGCACTATGTACAGCGTAATGGGTTTGGTAATACCACGAAAGGTAATATCGGTAGTTACTGTGCCCAATACCTTTTGTGCTGCACCATCAGCGGTCTTCACCTCTTGACAGACCGGTCGATAATTCACCTGTGCATCATGGAGGCGTTGTAGAGCGTTAGCCCCCAGGCAACTGATGCTCGCCCCACTATCTAGGAGTCCTTCAACGTCCACTCCGTACAAGGATACCATGGCGTACGGACGTATGTCCAACGGATTGGTAATGATGGTAGAGAGAATCGCTTTCTTTTTTTCACGCACCATCCTCCAGAATATACGAAGGCGCGCGATTGATTTCCTGCGACCGGATCCACTCGTTAGTGCTGATACTTGATCAACACTTGCGACTGGAGTAGGTGAGAAAATTCGCTCTCGAGCCTCCATATATTCTTTCAGCCGAAGATGGTATGGCTTGCGAGGATGGAGGGAAGGTCGTCTTGGATTTTCTTCGGCGATAAGGTCATCTTCAGGCCGGAAAACAGCCGGCTCCGTCTTATCGCTTGGTCTTATTAGTATTTTGGCGTGCGGAGTGTTGATCGTCGGGGAAATGGGTTTGGATGATTTTACGTTAAAAGGATGGGAATTGGGTTCTGAAAATGTTGTAGGTAGGGTATTAAAATTTGGAAGGGTATTTGTAGGGGTTGAAAAATTGGTTAAAGTTTCTTTAATAGGAATTTCTAAATTAAATTGGGAATTGGAATCGGGGTGTCGAACTATAGTTCGTGTTGCAGTACTCGAATGAGAGGAACCTGTTGTTCTTCCGTCCCTTCCCGCCTTGCAGTGGATGCAGTTGGGCTTTAGAACGCCAGCCCGCCCACATCCAAAGCAGAAGATGCTCCTTATGGCCTCCCAACAGTCACGATATCCGTGCCCTTCCCGCCTACAATTCCAGGAAGTCCAAGGTTTCGTTAGTCCGGTCAAGTCGGCTGAAGAAGTCGTAACCGTATGTTCTTCTTCGATTGGCTCCTCGGGAATTCTGGCCTGGTTCCAAGGGGATGGTCTGGTAGCCTTGCGCGTGTCTTCCACTTGAAGGACAAGCCGACGTAATTGGTCCATTGTTAGGACTGAGTGGAACCACATTTGTTGCTGTGTGCTGGCTACTAGATTTCCACGCACCAGATCCACGAAATCGGACTCCATCATGGGAGTGCGCAGCAATGTGCGAAGCTCCGTCATGTCCTGTTCAAAAGACAAGAAGGGTTCATTTGGAGATTGCCGTCTGTCAAGCATCTGCTTGCGCACCTCCCAATCCGTTCTTCGCTCACCCCAGACCTGCACGAATGCATCCTTCAGGGTACCCCATGTCGCATTGGTGGTGAATCGACGCCACAACCAGTACCATTCGTTGGGCTGACCATCCAGCAGCAGATGAAAGCCTTGCGTCAGCTGATCTAAATCACCACCCAAGTCGCTCATCGCGAGAGCCTCGGCCCTAAAAACCATATTCATAACAAACGATCGAGTGAGTGAACGAGTGAGTGAACGAGTGAGTTATGAACGAGTGAGTTATGAACGAGTGAGTTATGAACGAGTGAGTTATGAACGAGTGAGTTATGAACGAGTGAGTTATGAACGAGATAGTAATGAACGAGTGAGCTATGAACGTATGCGGTAATGAACGAGAGAGTAATGAACGAGTGAGTTATGAACGAGAGAGTAATGAACGAGAGTGTTGTGAACGTATGCGGTAATGAACGAGAGAGTTATGAACACATGAATGCTGCAATGACCATATGATTGAGCGAAAAAAAATTGAACGAGTGTTTGAATTTTAAATATTACATTACTGAATAATAGAGTGATTGAATGTGGTTGATTGAGTGATTGAATGAAGGAACTAATGTACGAATGAGTTAAGAGTAGATTATGATGCATGAGTGCAAAAAAAACGAGTGCTAAATGATTAAAAAAAAATTGAACACTTGAAGCAATACAAACGAGTGCATAAATAATCGTAAGAATGCTTGACTGTATAGATGAGTGAATGTTTGAACAAAAAAAAAACGAATGATTGATCGAATGCTGTGTACTGATATATCAAACAAAAACGACGAATGAATGATGAAAAAAAAAAAAAAATTCTGAAAAACGATTGAATAAATGAGTAATTACATTATTACCTTAATATCGACAAAAAAAATGAACCCTCACGTCGTCGCAACCTTTCCTCTCCCCTCATATGCAGAACAAATCGCGAAGCCGATCCTGATCTTCCTCGCTCCATCGGGAAAATCCGGAACGCGATAAAATTGCAAAAGAAAAAAAATGGGAAACATTAGCCAAACAAGATATATCAAAATTCGGCAAAACAAAATCTACGTTAAATGTTCGTCAAAAGACTTAGAAAAAAAAATCTAATTACCAAAAAAATATATACTACGTTAGTTCAAAAAAATTAATCTACTTTAAAAGGTACTCTAAAAGGAAGGATAAGGAATTAAGGTACTTAACAAATTTCGACGAAATTTCCTATCATCAAACTCACCAATATTTTACAAGTATTTGTCCCAATTGTCTGACGACACGCCCGCCAAGACAGGGCATGCCCAGCACTCAAAAGGGTACTTGCAAAACAAGAGTGGAATGAATCAGGAAAATTAAGTTTTGTCACAACTTACATCCATCCATCCGACATGCTATTACGTCTGGAAAAGAAGAACGTTATTATTAAAAAAAAATATGATACTTATGTTATACCTTTCTTTCTCCTTTCCGATGCAAAGATCGTAGACAGCTCTTATTTCCAGAATCTGAGAAGAAGTATGCAGAAGGTAAAAGTAGTTTAAAGAACACGGAAAACTCAAAGAATAGAAACTAACCGCAATAATCAATTAGAAGTGGCCAAGCGGGGACATACTCCGTTTCGCCTCCACTTCCAGACACTGCCCACCTAGAATAACAAACAGAATTGCGATTGAGAACTCGAAAGGTCACACACTTACAATAACATAGAAATGGAAGAACTGGCACAAAACTAAACTTGTATCTGAGTAAACAAAACAAAAAAATGTTATAATAGGAATTAGCGAAAAATGAATTTGGATAGTGATAGGATAGGTTAGATTTAGGATTAAGGCAACATGAAGGGCAAAATATAACCAAACACGGAGTTCATACCGTCGTAAAGAAAAAGAATAAAATCGGGATCCTTCGCGCGGCTCAAGAACAAACAAAGGGGTACGAGAATTACGGCAAGAACAAACTACGCGAACAAACCAAATACCGGAATCGTCCGACACACGCGAGTGCCGTCCGATCTGTCCAAGCCCACGGAAATTTAATTAAGCAAAAGAACTAAACTTACCTGAGTGCGCCGGTCAAACCATTTTTCACGACTCTTGACAATTCTCGCGAATTTGACACTTAGTAAACGAAAACAATAACAATGGGCGCCGCCATGTTTAGCCGAACAGCCTTTTCTTTCGTAATTACAAGGCAAGAATAATTAATGCTGTGTTCGAGTTTTATTTTCGACTTTCGAATTAGTCGGGGGTTCATGACCGAGTTCTGGGGTCAGAGGACCTAACCGATCGGAGTGACCGTTGGGATTTATATTGAGTAGACGAAAAACTCGGGATCGGGGTCATTCGATTTGGGCGGTAGCGTAGGCAAGTTCGGAGTGAACTCGAGAAATAGAAGTGAAACAATTGGAGTTTGTGTAATTAGGTCGGAGTACCATTTTAACTTAACCAGGCCTCTTGCGAGATTTTGCGTTGAAAAGTGAGTGGGCGGAAAATTGAAACGGGAATTTTGTACGCGAAGTAGCCGAAATTTTTAACTCGACTTGAAGTGCGGAATCGAAGAAGCAGGCTACGCAAGGTGAAAAGTGAACGTATGAGTGGGCGAAAAATTGAAACGAAAAGACTGTACGCGAAGAAACCGAAATATTTAACTCGACCGTGAACGAAAATCAAGATCAGAGAACGAAGTGCGGTATCGAAAAACCAAGTGCCGCGAGAAGAAAAGTGAACGTATTGTGAAAGAAGTTGTGAAGTAACGACATCGGATTTTGTGTCGCACAAATCGAAGTGTTAAAAGGGGAAAAAAAAACCCCTTCGTAGGGTGAAGTCAACCTCGGTGGTCGGGAATCTCGTACTGTGAAGAAAACACAGAATCGTAAGAAATCAAGTGGCTCGAAAAGAGAAGAAACGTTTAGAAACTCGGTTCTATAGCATCGACCTCGATTATTGGGTCGTACGAATCGGCGCGCTAATAAAACTCAAACGGCGGGAATAATCAAATACGGCGAACAGCGGCAGGAGAACTTGAACAAAGGAAGAGCAGCGGTTCATCCGGCGGTATATGAGGTCATCAGCGGTACCCTAGTATTAGTTTATTGTTTTTTTTGGTTGTAAAACATAATTACAAGTAGGCAAAAAGATATTAATTTAAAGTTAACGAATATATTAAACTAGATCTTCCCTACAAAATCTCTTGTAATTCATTGAGTGTTTATGTTAGGTTCGGTGAAGGTACTTCCATTTCAGAAACCCGCCGTGAACGAAAGAAATCCGGTTCCGCGAAATAAAAGAAATTAACATAGAGTAGAAATTTTGGTAACAATCATCCATCCGAAATTCACGGCTGATTCGGGTATGAGAGAACGACGACGAAAATCGCAGTCGTGTGGCGCCCACCCCGTCTCGACGGGTTAGCCGGCTCGTCGTCGTTCGCCCCTTTGGCGGAAAGGGGTTTTGAGGGTTAAAGACGTAAAAATGCAGACAATGTTTCCCTTTCCTATGGAACCGAGTTGGCGCCTAAAGGTTGCCAAAACGGTTTGACTTGAGAAATTCAAAATAGTCGAAGGATGGGTAAAGGTTCGGGACAGAATGGGCCAATTCCTCCTACGTCTGAACTGGTGGCTGAAATAGAACGGAAGCGACACGCTTGCTGGCGGCCGGGACTAGATACGGCAGTGTGGGGTGGTTCTTGTTCTACCTCGGACCATAAACCCTAGACCTAGACAACAAAAATTTCGTGTCGGCTTACTCCAGGGTATTTAAAATTGGAATATCTTCCCAATAGGTCGTGAAAGACCAAGAAGCGGTGGAGTTGCGCGACTTCGCGATTTGTCAGGGCGCTTAGGTGTAAGTAGCGTCCTGTTCTGCCCACCCTACCTCAGCCACGACTGTCCTCAAAACATTTTAGCGTCGTGGCCCCTTATAGAGGTTCGGGGCAAAAGGAGCTAGACGCTCAGGTTCATTCTATAGTGGCCTTTAGCCTTTAATCATTTCAAGGGAACACAAAAAAAAAACGATAAGAAACCATGCTGAAATCGATAAGAAACCAAACCGAAATAACTGAACAAAATTCAGGGAATCATTAAAACATGTTTACTAATAAGAAAAAAAAACTTACCCCATTAAATTTTTTTTTTGTTTCGCCATTCTCTAAAGAAACTTTGATTAAATTTTTTTTGTTGTTGTTTGTGTTTTATTATTATTGTGTATTCATTATTAGGATTTAAATTATTACGTCCTCGTCTCGTCCTGTCAGTTGGTCAATTTTTTTATTTTCTTTTTTTTTCTCGTTTATTATTAATCTTTGTTTTCCTTTTCTATTTTATTAAAAATTTTCCTTTAAAATTCATATAGGTTTGCTTTCTTTATATAATTTTTTCCTTTTTTTTTGTTTTTTTTTTTATTTCCAATTCGTGTATTTATTATACTTTTTTATAGGTATATCGTTCACGTAATGTTCCCAAGGACAAGAAGAAATTTCCAACACGTGGTTTTGAATTCGCGCGCGTATTTTTCATTTTCAGGTACCGCAAAACTTTCACTTTGCCCCGCTTTACAGGACGAATCGCTTTCAATCACTCGATTCAGCAAAAAAACTTAAATTTTTAATTGTGTGATTTGAACAATTCACTATAATGCTTCTCTTGCTCGGACTTTGACAAATTTTTAATTCTTTTTATTTTTCGGACATTAAAACAGGTCATTGCGATAACACTTCACAACATATTCAGGAACCCGCACAGAACCAGCATAATTCGGGTTTTTTCTTCTTTTCTTTTCTTTTTTTGTTAGGCTATGGAGTTTTGAAGCTCGGACATTGGTTCGACCTTGAGCACCGTTCCGTTCTTCCCGCTCGCGACACGCTGTCGTCGTCACAGAACAGGGCTTCTTGAGACGGCAGTAAAATTACAAAACAGATGTTCTGAAGGAATTGCGCGACGACGATAAGGAGACAAAGCCCCCGAAAATCAAGGAACACACGGCGACCCAAGAATTCTTGGATTTTATGCGGTTTCGAAGCACGGACCGTCCTTGCGGTTCAATCGAACTCCCCCCAGAAAAATCGACACGTATTCTGCCCCGTCGTACTGTTTAGCACCCTTTCATTGCACGGAATTTACGCACACAGCCACGCTTTTCGGTTATCTGTTTCCTTTATTGCGAATGGACACTGACAAGCACCAACCAACAAAAGAAGGCGATATATTTTTCCGATTTTTGACTCGCAAAGTGAAAATTCGGTTCCCTTTTCTTCCGTATTTGGCACACCACGATCTACCGCGCAGACTCCCGCCACTCTAAACTCAATTCTAGGAAGATTCTAGAATTTTGTTGGAATTTGACAAATCACTAACTTTTCTTTATTTATGATGCACATTTTTAGAAAGTAACCACCCTGAGCACTAGGGAAGGCAGAAGGCACACTTTCGTTTCGAGTATGCGGTCGATTGAGTTGAAAGGCAATTGTCAGGATTTCGATCATATTCGAATTATAAAAACTCATAAAATTTTGCAAGGTTTCGATCAGATTCAAGACATTCGCCCGCAACAAAAACTACCCAACGACCGACCCGGACTTATCAAGCGCTCGACTCCCTCTCTCTCTCATACCCAGCGACGCGCTTTTTGGCGCCAAAACTCAAACCGCACGCACACCACTCCAGAACGATCTCTCTTCCCTTGAAGTTGGTCGTGCTGATGCGATTACAACTCATCGCAAAGTTGAATTGCAATCGCAACTGCTCAACATGGACCTTTTATCGTTCTGACAGCGGTGACACAGCAACCCAGTCGGTTCACCACGATGACACAAGAACCTAGTCGGTTCGCACTGGTGACACAAGAACCCAGTCGGTTCGCAACGACGACCCAACACCATGTGACTAAAAAAGGTCGTCGTGTTCCAGAGTCTCGTGCGCACGACTGAGTGCCGGGCAATAGGAGTTGTGACCCCTCGGATCACTGCCTCAGATCCTTGGAGTGATAAGTTCCCAGACGTTTGCCTCCTAGATCCTCCAATTCATATCGTGAGTTTCCCAGCACACGACGAATCCTTCACTTGAGGAACTTCTTTGCCAGCTTGGCGTTATAGTTCTGCGCGGCTGTGGACAAGGAAAAATTTCTTCGGAATACTTCTTGACCTACACAAAATTGTGTTTTAGCAGCACGCAGATTATAACGCCTGCTACTGTCCTCATGTGCGACCCTTATTTTCGTCTGCGCCAGTTGCCTCACGATAGGAATTCCCTCGCGAGGTCGAAGCTGTACATTTGACTCTCCCAACGCTCGCAAATGCTTCAGCAGTTCGTAGTCCTTCCCGTGCAACATCATGTGATTCCCAAACAAAACCTGATAAGGAAATCCAGTGGCTTGGTGGAGTGAGCTACGAAGAGCACACCCAATTTTGCTTAGACTCTCATCCCATCGTGTTTGGTCATCAGTGATGAATGCTCGAATTCCGGCCAGGATGGACTGATTGACACGCTCCGAAGCATTCGTTTGCGGTGAGTAGCTCGGGGTGTACAGGTGTTTAACTCCGTATTTGTTCAGCATGGTGTTAAACACATTCGACCTAAATTGAGAGCCGTTATCGGAGAGGATCGTCTCGGGTGTTCCAAACGTATGGAAAACCTGCCCCTCCAAAAAGTTAGTGATCTCTTCAGCAGTGATCCGCCCCAAAGGATGTAACAGGGGAAATTTTGTGAAGTGATCCAAGACGATCAAGATAGCGATCTTACCCCGTTTGGTACGCGGATATAGTCCAAGTACGTCGATGTAAAGGTGTTGGAATGGCTGATCAGTCTGGAAAGGTTCTCCCATTGGCGCTCGTAGAGGTCTGTTCGGGGACTTTGTTTCTTTACAAGTGTCGCACGCCAGAACGTAGGTGCGTACTTGTGTAGCCATTCCGGGCCAGTACAAAAATCGCCTGACTCGCTCTAGCGTTTTGGCATAACCACCATGGACCGTGGTGTCTGCCTCGTGCGCCTGAGCAATCGCAGCTGACGTAAGACTTGATGGAATCCATAATTTCCAGGCCCTGTCTTCAGCAATCGGGTCACCGTTGTGAGGCTCTGTGCGCTTATACACGAAGCCATCCTTCACGCATACGTCAGGAAGCCGATCGGCGTTCGCAGCGACAGTGGACACTAATTCTTTATATTCTTTGCCAGAGAATTCTGGAGAATCCATGTCCACCATCGGTGCTACGTCGATCAGCGCATTTAATCCCTCTTCGTATACACGAGAGAGAGCGTCGGGTACAACGTTCAGGCTCCCTCGTCGATGCTCGATTGTGAAGTCGTAACCTTAGAGTTTTAAACTCCATCTTGCCAACCGTCCTTGTAGATCTTTCTGCGACATGAGCCATTTGAGACTTGCGTGATCCGTAATGATTTTGAACGCAGTCCCTTCTACATAGGCTCGAAATTTTTTCACGCTCAACACAGCTGCATAACACTCGAGTTCGGTTACGCTGTAGTTGCGTTGAGCGGAAGTGAGCTTCTGTGACATATACGCCACTGGAGATTCCGATCCGTCGTCGTTTTCCTGGAAGAGAACGCTGCCCACCCCTGATTTACTGGCGTCGTATTGAATTACGAAAGGCCTCTTAAAATCAGGATTGATAAGTAAGGCTTTCGTCAACAAGTCTTTCACTAACAGGAAGGAAGTTTGTGCCTCTGTAGTCCAAGCAAACTGGTTGGACTTCTTTAGAGTGTCTGAAATTGGTGAAACAGTCGCAGCAAAGTTGGGAACGAATCGTCGATACCAGCCTGCCATTCCAAGAAGGCGTGCGGACTTAGGCGAAAGGTAATCGACGATGGCTGAAACTTTGTTGGGATCAGTTTTCAAGCCTCCTTCTCCAACAATGTATCCGAGATATTTCACCTCTCTCAGACAAAACTTACTCTTGTTGACGTTAATGGTCAAGCCAGCCTTTCGCAAACATTCTGCGACTTCAGCCAATAAAACCAGATGTGAATCGAAATCTTCAGAAATTAACAGCAGATCGTCCAAATATACGAATACCTGCACCTTCAGCTCGGGTAGGATGACTTTGTCCATCAAACGACACATCCTTTGCGGCGCGTTGCATAACCCAAAAGGCATGCGAGTGTTGTGGTACAGAAGCCGGCCAGGACTGGTAAAAGCTGTATACTCCCTGGATTTGTTCTCGAGAGGAATCTGCCAAAAGGCGTCTTTGAGGTCCAGGCTAGTAATAAAATTTGCTCGCGGCAAACGACTTAAGATACCATCAATGTGTGGTAATGGATATGCATCCTTCTTCGTCACACTATTGACTTTGTGCGAGTCCAAACATAACCTGACCTTGCCTGGCTTCCTCACGAGGATAATGTCGCTGTTTGATGGGACTTGCATCACCAACGTCTATACTGTGTTGTTCGACGTTGGTCACACCGAGTCCGTATACTTCGTATGATGGCAATTTGGACTTTACCATTTCCAACCTCTTTACATCTGTGGGCGTTAAATGGTGGGCATCCGGAGCTATCAGTTGCGATGCAGTATCGGGAGTATCGACCGCGCTGATGATGCTAGGAGCTAGTTGGAATGCTCGCCAGAAATCCACCCCCAGGTACAATTTCTGCGATAGGCACGGCACTATGTACAGCGTAATGGGTTTGGTAATACCACGAAAGGTAATATCGGTAGTTACTGTGCCCAATACCTTTTGTGCTGCACCATCAGCGGTCTTCACCTCTTGACAGACCGGTCGATAATTCACCTGTGCATCATGGAGGCGTTGTAGAGCGTTAGCCCCCAGGCAACTGATGCTCGCCCCGCTATCTAGGAGTCCTTCAACATCCACTCCGTACAAGGATACCATGGCGTACGGACGTATGTCCAACGGATTGGTAATGATGGTAGAGAGAATCGCTTTCTTTTTTTCACGCACCATCCTCCAGAATATACGAAGGCGCGCGATTGATTTCCTGCGACCGGATCCACTCGTTAGTGCTGATACTTGATCAACACTTGCGACTCGAGTAGGTGAGAAAATTCGCTCTCGAGCCTCCATATATTCTTTCAGCCGAAGATGGTATGGCTTGCGAGGATGGAGGGAAGGTCGTCTTGGATTTTCTTCGGCGATAAGGTCATCTTCAGGCCGGGAAACAGCCGGCTCCGTCTTATCGCTTGGTCTTATTAGTATTTTGGCGTGCGGAGTGTTGATCGTCGGGGAAATGGGTTTGGATGATCTTACGTTAAAAGGATGGGAATTGGGTTCTGAAAATGTTGTAGGTAGGGTATTAAAATTTGGAAGGGTATTTGTAGGGGTTGAAAAATTGGTTAAAGTTTCTTTAATAGGAATTTCTAAATTAAATTGGGAATTGGAATCGGGGTGTCGAACTATAGTTCGTGTTGCAGTACTCGAATGAGAGGAACCTGTTGTTCTTCCGTCCCTTCCCGCCTTGCAGTGGATGCAGTTGGGCTTTAGAACGCCAGCCCGCCCACATCCAAAGCAGAAGATGCTCCTTATGGCCTCCCAACAGTCACGATATCCGTGCCCTTCCCGCCTACAATTCCAGGAAGTCCAAGGTTTCGTTAGTCCGGTCAAGTCGGCTGAAGAAGTCGTAACCGTATGTTCTTCTTCGATTGGCTCCTCGGGAATTCTGGCCTGGTTCCAAGGGGATGGTCTGGTAGCCTTGCGCGTGTCTTCCACTTGAAGGACAAGCCGACGTAATTGGTCCATTGTTAGGACTGAGTGGAACCACATTTGTTGCTGTGTGCTGGCTACTAGATTTCCACGCACCAGATCCACGAAATCGGACTCCATCATGGGAGTGCGCAGCAATGTGCGAAGCTCCGTCATGTCCTGTTCAAAAGACAAGAAGGGTTCATTTGGAGATTGCCGTCTGTCAAGCATCTGCTTGCGCACCTCCCAATCCGTTCTTCGCTCACCCCAGACCTGCACGAATGCATCCTTCAGGGTACCCCATGTCGCATTGGTGGTGAATCGACGCCACAACCAGTACCATTCGTTGGGCTGACCATCCAGCAGCAGATGAAAGCCTTGCGTCAGCTGATCTAAATCACCACCCAAGTCGCTCATCGCGAGAGCCTCGGCCCTAAAAACCATTTCTTCGGAGCGTAGGAATTGACTATCTCCATTAAAACGAAGACGCCAATGCCTTAATGGGCTGCAGGAATTTCTTTGTCGATAGATAGGGCTTTGCCAATCACGATCGCTAACCCCAGCGGCTGCTTCGATCCGCTGAACTACCCTCCCGGCACGCGAGCTTCTATCCGCTGCCGAATAATGGGCCCCCACTGGTTCTTGTAACGTATGCTCCTCCCTCGAAACCGTCCTGACCAATTCCACTAATTGGTCCACTCCAAGTTCGGCTCGTACCACAGGTGGATTTGTGCGCACTGGCGCTGGTATTCCTTCGTAATTCATAACAAACGATCAAGTGAGTGAACGAGTGAGTTATGAACGAGTGAGTTATGAACGAGTGAGTTATGAACGAGTGAGTTATGAACGAGTGAGTTATGAACGAGATAGTAATGAACGAGTGAGCTATGAACGTATGCGGTAATGAACGAGAGAGTAATGAACGAGTGAGTTATGAACGAGAGAGTAATGAACGAGAGTGTTGTGAACGTATGCGGTAATGAACGAGAGAGTTATGAACACATGAATGCTGCAATGACCATATGATTGAGCGAAAAAAAATTGAACGAGTGTTTGAATTTTAAATATTACATTACTGAATAATAGAGTGATTGAATGTGGTTGATTGAGTGATTGAATGAAGGAACTAATGTACGAATGAGTTAAGAGTAGATTATGATGCATGAGTGCAAAAAAAACGAGTGCTAAATGATTAAAAAAAATTGAACACTTGAAGCAATACAAACGAGTGCATAAATAATCGTAAGAATGCTTGACTGTATAGATGAGTGAATGTTTGAACAAAAAAAAAACGAATGATTGATCGAATGCTGTGTACTGATATATCAAACAAAAACGACGAATGAATGATGAAAAAAAAAAAAAATTCTGAAAAACGATTGAATAAATGAGTAATTACATTATTACCTTAATATCGACAAAAAAAATGAACCCTCACGTCGTCGCAACCTTTCCTCTCCCCTCATATGCAGAACAAATCGCGAAGCCGATCCTGATCTTCCTCGCTCCATCGGGAAAATCCGGAACGCGATAAAATTGCAAAAGAAAAAAAATGGGAAACATTAGCAAAACAAGATATATCAAAATTCGGCAAAACAAAATCTACGTTAAATGTTCGTCAAAAGACTTAGAAAAAAAAATCTAATTACCAAAAAAATATATACTACGTTAGTTCAAAAAAATTAATCTACTTTAAAAGGTACTCTAAAATGAAGGATAAGGAATTAAGGTACTTAACAAATTTCGACGAAATTTCCTATCATCAAACTCACCAATATTTTACAAGTATTTGTCCCAATTGTCTGACGACACGCCCGCCAAGACAGGGCATGCCCAGCACTCAAAAGGGTACTTGCAAAACAAGAGTGGAATGAATCAGGAAAATTAAGTTTTGTCACAACTTACATCCATCCATCCGACATGCTATTACGTCTGGAAAAGAAGAACGTTATTATTAAAAAAAAATATGATACTTATGTTATACCTTTCTTTCTCCTTTCCGATGCAAAGATCGTAGACAGCTCTTATTTCCAGAATCTGAGAAGAAGTATGCAGAAGGTAAAAGTAGTTTAAAGAACACGGAAAACTCAAAGAATAGAAACTAACCGCAATAATCAATTAGAAGTGGCCAAGCGGGGACATACTCCGTTTCGCCTCCACTTCCAGACACTGCCCACCTAGAATAACAAACAGAATTGCGATTGAGAACTCGAAAGGTCACACACTTACAATAACATAGAAATGGAAGAACTGGCACAAAACTAAACTTGTATCTGAGTAAACAAAACAAAAAAATGTTATAATAGGAATTAGCGAAAAATGAATTTGGATAGTGATAGGATAGGTTAGATTTAGGATTAAGGCAACATGAAGGGCAAAATATAACCAAACACGGAGTTCATACCGTCGTAAAGAAAAAGAATAAAATCGGGATCCTTCGCGCGGCTCAAGAACAAACAAAGGGGTACGAGAATTACGGCAAGAACAAACTACGCGAACAAACCAAATACCGGAATCGTCCGACACACGCGAGTGCCGTCCGATCTGTCCAAGCCCACGGAAATTTAATTAAGCAAAAGAACTAAACTTACCTGAGTGCGCCGGTCAAACCATTTTTCACGACTCTTGACAATTCTCGCGAATTTGACACTTAGTAAACGAAAACAATAACAATGGGCGCCGCCATGTTTAGCCGAACAGCCTTTTCTTTCGTAATTACAAGGCAAGAATAATTAATGCTGTGTTCGAGTTTTATTTTCGACTTTCGAATTAGTCGGGGGTTCATGACCGAGTTCTGGGGTCAGAGGACCTAACCGATCGGAGTGACCGTTGGGATTTATATTGAGTAGACGAAAAACTCGGGATCGGGGTCATTCGATTTGGGCGGTAGCGTAGGCAAGTTCGGAGTGAACTCGAGAAATAGAAGTGAAACAATTGGAGTTTGTGTAATTAGGTCGGAGTACCATTTTAACTTAACCAGGCCTCTTGCGAGATTTTGCGTTGAAAAGTGAGTGGGCGGAAAATTGAAACGGGAATTTTGTACGCGAAGTAGCCGAAATTTTTAACTCGACTTGAAGTGCGGAATCGAAGAAGCAGGCTACGCAAGGTGAAAAGTGAACGTATGAGTGGGCGAAAAATTGAAACGAAAAGACTGTACGCGAAGAAACCGAAATATTTAACTCGACCGTGAACGAAAATCAAGATCAGAGAACGAAGTGCGGTATCGAAAAACCAAGTGCCGCGAGAAGAAAAGTGAACGTATTGTGAAAGAAGTTGTGAAGTAACGACATCGGATTTTGTGTCGCACAAATCGAAGTGTTAAAAGGGGAAAAAAAAACCCCTTCGTAGGGTGAAGTCAACCTCGGTGGTCGGGAATCTCGTACTGTGAAGAAAACACAGAATCGTAAGAAATCAAGTGGCTCGAAAAGAGAAGAAACGTTTAGAAACTCGGTTCTATAGCATCGACCTCGATTATTGGGTCGTACGAATCGGCGCGCTAATAAAACTCAAACGGCGGGAATAATCAAATACGGCGAACAGCGGCAGGAGAACTTGAACAAAGGAAGAGCAGCGGTTCATCCGGCGGTATATGAGGTCATCAGCGGTACCCTAGTATAAGTTTATTGTTTTTTTTGGTTGTAAAACATAATTACAAGTAGGCAAAAAGATATTAATTTAAAGTTAACGAATATATTAAACTAGATCTTCCCTACAAAATCTCTTGTAATTCATTGAGTGTTTATGTTAGGTTCGGTGAAGGTACTTCAATTTCAGAAACCCGCCGTGAACGAAAGAAATCCGGTTCCGCGAAATAAAAGAAATTAACTTAGAGTAGAAATTTTGGTAACAATCATCCATCCGAAATTCACGGCTGATTCGGGTATGAGAGAACGACGACGAAAATCGCAGTCGTGTGGCGCCCACCCCGTCTCGACGGGTTAGCCGGCTCGTCGTCGTTCGCCCCTTTGGCGGAAAGGGGTTTTGAGGGTTAAAGACGTAAAAATGCAGACAATGTTTCCCTTTCCTATGGAACCGAGTTGGCGCCTAAAGGTTGCCAAAACGGTTTGACTTGAGAAATTCAAAATAGTCGAAGGATGGGTAAAGGTTCGGGACAGAATGGGCCAATTCCTCCTACGTCTGAACTGGTGGCTGAAGTAGAACGGAAGCGACACGCTTGCTGGCGGCCGGGACTAGATACGGCAGTGTGGGGTGGTTCTTGTTCTACCTCGGACCATAAACCCTAGACCTAGACAACAAAAATTTCGTGTCGGCTTACTCCAGGGTATTTAAAATTGGAATATCTTCCCAATAGGTCGTGAAAGACCAAGAAGCGGTGGAGTTGCGCGACTTCGCGATTTGTCAGGGCGCTTAGGTGTAAGTAGCGTCCTGTTCTGCCCACCCTACCTCAGCCACGACTGTCCTCAAAACATTTTAGCGTCGTGGCCCCTTATAGAGGTTCGGGGCAAAAGGAGCTAGACGCTCAGGTTCATTCTATAGTGGCCTTTAGCCTTTAATCATTTCAAGGGAACACAAAAAAAAAAACGATAAGAAACCATGCTGAAATCGATAAGAAACCAAACCGAAATAACTGAACAAAATTCAGGGAATCATTAAAACATGTTTACTAATAAGAAAAAAAAACTTACCCCATTAAATTTTTTTTTTGTTTCGCCATTCTCTAAAGAAACTTTGATTAAATTTTTTTTGTTGTTGTTTGTGTTTTATTATTATTGTGTATTCATTATTAGGATTTAAATTATTACGTCCTCGTCTCGTCCTGTCAGTTGGTCAATTTTTTTATTTTCTTTTTTTTTCTCGTTTATTATTAATTTTTGTTTTCCTTTTCTATTTTATTAAAAATTTTCCTTTAAAATTCATATAGGTTTGCTTTCTTTATATAATTTTTTCCTTTTTTTTTGTTTTTTTTTTTATTTCCAATTCGTGTATTTATTATACTTTTTTATTGGTATATCGTTCACGTAATGTTCCCAAGGACAAGAAGAAATTTCCAACACGTGGTTTTGAATTCGCGCGCGTATTTTTCATTTTCAGGTACCGCAAAACTTTCACTTTGCCCCGCTTTACAGGACGAATCGCTTTCAATCACTCGATTCAGCAAAAAAACTTAAATTTTTAATTGTGTTATTTGAACAATTCACTATAATGCTTCTCTTGCTCGGACTTTGACAAATTTTTAATTCTTTTTATTTTTCGGACATTAAAACAGGTCATTGCGATAACACTTCACAACATATTCGGGAACCCGCACAGAACCAGCATAATTCGGGTTTTTTCTTCTTTTCTTTTCTTTTTTTGTTAGGCTATGGAGTTTTGAAGCTCGGACATTGGTTTGACCTTGAGCACCGTTCCGTTCTTCCCGCTCGCGAAACGCTGTCGTCGTCACAGAACAGGGCTTCTTGAGACGGCAGTAAAATTACAAAACAGATGTTCTGAAGGAATTGCGCGACGACGATAAGGAGACAAAGCCCCCGAAAATCAAGGAACACACGGCGACTCAAGAATTCTTGGATTTTATGCGGTTTCGAAGCACGGACCGTCCTTGCGGTTCAATCGAACTCCCCCCAGAAAAATCGACACGTATTCTGCCCCGTCGTACTGTTTAGCACCCTTTCATTGCACGGAATTTACGCACACAGCCACGCTTTTCGGTTATCTGTTTCCTTTATTGCGAATGGACACTGACAAGCACCAACTAACAAAAGAAGGCGATATATTTTTCCGATTTTTGACTCGCAAAGTGAAAATTCGGTTCCCTTTTCTTCCGTATTTAGCACACCACGATCGACCGCGCAGACTCCCACCACTCTAAACTCAATTCTAGGAAGATTCTAGAATTTTGTTGGAATTTGACAAATCACTAACTTTTCTTTATTTATGATGCACATTTTTAGAAAGTAACTACCCTGAGCACTAGGGAAGGCAGAAGGCACACTTTCGTTTCGAGTATGCGGTCGATTGAGTTGAAAGGCACTTGTCAGGATTTCGATCATATTCGAATTAAAAAAACTCATAAAATTTTGCAAGGTTTCGATCGGATTCAAGACATTCGCCCGCAACAAAAACTACCGAACGACCGACCCGGACTTATCAAGCGCTCGACTCCCTCTCTCTCATACCCAGCGACGCGCTTTTTGGCACCAACCGCACGCACACCACTCCAGAACGATCTCTCTTCCCTTGAAGTTGGTCGAGCTGATGCGATTACATTTCATCGCAAAGTTGAATTGCAATCGCAACAGCTCCACATGGACCTTTTATCGTTCTGACAGCGGCGACACAGCAACCCAGTCGGTTCACCACGATGAAACAAGAACCCAGTCGGTTCGCAGTGGTGACACAAGAACCCAGTCGGTTCGCAACGACGACCCAACAACTTTGCAACATTTAGCTGAAATCGAACAACATTGTTGAGTCGCCGCAGTAAGCAAAAAAATAAAAAGTCCCTGTGGAGCTGTTGCGATCATATTTCAACTCTGCGATGAATTATGATCGCATCAGCTCCACTGTCACCAACTTCACCGTGTACGGACACAGGCAAAAGTAGAGCCGTTGCTTTGGTGATGCCGGAAATGGGACGAGGTGGGAGAGGGACAGAGAGAAGAAAGCTGAACACGCATACGGTCGCGAACGCGACAGAAACCATTTTTCAGTTGTTGGACACCTCGACTGCCGACAAATTTTGAAACTTACGGCCGATCGCGACTTCCTCCGGGGCCAAATTTTCATCCCTCATACGTACGCACGTCGTCGAAAGTTTTTCGCCCGATAAGCGGCAAGTGTGTGGCGTTTTGCAAACTATCGCCGCGATTCGAGTTCCTTTTTTCCGTTGTCGAATGTCGAGGGCTGGAAAAATTACCCCGAAAAAAAAAATTTCCACATAGTTGGCGGTAGTGATGTGTGGTGCCGTGTCTCTTCTGTGTGTGGCAGTAGTGAAAACAAAGTCAAAAAAAGAAGTGTAGTGGATTCGGTACTGTCGTCCCACCGCACGCCAACCGCCAGCGCTAATGCCAGCGCCAGTTGTATTACGTGCTTGATTATTCGCTATTTGATCGTAGTGCAGATATTTATAGTTGCAATTTTGTGCTTCCCGTAGATTAATGCTTTTCACGTTTCGAATGCTGCATTGTCGGCGCGGCGGTTCCGGTGCTTGTTTCTTACTGGCTAACGGGTTGATTGTCGAACCGTAAGGCGGATTTGCTAGCATCATCGAACTATTGTCGGGCTGTAAATATTCGCCGGAATTGGCTAGATGTGGCGTTTGAATTAGTATTGTCGATGGACTGGACCGATCGGCTAGTCGACTTCGCGAAGTGCTACGTTGACGCGGCAAAGTACCGCCGCCCTGTTGAGCATCGTTCAGATCTATTGCGATTTCGTCTGTTGGCGTTATGTCGCCATCGTCATAGGAACGACGCCACTGTAAATTCCCGATATGATATGGCAGACTGCCATTGTTCATGCAAATCGGCTTATTGTAAGTTGTTGCGGCTGTGGATAATAGTAGGAGTCGGTCGAATAATGGCTAAATGTTAAATTTGCTCGAGGCTTCGTTCGCTGATATCTTCCAACGATTCCAAACTTTTGCCACGTGGTTGACGTATCTGCTGATTATTACAGCCCAATTTCGGATGCCACTTACCGCGAGTTATGTCCTTGACACGTTTAATGGCCAATAAAAATTTTTCTGGTGTCCCAACTTAACGATTCCGATATCTTCAAGATCTTCCCACGTTACTTGCGTGACGTCGCGTACCGTTTTATAGTTCTGATCCAGCAACGGCTGAATGTATTCCTCAAGACGTAAAAGTCGTAGTTATTCTTCAACCGATCCAGTATCACTCATATTGCTGATTTCAACGACTCCACTTCTTCATCGTGTACAACAAATCTAAAATTTAAACTATATTAAAAATTAAAACAAAAAAATCGAGAACGAATGAAATGAAAACCCTTAAATTAAATAAATGAACTACCTGAAGCTAAAATTTAAACTATATAAAAAAATTAAAACAAAAAAATCGGGAACGAATGAAATGAAAACCCTTAAATTAAATAAATGAACTACCTGAAGCTAAAATTTAAACTATATAAAAAAATTAAAACAAAAAAATCGGGAACGAATGAAATGAAAACCCTTAAATTAAACAAATGAACTACCTAAAGCTAAAATTTAACTATTGAATTAAAATTAAAATTTAAATAAAATAACTATGACATGACAGGACCGACGAGGACCGAATTTAAACATTAAAATAAAATTAAATAATAAAAATAAACGGAATAAAATTATATAATAAAAATAAAATTTGAAGGCGAAACAAAATCAAATGGGGTGAGTCTTTTCATTTTTCTTTATTTTTATTTTCATTGTATTACTTTTGTGCTATGTTTTTCAGTTTTTTTTTTGCCTTAATGGGACTATTTTGTTTTGAATAAATATGATGTTTAGATGCTAGAATAGCCAATACAAGAATGAACCCGAGCGTTTAGCTCCTTCACCCCGAACCTCAAAAAAGAGGCCACGACACAAAATGGTTACAGGACAGTCGTGGCTGAGGTAGGGTGGGCAGAGCAGGGCGCTATTAACACCAGAGCGCCCTGACAAATCGCGGAGCCGCGCCATCCAACCGCTTCTTGGTCTTTCACGACCAATTGGGAAAATAATCCCAATTTTTACCTACCCTTGGATAAGTCGACGCTTACAATTTTTGTTGTACAGGCCTAGGGTTTAATGGCCTGAGTTTAAGCAAGTACCCCCCCCTCACACTGCCGTAGCTAGTCCCGGCCGCCAGCAAGAGCGTCGCACCAGCTGAACTCAGCCACCAATACGGACTTAGGTGGAATTGGCCCTTCTGTCCCGAACCTTCCTTTTCCTTTCGACTATTTTGACTTTTTTAAGTCGAAATAGTCCTTCCAAGGCCTTAAACACAACAAATGGCGCCCAACGTGGGGCTAGCCTCAGCTACGCTACGTGCACAGAGCGTAGCCCATCAACACGCGCGAGCTCTGAAAAATTCCGTGCAAGAAGTTGATGGGCAAAAAGGTCTTAAATTTCGTCGTTCTGCGACAGTATTTTCGCCTGAACGGCTACAAAAAGCCTAAGTGTACAAGCTTTTCTGAGTTTTAACAGCAAACCATCTTATTGATCTTGGATGGAGGCAATGTGGAACGATCCTATTGACGAACCGTTTTGGCAACTTTTAGGCGCCAACTCGGTTCCATAGGAAAGGGAAACATTGTCTGTATGCAAGACTGATTTGATGTAAGTTGGGTTAGACTTTATTTTTTTCAGCCATTCCACTTTTGGTTCGTGAGTACCCAACTGAGTGCTGGGCATGCCCTGACTTACCGGGCGTGTCGTCAGACAGTTGGGAAAAATACTTGCGAAAAATTGGTGAGTTTGGTTATAGAAGGTATCGTCGAAAAATTTGTTAAGTACCTTATTTCCTTATCCATCCTTTTAGAGTTCCTTGGTAACGTAGAATATTTTTTTTTGAAATAACGTAGAGTTTTTTTGAATACTTTAAATTTTTTTTATAAGTCTTTTGACGATAAATTTTAACTTAGATTTTTTTTTGTTGCGCTTTATTTTGATTTTCTAATGAATGCTATTTTTCCCCAATTTTTTTTGTTTTGTTGAAATTTTATCGCGTTCCGGATTTTCCCGATGGAGCGAGGAAGATCAAGATCGGCTTCGCGATTTGTTCTGCATATGAGGGGAGGGGAAAAGTTGCGACGACGTGAGGGTTCATTTTTTTTTGAAGTCATACAATCATTCACATTCAATTGTTCGTTGAGATTGGTTCCTTTTTTTTTTGGAGTTCACTTATTCATTCTTGATTACAATCGTTGTATTTATATTCGATCGTTCATTTTTTTTAATACATACGTTCGTTCATCCGTTTTAAAGTTCAAGCAACTAATTGATTTGCAATTAATCATTTACATTCGCACATCCATTCATCGTTTCGTAGTTAGGTAATTAACGGTATATTTTTTCTTCACTCAATAGTTATTCAGTCAATCATACACTCAATCATTCATACATACAGTCAAGCATCCGCTTTTGAATATAAGTCACTCGACTGTATTGTTTCATCCATTCAATAAGTTTTTAAAAAAAAAAAAAAAAAATATACATACAAACAATCATACCAGCATTTGAATTTTTACGCTGCATTGCTTTCATGCATTTGTTTATTCACATTTGCGCAATTATTTCGTCACTTAATCATTTGATTTTGCGCTCGAATTTATTCATTCATACCGTCGATCATCCAAGCATTCGTACAACTATACAGTAATTGGGTAACAATCACACAAGCAGTCATTCATTATATATCGGTTCATTCAATCATTCATCTATATACATTAATCCGTTTGATTTTTTTTTGTCATTCGTTCTGCAGGCACAGGATCATTCGAATTGGGTTTTTTTTTGTTCAATGATTTTTTTTTTTCTCTTCTCGCACCACATTCGTTCATTTCGAGCACTCGTTCATCCCATTATACCGCAATTATTATACATTCACACAATCGTTTATTCATACAGTGAAGAAGTCACCCGCACAATAGATCATTCGCGCGATCATTTAACCACGCATCCACTTAGTCGATCATTCATAAGAATTAAAAGTTAAATTCAATCAATTCATCCGCTTACACTAAATTGCACACTCAATCAGTCGCATTCATTCACTCTATCCGATTCATTTAATACACACTCACAGCTCATTCAAGCACCCATTACCAGATCCCATCAATCATGCCACTGCCAAGGTCGCCTTTGAGGCGGAATGAAGAAGAAATATGCACGATGTGCCAACATATCGTGGGGGGGCGAAGACGAAGCGCGAACGAAATGTTTCCACCTGCATTGTGTGGAAGAGTGGGTGCTGCGCCACAAAACGTGTCCCAATTGTCGCCAGGCACTAGAACCGCAGGACTATTGGACCGTTAGGGGCGTGGAGGGCGCCACAGCGAGAACCGGAGCCGTGACACGCAGCAGAGCGAAGTCAGCGGCCGGCGGACTTTCACCAAGGCGGTTAAATCTTGATTTTCCGCTGAAAACGGTCGGCGGTGGGGTCTTTTACGCCCCTGACGGTTCAATTGGTCAAGAGCAGGGGGTGAACCAGCTCGCGAATCCAATCCCACAAACACCAGAAAGGGTAGTAGGCGAACGACCACGTTGGTCCAATATACACGACGCAGGTATCCCAGCTACGGCAAATCCAGCGCCAGGGCGTACACGTTCGCCAGTGGTACGAACTGAGCTAGGAGTGGATCAACTAATAGAGTTGATGAGAAGGGTTTTTCGGGAAGAGCAGGCGTCTCAGAGACCGGTGGGGGCCCATTATTCGGCAGCAGAGGGAGACTCGCGTGCTGGGAGGGCAGATCAGCGGACCGGAGTGGCCGCGTTGGTCAGCGATCGCGTTAGCCACGGCCCTAATCATCGTGCAAGAAATTCCTACAGCCCATTAAGGCATTGGCGTTTGCGTTTTAACGGGGATAGCCAACTCCTACGTGCAGAGGAGCTGATTTTTCGGGCCGAGACTCTCGCGATGAGCGACTTGCGCGGCAATTTAGATCTGCTGACGCAGGGCTTCCATCTGCTGCTGGATGGTAGGCCCAACAAGTGGTATTGGTTGTGGCGTCGGTCCAATAACAACTCGTCTTGGGATACTCTGAAGGTAGCATTCTTGCAGGTCTGGGGAGAGCGCAGCACGGATTGGGAGTTACGAAAGCAGATGCTTGGTAGACGACAAGCGCCACACGAGCCCTTCATGTCCTTCGAACAAGACATGACGGAGCTTCGTTCACTGCTGAGCGCTCCCACGATTGAGTCCGAATTTGTGGCTCTGGTGCGCGGAAATCTGGTGGGTAGCACACAGCAACAATTGTGCTTCTACTCAGTACTTACGATGGACGAACTACGTCGACTTGTAGTGCAAGTGGAAGACACGCGAAAAGCCACCAGACCGTCCCCTTGGAACCAGGCCAGAGTCCACGAAATACAGGAGCCAGTCGTGGAAGAACATCCGGATACGACTTCTTCCGTCGACTTGGCCGGACTATCGAACCCCTGGATCTGCTGGAATTGCAAGAAGGAAGGACATGGGTATCGTGAGTGCGCGGAACCTGCGAAGGGCATCTTCTGCTTCGGATGTGGGCGGGCTGACGTTCTAAAGCCCAACTGCAGCCATTGCAAGGCGGGAAACGGCCGAAGGGACGGAAGGACAGCGGGTCCCTCCCGTCCGAACACTGCATCCCGACAGCAGTAGGAAAATTTGTTCACCACTCCAATTCCACGTCCCAATTTCATTTAGACCTCCCAATTAAAACAACTTTACCCAAATTTTCAACCCCAACCAATACCCTTCCAAATTTTAATACCCTACCTACACCATTTTCAGAACCCAATGCTCATCCTTTTAACGTAAAATCATCCAAACCCATTTCATCGACGATCAACACCCCGCACGTAAAAATTTTAGCAAGACCAAGCGATAAGACGGAGCCGGCTGTTTCCCGGCTTGAGGATGAACTTATCGCAAATCAAAATCCAAGACGACATTCCCACCACCCTCTCAAGCCATACCATCTTCGGCTAAAGGAATATATGGAGGCTCGAGAGCGAATTTTTGCGCCTACTTCAATCGCAAGTATTGATCAAGTATCAACACTAACGAGTGGATCCGGTCGCAGGAAGTCAATCTTGCGTCTTCGTATGTTCTGGAGGATGGTGCGTGAAAAAAAGAAAGCGATTCTCTCTACCATCATTACCAATCCGTTGGACATACGTCCGTACGCCATGGTATCCTTGTACGGAGTGGACGTTGAAGGACTCCTGGATAGTGGGGCGAGCATCAGTTGCCTGGGGGCTAACGCTCTACAACGGCTCCAGGATGCACAGGTGACTTATCGACCGGTCTGTCAGGAGGTGAAGACCGCTGATGGTGCAGCGCAAAGGGTATTGGGCACAGTAACTACCGATATTACTTTTCGTGGTATTACCAAACCCATTACAGTATACATCGTGCCGAGCCTGTCGCAGAAATTGTACCTAGGGGTAGATTTCTGGCGATCATTCCAACTAGCTCCTAGCATTATCAGCGCGGTCGATACTCCCGATACTGCATCGCAACTGATAGCTCCGGATGCCCACCATTTAACGCCCACAGATGTAAAGAGGTTGGAAATGGTAAAGTCCAAATTTCCATCATACGAAGTATACGGACTCGGTGTGACCAACGTCGAACAACACAGTATAGACGTTGGTGATGCAAGTCCCATCAAACAGCGACATTATCCTGTGTCTCCTGCGATCCAAAAACTCTTATATGACGAGATCGATCGCATGAGGGCACTTGGCGTTATAGAGACCAGCCAGAGTGCATGGAGCTCACCTGTGGTTCTCGTGAGGAAGCCAGGCAAGGTCAGGTTATGTTTGGACTCGCGCAAAGTCAATAGTGTGACGAAGAAGGATGCATATCCATTACCACACATTGATGGTATCTTAAGTCGTTTGCCGCGAGCCAATTTTATTACTAGCCTGGACCTCAAAGACGCCTTTTGGCAGATTCCTCTCGAGACCAAATCCAGGGAGTATACAGCGTTTACCATTCCTGGCCGGCCTCTATATCACTACACTCGCATGCCTTTTGGGTTATGCAACGCGCCGCAAAGGATGTGTCGTTTGATGGACAAAGTCATCCTACCCGAGCTGAAGGAGCAGGTATTCGTATATTTGGACGATCTGCTGTTAATTTCTGAGGATTTCGATTCACATCTGGTTTTATTGGCAGAAGTCGCAGAATGTTTGCGAAAGGCTGGCTTGACCATTAACGTCAACAAGAGCAAGTTTTGTCTGAAAGAGGTGAAATATCTCGGATACATCGTTGGAGAAGGAGGCTTGAAAACTGATCCCAACAAAGTTGCAAGATGGAGTTTAAAACTCCAAGGTTACGACTTCACAATCGAGCACCGACGAGGGAGCCTGAATGTTGTACCCGACGCTCTCTCTCGCGTATACGAAGAGGGATTAAATGCGCTGATCGACGTGGCACCGATGGTGGACATGGATTCTCCAGAATTCTCTGGCAAAGAATATAAGGAATTAGTGTCCACTGTCGATGCGAACGCTGATCGGCTTCCTGACGTATGCGTGAGGGATGGCTTCGTGTATAAGCGCACAGAGCCTCACAACGGTGACCCGATTGCTGAAGACAGAGCCTGGAAGTTGTGGATTCCATCGAGTCTTACGTCAGCTGCGATCGCTCAGGCGCACGAGGCAGACACCACGGTCCATGGTGGTTATGCCAAAACGCTAAAGCGAGTCAGGCGATTTTTGTACTGGCCCGGAATGGCTACACAAGTACGCACCTACGTTCTGGCGTGCGACACTTGTAAAGAGACAAAGTCCCCGAACAGACCTCTACGAGCGCCTATGGGAGAACCGTTCCAGACTGATCAGCCATTCCAACACCTTTACATCGACGTGCTTGGACCTTATCCGCGTACCAAACGGGGTAAGATCGCTATCTTGATCGTCTTGGATCATTTTACAAAATTTCCCATGTTACATCCTTTTGGGCGGATCACTGCTGAAGAGATCACCAACTACTTGGAGGGGCAGGTCTTCCATACGTTTGGAACACCTGAGACGATCCTCTCCGATAATGGCTCTCAATTTAGGTCGAATGTGTTTAACTCCATGCTGAACAAATACGGAGTTAAACACCTGTACACCCCGAGCTACTCACCGCAAGCGAATGCTTCGGAACGTGTCAATCAGTCCATCCTGGCCGGAATTCGAGCATTCATCACTGATGACCAAACACGATGGGATGAGAGTCTAAGCAAAATTGGATGTGCTCTTCGTAGCTCACTCCACCAAGCCACTGGATTTTCTCCTTATCAGGTTCTGTTTGGAAATCATATGATGTTGCACGGGAAGGACTGCGAACTGCTGAAGCATTTGCGAGCGTTGGGGGAGTCAAATGTACAGCTTCGACCTCGCGAGGGAATTCCTATCGTGAGACAACTGGCGCAGACGAAAATAAGGGTAGCACATGAGGACAGTAGCAGGCGTTATAATCTGCGTGCTGCTAAAACACAATTTTGTGTAGGTCAAGAAGTATTCCGAAGAAATTTTTCCTTGTCCACAGCCGCGCAGAATTATAATGCCAAGCTGGCGAAGAAGTTCCTCAAGTGCAGGATTCGTCGTGTGCTGGGAAACTCACGATACGAATTGGAGGATCTAGGCGGCAAACGTGTGGGGATCTACCACTCCAAGGATCTTAGGCAGTGATCCGAGGGGCGCCAACACCTAATGCCCGGCACTCAGTCGTGCGCACGAGACTCAGCACGGCGACTTTTTTTAGTCGGTTCGGCGTTAAGAAACCAACGGCGAACCGCCTATGTTGTTGAGTCGCCGCAGTAAGCAAAAAAATAAAAAGTCCCTGTGGAGCTGTTGCGATCATATTTCAACTCTGCGATGAATTATGATCGCATCAGCTCCACTGTCACCAACTTCACCGTGTACGGACACAGGCAAAAGAAGAGCCGTTGCTTTGGTGATGCCGGAAATGGGACGAGGTGGGAGAGGGACAGAGAGAAGAAAGCTGAACACGCATACGGTCGCGAACGCGAAAGAAACCATTTTTCAGTTGTTGGACACCTCGACTGCCGACAAATTTTGAAACTTACGGCCGATCGCGACTTCCTCCGGGGCTAAATTTTCATCCCTCGTACGTACGCACGTCGTCGAAAGTTTTTCGCCCGATAAGCGGCAAGTGTGTGGCGTTTTGCAAACTATCGCCGCGATTCGAGTTCCTTTTTTCCGTTGTCGAATGTCGAGGGCTGGAAAAATTACCCCGAAAAAAAAAATTTCCACATAGTTGGCGGTAGTGATGTGTGGTGCCGTGTCTCTTCTGTGTGTGGCAGTAGTGAAAACAAAGTCAAAAAAAGAAGTGTAGTGGATTCGGTACTGTCGTCCCACTGCACGCCAACCGCCAGCGCTAATGCCAGCGCCAGTTGTATTACGTGCTTGATTATTCGCTATTTGATCGTAGTGCAGATATTTATAGTTGCAATTTTGTGCTTCCCGTAGATTATTGCTTTTCACGTTTCGAATGCTGCATTGTCGGCGCGGCGGTTCCGGTGCTTGTTTCTTACTGGCTAACGGGTTGATTGTCGAACCGTAAGGCGGATTTGCTAGCATCATCGAACTATTGTCGGGCTGTAAATATTCGCCGGAATTGGCTAGATGTGGCGTTTGAATTAGTATTGTCGATGGACTGGACCGATCGGCTAGTCGACTTCGCGAAGTGCTACGTTGACGCGGCAAAGTACCGCCGCCCTGTTGAGCATCGTTCAGATCTATTGCGATTTCGTCTGTTGGCGTTATGTCGCCATCGTCATAGGAACGACGCCACTGTAAATTCCCGATATGATATGGCAGACTGCCATTGTTCATGCAAATCGGCTTATTGTTAGTTGTTGCGGCTGTGGATAATAGTAGGAGTCGGTCGAATAATGGCTAAATGTTAAATTTGCTCGAGGCTTTGTTCGCTGATATCTTCCAACGATTCCAAACTTTTGCCACATGGTTGACGTACTGACTTACTTACTTACGATGGCGCTACAGTCCAAATCGGACCTTGGCCTCCTGGATGTGCCGCCTCCAGCCTTCTCGGTTCAGTCGTCCTCCAGTTTCTACATCTTAGAAGAGATTTGCTGTCTGCGTCAATAGAGTCCTCCCAGCGCTTTCGTGGTTTCCCAACTGGTCTTTGTCCATAGACTTTTCCCTTTAGTGTGCGTTTGGGGATTCTTCCGTCATCCATACGCTCCACATGACCAGCCCATTGTAGCTTTTTAAATTTGATGAGGATCGATACTTCTGGATTGTCGAAGATGGCATACAATTCTCTATTGTATCGTATTCTCCAGATCGAGTCTTCCCTCACAGGTCCGAGGATTCTTCTGAGGACTTTTCTTTCAAAGGCGTTAACTAATTTTTCGGACGCCTGAGTCAATGTCCACGTTTCGCTGCCATAGCATAGCACAGGTCTTATTATTGTTTTGTACAGTTTAAGCTTTGTTTTTCTGTGCACATTTTTGTTTTTAATTATTGGAAGTACCGAATAATACGTCTTCTTTGCCATCATTATTCTTCTTTTAATTTCGATGGGTTCGCTTCCATCCTTCGATATGTTTGCCCCGAGATATACAAAGTTGTCTACGTTTTCTAGGTTGAAGTCTCCTATTGTAATATTTTGTCTGATTGGCATGTTTTTCCTAGTTTGTGTCATAACTTTGGTTTTGTTTTCGTTAATACGTAGTCCAACTTCCCTTGCTACCGAATCAAGGTTAACAAATATTTCTTTGGCACTCTCCAGGGATCTTGCAAGTATATTTATGTCGTCGGCATATGCTACTAGTTGTGTGGATTTGAAGCATAGTGTTCCGTTGGTGTCAACGGGCAGTTTCCGAACAACATATTCGAGTGTCAAATTGAAAAGCATTGGTGCCAGGCCATCACCTTGTTTAAGCCCGTTGTCAGTTCTAAAGCTGGAAGTCAGATCATTTTCCACCCTGACTTGTGACAGAGAATCGGTCATTGTCATTTTTGTAAGCCGAACTAGTTTCGGTGGAACTCCAAAATCTATCATTATTTTATACAGTACGCGCCTGTCGATACTGTCGTATGCCTGCTTGAAGTCCACAAATATCTGGTGCACATCAATGTTAAATTCCCAGCACTTTTCAAGCACCTGTCTAACTAAGAATATGTGGTCCGTGGTCGATCGCCCAGCTCTAAATCCGCCCTGGTATTCACCATTTACTTTGTCCGCAAAGGGCTTTATTCTCTTTTCTAGAATTTTCGTCAAGATCTTATAAGACGTACACAACAGGAATATTCCTCGGTAGTTTTCACAGCAGAGTTTGTCACCTTTTTTATAAATAGGGTATATGATACTCCTGCGCCAATCTTCAGGAAGTGTTTCTTGCATCCATATGTCCAAGATCAATCTGTGTAGGAGATGTGGTATGCAGGTGTCGCCTGTTTTCATGAGTTCAGCTGGAATTTGATCAGTGCCCGGCGCTTTGCTGTTTGGGTGGTTCCTCAGGGCTGTTTTTACTTCTTCGAGTGTGGGAGGACTCGAAGAGGATCCTTCCTCAGCTGTTACCTCGGCTGTTGTTATGTCTGCTGCTGCTGTTCGTGCGGATGATGGGCTCGGGTTGAGAAGGTGTTCAAAATATTGTGCCCATCTTAGTTTTATCTCTTCCGCATTACTTATAATGTTGCCTTCTGCATCCTTGCAGAGGCTCGTTTTCGGTTTGTATCCCTCTTTCATCCTTTTAACTAGGGAGTATGCGGCTCTTGTGTTGTATAATTTAAATTGTTCGTCCATGTTTTTAATTTCGTCATTATTGTACTTCCGTTTTTTCTGTCTGCAGATTTTGTTTGCAAATCGTCTAAGATCATTATATTTGTCCTGTTTGGCTCGTGTCGGCCGTTCCGTTAATATTTTGTAAGCTTCGTCTTTTCTCTTTAATGCATCTTGGCATTCGTTGTCGAACCACTCATTTCTTTTGCGCCGGGGTTGTTGTCCTATCACCTCCTCTGCGACGGATGTTATGCCATCTTTGATGTTTTGCCACATTTCACCGATTGGTATGCTGGTGTTGTTTAGCATTGTCGCGAAATGCCTCTCCAAGGCTGAAGTGTATTTCGCAACTATTTTCTCATCTTTGAGCTTTCCAATATCGAATTTAGGGACCGGTTGTGTTCTTGGGTGTCCTCGATTTGCTATTCGACATCGGAACTTGGTTTTGACTAAGTAGTGGTCTGTGTCACAATTAGCACCTCGAAAGGTACGTACGTCGAGAATGCTGGAGGCCGCCCTTTTTTCTATTAGAACGTGGTCTATTTGGTTGAATGTTCGTCCGTCGGGAGACGCCCACGTTCTCTTATGAATGTTACGATGCGGGAAGCATGTCGAGCTCACAATTAGGTTTTGCTGCTGGCGAAATCAGTCAGCCGTTGGCCGTTGTCGTTACTTATATCATGAAGACTGTGCCTTCCAATTGTCCCTATATAGGTTTCCTCTTTGCCCACTTTCGCGTTAAAGTCACCTAATACTATTTTTATATCGTTCGACGGGAAGGAGTCGAATGTTGATTCTAAGGTGCTGTAGAAATCATCTTTAACTTCGTCGTCTTTGTCTTCCGTTGGGGCGTGGACATTAATAAGCCAAACATTAAAGAATTTTGTCTTAATGCGGATTGCACACAATCGTTCATTAACGGGTTTGGAGTTGGTAACTTGATGTTTAAATTTGTTGTCGACGATGAACGCAACTCCAAACTCGCGGCTTCCCGAAGATTTCCCACTTTTGAAAATTGTGTGCGATCTAATGTCGGTAATCTCGCAACCTAACAATTTAGTTTCTTGGAGTGCGATGATGTTTATCTTGTATTTGTTCGCCTGTTCCAGGAGCGCTCTCACTGCTCCAGTTCTGTACAGGGAACGCACGTTCCAAGTTCCGAAAGAATAGTCAGTTTTTCGTTTGCGTGGTCGTTGCCGTTGAAACAATTTAGTCCGAGGCGGTGGATCAGGTTTCGAAACTAGATTGTTTTTCCAAGGATGAGTAGTTAACACATCGCTCAACCCCCTAGCCTGGTGGGCCGGTCCTACTTCTTAATTACACCCTGGTAGGCAAAGGGCGGGAGTTTTCAGCTGACAATGGTATGCTGGAGTTCTCGCAGCTATGCTGCGAGTCCAACTATATCACACATACTTATGCCTACTTCCTGAGACGCACTGGTGTTCCTGGCCATTCAGGATAACTCCATACCCCTCCTCCTTTCTCAACCGGACTTGGGACCGTCTATGGCGGAGTTCATGGTTGACGTATCTGCTGATTATTACAGCCCAATTTCGGATGCCACTTACCGCGAGTTATGTCCTTGACACGTTTAATGGCCAATAAAAATTTTTCTGGTGTCCCAACTTAACGATTCCGATATCTTCAAGATCTTCCCACGTTACTTGCGTGACGTCGCGTACCGTTTTATAGTTCTGATCCAGCAACGGCTGAATGTATTCCTCAAGACGTAAAAGTCGTAGTTATTCTTCAACCGATCCAGTATCACTCATATTGCTGATTTCAACGACGCCACTTCTTCATCGTGTACAACAAATCTAAAATTTAAACTATATTAAAAATTAAAACAAAAAAATCGAGAACGAATGAAATGAAAACCCTTAAATTAAATAAATGAACTACCTGAAGCTAAAATTTAAACTATATAAAAAAATTAAAACAAAAAAATCGGGAACGAATGAAATAAAAACCCTTAAATTAAATAAATGAACTACCTGAAGCTAAAATTTAAACTATATAAAAAAATTAAAACAAAAAAATCGGGAACGAATGAAATGAAAACCCTTAAATTAAACAAATGAACTACCTAAAGCTAAAATTTAACTATTGAATTAAAATTAAAATTTAAATAAAATAACTATGACATAACAGGACCGACGAGGACCGAATTTAAACATTAAAATAAAATTAAATAATAAAAATAAACGGAATAAAATTAAATAATAAAAATAAAATTTGAAGGCGAAACAAAATCAAATGGGGTGAGTCTTTTCATTTTTCTTTATTTTTATTTTCATTGTATTACTTTTGTGTTATGTTTTTCAGTTTTTTTTTTGCCTTAATGGGATTATTTTGTTTTGAATAAATATGATGTTTAGAGGCTAGAATAGCCAATACAAGAATGAACCCGAGCGTTTAGCTCCTTCGCCCCGAACCTCAAAAAAGGGGCCACGACACAAAATGGTTACAGGACAGTCGTAGCTGAGGTAGGGTGGGCAGAGCAGGGCGCTATTAACACCAGAGCGCCCTGACAAATCGCGGAGCCGCGCCATCCAACCGCTTCTTGGTCTTTCACGACCAATTGGGAAAATAATCCCAATTTTTACCTACCCTTGGATAAGTCGACGCTTACAATTTTTGTTGTACAGGCCTAGGGTTTAATGGCCTGAGTTTAAGCAAGTACCCCCCCCTCACACTGCCGTAGCTAGTCCCGGCCGCCAGCAAGAGCGTCGCACCAGCTGAACTCAGCCACCAATTCGGACTTAGGTGGAATTGGCCCTTTTGTCCCGAACCTTCCTTTTCCTTTCGACTATTTTGACTTTTTTAAGTCGAAATAGTCCTTCCAAGGCCTTAAACACAACAAATGGCGCCCAACGTGGGGCTAGCCTCAGCTACCCTACGTGCACAGAGCGTAGCCCATCAACACGCGCGAGCACTGAAAAATTCCGTGCAAAAGTTGATGGGCAAAAAGGTCTTAAATTTCGTCGTTCTGCGACAGTATTTTCGCCTGAACGGCTACAAAAAGCCTAAGTGTACAAGCTTTTCTGAGTTTTAACAGCAAACCATCTTATTGATCTTGGATGGAGGCAATGTGGAACGATCCTATTGACGAACCATTTTGGCAACCTTTAGGCGCCAACTCGGTTTCATAGGAAAGGGAAACATTGTCTGTATGCAAGACTGATTTGATGTAAGTTGGGTTAGACTTTATTTTTTTCAGCCATTCCACTTTTGGTTCGTGAGTACCCAACTGAGTGCTGGGCATGCCCTGACTTAGCGGGCGTGTCGTCCATATATGTATTAGTATCTATATTGCTAGCAGTCATATTTTCTCATACAAAATCAATAAGCACGGGTTGAAATGGAAATTCAACAGCTGATTCTGATTTTTGTCTCAAAAATGTAAAAAACCAAGAGAGGGCAGTATAAAATTTTTATCACAAATCAAATTTTTATGAAATTTGAACATCGTAAATATAAGTATTTAATTATAAAAGATATGTTTTATAAGAAAGTGTACTGTTCATGATTTCTAAAACATTATAATATTAAATTAAAATCCAGTAACGTTTAAACTACCACTATATTGTATTGGAAAATTCAGAATCAGCTGATAACGACGAGACTTACTCTGACAAGTGCCGCTGGCAATATAGATACTAATATATATATGGTGTCGTCAGACAGTTGGGAAAAATACTTGCGAAAAAGTGGTGAGTTTGGTTATAGAAGGTATCGTCGAAAAATTTGTTAAGTACCTTATTTCCTTTTCCATCCTTTTAGAGTTCCTTGGTAACGTAGAATATTTTTTTTTGAAATAACGTAGAGTTTTTTTGAATACTTTAAATTTTTTTTATAAGTCTTTTGACGATAAATTTTAACTTAGATTTTTTTTTGTTGCGCTTTATTTTGATTTTCTAATGAATGCTATTTTTCCCCAATTTTTTTTGTTTTGTTGAAATTTTATCGCGTTCCGGATTTTCCCGATGGAGCGAGGAAGATCAAGATCGGCTTCGCGATTTGTTCTGCATATGAGGGGAGGGGAAAAGTTGCGACGACGTGAGGGTTCATTTTTTTTTGAAGTCATACAATCATTCACATTCAATTGTTCGTTGAGATTGGTTCCTTTTTTTTTGGAGTTCACTTATTAATTCTTGATTACAATCGTTGTATTTATATTCGATCGTTCATTTTTTTTTAATACATACGTTCGTTCATCCGTTTTAAAGTTCAAGCAACTAATTGATTTGCAATTAATCATTTACATTCGCACATCCATTCATCGTTTCGTAGTTAGGTAATTAACGGTATATTTTTTCTTCACTCAATAGTTATTCAGTCAATCATACACTCAATCATTCATACATTTGAATATTAGTCACTCGACTGTATTGTTTCATCCATTCAATAAGTTTTTTTAAAAAAAAAAAAAAAAAAAATATATATACATACAAACAATCATACCAGCATTTGAATTTTTACGCTGCATTGCTTTCATGCATTTGTTTATTCACATTTGCGCAATTATTTCGTCACTTAATCATTTGATTTTGCGCTCGAATTTATTCATTCATACCGTCGATCATCCAAGCATTCGTACAACTATACAGTAATTGGGTAACAATCACACAAGCATCATTATATATCGGTTCATTCAATCATTCATCTATATACATTAATCCATTTGATTTTTTTTTGTCATTCGTTCTGCAGGCACACGATCATTCGAATTGGGTTTTTTTTTGTTCAATGATTTTTTTTTTTCTCTTCTCGCACCACATTCGTTCATTTCGAGCACTCGTTCATCCCATTATACCGCAATTATTATACATTCACACAATCGTTTATTCATACAGTGAAGAAGTCACCCGCACAATAGATCATTCGCGCGATCATTTAACCACGCATCCACTTAGTCGATCATTCATAAGAATTAAAAGTTAAATTCAATCAATTCATCCGCTTACACTAAATTGCACACTCAATCAGTCGCATTCATTCACTCTATCCGATTCATTTAATACACACTCACAGCTCATTCAAGCACCCATTACCAGATCCCATCAATCATGCCACTGCCAAGGTCGCCTTTGAGGCGGAATGAAGAAGAAATATGCACGATGTGCCAACATATCGTGGGGGGCGAAGACGAAGCGCGGACGAAATGTTTCCACCTGCATTGTGTGGAAGAGTGGGTGCTGCGCCACAAAACGTGTCCCAATTGTCGCCAGGCACTAGAACCGCAGGACTATTGGACCGTTAGGGGCGTGGAGGGCACCACAGCGAGAACCGGAGCCGTGACACGCAGCAGAGCGAAGTCAGCGGCCGGCGGACTTTCACCAAGGCGGTTAAATCTTGATTTTCCGCTGAAAACGGTCGGCGGTGGGGTCTTTTACGCCCCTGACGGTTCAATTGGTCAAGAGCAGGGGGTGAACCAGCTCGCGAATCCAATCCCACAAACACCAGAAAGGGTAGTAGGCGAACGACCACGTTGGTCCAATATACACGACGCAGGTATCCCAGCTACGGCGAATCCAGCGCCAGGGCGTACACGTTCGCCAGTGGTACGAACTGAGCTAGGAGTGGATCAACTAATAGAGTTGATGAGAAGGGTTTTTCGGGAAGAGCAGGCGTCTCAGAGACCGGTGGGGGCCCATTATTCGGCAGCAGAGGGAGACTCGCGTGCTGGGAGGGCAGATCAGCGGACCGGAGCGGCCGCGTTGGTCAGCGATCGCGTTAGCCACGGCCCTAATCATCGTGCAAGAAATTCCTACAGCCCATTAAGGCATTGGCGTTTGCGTTTTAACGGGGATAGCCAACTCCTACGTGCAGAGGAGCTGATTTTTCGGGCCGAGACTCTCGCGATGAGCGACTTGCGCGGCAATTTAGATCTGCTGACGCAGGGCTTCCATCTGCTGCTGGATGGTAGGCCCAACAAGTGGTATTGGTTGTGGCGTCGGTCCAATAACAACTCGTCTTGGGATACTCTGAAGGTAGCATTCTTGCAGGTCTGGGGAGAGCGCAGCACGGATTGGGAGTTACGAAAGCAGATGCTTGGTAGACGACAAGCGCCACACGAGCCCTTCATGTCCTTCGAACAAGACATGACGGAGCTTCGTTCACTGCTGAGCGCTCCCACGATTAAGTCCGAATTTGTGGCTCTGGGGCGCGGAAATCTGGTGGGTAGCACACAGCAACAATTGTGCTTCTACTCAGGACTTACGATGGACGAACTACGTCGACTTGTAGTGCAAGTGGAAGACACGCGAAAAGCCACCAGACCGTCCCCTTGGAACCAGGCCAGAGTCCACGAAATACAGGAGCCAGTCGTGGAAGAACATCCGGATACGACTTCTTCCGTCGACTTGGCCGGACTATCGAACCCCTGGATCTGCTGGAATTGCAAGAAGGAAGGACATGGGTATCGTGAGTGCGCGGAACCTGCGAAGGGCATCTTCTGCTTCGGATGTGGGCGGGCTGACGTTCTAAAGCCCAACTGCAGCCATTGCAAGGCGGGAAACGGCCGAAGGGACGGAAGGACAGCGGGTCCCTCCCGTCCGAACACTGCATCCCGACAGCAGTAGGAAAATTTGTTCACCACTCCAATTCCACGTCCCAATTTCACTTAGACCTCCCAATTAAAACAACTTTACCCAAATTTTCAACCCCTACCAATACCCTTCCAAATTTTAATACCCTACCTACAACATTTTCAGCACCCAATGCTCATCCTTTTAACGTAAAATCATCCAAACCCATTTCATCGACGATCAACACCCCGCACGTAAAAATTTTAACAAGACCAAGCTATAAGACGGAGCCGGCTGTTTCCCGGCTTGAGGATGAACTTATCGCAGATCAAAATCCAAGACGACATTCCCACCACCCTCTCAAGCCATACCATCTTCGGCTAAAGGAATATATGGAGGCTCGAGAGCGAATTTTTGCGCCTACTTCAATCGCAAGTATTGATCAAGTATCAACACTAACGAGTGGATCCGGTCGCAGGAAGTCAATCTTGCGTCTTCGTATGTTCTGGAGGATGGTGCGTGAAAAAAAGAAAGCGATTCTCTCTACCATCATTACCAATCCGTTGGACATACGTCCGTACGCCATGGTATCCTTGTACGGAGTGGACGTTGAAGGACTCCTGGATAGTGGGGCGAGCATCAGTTGCCTGGAAGCTAACGCTCTACAACGGCTCCAGGATGCACAGGTGACTTATCGACCGGTCTGTCAGGAGGTGAAGACCGCTGATGGTGCAGCGCAAAGGGTATTGGGCACAGTAACTACCGATATTACTTTTCGTGGTATTACCAAACCCATTACAGTATACATCGTGCCGAGCCTGTCGCAGAAATTGTACCTAGGGGTAGATTTCTGGCGATCATTCCAACTAGCTCCTAGCATTATCAGCGCGGTCGATACTCCCGATACTGCATCGCAACTGATAGCTCCGGATGCCCACCATTTAACGCCCACAGATGTAAAGAGGTTGGAAATGGTAAAGTCCAAATTTCCATCATACGAAGTATACGGACTCGGTGTGACCATCGTCGAACAACACAGTATAGACGTTGGTCATTCAAGTCCCATCAAACAGCGACATTATCCTGTGTCTCCTGCGATCCAAAAACTCTTATATCACGAGATCGATCGCATGAGGGCACTTGGCGTTATAGAGACCAGCCAGAGTGCATGGAGCTCGCCTGTGGTTCTCGTGAGGAAGCCAGGCAAGGTCAGGTTATGTTTGGACTCGCGCAAAGTCAATAGTGTGACGAAGAAGGATGCATATCCATTACCACACATTGATGGTATCTTAAGTCGTTTGCCGCGAGCCAATTTTATTACTAGCCTGGACCTCAAAGACGCCTTTTGGCAGATTCCTCTCGAGAACAAATCCAGGGAGTATACAGCGTTTACAATTCCTGGCCGGCCTCTATACCACTACACTCGCATGCCTTTTGGGTTATGCAATGCGCCGCAAAGGATGTGTCGTTTGGTGGACAAAGTCATCCTACCCGAGCTGAAGGAGCAGGTATTCGTATATTTGGACGATCTGCTGTTAATTTCTGAGGATTCCGATTCACATCTGGTTTTATTGGCAGAAGTCGCAGAATGTTTGCGAAAGGCTGGCTTGACCATTAACGTCAACAAGAGCAAGTTTTGTCTGAAAGAGGTGAAATATCTCGGATACATCGTTGGAGAAGGAGGCTTGAAAACTGATCCCAACCAAGTTTCAGCCATCGTCGATTACCCTTCGCCTAAGTCCGCACGTCAAGTTCGACGCCTTCTTGGAATGGCAGGCTGGTATCGACGATTCGTTCCCAACTTTGCTGCGACTGTTTCACCAATTTCAGACACTCTAAAGAAGTCCAACCAGTTTGCTTGGACTACAGAGGCACAAACTTCCTTCCTATTAGTGAAAGACTTGTTGACGAAAGCCCCCTTATTAATCAATCCTGATTTTAAGAGGTCTTTCGTAATCCAGTGCGACGCCAGTAAATCAGGGGTGGGTAGCGTTCTCTTTCAGGAAAACGACGACGGATCGGAATCTCCAGTGGCGTATATGTCACAGAAGCTCACTTCCGCTCAACGCAACTACAGCGTAACCGAACTCGAGTGTTATGCAGCTGTGTTGAGCGTGAAAAAATTTCGAGCCTATGTAGAAGGGACTGCGTTCAAAATCATTACGGATCACGCAAGTCTCAAATGGCTCATGTCGCAGAAAGACCCACAAGGACGGTTGGCAAGATGGAGTTTAAAACTCCAAGGTTACGACTTCACAATCGAGCACCGACGAGGGAGCCTGAATGTTGTACCCGACGCTCTCTCTCGCGTATACGAAGAGGGATTAAATGCGCTGATCGACGTGGCACCGATGGTGGACATGGATTCTCCAGAATTCACTGGCAAAGAATATAAGGAATTAGTGTCCACTGTCGATGCGAACGCTGATCGGCATCCTGACGTATGCGTGAGGGATGGCTTCGTGTATAAGCGCACAGAGCCTCACAACGGTGACCCAATTGCTGAAGACAGAGCCTGGAAGTTGTGGATTCCATCGAGTCTTACGTCAGCTGCGATCGCTCAGGCGCACGAGGCAGACACCACGGTCCATGGTGGTTATGCCAAAACGCTAGAGCGAGTCAGGCGATTTTTGTACTGGCCCGGAATGGCTACACAAGTCCGCACCTACGTTCTGGCGTGCGACACTTGTAAAGAGACAAAGTCCCCGAACAGACCTCTACGAGCGCCTATGGGAGAACCGTTCCAGACTGATCAGCCATTCCAACACCTTTACATCGACGTGCTTGGACCTTATCCGCGTACCAAACGGGGTAAGATCGCTATCTTGATCGTCTTGGATCATTTTACAAAATTTCCCATGTTACATCCTTTGGGGCGGATCACTGCTGAAGAGATCACCAACTACTTGGAGGGGCAGGTCTTCCATACGTTTGGAACACCTGAGACGATCCTCTCCGATAATGGCTCTCAATTTAGGTCGAATGTGTTTAACTCCATGCTGAACAAATACGGAGTTAAACACCTGTACACCCCGAGCTACTCACCGCAAGCGAATGCTTCGAAACGTGTCAATCAGTCCATCCTGGCCGGAATTCGAGCATTCATCACTGATGACCAAACACGATGGGATGAGAGTCTAAGCAAAATTGGATGTGCTCTTCGTAGCTCACTCCACCAAGCCACTGGATTTTCTCCTTATCAGGTTCTGTTTGGAAATCATATGATGTTGCACGGGAAGGACTGCGAACTGCTGAAGCATTTGCGAGCGTTGGGGGAGTCAAATGTACAGCTTCGACCTCGCGAGGGAATTCCTATCGTGAGACAACTGGCGCAGACGAAAATAAGGGTAGCACATGAGGACAGTAGCAGGCGTTATAATCTGCGTGCTGCTAAAACACAATTTTGTGTAGGTCAAGAAGTATTCCGAAGAAATTTTTCCTTGTCCACAGCCGCGCAGAATTATAATGCCAAGCTGGCGAAGAAGTTCCTCAAGTGCAGGATTCGTCGTGTGCTGGGAAACTCACGATACGAATTGGAGGATCTAGGCGGCAAACGTGTGGGGATCTACCACTCCAAGGATCTTAGGCAGTGATCCGAGGGGCGCCAACACCTAATGCCCGGCACTCAGTCGTGCGCACGAGACTCAGCACGGCGACTTTTTTTAGTCGGTTCGGCGTTAAGAAACCAACGGCGAACCGCCTATGTTGTTGAGTCGCCGCAGTAAGCAAAAAAATAAAAAGTCCCTGTGGAGCTGTTGCGATCATATTTCAACTCTGCGATGAATTATGATCGCATCAGCTCCACTGTCACCAACTTCACCGTGTACGGACACAGGCAAAAGAAGAGCCGTTGCTTTGGTGATGCCGGAAATGGGACGAGGTGGGAGAGGGACAGAGAGAAGAAAGCTGAACACGCATACGGTCGCGAACGCGAAAGAAACCATTTTTCAGTTGTTGGACACCTCGACTGCCGACAAATTTTGAAACTTACGGCCGATCGCGACTTCCTCCGGGGCTAAATTTTCATCCCTCGTACGTACGCACGTCGTCGAAAGTTTTTCGCCCGATAAGCGGCAAGTGTGTGGCGTTTTGCAAACTATCGCCGCGATTCGAGTTCCTTTTTTCCGTTGTCGAATGTCGAGGGCTGGAAAAATTACCCCGAAAAAAAAAATTTCCACATAGTTGGCGGTAGTGATGTGTGGTGCCGTGTCTCTTCTGTGTGTGGCAGTAGTGAAAACAAAGTCAAAAAAAGAAGTGTAGTGGATTCGGTACTGTCGTCCCACCGCACGCCAACCGCCAGCGCTAATGCCAGCGCCAGTTGTATTACGTGCTTGATTATTCGCTATTTGATCGTAGTGCAGATATTTATAGTTGCAATTTTGTGCCTCCCGTAGATTATTGCTTTTCACGTTTCGAATGCTGCATTGTCGGCGCGGCGGTTCCGGTGCTTGTTTCTTACTGGCTAACGGGTTGATTGTCGAACCGTAAGGCGGATTTGCTAGCATCATCGAACTATTGTCGGGCTGTAAATATTCGCCGGAATTGGCTAGATGTGGCGTTTGAATTAGTATTGTCGATGGACTGGACCGATCGGCTAGTCGACTTCGCGAAGTGCTACGTTGACGCGGCAAAGTACCGCCGCCCTGTTGAGCATCGTTCAGATCTATTGCGATTTCGTCTGTTGGCGTTATGTCGCCATCGTCATAGGAACGACGCCACTGTAAATTCCCGATATGATATGGCAGACTGCCATTGTTCATGCAAATCGGCTTATTGTTAGTTGTTGCGGCTGTGGATAATAGTAGGAGTCGGTCGAATAATGGCTAAATGTTAAATTTGCTCGAGGCTTTGTTCGCTGATATCTTCCAACGATTCCAAACTTTTGCCACATGGTTGACGTACTGACTTACTTACTTACGATGGCGCTACAGTCCAAATCGGACCTTGGCCTCCTGGATGTGCCGCCTCCAGCCTTCTCGGTTCAGTCGTCCTCCAGTTTCTACATCTTAGAAGAGATTTGCTGTCTGCGTCAATAGAGTCCTCCCAGCGCTTTCGTGGTTTCCCAACTGGTCTTTGTCCATAGACTTTTCCCTTTAGTGTGCGTTTGGGGATTCTTCCGTCATCCATACGCTCCACATGACCAGCCCATTGTAGCTTTTTAAATTTGATGAGGATCGATACTTCTGGATTGTCGAAGATGGCATACAATTCTCTATTGTATCGTATTCTCCAGATCGAGTCTTCCCTCACAGGTCCGAGGATTCTTCTGAGGACTTTTCTTTCAAAGGCGTTAACTAATTTTTCGGACGCCTGAGTCAATGTCCACGTTTCGCTGCCATAGCATAGCACAGGTCTTATTATTGTTTTGTACAGTTTAAGCTTTGTTTTTCTGTGCACATTTTTGTTTTTAATTATTGGAAGTACCGAATAATACGTCTTCTTTGCCATCATTATTCTTCTTTTAATTTCGATGGGTTCGCTTCCATCCTTCGATATGTTTGCCCCGAGATATACAAAGTTGTCTACGTTTTCTAGGTTGAAGTCTCCTATTGTAATATTTTGTCTGATTGGCATGTTTTTCCTAGTTTGTGTCATAACTTTGGTTTTGTTTTCGTTAATACGTAGTCCAACTTCCCTTGCTACCGAATCAAGGTTAACAAATATTTCTTTGGCACTCTCCAGGGATCTTGCAAGTATATTTATGTCGTCGGCATATGCTACTAGTTGTGTGGATTTGAAGCATAGTGTTCCGTTGGTGTCAACGGGCAGTTTCCGAACAACATATTCGAGTGTCAAATTGAAAAGCATTGGTGCCAGGCCATCACCTTGTTTAAGCCCGTTGTCAGTTCTAAAGCTGGAAGTCAGATCATTTTCCACCCTGACTTGTGACAGAGAATCGGTCATTGTCATTTTTGTAAGCCGAACTAGTTTCGGTGGAACTCCAAAATCTATCATTATTTTATACAGTACGCGCCTGTCGATACTGTCGTATGCCTGCTTGAAGTCCACAAATATCTGGTGCACATCAATGTTAAATTCCCAGCACTTTTCAAGCACCTGTCTAACTGAGAATATTTGGTCCGTGGTCGATCGCCCAGCTCTAAATCCGCCCTGGTATTCACCATTTACTTTGTCCGCAAAGGGCTTTATTCTCTTTTCTAGAATTTTCGTCAAGATCTTATAAGACGTACACAACAGGGATATTCCTCGGTAGTTTTCACAGCAGAGTTTGTCACCTTTTTTATAAATTGGGTATATGATACTCCTGCGCCAATCTTCAGGAAGTGTTTCTTGCATCCATATGTCCGAGATCAATCTGTGTAGGAGATGTGGTATGCAGGAGTCGCCTGTTTTCATGAGTTCAGCTGGAATTTGATCAGTGCCCGGCGCTTTGCTGTTTGGGTGGTTCCTCAGGGCTGTTTTTACTTCTTCGAGTGTGGGAGGACTCGAAGAGGATCCTTCCTCAGCTGTTACCTCGGCTGTTGTTATGTCTGCTGCTGCTGTTCGTGCGGATGATGGGCTCGGGTTGAGAAGGTGTTCAAAATATTGTGCCCATCTTAGTTTTATCTCTTCCGCATTACTTATAATGTTGCCTTCTGCATCCTTGCAGAGGCTCGTTTTCGGTTTGTATCCCTCTTTCATCCTTTTAACTAGGGAGTATGCGGCTCTTGTGTTGTATAATTTAAATTGTTCGTCCATGTTTTTAATTTCGTCATTATTGTACTTCCGTTTTTTCTGTCTGCAGATTTTGTTTGCAAATCGTCTAAGATCATTATATTTGTCCTGTTTGGCTCGTGTCGGCCGTTCCGTTAATATTTTGTAAGCTTCGTCTTTTCTCTTTAATGCATCTTGGCATTCGTTGTCGAACCACTCATTTCTTTTGCGCCGGGGTTGTTGTCCTATCACCTCCTCTGCGACGGATGTTATGCCATCTTTGATGTTTTGCCACATTTCACCGATTGGTATGCTGGTGTTGTTTAGCATTGTCGCGAAATGCCTCTCCAAGGCTGAAGTGTATTTCGCAACTATTTTCTCATCTTTGAGCTTTCCAATATCGAATTTAGGGACCGGTTGTGTTCTTGGGTGTCCTCGATTTGCTATTCGACATCGGAACTTGGTTTTGACTAAGTAGTGGTCTGTGTCACAATTAGCACCTCGAAAGGTACGTACGTCGAGAATGCTGGAGGCCGCCCTTTTTTCTATTAGAACGTGGTCTATTTGGTTGAATGTTCGTCCGTCGGGAGACGCCCACGTTCTCTTATGAATGTTACGATGCGGGAAGCATGTCGAGCTCACAATTAGGTTTTGCTGCTGGCGAAATCAGTCAGCCGTTGGCCGTTGTCGTTACTTATATCATGAAGACTGTGCCTTCCAATTGTCCCTATATAGGTTTCCTCTTTGCCCACTTTCGCGTTAAAGTCACCTAATACTATTTTTATATCGTTCGACGGGAAGGAGTCGAATGTTGATTCTAAGGTGCTGTAGAAATCATCTTTAACTTCGTCGTCTTTGTCTTCCGTTGGGGCGTGGACATTAATAAGCCAAACATTAAAGAATTTTGTCTTAATGCGGATTGCACACAATCGTTCATTAACGGGTTTGGAGTTGGTAACTTGATGTTTAAATTTGTTGTCGACGATGAACGCAACTCCAAACTCGCGGCTTCCCGAAGATTTCCCACTTTTGAAAATTGTGTGCGATCTAATGTCGGTAATCTCGCAACCTAACAATTTAGTTTCTTGGAGTGCGATGATGTTTATCTTGTATTTGTTCGCCTGTTCCAGGAGCGCTCTCACTGCTCCAGTTCTGTACAGGGAACGCACGTTCCAAGTTCCGAAAGAATAGTCAGTTTTTCGTTTGCGTGGTCGTTGCCGTTGAAACAATTCAGTCCGAGGCGGTGGATCAGGTTTCGAAACTAGATTGTTTTTCCAAGGATGAGTAGTTAACACATCGCTCAACCCCCTAGCCTGGAGGGCCGGTCCTACTTCTTAATTACACCCTGGTAGGCAAAGGGCGGGAGTTTTCAGCTGACAATGGTATGCTAAAGTTCTCGCAGCTATGCTGCGAGTCCAACTATATCATACATACTTATGCCTACTTCCTGAGACGCACTGGTGTTCCTGGCCATTCAGGATAACTCCATACCCCTCCTCCTTTCTCAACCGGACTTGGGACCGTCTATGGCGGAGTTCATGGTTGACGTATCTGCTGATTATTACAGCCCAATTTCGGATGCCACTTACCGCGAGTTATGTCCTTGACACGTTTAATGGCCAATAAAAATTTTTCTGGTGTCCCAACTTAACGATTCCGATATCTTCAAGATCTTCCCACGTTACTTGCGTGACGTCGCGTACCGTTTTATAGTTCTGATCCAGCAACGGCTGAATGTATTCCTCAAGACGTAAAAGTCGTAGTCATTCTTCAACCGATCCCGTATCACTCATATTGCTGATTTCAACGACGCCACTTCTTCATCGTGTACAACAAATCTAAAATTTAAACTATATTAAAAATTAAAACAAAAAAATCGAGAACGAATGAAATGAAAACCCTTAAATTAAATAAATGAACTACCTGAAGCTAAAATTTAAACTATATAAAAAAATTAAAACAAAAAAATCGGGAACGAATGAAATGAAAACCCTTAAATTAAATAAATGAACTACCTGAAGCTAAAACTTAAACTATATAAAAAAATTAAAACAAAAAAATCGGGAACGAATGAAATGAAAACCCTTAAATTAAACAAATGAACTACCTAAAGCTAAAATTTAACTATTGAATTAAAATTAAAAATTAAATAAAATAACTATGACATAACAGGACCGACGAGGACCGAATTTAAACATTAAAATAAAATTAAATAATAAAAATAAACGGAATAAAATTAAATAATAAAAATAAAATTTGAAGGCGAAACAAAATCAAATGGGGTGAGTCTTTTCATTTTTCTTTATTTTTATTTTCATTGTATTACTTTTGTGTTATGTTTTTCAGTTTTTTTTTTTGCCTTAATGGGATTATTTTGTTTTGAATAAATATGATGTTTAGAGGCTAGAATAGCCAATACAAGAATGAACCCGAGCGTTTAGCTCCTTCACCCCGAACCTCAAAAAAGGGGCCACGACACAAAATGGTTACAGGACAATCGTGGCTGAGGTAGGGTGGGCAGAGCAGGGCGCTATTAACACCAGAGCGCCCTGACAAATCGCGGAGCCGCGCCATCCAACCGCTTCTTGGTCTTTCACGACCAATTGGGAAAATAATCCCAATTTTTACCTACCCTTGGATAAGTCGACGCTTACAATTTTTGTTGTACAGGCCTAGGGTTTAATGGCCTGAGTTTAAGCAAGTACCCCCCCCCCCACACTGCCGTAGCTAGTCCCGGCCGCCAGCAAGAGCGTCGCACCAGCTGAACTCAGCCACCAATTCGGACTTAGGTGGAATTGGCCCTTCTGTCCCGAACATTCCTTTTCCTTTCGACTATTTTGACTTTTTTAAGTCGAAATAGTCCTTCCAAGGCCTTAAACACAACAAATGGCGCCCAACGTGGGGCTAGCCTCAGCTACCCTACGTGCACAGAGCGTAGCCCATCAACACGCGCGAGCTCTGAAAAATTCCGTGCAAAAGTTGATGGGCAAAAAGGTCTTAAATTTCGTCGTTCTGCGACAGTATTTTCGCCTGAACGGCTACAAAAAGCCTAAGTGTACAAGCTTTTCTGAGTTTTAACAGCAAACCATCTTATAGATCTTGGATGGAGGCAATGTGGAACGATCCTATTGACGAACCGTTTTGGCAACCTTTAGGCACCAACTCGGTTCCATAGGAAAGGGAAACATTGTCTGTATGCAAGACTGATTTGATGTAAGTTGGGTTAGACTTTATTTTTTTCAGCCATTCCACTTTTGGTTCGTGAGTACCCAACTGAGTGCTAGGCATGCCCTGACTTAGCGGGCGTGTCGTCAGACAGTTGGGAAAAAATACTTGCGAAAAATTGGTGAGTTTGGTTATAGAAGGTATCGTCGAAAAATTTGTTAAGTACCTTATTTCCTTATCCATCCTTTTAGAGTTCCTTGGTAACGTAGAATATTTTTTTTTGAAATAACGTAGAGTTTTTTTGAATACTTTAAATTTTTTTTATAAGTCTTTTGACGATAAATTTTAACTTAGATTTTTTTTTGTTGCGCTTTATTTTGATTTTCTAATGAATGCTATTTTTCCCCAATTTTTTTTGTTTTGTTGAAATATTATCGCGTTCCGGATTTTCCCGATGGAGCGAGAAAGGTCAAGATCGGCTTCGCGATTTGTTCTGCATATGAGGGGAGGGGAAAAGTTGCGACGACGTGAGGGTTCATTTTTTTTTGAAGTCATACAATCACATTCACATTCACATTCAATTGTTCGTTGAGATTGGTTCCTTTTTTTTTGGAGTTCACTTATTCATTCTTGATTACAATCGTTGTATTTATAGTCGATCGTTCATTTTTTTTAATACATACGTTCGTTCATCCGTTTTAAAGTTCAAGCAACTAATTGATTTGCAATTAATCATTTACATTCGCACATCCATTCATCGTTTCGTAGTTAGGTAATTAACGGTATATTTTTTCTTCACTCAATAGTTATTCAGTCAATCATACACTCAATCATTCATACATACAGTCAAGCATCCGCTTTTGAATATAAGTCACTCGACTGTATTGTTTCATCCATTCAATAAGTTTTTAAAAAAAAAAAAAAAAAAAATATACATACAAACAATCATACCAGCATTTGAATTTTTACGCTGCATTGCTTTCATGCATTTGTTTATTCACATTTGCGCAATTATTTCGTCACTTAATCATTTGATTTTGCGCTCGAATTTATTCATTCATACCGTCGATCATCCAAGCATTCGTACAACTATACAGTAATTGGGTAACAATCACACAAGCATCATTATATATCGGTTCATTCAATCATTCATCTATATACATTAATCCGTTTGATTTTTTTTGTCATTCGTTCTGCAGGCACACGATCATTCGAATTGGGTTTTTTTTTGTTCAATGATTTTTTATTTTCTCTTCTCGCACCACATTCGTTCATTTCGAGCACTCGTTCATCCCATTATACCGCAATTATTATACATTCACACAATCGTTTATTCATACAGTGAAGAAGTCACCCGCACAATAGATCATTCGCGCGATCATTTAACCACGCATCCACTTAGTCGATCATTCATAAAAATTAAAAGTTAAATTCAATCAATTCATCCGCTTACACTAAATTGCACACTCAATCAGTCGCATTCATTCACTCTATCCGATTCATTTAATACACACTCACAGCTCATTCAAGCACCCATTACCAGATCCCATCAATCATGCCACTGCCAAGGTCGCCTTTGAGGCGGAATGAAGAAGAAATATGCACGATGTGCCAACATATCGTGGGGGGTGAAGACGAAGCGCGGACGAAATGTTTCCACCTGCATTGTGTGGAAGAGTGGGTGCTGCGCCACAAAACGTGTCCCAATTGTCGCCAGGCACTAGAACCGCAGGACTATTGGACCGTTAGGGGCGTGGAGGGCACCACAGCGAGAACCGGAGCCGTGACACGCAGCAGAGCGAAGTCAGCGGCCGGCGGACTTTCACCAAGGCGGTTAAATCTTGATTTTCCGCTGAAAACGGTCGGCGGTGGGGTCTTTTACGCCCCTGACGGTTCAATTGGTCAAGAGCAGGGGGTGAACCAGCTCGCGAATCCAATCCCACAAACACCAGAAAGGGTAGTAGGCGAACGACCACGTTGGTCCAATATACACGACGCAGGTATCCCAGCTACGGTGAATCCAGCGCCAGGGCGTACACGTTCGCCAGTGGTACGAACTGAGCTGGGAGTGGATCAACTAATAGAGTTGATGAGAAGGGTTTTTCGGGAAGAGCAGGCGTCTCAGAGACCGGTGGGGGCCCATTATTCGGCAGCAGAGGGAGACTCGCGTGCTGGGAGGGCAGATCAGCGGACCGGAGCGGCCGCGTTGGTCAGCGATCGCGTTAGCCACGGCCCTAATCATCGTGCAAGAAATTCCTACAGCCCATTAAGGCATTGGCGTTTGCGTTTTAACGGGGATAGCCAACTCCTACGTGCAGAGGAGCTGATTTTTCGGGCCGAGACTCTCGCGATGAGCGACTTGCGCGGCAATTTAGATCTGCTGACGCAGGGCTTCCATCTGCTGCTGGATGGTAGGCCCAACAAGTGGTATTGGTTGTGGCGTCGGTCCAATAACAACTCGTCTTGGGATACTCTGAAGGTAGCATTCTTGCAGGTCTGGGGAGAGCGCAGCACGGATTGGGAGCTACGAAAGCAGATGCTTGGTAGACGACAAGCGCCACACGAGCCCTTCATGTCCTTCGAACAAGACATGACGGAGCTTCGTTCACTGCTGAGCGCTCCCACGATTAAGTCCGAATTTGTGGCTCTGGTGCGCGGAAATCTGGTGGGTAGCACACAGCAACAATTGTGCTTCTACTCAGTACTTACGATGGACGAACTACGTCGACTTGTAGTGCAAGTGGAAGACACGCGAAAAGCCACCAGACCGTCCCCTTGGAACCAGACCAGAGTCCACGAAATACAGGAGCCAGTCGTGGAAGAACATCCGGATACGACTTCTTCCGTCGACTTGGCCGGACTATCGAACCCCTGGATCTGCTGGAATTGCAAGAAGGAAGGACATGGGTATCGTGAGTGCGCGGAACCTGCGAAGGGCATCTTCTGCTTCGGATGTGGGCGGGCTGACGTTCTAAAGCCCAACTGCAGCCATTGCAAGGCGGGAAACGGCCGAAGGGACGGAAGGACAGCGGGTCCCTCCCGTCCGAACACTGCATCCCGACAGCAGTAGGAAAATTTGTTCACCACTCCAATTCCACGTCCCAATTTCATTTAGACCTCCCAATTAAAACAACTTTACCCAAATTTTCAACCCCTACCAATACCCTTCCAAATTTTAATACCCTACCTACAACATTTTCAGCACCCAATGCTCATCCTTTTAACGTAAGATCATCCAAACCCATTTCATCGACGATCAACACCCCGCACGTAAAAATTTTAACAAGACCAAGCGATAAGACGGAGCCGGCTGTTTCCCGGCTTGAGGATGAACTTATCGCAGATCAAAATCCAAGACGACATTCCCACCACCCTCTCAAGCCATACCATCTTCGGCTAAAGGAATATATGGAGGCTCGAGAGCGAATTTTTGCGCCTACTTCAATCGCAAGTATTGATCAAGTATCAACACTAACGAGTGGATCCGGTCGCAGGAAGTCAATCTTGCGTCTTCGTATGTTCTGGAGGATAGTGCGTGAAAAAAAGAAAGCGATTCTCTCTACCATCATTACCAATCCGTTGGACATACGTCCGTACGCCATGGTATCCTTGTACGGAGTGGACGTTGAAGGACTCCTGGATAGTGGGGCGAGCATCAGTTGCCTGGGGGCTAACGCTCTACAACGGCTCCAGGATGCTGTAACGACTCATTTTCCAGGGTATACTCGTCGGAGCCAGAGTTCGTTACAAACATTTATTTTCTGTTAGACTTCACTTTATTTACTGTTTAATCATTTTAATTTCACTTAATTTAATGTTCACTATTTCCAAATTCATTTAATACATTCTTAACTTCGGTTTGGTTGTAGGTATTTCTCACTGCTTCGTAACGTTTGTCGTTCTTCGCCGTCGTCGTAACTCTGCTCGTTGTTCTGCTTATGAAACGGCTGCTTGTTGCCTCTCGTGTCGCCTCTCGTCTCTACCCGTCGTTCCTCGTCGTGCTGCTACTCGTTGCCTCTCGCCTCTGTCCGTTGTGCAGCTTACTCGTTGCCTCTCGCCTCTGTTCGTCGTGCAGCTACTCGTTGCTTCTCGCCTCTGCTCGTCGTGCTGCTACTCGTTGCCTCTCGCCTCTGCGCGTCGTACAGCTACTCGTTGTCTCGCGTCTGCTCGTCGTGCTGCTACTCGTTGCCTCTCGCGTCTGCTCGTCGTGCTACTGGTCGTTGCCTCTCGCGTCGCTTCTCTCTTATCGCTCTCCGTAGGCTTCGGCTCCGTGCATCTAATCACGTATAACTGTCTGGCCTCTCTAAACTCGGCGGACTTTCAAAGCCCTGACCCTCATCTCGATTGGCATGAACAGGGGTTGCCTATACCTAGCAGTCGCTCGTTTTCCTCGAAAATATGGTTCGGATGGACTTTCAAAGCCACAGCCGAAGAGCATACCTCGGTTCGATCGATTCCAACTCTCAGTGTTTGCTTTGGGGAATTTCAAATCCACCCTCAACTACTAGCTGCTAGTTGTCGACTGACTGACCTCTGGTATTTCGCTAGTGGTTATATATCGGAGAGAACATCGGTTGTCTGCGAATTATATAATTGCGAAATTTCCGGTTCTTCGCTATGTTATTCTATGTATGTGTAATTCATGTTTATTCTTATGTTCTATGTATGTTGCTCCATTTGTAAGCCACTGGTGTGTGTGTTTTATGTAAAGAAAATTAAGTATTTCACCTCCGTGGCCTGGTCTTCTGTTTTAACAGTTCGGTGTGGTCGGAAATTTGGACGTTGGAATTTCCGTCCTTACAATGCACAGGTGACTTATCGACCGGTCTGTCAGGAGGTGAAGACCGCTGATGGTGCAGCGCAAAAGGTATTGGGCACAGTAACTACCGATATTACTTTTCGTGGTATTACCAAACCCATTACAGTATACATCGTGCCGAGCCTGTCGCAGAAATTGTACCTAGGGGTAGATTTCTGGCGATCATTCCAACTAGCTCCTAGCATTATCAGCGCGGTCGATACTCCCGATACTGCATCGCAACTGATAGCTCCGGATGCCCACCATTTAACGCCCACAGATGTAAAGAGGTTGGAAATGGTAAAGTCCAAATTTCCATCATACGAAGTATACGGACTCGGTGTGACCAACGTCGAACAACACAGTATAGACGTTGGTGATGCAAGTCCCATCAAACAGCGACATTATCCTGTGTCTCCTGCGATCCAAAAACTCTTATATGACGAGATCGATCGCATGAGGGCACTTGGCGTTATAGAGACCAGCCAGAGTGCATGGAGCTCGCCTGTGGTTCTCGTGAGGAAGCCAGGCAAGGTCAGGTTATGTTTGGACTCGCGCAAAGTCAATAGTGTGACGAAGAAGGATGCATATCCATTACCACACATTGATGGTATCTTAAGTCGTTTGCCGCGAGCCAATTTTATTACTAGCCTGGACCTCAAAGACGCCTTTTGGCAGATTCCTCTTGAAAACAAATCCAGGGAGTATCAGCGTTTACCATTCCTGGCCTGGCCTATATCACTACACTCGCATGCCTTTTGGGTTATGCAACGCGCCGCAAAGGATGTGTCGTTTGATGGACAAAGTCATCCTACACGAGCTGAAGAAGCAGGTATTCGTATATTTGGACGATCTGCTCTGAATTTCTGAGGATTTCGATTCACATCTGGTTTTATTGGCAGAAGTCGCAGAATGTTTGCGAAAGGCTGGCTTGACCATTAACGTCAACAAGAGCAAGTTTTGTCTGAAAGAGGTGAAATATCTCGGATACATCGTTGGAGAAGGAGGCTTGAAAACTGATCCCAACAAAGTTTCAGCCATCGTCGATTACCCTTCGCCTAAGTCCGCACGTCAAGTTCGACGCCTTCTTGGAATGGCGGGCTGGTATCGACGATTCGTTCCCAACTTTGCTGCGACTGTTTCACCAATTTCAGACACTCTAAAGAAGTCCAACCAGTTTGCTTGGACTACAGAGGCACAAACTTCCTTCCTATTAGTGAAAGACTTGTTGACGAAAGCCCCCTTATTAATCAATCCTGATTTTAAGAGGTCTTTCGTAATCCAGTGCGACGCCAGTAAATCAGGGGTGGGTAGCGTTCTCTTTCAGGAAAACGACGACGGATCGGAATCTCCAGTGGCGTATATGTCACAGAAGCTCACTTCCGCTCAACGCAACTACAGCGTAACCGAACTCGAGTGTTATGCAGCTGTGTTGAGCGTGAAAAAATTTCGAGCCTATGTAGAAGGGACTGCGTTCAAAATCATTACGGATCACGCAAGTCTCAAATGGCTCATGTCGCAGAAAGACCCACAAGGACGGTTGGCAAGATGGAGTTTAAAACTCTAAGGTTACGACTTCACAATCGAGCACCGACGAGGGAGCCTGAATGTTGTACCCGACGCTCTCTCTCGCGTATACGAAGAGGGATTAAATGCGCTGATCGACGTGGCACCGATGGTGGACATGGATTCTCCAGAATTCTCTGGCAAAGAATATAAGGAATTAGTGTCCACTGTCGATGCGAACGCTGATCGGCTTCCTGACGTATGCGTGAGGGATGGCTTCGTGTATAAGCGCACAGAGCCTCACAACGGTGACCCGATTGCTGAAGACAGAGCCTGGAAGTTGTGGATTCCATCGAGTCTTACGTCAGCTGCGATCGCTCAGGCGCACGAGGCAGACACCACGGTCCATGGTGGTTATGCCAAAACGCTAGAGCGAGTCAGGCGATTTTTGTACTGGCCCGAAATGGCTACACAAGTACGCACCTACGTTCTGGCGTGCGACACTTGTAAAGAGACAAAGTCCCCGAACAGACCTCTACGAGCGCCTATGGGAGAACCGTTCCAGACTGATCAGCCATTCCAACACCTTTACATCGACGTGCTTGGACCTTATCCGCGTACCAAACGGGGTAAGATCGCTATCTTGATCGTCTTGGATCATTTTACAAAATTTCCCATGTTACATCCTTTGGGGCGGATCACTGCTGAAGAGATCACCAACTACTTGGAGGGGCAGGTCTTCCATACGTTTGGAACACCTGAGACGATCCTCTCCGATAATGGCTCTCAATTTAGGTCGAATGTGTTTAACTCCATGCTGAACAAATACGGAGTTAAACACCTGTACACCCCGAGCTACTCACCGCAAGCGAATGCTTCGGAACGTGTCAATCAGTCCATCCTGGCCGGAATTCGAGCATTCATCACTGATGACCAAACACGATGGGATGAGAGTCTAAGCAAAATTGGATGTGCTCTTCGTAGCTCACTCCACCAAGCCACTGGATTTTCTCCTTATCAGGTTCTGTTTGGAAATCATATGATGTTGCACGGGAAGGACTGCGAACTGCTGAAGCATTTGCGAGCGTTGGGGGAGTCAAATGTGCAGCTTCGACCTCGCGAGGGAATTCCTATCGTGAGACAACTGGCGCAGACGAAAATAAGGGTAGCACATGAGGACAGTAGCAGGCGTAATAATCTGCGTGCTGCTAAAACACAATTTTGTGTAGGTCAAGAAGTATTCCGAAGAAATTTTTCCTTGTCCACAGCCGCGCAGAATTATAATGCCAAGCTGGCGAAGAAGCTCCTCAAGTGCAGGATTCGTCGTGTGCTGGGAAACTCACGATACGAATTGGAGGATCTAGGCGGCAAACGTGTGGGGATCTACCACTCCAAGGATCTTAGGCAGTGATCCGAGGGGCGCCAACACCTAATGCCCGGCACTCAGTCGTGCGCACGAGACTCAGCACGGCGACTTTTTTTAGTCGGTTCGGCGTTAAGAAACCAACGGCGAACCGCCTATGTTGTTGAGTCGCCGCAGTAAGCAAAAAAATAAAAAGTCCCTGTGGAGCTGTTGCGATCATATTTCAACTCTGCGATGAATTATGATCGCATCAGCTCCACTGTCACCAACTTCACCGGGTACGGACACAGGCAAAAGAAGAGCCGTTGCTTTGGTGATGCCGGAAATGGGACGAGGTGGGAGAGGGACAGAGAGAAGAAAGCTGAACACGCATACGGTCGCGAACGCGAAAGAAACCATTTTTCAGTTGTTGGACACCTCGACTGCCGACAAATTTTGAAACTTACGGCCGATCGCGACTTCCTCCGGGGCTAAATTTTCATCCCTCGTACGTACGCACGTCGTCGAAAGTTTTTCGCCCGATAAGCGGCAAGTGTGTGGCGTTTTGCAAACTATCGCCGCGATTCGAGTTCCTTTTTTCCGTTGTCGAATGTCGAGGGCTGGAAAAATTACCCCGAAAAAAAAAATTTCCACATAGTTGGCGGTAGTGATGTGTGGTGCCGTGTCTCTTCTGTGTGTGGCAGTAGTGAAAACAAAGTCAAAAAAAGAAGTGTAGTGGATTCGGTACTGTCGTCCCGCCGCACGCCAACCGCCAGTGCTAATGCCAGCGCCAGTTGTATTACGTGCTTGATTATTCGCTATTTGATCGTAGTGCAGATATTTATAGTTGCAATTTTGTGCTTCCCGTAGATTATTGCTTTTCACGTTTCGAATGCTGCATTGTCGGCGCGGCGGTTCCGGTGCTTGTTTCTTACTGGCTAACGGGTTGATTGTCGAACCGTAAGGCGGATTTGCTAGCATCATCGAACTATTGTCGGGCTGTAAATATTCGCCGGAATTGGCTAGATGTGGCGTTTGAATTAGTATTGTCGATGGACTGGACCGATCGGCTAGTCGACTTCGCGAAGTGCTACGTTGACGCGGCAAAGTACCGCCGCCCTGTTGAGCATCGTTCAGATCTATTGCGATTTCGTCTGTTGGCGTTATGTCGCCATCGTCATAGGAACGACGCCACTGTAAATTCCCGATATGATATGGCAGACTGCCATTGTTCATGCAAATCGGCTTATTGTTAGTTGTTGCGGCTGTGGATAATAGTAGGAGTCGGTCGAATAATGGCTAAATGTTAAATTTGCTCGAGGCTTCGTTCGCTGATATCTTCCAACGATTCCAAACTTTTGCCACGTGGTTGACGTATCTGCTGATTATTACAGCCCAATTTCGGATGCCACTTACCGCGAGTTATGTCCTTGACACGTTTAATGGCCAATAAAAATTTTTCTGGTGTCCCAACTTAACGATTCCGATATCTTCAAGATCTTCCCACGTTACTTGCGTGACGTCGCGTACCGTTTTATAGTTCTGATCCAGCAACGGCTGAATGTATTCCTCAAGACGTAAAAGTCGTAGTCATTCTTCAACCGATCCCGTATCACTCATATTGCTGATTTCAACGACGCCACTTCTTCATCGTGTACAACAAATCTAAAATTTAAACTATATTAAAAATTAAAACAAAAAAATCGAGAACGAATGAAATGAAAACCCTTAAATTAAATAAATGAACTACCTGAAGCTAAAATTTAAACAATATAAAAAAATTAAAACAAAAAAATCGGGAACGAATGAAATGAAAACCCTTAAATTAAATAAATGAACTACCTGAAGCTAAAATTTAAACTATATAAAAAAATTAAAACAAAAAAATCGGGAACGAATGAAATGAAAACCCTTAAATTAAACAAATGAACTACCTAAAGCTAAAATTTAACTATTGAATTAAAATTAAAATTTAAATAAAATAACTATGACATAACAGGACCGACGAGGACCGAATTTAAACATTAAAATAAAATTAAATAATAAAAATAAACGGAATAAAATTAAATAATAAAAATAAAATTTGAAGGCGAAACAAAATCAAATGGGGTGAGTCTTTTCATTTTTCTTTATTTTTATTTTCATTGTATTACTTTTGTGTTATGTGTTTCAGTTTTTTTTTTGCCTTAATGGGATTATTTTGTTTTGAATAAATATGATGTTTAGAGGCTAGAATAGCCAATACAAGAATGAACCCGAGCGTTTAGCTCCTTCGCCCCGAACCTCAAAAAAGGGGTCACGACACAAAATGGTTACAGGACAATCGTGGCTGAGGTAGGGTGGGCAGAGCAGGGCGCTATTAACACCAGAGCGCCCTGACAAATCGCGGAGCCGCGCCATCCAACCGCTTCTTGGTCTTTCACGACCAATTGGGAAAATAATCCCAATTTTTACCTACCCTTGGATAAGTCGGCGCTTACAATTTTTGTTGTACAGGCCTAGGGTTTAATGGCCTGAGTTTAAGCAAGTACCTCCCCCCCACTCTGCCGTAGCTAGTCCCGGCCGCCAGCAAGAGCGTCGCACCAGCTGAACTCAGCCACCAATTCGGACTTAGGTGGAATTGGCCCTTCTGTCCCGAACCTTCCTTTTCCTTTCGACTATTTTGACTTTTTTAAGCCGAAATAGTCCTTCCAAGGCCTTAAACACAACAACATAACCATCCAGATGTATATGATTCCATCATGAATGAATTCTACGACTTATTGTCAGGATTACTTAATCTCAACAAGACCATAAGGCATCGCAAAACGATTTCTCAAGTTTTGGAATCCAGAGGATTCAAGTTGCGAAAATGGATAGCTAATGATGCAAGAATTTTAGAAGGTGTACCTGAAGCTGATATCGAAATGAAAACTCCGTTGGAAATGGATCTTAATCAAGGATTTAGGCATCATCTGGAATCCTGCGACTGACCATATCACTTATCGAGTAAAACTTCGAATTCACAATGAACATTTCACTAAACGACAGCTGCATTTGGACATCGCACATCTTTATGATCCATTAGGATGGTTGGCACCGACGATCGTTATAGCTAAAATTCTACTTCAAACATTATGGTTACATGGACTGAAATGGGATGAACCGCTTCCAATTGAAATCCACAATCGCTGGAATATATTTAGAAATAAATTAATGGAACTTGAAAAAATTAAAATTCCAAGCTGGATATTGATCGATGATTCTTACAACTGTGTGGAGCTGTTGTACTTTCAAAAGCGATGAAAAGAGCCAAGGATTCGTTGAAATTAACTGCTTTAAATTGTTGGCTGTGGACTGATTCGCAGATAGTGCTTTCCTGGTTACGTGGTCATCCAACCAGATGGACTACGTTTGTTGCCAATCAAACGACGGAAATATTTGATCATACGGGAAATATACCATGGCACCACGTGCCTTCTCAACAAAATCCAGCCGACTTAGCGTTTTGAGGTGTAGAACCTACAGAGTTGCAAGATAGCATTTTATGGTGGAACGGTCCAGAATGGTTGCAACATGGTGAAGACCGTTGGCCGCAATTTGAAGTTATTTGTACTGAACTCGAAAAACGAAAAACTGCAGTGACAATCTTGAACAGTACTATAGAAAATGATGATTTGATCAACAGATTTTCGCTTTCATCAAAATTGGAAAATAACAGAGAACATTTGACATCTAGCGAATTAAAAAAATCTTTTGAATTTTGGCTTAAATACATCCAAAACCAAGAATTTGAACAAGATCTTCGACATTTGAAAAAAGGAAGCTCATTTAGCAAGACCAGTAAAATTCAGGAATTTGAATCGCCTTGCAAACTTCAATTTGACATTCGACGAAGTTCATCCGATCATTTTACCCAGAAGTGGAAAACTTACGGAATCGCTATTGCATCGAATACATAAGGCTACGTTACACGGGCAAACACAGTTAATGTTAGCATTTTTGAGAAGAAAATTTTCGCTTATTGATGGAAGAAATACCATAAAGAATTTCGTGCATAAGTGTGTAACTTGCTTTCGAACTAAAGCGAAGACTTCCACTCAATTGATGGGAAATCTACCTACATCCCGGATCACAATTTCTCGTCTGTTTTCACATGTTGGCGTTGACTACTGCGGACCATTTGACATGAAGGATCGAAATGGAAGAGGAAGTAAAATTCGAAAAGGTTATGTTGCCGTATTTATTTGCCTAACCGTTAAAGCAATACACATTGAAGTCGTTAGCGTTCTGACGACGCCAGCTTTTTTAGCAGCCTTTCGACGTTTTATAGGTAGACGAGGCTTATGCAGCCACATCTATAGCGATTGCGGCACAAATTTCATCGGAGCCAACAGTGAGATTCAAAAAATACAACAGGCAAACATCACCGTAGCTGAAAACTTGTCAAACGAAGGTATCACATGGCACTTTAATCCACCGGCAGCTACTCATTTCGGAGGACTATGGGAGGCAGGAGTAAAATCGATTAAACTGCATTTACGACGCATTTTGGGAAATGCCGCTTTGACCTACGAAGAACTTGCAACTACCCTTATCCAAATAGAAGCCTGCTTGAATTCTAGACCATTATGTCCACTTACTGACGATCCAACAGGTGACACCGCTTTGACTGCAGGTCATTTCTTCATCGGAGATATGTTATTAGCACCACCTGAAGTAGATTTATCAGAAATCAACATTAATCGACTGGATCGATGGCAGCTTACCCAACGACTTGCTCAAACATTTTGGAACAAGTGGACGAAGGAGTACCTCGCACGACTACAACAAAGACCCAAATGGCTTCAACAAGAAAAAACACCCAAGGTAGAAGATCTTTGTTTACTCAAGGATGAGAGACTTCCTCCGTACAAATGGCCACTTGCTAGAATCACCGAGATACACCCAGGAAGAGACGCACTCATTAGAGTCGTTTCAGTAACAGCAAGAGGAAATACATTTAAGAGACCAATTACCAAAATAGCCTTATTACCGACTCAAGACATTGAATCACATCAACTTTAAGAAAATTCCTATCTCATCATTCCTTATACCTTGTCGACATCAACTTAGTGTGAACTTATACATCTAGAAGGAGAAGGAGGTGAACTTCCAACATCGTTGGAAGAACTTCACCCTTTCGAATTCTTACTCAAGATTTTTAAACTAAAAATGGCTGCTCTGTATCCATCGTACTGACACTGACGTCTCAGCGGGGGGAGAATGTTTAAATCGTAGCATTGTTAAATCAGATTCACTTTGTATTATTTTCATTTGGAATTTTTTATAATCAATTTACCGGGTTTTTCATTTTAAATTTTTTCTGCAATCAATTTTTTTTTTTTTGAATTTTGTCATTCGTTGGTTTGAACTTGAATTAGAAAGAGAATCGTGATCTTTTGTACTTAAAATAATAAACATTCATTGAATTTGTGTAATATTGAATCAGTTTATATTGTGACAATTAGAGTAAATGTGAAGAACATTCAATATACGTATGAAATATATATTTGATTTCAAACAGTGGAATTAGGAAATTTGTAGCGATATCCGCATTGAACACAGCGCCAACTTAATTTCAAGCCGCGCACATATGACAGTTCGTCGTGAGAATGCCGGTCCCCATACAAAATCGTCACTCATCGAGGCAAAATCAAGTCATTTTCGCACGACGAAATATAAGTTGCGTGGCTATTATCCACAGGGCATTGATGTTGCTGATTGGCTACCAACATTTATACTTCCATGAACTAAGACAATCAAGTTTCATTATGCAAATTCTCCCTCTCAGCCATTCCATAGCTTCCAAAGCGGCCGTTGACATCATACCTTAGAATTCTGCGGTCATTATCCGGTCCATAGTATAAATATTTACATAGTATCCAAACTCCCTATCTTCACCATTGTCCACAAAATTTTTCGCATAAAAAAATCTTACCTCCCAAATGGACGAGTTTCATTGGCCGTATCTCTCAAAATTTTAAAGAGCTGATGACTGAGAAAAATCTTTCATCTCTTTTAATTACGTACGTGCAATATAGCCTTATCGATTTTTTTGTCTGTTTTGGTTGTTTTTATGCTTATTTCGTGTATTGCCATATCCCTCACCCTCACGTCATTTTCCCTAATTAGTATTCCATACATGTGGGTCAGAGAAATCGCTCATGACTGAAAGAGAAGCAGCTTCCGAATACGTGCAGATTGTACGCAGATTGGTGTATTTACGTCGAGAATTCGAACTGATACTTCGTTCGCCTGGTCAACGACGTATCGCTACGGAGCACTTCATTGTACCAGGTGAATACACGAAATTTTGCTACGGAGTGGTTTTTCTACAACGTTGACCACGTAGTGCAGTGTAGTGGATTAGATAATCCTCCCACGAGAACACTTGTCGTTGCGTTGCGTAGCAGTTTTCTTGTCAAATGTCAAAAAACTAGATTGGTTTTTTTCTACGATTTTAGTTGTAGCCCCTTTAATGATTCCATTTCGCTGAATAATAAAAGGAAAAATTATATTTAAGACATACAACGGCGAATGTAACAGTTTTTTGTAATAAAATAAATACCTTTTGTGACAGTTGTCAACAAAAAATAAGAGTGCGAAACGTGAATTCACTTCACGTGAACACTCATATATCACCCGATTTCATAATACGCTACACTACACTACGCTACCACGTGAACGAGGATACTATTACCTCGTTCACCTGGAGCACGGAGCACTTCGTTTCACCAGGTGAAATTTTGCTACGGAGTAATTTTTCAACAACGTTGCAAAACCGCGTAGTGTAGTGGATTAGCTAATCCTCCCACGAGAACGTAGTTGCGTTGCGTAGCAGTTTTCTTGTCAAATGTCAAAAAACTAGATTGGATTTTCTCTACGATTTTACTTGTAGCCCCTTTAATGATTCCATTTCGCTATCAATACGCTACACTACACTACGCTACCACGTGAACGAGGTATATCTAATTATTTATACTTTGCCTGCTAGGTAGTTGTCTTTTTATGAATTATTTTCGATCCAGTGCCGACTAGGGTTGCTGCATACACTAAACTGCCTTTAAAAAGGCCCATATACAGGCGAGCATGTTGGCGCCATAGAGATATATATATAATGGAGATAACACGCAGCGACTTTTTTGAAGCCGGAGGTTTTCTCGCAAAGGACCGGCGATATTCACTATGCTACTGTCAGCATCTTACTCACATATATGTTAAACCCCGGCATTGAAAAGAAAAAAAGCCCAACCTTTAAATACTAGGCTAATATTTACATTTCACTGCCACCGGGCATGAAACGCTCCATACAAAAACAGTCGCTTGAACTGCAAAATGCTTCACAGTGCTTTATACAGAAACGGCGCTTTGCGATCTCCATTAGTTATATACCTCTTTGGTTGGCGCCAACATAGGTTTGCGCCAACATTAGTTTTAGCGCATACACTGGCGAGCATGTTGGCGAGCCTCACTTGCTTATTGGATTCCGCCAATTTTCTACTTGCACACATCATTTGCCTTGTTTTTTTCAATTGCACAATGCTTGTACATATATCTCTGATTTTACTCGCCTTGTTTCAGGCTTACTCTACCCAAAGCTCCGATTCTATAAATCGTGACATTATTCCGATTTGACGTCTTCCAACGGCAGTTGAACAACTGAGCACGGAAGTTTGCGCAAACATCACCATACACGTGAGAACATATGCCTACACAAACATGTTGGCGCTGAAAAATCAAAATATTTTGATTTTTGCGCGAGCATGTTTGTGCAAACGGCCAACAATGCCATTCACGAGCGAATTGGCTTGCGCAAACCCATGTTTGCGCAGACATGCTCGCCTGTATTTGGGCCACTTAAGACGGGTTTGGCAGATGCGTACCAAGGTGAAAAATCAGTGTATATAAATTTTTTTAATTTTTATGGGGTTTTGCTCAATTATACATTTGAAATGAGTTACGGGTCGATTTGTAGTCCTGAAAAGAAAAGAAGAGAAATGGTTAGTTTACAATAGTTGTATTACATTCACTTTGGATTTATAAATCTTGCACTGAAAAAGCTAAATCCATGCCTCAATTGGGATTTATAAATCCGTTTAATGCTGCTTTTCAATCCATTAAAAAATTTCCCAAATTTTTGTAACACCCTGCACACATTTCATACTGTTTGACAGTTCAAATGACAGTTTGTAATTGTCAAAGAATCAGTTGAGATTAAAAAGTGTTAATAAAAATTTTGGAATCTGAATCTCAATCAGTTGAGATGTCTCCAAATAAAATAAAGTAAAGTTAAATTATTTCTTCCGGCCGTGAATGAATTGTGATATTAAATTGAAATTTTTTTGTATTTAGACGACGAAATTGGACGTGAAAACAGCAATAAAATTTTAAAATAAAACAGGAAAATTCTTCTTAATTTGATGAGCATTTATTTTCTTAATTTCTCCATATTTTCTTCATTGAATTCTTATTTTTTAACCGGACAAATCGCCATGATCAAACAATGCCTGATCATACAGTTCGGCGACAACTTTTCGTCCACCAAAAAATCGTCCATTTGTTGGGTCGTCGTTGCGAACCGACTGGGTTGTTGCAGTGGCGTGGCGTGATAATTCAACAAGGGGAAGCAATTGGTTAATATCCACAATTTTTTATTATTATTCTACCTATCAATTTACTGCATATTGATTGAACCTCCTCCATTAGCACCCAGCAGGGATCTAGGAGGCTATTTAGAACGTTGGTGTTTAGGTTGTCAGTCGCAGGCACCTACACCTAGCTCATCATTAAACGCTTTCCGGACTTCTATCAAAAAAATTATAAAGTTTCGATCATAGTACCTACATATTGGCAGATTTTTTTTTATTTTTTACGTATTTTTTGGAATAGAAGAGTCAATAGAAATAAATAATAACAATAAAATAATAAAAATTGATCTCATTAACCCTAAAAGTTTTTCAGAATTCGTTAAAAATGCTTAAATCAGAGTTTTCTTCGATTCAATATAATAATAGAAATAAAAGTGAATTAAATATCTCATTAGACCCAATATATAAAAATTCTTGAAAATGTACACAGCCTTTTTACACACTCTGAGGGGTTGGATATCGAAAAATTAGAAAAAAATATTTCAAGGGCTCGCAAAAGTAAAATTTATTTCGGCATGTCCAATATAAATATATAACGAAATCGTGGAAATGTGGAAAAATCCCTTTTCACGGACAATTGTTTTACTCAACCTCTATGCTAATAAAAATCAGTTTTTTTTCATTGATTACTTCATATACATATGTACGTACTAAGCTCCAACTTTCTTCTTCATAAGCCGTTCTTGAGATATAAAAAATCACCACCCATTAATTTTTTCTATGATACCTCTTTATTAGCTCTATTGGGTATTTTTTACCTTTCTTTGGTTTGTAGTTTTTCAAAAATAAAAATTGATGTTATTTCCTTTCCACGCCCTCCCACCATCAGCTCCTTCACTAGTACCTCCAGAATTTGTTTTCTCAGTTAGAATTGTACTGGACCTAACTCCTGTAAAATTTCTAAGATCATATATGGTACGGTTCTTGAAATAAAAAAATGAAATATTTTAAAAATGGCCCCACTTTTGTGGTCTACCTCTCAGTTTTATATTCAATGAGCATCTCCGCATATCCTATATACATATAAATATAATAATATATATAACTAAATTATACCTTCCTGATTGATTCGAAAGATATTCTTATCCAAAGTTTTTTACCCCAACCCCTACTCACCACCTTCTGATTCAAACATTTTAGCTCTTGATTAATCTGCTACCTATTATTTCTTAAAACAACTACAAGTTTCAATCTTCTGACATCAACCATTCAGAAGACACGAATTTTAGAATGTTTCAACTCTGCTTTCAAGCACTCCGAAGACATTGCTTTCCCTCCACTCCCACACGCCACAAACCTTATCGTAAATTTTGCAGACAGGTCCACTATCATACTTTTAAATAAGTTCCGAGTTTCAGCATCCTAACATACCATAAGTGGTTCCTGTGATCTAAAAACTAAATTAAATATGTACAGTTAAACTATTTACCACAATTCAATTCAAAACTTCAATCAGAATTCAATTCCTATCCTACTCTGGTAGCACCAATTTCTGATCAGATCTCTGCTCGCTGCAAGCTTCTCCGCTGCAGCCAAGAATGTGTTGTACGAAGAGATGCACAATCTGCATTGCTTCCACCGGGCCATACTACCTTGCAGCGTGTGTGAGACTTTGCAGTGAGTTTACTGCGAAATGACTTCAACGCTCCTACATGCATTGCTTTTCCGCGGGGTGTTTTTCTGAGTTTCTGTTCGCTTGCCGTGGTGCTGCCAAATCGGCTGTGTGCGATTTTCGCGTGTAGTTTCTTACGAACTTTTATTTAGACTGTGAAAATGTATGAAATTAAATTTTTTTTTACGATTTTTCTGCGCGTGAACCATTTGATTACATGTACATTAGTAGTAATAGTTTGTGATTAGGCTTGTGTCTCTACAACAATGGTTGAAAACTTAAAGCTTACAATGGCTGTATTGAAATAAAATCAGATTGGCTTGAAGGAAAAATGGTTAAGAAAAACGTATTTTAGATATACTATTTTTCAGGAAAGTGTAAGGGAAGCAATGCTTCCCTTGCTTCCATGGACGCCACGCCACTGGGTTGTTGGGTCGTGATTGCGAACCGACTGGGTGGTTGGGTCGTGATTGCGAACCGACTGGGTCGTTGGGGCAGCTGTCAAAAAGCGAAAGGAGGTGGTGCACGCGGTTTTTGGGCGGTCGGAGTTTTTTGGTGTAATTGGGCCGAAAGTTATTTTAACTCAAGGAAAATCCTTCGTCGTCCGTGTATTTTACGCCGGGAATTCCTGTCGCGTGGTGGATTGCTCCTTGGCGGACTCCGGCGATCAAATTGGTCTTATTCGATCGTACCGTGCGGTCGGAACGGCAATATTTCTTGGGTGTGTACGGTGCGTGTTGCAGGAGTGTGGCCGCTGCGGGCTGAGATTGGGAGACCGAACGTTGAGGAGTGGATGCGGACCGGCCGCAAAATGTGTCAAGGAATTGAATTCGGAAAACAGATCTAGCGAAAATTAACCAAGAATGTGGTGATAAAGTAAGATTTTTTTTTCGTGTAAATACCATCAAGAAGCATGCAATGGTGTGAAATGCAGCAACTCTAATACGAGTGTAGCGCGTGTGTTGTACAAGGCAGAAGAAAAGTGCTGCCAGGTCCGCACCACGAAAACAAAAAAAAAAAAAAAAAAACAAATGATTTAATCTCGTTGAAAAGTTTTTTCAATTTGAGTTTTTTTTTCCGGCTACGTTTTGTGGTGCATCGCTTCTTCGGGCGGGTTTCGTTTTCGTGTTGGTCATTCGCATAATCGACAAAGTGCAATAGTTTGGAAGGAAACGAATCATATCGAATAATGAAGGATTGAGGAATGAAACGAGTTATACCGAATGATGGATATAAATGAATTAAACGAATTATACGAATAATAGAAAAATTGAGGAATGAAACGAGTTATGCCGAATAATGGATATAAATGAATTAAACGAATTATACGAATAATGAAAAATTGAGGAATGAAACGAATTATACCGAATAATAGTTATGAACGAAATAATTGAATTTTATAACAAAAAAAAAACATAACTAAATGAAATTACATTAAATAAAATTTAATAAAATAATTAAAAATTGAATTAAAAGGACATGACGACAGGACAGACGTACAGAATTAAAAATAACTAAAATCAATTAACAATAATTTAAAATTAAAAAGGTGAACGCGATTACATCAATGGGGTGAGTTTGGTTTTCTCTATTTTTTTATGTATTTACATTTTCTTTTGGTCTTATTTCCTTTGCATATTTTTTTTCTAAGGTTTTTTTTTGTTAAATTTTTTTGGGTAGGCTAAAAGCCCATATAAGAAAACTATGCATTCTGCTTAATGATGTTTAAAGGCTAGAAGAGCCATACTAAAGTGAACCCGAGCGTTTAGCTCCTTTAGCCCCGAACCTCTATAAGAGGCCACGACGCGAAATATTTTAAAGGACAGTCGTGGCTGAGGTAGGGTGGGCAGAGCAGGGCGCTATTAACACCAGAGCGCCCTGACAAATCGCGGAGCCGCGCCATCCAACCGCTTCTTGGTCTTTCACGACCAATTGGGAAAATAATCCCAATTTTTACCTACCCTTGGATAAGTCGGCGCTTACAATTTTTGTTGTCCAGGCCTAGGGTTTAATGGCCTGAGTTTAAGCAAGTACCCCCCCCCCCCCCCCACACTGCCGTAGCTAGTCCCGGCCGCCAGCAAGAGCGTCGCACCAGCTGAACTCAGTCACCGATTCGGACTTAGGTGGAATTGGCCCTTCTGTCCCGAACCTTCTTTCTCCTTTCAATTATTTTGACTTTTCAAGTCAAAATAATTCTTCCAAGGCCTTAAACACAACAAATGGCGCCCAACGTGGGGCTAGCCTAAGCTACGCTACGTGCACAGAGCGTAGCCCATCAACACGCGCGAGCTCTGAAAAATTCCGTGCAAAAAGTTGATGGGCAAAAAGGTCTTAAATTTCGTCGTTCTGCGACAGTATTTTCGCCTGAACGGCTACAAAAGCCTAAGTGTACAAACTTTTCTGAGTTTTATCAGCAAAGCATCTTATTGATCTTGGATGGAGACAATGTGGAACGATCCTATCGACGAACCGTTTTGGCAACCTTTAGGCGCCAACTCGGTTCCATAGGAAAGGGAAACATTGTCTGTATGCAAGACTGATTTGATGTAAGTTGGGTCAGACTTTATTTTTTTTTTGCCATTCCACTTTTGGTTCGTGAGTACCCAACTGAGTGCTGGGCATGCTCTGACTTAGCGGGCGTGTCGTCAGACAGTTGGGAATCATACTGGCGAAAAATTGGTGAGTTTGGTTGTAAAACGTAGAGTATTTTTTGTTGTAGAAATAACGTAGAGTTTTTTTTGTATTTAAAATTTTTCTAAGTCTTTTGTTGACAGATGTTAACGTAGTTGTATTTTGCTGATTTTTTTTTTTTTTTTGATTTATTTTGTTTGCTAATTTTTCCCCAATTTTTTTTGTTGAAATTTTATCGCGTTCCGGATTTTCCCGATGGAGCGAGGAAGATCAAGATCGGCTTCGCGATTTGTTCTGCATATGAGGGGAGGGGAAAAGTGCGAAACGTGAGGGTTCATTTTTGTTAATTTTTTTTTGAAGTCAAATACATATATACGTATCATTAATTTTTTTGTTCATGGAAGCATTCGCACATTCATTTAGAAACTTAAACATTTATTCGATCGTTTATTCGTTCTTTATATATACAAGCAATCGTACAAGCATTCATAAGTTATTTGTAATCCATTCATTCGTTGGTGGTGTATACTACATTTACTCGGTCGGTCGTTCAAACGTTCAATTTTTTTTTATTCACTAAACACATGCACATTCACTCAATTTTGGATTCAATAACAATCACTCGTTTGATTGGATTTTTTTTTATTGGATTGATAACTCAAACATTCATTCAACGCTAATATTCGTACAACCACTCATTCTAATTTTTTTTTCTTCAGTCAAATTTGGATATTCGTTCAAACATTTTCTTTATAATTCCAACTTCTCTTGCGCAGTACATACATTCAGTCTCACACGCACACATATTCGTTCACTCATTCACTTGATCACTTGTCATTCATACGTCCATAGCACCCACTCTATCTAACATGTCTCTGCTACACTCACCAACGACGGGAGCAAATGGCATGTGCACAACATGTCGGGAGCCAATAGACGCAGAAAGTGAGGTGCGTACCAAATGTGGCCACCGATTCCACAAGGAATGTTTGGAGTTGTGGATCGTGGATAACCACAATTGTCCGAATTGTCGGGGATATTTGGGTCCTCAGGACTATTGGTCCACCTTGGGCGTAGAGGGTGCGTCTGCTAATCCAGGCCCATTGACTCGCGGCAAAAAGAAGTCACAGGCGAATGCTCAAAGAGATGTTATGTCGCCTAGAAGGTTAAATTTAGATGTACCACCCGAGATAGGTGGCGGACGAGCCTTGTATGCCCCGGATGGATCAATAGTACCCGAATCCGACCTGATAGTGACATTGGAAACGGAGACAGACAGGGTGGCGAGAGAAAACAGAGTGAGGTGGGCAGAGGTGAGAGACGAACCGCGGCCAGCGTCAGTATCCGCGCCGCCGGTGGCAGTAAATTCTTTGGGGGTGGATGATTTGGTGCGGCTAATACGCACAGTGTTGCGGGAGGAATTGGTTCAGCAACAACCACGAGCCAATTTAAACGCAGGTTTGCCACCACCACCACCACCAGCTCGTCGAGAAGCACTGGATGAATACGTGCGAATTCGGGGTCGACCGGCCCATGCGACCGCCCAGATTGGCGATCGCAATGGCAACGGCCCTAATGTAAGATACCGCAACTCTGGTAGTCCAATCCGGCACTGGCGACTACGCTTCAATGGAGACAGCCATTCATTGCGAGCGGAAGAACTCGTTTTTAGGGCCGAAGCTTTAGCGATGGGAGATCTGGGCGGCCGAATGGACCTGTTAGCCCAGAATTTCCACCTATTGTTGGACGGGCGTCCCAACCAGTGGTACTGGCTCTGGAGGCGTTCTATCACAGACCTTCATTGGTCAGTCCTGAGACCTGCCTTCCTTCAAGCCTGGGGCGAGCGCAGTTCAGACTGGGAAGTGCGCAGGCGGATGCTGGGGCGACGGCAAGCGCCGAACGAGCCGTTCCTGTTATTTGAACGGGATATGACGGAACTCCGAACATTATTGCGCAATCCCATGTTGGAGGGCGAATTCGTCGATCTGGTGCGCGGGAACTTGCTGGCGAGTACGCAGCAACAGATGTGCTTCTACGAGGTTCACAATATGACACAGTTGCGTCATCTTGTGAACCGCGTAGAGGAGGTGCGGAAGGCTACGCGGGCAAGTTCTTGGCAGCAGGGAAGAATACATGAGATTGGCGATCCCCAGGCTGAAGTGGTAGCGGAGACCGAATCCGACGAAGTGGCCGGCCTATCCAAGTCTTTGACCTGCTGGAACTGCGGGAAGGATGGTCACGGCTACCGTGAGTGTGAAGAAGCACCGAAAGGCATCTTCTGCTATGGATGTGGGCGGGCTGACGTTCTAAAGCCCAACTGCATCCATTGCAAGGCGGGAAACGGCCAAAGGGACGGAAGGACAGCGGGTCCCTCCCGTCCGAACACTGCATCCCGACAGCAGTAGTTACACTCAGTCAACACCCTAATTTCAATTCCCAATTTCACTTCGAACTCCCAAATAAAAAAACTTTACCCAATCATTCAACCCCTACAAATACCCCTCCAAATTTTAATACCCTACCTACAACATTTTCTGAACCCAATTCCCATCCTTTTAGCGTAAAATCATCCCTACCCAATTCCTCTGCATTAAATACTCCGCACGTCAAATTATTAACGAGACCCAGCGTTAAAACGGAGCCGGCTGTTTCCCGGCCTGAAGATGCCCTTATCGCAAAAGAACATCCAAGTCGACATTCCCACCATCCTCTCAAGCCATACCACCTTCGGCTAAAGGAATATATGGAGGCTCGAGAGCGAATTTTTGCGCCTACTTCAGTCGCAAGTGTGGGTCAAGTATCAACACTAACGAGTGGATCCGGTCGCAGAAAGTCAATCTTGCGCCTTCGTACATTCTGGAGGATGGTGCGTGAAAAAAAGAAAGCGATCCTCTCTACCATCATTACCAATCCGTTGGACATACGTCCGTACGCCATGGTATCCTTGTACGGAGTGGACGTTGAAGGACTCCTCGATAGTGGGGCGAGCATCAGTTGCATGGGGGCAAACGCTTTACAACGTCTCCATGATGCACAGGTGAATTATCGACCGGTCTGTCAGGAGGTGAAGACCGCTGATTGTGCAGCGCAAAAGGTATTGGGCACAGTAACTACCGATATTACTTTTCGTGGTATTACCAAACCCATTACACTATACATCGTGCCGAGCCTGTCGCAGAAATTGTACCTAGGGGTAGATTTCTGGCGATCATTCCAACTAGCTCCTAGCATTATCAGCGCGGTCGATACTCCCGATACTGCATCGCAACTGATAGCTCCGGATGCCCAGTATTTAACGCCCACAGATGTAAAGAGGTTGGAAATGGTAAAGTCCAAATTTCCATCATACGAAGTATACGGACTCGGTGTGACCAACGTCGAACAACACAGTATAGACGTTGGTGATGCAAGTCCCATCAAACAGCGACATTATCCTGTGTCTCCTGCGATCCAAAAACTCTTATATGACGAGATCGATCGCATGAGGGCACTTGGCGTTATAGAGACCAGCCAGAGTGCATGGAGCTCGCCTGTGGTTCTCGTGAGGAAGCCAGGCAAGGTCGGGTTATGTTTGGACTCGCGCAAAGTCAATAGTGTGACGAAGAAGGATGCTTATCCATTACCACACATTGATGGTATCTTAAGTCGTTTGCCGCGAGCCAATTTTATTACTAGCCTGGACCTCAAAGACGCCTTTTGGCAGATTCCTCTCGAGAACAAATCCAGGGAGTATACAGCGTTTACCATTCCTGGCCGGCCTCTATATCACTACACGCGCATGCCTTTTGGGTTAAGCAACGCGCCGCAAAGGATGTGTCGTTTGATGGACAAAGTCATCCTACCCGAGCAGAAGAAGCAGGTATTCGTATATTTGGACGATCTGCTGTTAATTTCTGAGGATTTCGATTCACATCTGGTTTTATTGGCAGAAGTCGCAGAATGTTTGCGAAAGGCTGGCTTGACCATTAACGTCAACAAGAGCAAGTTTTGTCTGAAAGAGGTGAAATATCTCGGATACATCGTTGGAGAAGGAGGCCTGAAAACTGATCCCAACAATGTTTCAGCCATCGTCGATTACCCTTCGCCTAAGTCCGCACGTCAAGTTCGACGCTTTCTTGGTATGGCAGGCTGGTATCGACGATTCGTTCCCAACTTTGCTGCGACTGTTTCACCAATTTCAGACACTCTAAAGAAGTCCAACCAGTTTGTTTGGACTACAGAGGCACAAACTTCCTTCCTATTAGTGAAAGACTTGTTGACGAAAGCCCCCTTATTAATCAATCCTGATTTTAAGAGGTCTTTCGTAATCCAGTGCGACGCCAGTAAATCAGGGGTGGGTAGCGTTCTCTTTCAGGAAAACGACGACGGATCGGAATCTCCAGTGGCGTATATGTCACAGAAGCTCACTTCCGCTCAACGCAACTACAGCGTAACCGAACTCGAGTGTTATGCAGCTGTGTTGAGCGTGAAAAAATTTCGAGCCTATGTAGAAGGGACTACGTTCAAAATCATTACGGATCACGCAAGTCTCAAATGGCTCATGTCGCAGAAAGACCTACAAGGACGGTTGGCAAGATGGAGTTTAAAACTCCAAGGTTACGACTTCACAATCGAGCACCGAAGAGGGAGCCTGAACGTTGTACTCGACGCTCTCTCTCGTGTATACGAAGAGGGATTAAATGCGCTGATCGACGTGGCATCGATGGTGGACATGGATTCTCCAGAATTCTCTGGCAGGGAATACAAAGAATTAGTGTCCACTGTCGATGCGAACGCCGATCGGCTTCCTGACGTATGCGTGAGAGACGGCTTCGTGTATAAGCGCACAGAGCCTCACAACGGTGACCCGATTGCTGAAGACAGAGCCTGGAAATTATGGATTCCATCAAGTCTTACGTCAGCTGCGATCGCTCAGGCGCACGAGGCAGACACCACGGTCCATGGTGGTTATGCCAAAACGCTAGAGCGAGTCAGGCGATTTTTGTACTGGCCCGGAATGGCTACACAAGTACGCACCTACGTTCTGGCGTGCGACACTTGTAAAGAGACAAAGTCCCCGAACAGACCTCTACGAGCGCCAATGGGAGAACCTTTCCAGACAGATCAGCCATTCCAGCACCTTTACATCGACGTGCTTGGACCATATCCGCGTACCAAACGGGGTAAGATCGCTATCTTGATCGTCTTGGATCACTTCACCAAGTTCCCACTTCTACATCCTTTGGGGCGGATCACTGCTGAAGAGATCACAAACTACTTGGAGGGGCAGGTCTTCCATACGTTTGGAACACCTGAGACAATCCTCTCCGATAACGGCTCTCAATTTAGGTCGAATGTGTTTAACACCATGCTGAACAAATACGGAGTTAAACATCTGTACACCCCGAGCTACTCACCGCAAGCGAATGCTTCGGAGCGTGTCAATCAGTCCATCCTGGCCGGAATTCGAGCATTCATCATTGATGAACAAACACGATGGGATGAGAGTCTAAGCAAAATTGGATGTGCTCTTCGTAGCTCACTCCACCAAGCCACTGGATTTTCTCCTTATCAGGTTTTGTTTGGGAATCACATGATGTTGCACGGGAAGGACTACGAACTGCTGAAGCATTTGCGAGCGTTGGGAGAGTCAAATGTACAGCTTCGACCTCGAGAGGGAATTCCTAACGTGAGACAACTGGCGCAGACGAAAATAAGGGTCGCACATGAGGACAGCAGCAGGCGTTATAATCTGCGTGCTGCTAAAACACAATTTTGTGTAGGACAGGAGGTATTCCGTAGAAACTTTTCCTTGTCCACAGCCGCGCAGAATTATAACGCCAAGCTGGCGAAGAAGTTCCTCAAGTGCAGGATTCGTCGCGTGCTGGGAAACTCACGATATGAATTGGAGGATCTAGGAGGCAAACGTCTGGGGACTTACCACTCCAAGGATCTGAGGCAGTGATCCGAGGGGTCACAACTACTATTGCCCGGCACTCAGTCGTGCGCACGAGACTCTAGAACACGACGACCTTTTTTTAGTCTGTTCGGCGCTGGGAAACCAACGGCGAACCGACTAATGGTGTTGAGTCGTCGTTGCGAACCGACTGGGTTGTTGGGTCGTGATTGCGAACCGACTGGGTGGTTGGGTCGTGATTGCGAACCGACTGGGTCGTTGGGGCAGCTGTCAAAAAGCGAAAGGAGGTGGTGCACGCGGTTTTTGGGCGGTCGGAGTTTTTTGGTGTAATTGGGCCGAAAGTTATTTTAACTCAAGGAAAATCCTTCGTCGTCCGTGTATTTTACGCCGGGAATTCCTGTCGCGTGGTGGATTGCTCCTTGGCGGACTCCGGCGATCAAATTGGTCTTATTCGATCGTACCGTGCGGTCGGAACGGCAATATTTCTTGGGTGTGTACGGTGCGTGTTGCAGGAGTGTGGCCGCTGCGGGCTGAGATTGGGAGACCGAACGTTGAGGAGTGGATGCGGACCGGCCGCAAAATGTGTCAAGGAATTGAATTCGGAAAACAGATCTAGCGAAAATTAACCAAGAATGTGGTGATAAAGTAAGATTTTTTTTTCGTGTAAATACCATCAAGAAGCATGCAATGGTGTGAAATGCAGCAACTCTAATACGAGTGTAGCGCGTGTGTTGTACAAGGCAGAAGAAAAGTGCTGCCAGGTCCGCACCACGAAAACAAAAAAAAAAAAAAAAAAACAAATGATTTAATCTCGTTGAAAAGTTTTTTCAATTTGAGTTTTTTTTTCCGGCTACGTTTTGTGGTGCATCGCTTCTTCGGGCGGGTTTCGTTTTCGTGTTGGTCATTCGCATAATCGACAAAGTGCAACAGTTTGGAAGGAAACGAATCATATCGAATAATGAAGGATTGAGGAATGAAACGAGTTATACCGAATGATGGATATAAATGAATTAAACGAATTATACGAATAATAGAAAAATTGAGGAATGAAACGAGTTATGCCGAATAATGGATATAAATGAATTAAACGAATTATACGAATAATGAAAAATTGAGGAATGAAACGAATTATACCGAATAATGGTTATGAACGAAATAATTGAATTTTATAACAAAAAAAAAAACATAACTAAATGAAATTACATTAAATAAAATTTAATAAAATAATTAAAAATTGAATTAAAAGGACATGACGACAGGACAGACGTACAGAATTAAAAATAACTAAAATCAATTAACAATAATTTAAAATTAAAAAGGTGAACGCGATTACATCAATGGGGTGAGTTTGGTTTTCTCTATTTTTTTATGTATTTACATTTTCTTTTGGTCTTATTTCCTTTGCATATTTTTTTTCTAAGGTTTTTTTTTGTTAAATTTTTTTGGGTAGGCTAAAAGCCCATATAAGAAAACTATGCATTCTGCTTAATGATGTTTAAAGGCAAGAAGAGCCATACTAAAGTGAACCCGAGCGTTTAGCTCCTTTAGCCCCGAACCTCTATAAGAGGCCACGACGCGAAATATTTTAAAGGACAGTCGTGGCTGAGGTAGGGTGGGCAGAGCAGGGCGCTATTAACACCAGAGCGCCCTGACAAATCGCGGAGCCGCGCCATCCAACCGCTTCTTGGTCTTTCACGACCAATTGGGAAAATAATCCCAATTTTTACCTACCCTTGGAAAAGTCGGCGCTTACAATTTTTGTTGTCCAGGCCTAGGGTTTAATGGCCTGAGTTTAAGCAAGTACCCCCCCCCCCCCCCCACACTGCCGTAGCTAGTCCCGGCCGCCAGCAAGAGCGTCGCACCAGCTGAACTCAGTCACCAATTCGGACTTAGGTGGAATTGGCCCTTCTGTCCCGAACCTTCTTTCTCCTTTCAATTATTTTGACTTTTCAAGTCAAAATAATTCTTCCAAGGCCTTAAACACAACAAATGGCGCCCAACGTGGGGCTAGCCTAAGCTACGCTACGTGCACAGAGCGTAGCCCATCAACACGCGCGAGCTCTGAAAAATTCCGTGCAAAAAGGTCTTAAATTTCGTCGTTCTGCGACAGTATTTTCGCCTGAACGGCTACAAAAGCCTAAGTGTACAAACTTTTCTGAGTTTTATCAGCAAAGCATCTTATTGATCTTGGATGGAGACAATGTGGAACGATCCTATCGACGAACCGTTTTGGCAACCTTTAGGCGCCAACTCGGTTCCATAGGAAAGGGAAACATTGTCTGTATGCAAGACTGATTTGATGTAAGTTGGGTCAGACTTTATTTTTTTTTTGCCATTCCACTTTTGGTTCGTGAGTACCCAACTGAGTGCTAGGCATGCCCTGACTTAGCGGGCGTGTCGTCAGACAGTTGGGAATCATACTGGCGAAAAATTTGTGAGTTTGGTTGTAAAAGGTATCGTCGAAAATTTGTTAAGTACCTTATTTCCTTATCCATCCTTTTAGAGTACCTTATTAACGTAGAGTATTTTTTGTTGTAGAAATAACGTAGAGTTTTTTTTATATTTAAAATTTTTCTAAGTCTTTTGTTGACAGATGTTAACGTAGTTGTATTTTGCTGATTTTTTTTTTTTTTTTGATTTATTTTGTTTGCTAATTTTTCCCCAATTTTTTTTGTTGAAATTTTATCGCGTTCCGGATTTTCCCGATGGAGCGAGGAAGATCAAGATCGGCTTCGCGATTTGTTCTGCATATGAGGGGAGGGGAAAAGTGCGAAACGTGAGGGTTCATTTTTGTAAATTTTTTTTTGAAGTCAAATACATATATACGTATCATTAATTTTTTTGTTCATGGAAGCATTCGCACATTCATTTAGAAACTTAAACATTTATTCGATCGTTTATTCGTTCTTTATATATACAAGCAATCGTACAAGCATTCATAAGTTATTTGTAATCCATTCATTCGTTGGTTGGTGTATACTACATTTACTCGGTCGGTCGTTCAAACGTTCAATTTTTTTTTATTCACTAAACACATGCACATTCACTCAATTTTGGATTCAATAACAATCACTCGTTTGATTGGATTTTTTTTTATTGGATTGATAACTCAAACATTCATTCAACGCTAATATTCGTACAACCACTCATTCTAATTTTTTTTTCTTCAGTCAAATTTGGATATTCGTTCAAACATTTTCTTTATAATTCCAACTTCTCTTGCGCAGTACATACATTCAGTCTCACACGCACACATATTCGTTCACTCATTCACTTGATCACTTGTCATTCATACGTCCATAGCACCCACTCTATCTAACATGTCTCTGCTACACTCACCAACGACGGGAGCAAATGGCATGTGCACAACATGTCGGGAGCCAATAGACGCAGAAAGTGAGGTGCGTACCAAATGTGGCCACCGATTCCACAAGGAATGTTTGGAGTTGTGGATCGTGGATAACCACAATTGTCCGAATTGTCGGGGATATTTGGGTCCTCAGGACTATTGGTCCACCTTGGGCGTAGAGGGCGCGTCCGCTAATCCAGGCCCATTGACTCGCGGCAAAAAGAAGTCACAGGCGAATGCTCAAAGAGATGTTATGTCGCCTAGAAGGTTAAATTTAGATGTACCACCCGAGATAGGTGGCGGACGAGCCTTGTATGCCCCGGATGGATCAATAGTACCCGAATCCGACCTGATAGTGACATTGGAAACGGAGACAAACAGGGTGGCGAGAGAAGACAGAGTGAGATGGGCAGAGGTGAGAGACGAACCGCGGCCAGCGTCAGTATCCGCGCCGCCGGTGGCAGTAAATTCTTTGGGGGTGGATGATTTGGTGCGGCTAATACGCACAGTGTTGCGGGAGGAATTGGTTCAGCAACAACCACGAGCCAATTTAAACGCAGGTTTGCCACCACCACCACCACCAGCTCGTCGAGAAGCACAGGATGAATACGAGCGAATTCGGGGTCGACCGGCCCATGCGACCGCCCAGATTGGCGATCGCAATGGTAACGGCCCTAATGTAAGATACCGCAACTCTGGTAGTCCAATCCGGCACTGGCGACTACGCTTCAATGGAGACAGCCATTCATTGCGAGCGGAAGAACTCGTTTTTAGGGCCGAAGCTTTAGCGATGGGAGATCTGGGCGGCCGAATGGACCTGTTAGCCCAGAATTTCCACCTATTGTTGGACGGGCGTCCCAACCAGTGGTACTGGCTCTGGAGGCGTTCTATCACAGACCTTCATTGGTCAGTCCTGAGACCTGCCTTCCTTCAAGCCTGGGGCGAGCGCAGTTCAGACTGGGAAGTGCGCAGGCGGATGCTGGGGCGACGGCAAACGCCGAACGAGCCGTTCCTGTTATTTGAACGGGATATGACGGAACTCCGAACATTATTGCGCAATCCCATGTTGGAGGGCGAATTCGTCGATCTGGTGCGCGGGAACTTGCTGGCGAGTACGCAGCAACAGATGTGCTTCTACGAGGTTCACAATATGACACAGTTGCGTCATCTTGTGAACCGCGTAGAGGAGGTGCGGAAGGCTACGCGGGCAAGTTCTTGGCAGCAGGGAAGAATACATGAGATTGGCGATCCCCAGGCTGAAGTGGTAGCGGAGACCGAATCCGACGAAGTGGCCGGCCTATCCAAGTCTTTGACCTGCTGGAACTGCGGGAAGGATGGTCACGGCTACCGTGAGTGTGAAGAAGCACCGAAAGGCATCTTCTGCTATGGATGTGGGCGGGCTGACGTTCTAAAGCCCAACCGCATCCATTGCAAGGCGGGAAACGGCCAAAGGGACGGAAGGACAGCGGGTCCCTCCCGTCCGAACACTGCATCCCGACAGCAGTAGTTACACTCAGTCAACACCCTAATTTCAATTCCCAATTTCACTTCGAACTCCCAAATAAAAAAACTTTACCCAATCATTCAACCCCTACAAATACCCCTCCAAATTTTAATACCCTACCTACAACATTTTCTGAACCCAATTCCCATCCTTTTAGCGTAAAATCATCCCTACCCAATTCCTCTGCATTAAATACTCCGCACGTCAAATTATTAACGAGACCCAGCGTTAAAACGGAGGCGGCTGTTTCCCGGCCTGAAGATGCCCTTATCGCAAAAGAACATCCAAGTCGACATTCCCACCATCCTCTCAAGCCATACCACCTTCGGCTAAAGGAATATATGGAGGCTCGAGAGCGAATTTTTGCGCCTACTTCAGTCGCAAGTGTGGGTCAAGTATCAACACTAACGAGTGGATCCGGTCGCAGAAAGTCAATCTTGCGCCTTCGTACATTATGGAGGATGGTGCGTGAAAAAAAGAAAGCGATCCTCTCTACCATCATTACCAATCCGTTGGACATACGTCCGTACGCCATGGTATCCTTGTACGGAGTGGACGTTGAAGGACTCCTCGATAGTGGGGCGAGCATCAGTTGCCTGGGGGCAAACGCTTTACAACGTCTCCATGATGCACAGGTGAATTATCGACCGGTCTGTCAAGAGGTGAAGACCGCTGATGGTGCAGCGCAAAAGGTATTGGGCACAGTAACTACCGATATTACTTTTCGTGGTATTACCAAACCCATTACAGTATACATCGTGCCGAGCCTGTCGCAGAAATTGTACCTAGGGGTAGATTTCTGGCGATCATTCCAACTAGCTCCTAGCATTATCAGCGCGGTCGATACTCCCGATACTGCATCGCAACTGATAGCTCCGGATGCCCACCATCTAACGCCCACAGATGTAAAGAGGTTGGAAATGGTAAAGTCCAAATTTCCATCATACGAAGTATACGGACTCGGTGTGACCAACGTCGAACAATACAGTATAGACGTTGGTGATGCAAGTCCCATCAAACAGCGACATTATCCTGTGTCTCCTGCGATCCAAAAACTCTTATATGACGAGATCGATCGCATGAGGGCACTTGGCGTTATAGAGACCAGCCAGAGTGCATGGAGCTCGCCTGTGGTTCTCGTGAGGAAGCCAGGCAAGGTCAGGTTATGTTTGGACTCGCGCAAAGTCAATAGTGTGACGAAGAAGGATGCTTATCCATTACCACACATTGATGGTATCTTAAGTCGTTTGCCGCGAGCCAATTTTATTACTAGCCTGGACCTCAAAGACGCCTTTTGGCAGATTCCTCTCGAGAACAAATCCAGGGAGTATACAGCGCTTACCATTCCTGGCCGGCCTCTATATCACTACACGCGCATGCCTTTTGGGTTATGCAATGCGCCGCAAAGAATGTGTCGTTTGATGGACAAAGTCATCCTACCCGAGATGAAGGAGCAGGTATTCGTATATTTGGACGATCTGCTGTTAATTTCTGAGGATTTCGATTAACATCTGGTTTTATTGGCAGAAGTCGCAGAATGTTTGCGAAAGGCTGGCTTGACCATTAACGTCAACAAGAGCAAGTTTTGTCTGAAAGAGGTGAAATATCTCGGATACATCGTTGGAGAAGGAGGCCTGAAAACTGATCCCAACAAAGTTTCAGCCATCGTCGATTACCCTTCGCCTATGTCCGCACGTCAAGTTCGACGCTTTCTTGGTATGGCAGGCTGGTATCGACGATTCGTTCCCAACTTTGCTGCGACTGTTTCACCAATTTCAGACACTCTAAAGAAGTCCAACCAGTTTGCTTGGACTACAGAGGTACAAACTTCCTTCCTATTAGTGAAAGACTTGTTGACGAAAGCCCCCTTATTAATCAATCCTGATTTTAAGAGGTCTTTCGTAATCCAGTGCGACGCCAGTAAATCAGGGGTGGGTAGCGTTCTCTTTCAGGAAAACGACGACGGATCGGAATCTCCAGTGGCGTATATGTCACAGAAGCTCACTTCCGCTCAACGCAACTACAGCGTAACCGAACTCGAGTGTTATGCAGTTGTGTTGAGCGTGAAAAAATTTCGAGCCTATGTAGAAGGGACTGCGTTCAAAATCATTACGGATCACGCAAGTCTCAAATGGCTCATGTCGCAGAAAGACCTACAAGGACGGTTGGCAAGATGGAGTTTAAAACTCCAAGGTTACGACTTCACAATCGAGCACCGAAGAGGGAGCCTGAACGTTGTACCCGACGCTCTCTCTCGTGTATACGAAGAGGGATTAAATGCGCTGATCGACGTGGCATCGATGGTGGACATGGATTCTCCAGAATTCTCTGGCAAGGAATACAAAGAATTAGTGTCCACTGTCGATGCGAACGCCGATCGGCTTCCTGACGTATGCGTGAGAGACGGCTTCGTGTATAAGCGCACAGAGCCTCACAACGGTGACCCGATTGCTGAAGACAGAGCCTGGAAATTATGGATTCCATCAAGTCTTACGTCAGCTGCGATCGCTCAGGCGCACGAGGCAGACACCACGGTCCATGGTGGTTATGCCAAAACGCTAGAGCGAGTCAGGCGATTTTTGTACTGGCCCGGAATGGCTACACAAGTACGCACCTACGTTCTGGCGTGCGACACTTGTAAAGAGACAAAGTCCCCGAACAGACCTCTACGAGCGCCAATGGGAGAACCTTTCCAGACAGATCAGCCATTCCAGCACCTTTACATCGACGTGCTTGGACCATATCCGCGTACCAAACGGGGTAAGATCGCTATCTTGATCGTCTTGGATCACTTCACCAAGTTCCCACTTCTACATCCTTTGGGGCGGATCACTGCTGAAGAGATCACAAACTACTTGGAGGGGCAGGTCTTCCATACGTTTGGAACACCTGAGACAATCCTCTCCGATAACGGCTCTCAATTTAGGTCGAATGTGTTTAACACCATGCTGAACAAATACGGAGTTAAACACCTGTACACCCCGAGCTACTCACCGCAAGCGAATGCTTCGGAGCGTGTCAATCAGTCCATCCTGGCCGGAATTCGAGCATTCATCATTGATGACCAAACACGATGGGATGAGAGTCTAAGCAAAATTGGATGTGCTCTTCGTAGCTCACTCCACCAAGCCACTGGATTTTCTCCTTATCAGGTTTTGTTTGGGAATCACATGATGTTGCACGGGAAGGACTACGAACTGCTGAAGCATTTGCGAGCGTTGGGAGAGTCAAATGTACAGCTTCGACCTCGAGAGGGAATTCCTAACGTGAGACAACTGGCGCAGACGAAAATAAGGGTCGCACATGAGGACAGCAGCAGGCGTTATAATCTGCGTGCTGCTAAAACACAATTTTGTGTAGGACAGGAGGTATTCCGTAGAAACTTTTCCTTGTCCACAGCCGCGCAGAATTATAACGCCAAGCTGGCGAAGAAGTTCCTCAAGTGCAGGATTCGTCGCGTGCTGGGAAACTCACGATATGAATTGGAGGATCTAGGAGGCAAACGTCTGGGGACTTACCACTCCAAGGATCTGAGGCAGTGATCCGAGGGGTCACAACTACTATTGCCCGGCACTCAGTCGTGCGCACGAGACTCTAGAACACGACGACCTTTTTTTAGTCTGTTCGGCGCTGGGAAACCAACGGCGAACCGACTAATGGTGTTGGTCGTCGTTGCGAACCGACTGGGTTGTTGGGTCGTGATTGCGAACCGACTGGGTGGTTGGGTCGTGATTGCGAACCGACTGGGTCGTTGGGGCAGCTGTCAAAAAGCGAAAGGAGGTGGTGCACGCGGTTTTTGGGCGGTCGGAGTTTTTTGGTGTAATTGGGCCGAAAGTTATTTTAACTCAAGGAAAATCCTTCGTCGTCCGTGTATTTTACGCCGGGAATTCCTGTCGCGTGGTTGATTGCTCCTTGGCGGACTCCGGCGATCAAATTGGTCTTATTCGATCGTACCGTGCGGTCGGAACGGCAATATTTCTTGGGTGTGTACGGTGCGTATTGCAGGAGTGTGGCCGCTGCGGGCTGAGATTGGGAGACCGAACGTTGAGGAGTGGATGGGGACCGGCCGCAAAATGTGTCAAGGAATTGAATTCGGAAAACAGATCTAGCGAAAATTAACCAAGAATGTGGTGATAAAGTAAGATTTTTTTTTCGTGTAAATACCATCAAGAAGCATGCAATGGTGTGAAATGCAGCAACTCTAATACGAGTGTAGCGCGTGTGTTGTACAAGGCAGAAGAAAAGTGCTGCCAGGTCCGCACCACGAAAACAAAAAAAAAAAAAAAAAAAACAAATGATTTAATCTCGTTGAAAAGTTTTTTCAATTTGAGTTTTTTTTTCCGGCTACGTTTTGTGGTGCATCGCTTCTTCGGGCGGGTTTCGTTTTCGTGTTGGTCATTCGCATAATCGACAAAGTGCAATAGTTTGGAAGGAAACGAATCATATCGAATAATGAAGGATTGAGGAATGAAACGAGTTATACCGAATGATGGATATAAATGAATTAAACGAATTATACGAATAATAGAAAAATTGAGGAATGAAACGAGTTATGCCGAATAATGGATATAAATGAATTAAACGAATTATACGAATAATGAAAAATTGAGGAATGAAACGAATTATACCGAATAATGGTTATGAACGAAATAATTGAATTTTATAACAAAAAAAAACATAACTAAATGAAATTACATTAAATAAAATTTAATAAAATAATTAAAAATTGAATTAAAAGGACATGACGACAGGACAGACGTACAGAATTAAAAATAACTACAATCAATTAACAATAATTTAAAATCAAAAAGGTGAACGCGATTACATCAATGGGGTGAGTTTGGTTTTCTCTATTTTTTTATGTATTTACATTTTCTTTTGGTCTTATTTCCTTTGCATATTTTTTTTCTAAGGTTTTTTTTTGTTAAATTTTTTTGGGTAGGCTAAAAGCCCATATAAGAAAACTATGCATTCTGCTTAATGATGTCTAAAGGCTAGAAGAGCCATACTAAAGTGAACCCGAGCGTTTAGCTCCTTTAGCCCCGAACCTCTATAAGGGGCCACGACGCGAAATGTTTTAAAGGACAGTCGTGGCTGAGGTAGGGTGGGCAGAGCAGGGCGCTATTAACACCAGAGCGCCCTGACAAATCGCGGAGCCGCGCCATCCAACCGCTTCTTGGTCTTTCACGACCAATTGGGAAAATAGTCCCAATTTTTACCTACCCTTGGATAAGTCGGCGCTTACAATTTTTGTTGTCCAGGCCTAGGGTTTAATGGCCTGAGTTTAAGCAAGTACCCCCCCCCCCCCCCCACACTGCCGTAGCTAGTCCCGGCCGCCAGCAAGAGCGTCGCACCAGCTGAACTCAGCCACCAATTCGGACTTAGGTGGAATTGGCCCTTCTGTCCCGAACCTTCTTTCTCCTTTCAATTATTTTGACTTTTTCAAGTCAAAATAATTCTTCCAAGGCCTTAAACACAACACATTGAGCGCTTCATGTCCCCGTTCTGCCTCAATAGATGCCGAAAACTCAACGAATATTTTCACTATCACGTCCGCTTCGTCATCTTCTTCGTTCTCCGATTGTTTTTCCTAATAAATAATGACTCGATCGACCAGACCGAATTTCGCACATTCGTCCTGAATTTCTTCCTGTAGCGTTTCGTCGACATCTTCGGGTCCGACCATATTTCGCAGGATTATCACTTTGGAGTCTTGCGGTCGCATCAGTCGTTGCATTACTAAATGGCGGGCACTTTGTCTTTTTATCGACATGCTCTCTTGTTGCTGCAGGGTTTGAGGTTCGCCTTCTTCAAGAAGTTTTTTCTAAAGTTCTTCCTGTTGCTTTTCGTGGGCTTTTTTCAGAACATCTTCGGGAGTTGGTGGCGGCGGAATGAAATTTATAGCAGCAGACGCAGATAAGCCGACGGGTGTTAGGATCGTTGGTGCTGCTGTTGTTACACTGATTGCGCCTGGTATGCCGAGGATAGGAGTTATGATTTGTGATGGCTAGAAATTGAGAATGTCGGGTGCCATTAGTATTTCAGCATCTAGGCCATCGGTTGATAGTACTTACGTTCAAAACTGCAGCTGGCGTCCGTACAGTAAGTCCAGGAGCTTGAAGGGTTGTCGGAACGAGGGGAACTGTTCCGACCTTCGTCAGCAAGAGTGCCGATATGGGAGGTATAAGTGTTGGGGCTGGTGATGTTGATAGTCCCAGGACTGCAGTACTAGCGACAGGGTCCATTGCTTGAATTTTTGCGGTTGCAGCTGCGGCGGCTACAGCTGCTGCTGTCGGCATTGAAGAGTTTGTTGTAGGGCTCATTAGAGCGTTGGGCGGAGTTATAGCAAGACCAACTCTGCAAATTGAAAGATGGTTGTCACCGCTCTACAGAAAAATAACACACTTTTGAAATTTTGAATTGTCATATGGAACTGTCAATCTCAGCTCTAAAATGTGCAGGGTCGTACAAAAGTTGGGAAATTTAGGAAATTTTAATGGGATTGAAAAGCAGCCTTAAGCGGATTTATAAATCCAAAGTGAATGTAATACAGCTAATATCGCGATAAGATGTTAAAACATAACTTGCCAAAGCAGATCGCACTCCGTATCCTTGCGTGGCTACTCCACTCCACAAGGCGTCGTGTCAACCTAAAAGTAGACACAATTAGCGAATTAGTAAGGTTAGAGTACACGGAACAGGAACAGGAACAGGAAGATAAAATGTGAATTGTAACGTAACGAATTAGTACGCTAGATTAGCTGTAGGATAGGTTTAAGGCGCGCAATGTTAACAAACACCATCATCCATCGTACACTAAAAAAGTCTACGCACGATGTAAACAAAACGTCCGTCGAACACAGAAAATTGTTTACGCACGACGGGAACACAACATCCATGATCCATCGAGCAGGCTAAATGCGGACAGCTTCAGGTCGGTAAAAAAAAAAGAAACGTCAAGTGAATTGGCGGAATTGTGGATGACTGGCGAAAAGCGGGGAAACTGGGCGATGACCAGAGGTGCTGTTTGACGAGCGCCGGAAAAGAACGCGGACGAAAAATCTTGGGAAGAAAGATCGAAAGTCGGCGGTTGGAGATTTTGTGAAGCTAAATCGAGGGTCGGCGTCAAGAGTAGAGTTTTGGCGGAACAACGCCGAATTGGAACATAAAAGAAAGAAAAGGATCCGCACTAGAAATCGGTGATTGGGTCGGCGACAAAAGTAGCGTGTGGCGGAGCAACGCCGAATTGTACGATAGAACAAGGAAAAGGATCCACATCACAAATCGGTGATCGGACCGTGGCACGAAGATTTGTTGCGGGTGGACTCGTCGAGGGCGAACGTCGCGGGACATCGCACCAGCGGCGCCCTAGTTTATTATAGGTAGCAAGTAAGAGAAAACTCAGTCAAGTTGAACTAGTAAGTAAGTTAGTTAATTAACGCCCTATGGCATCTTAATCTCTACTTGAATTACAAGCCGTTTGAATTAATAAAAAGTATGGGAGTTTCTTATTCGAAAGCCAGAAATTGTTATAAAGTGTTGTGCCATTGCTCCAGCTCCTTTTCCGTGAGCGGGTAGTAACTAGAGTTCTGGAATTTCCCCGAACTTGTGGTTCGGTCGGGGTTTTTTTGTAAGAACGGTTTTTTTTGTAAGAACCACTGGCGCCCGCTGGGTTGGCCGGACAAGGATCCGTTCGCCCTCTTTTGTGGTTAGGGGGGGGGGGGGGGTAAAATGGCGCTTTCTTTTCCAAAAAAAAAAAAAGAATGGTAATAATTGGCGCCCAACGTGTTAGTGGCAAATTGGCCTAAATAGAATTTTTCTTCTTTTCGGCTGGAGCAATCGATTTCGGAAGTTAAACAAATGGTGCATGTTATTTATATTAATAATAAATAAAGTGTAGTTTTCCTTTATACTAGTGTGGGTTATAGTTCATTTGAGTAATTAAATTTGAATAGTTAAATTGAATTAATAGTTGCATTAAATAGATAACTCGGATATTTAGGTGGTGAAATACGCGATACTTGAATAAAATGGGGAAAATTTACGTGGATGGTTTGAGCCAAGACGAATTAGTGTATGAGCTGGCAATTCGAAACCTACAGTCGGATAAGGTCGATGCGATGCGCAAAGCTTTGCGAACTGCTTTGAAGGCTGAGCGATTAGGTACGAGTAATACGTCGGTAGTAACAAAAGGATATCCGTTTACTTTTGAACAGGATCAGGAAGCGGTGGAGAAAATAAATGAAGAAATTGAAATTTTATTGGAGAAATTCGAAGGGGATGAACGGTCCAGCGAATATACGAAAATTTCAACGAAGATTGAGTGGTGTCTTAGGAGGATAGATGGGTGTCCCTCTACGACTGAGGAAGAGAAAAAGTTGAAGTTTAGCATGAGGGCGACGATACTGTTAAATTTGGGTACTTTGTACGAGAAATCGGGACAGGTACCTTCCCAAGAACAGGAAGCCGATTTTGGTCCAGTAACAACTTTGGAGGCGAACTCCACGACTGTGCAAACAAGGGGAACCACTGAGGAGGGGATATCTTCAAGAGTGGAGGTGGCAAAATGGGATGTGGGCTTCACAGGTGAGCCAAACAAACTTTGCGCCTTCTTGGAAAGGGTGGAGAAGCTTCGCAAGGCACGAGGGGTGTCTAAGGCGCATTTGTATCGCTCATCTGTTGTTCTTGTTGGCTAGATGGGCCGTACGTCTCCAACAATACGATTACGAGGTTGTGCATCGAAAAGGGAAGGATCATCTGGTTCCGGATGCATTATCCCGGTCAGTACCTCAGATGGGGACGATACAAGCCACGGAGAAAGCGGACCAGTGGTATAAAAAAATGTTGGAGAGGGTGCAAAATCAATCAGGGAATATTCGGCTTGGCGTATTGAAGGGAATAGGCTGTGGAAGCATGTACCGGCACCTTTTCCAGAATTGACGTCGGAAAATTCGTGAAAAAAGTAGTGCCGAGAAATGAGTGGGCTACTGTATTGTCGGAATGCCATGATGATCCAAAGTCGGGTCATACGGGGGTAGAGAAAACGATTGAATGAGTAGCGCTCAGATATTACTGGGCGAAGGTGCGGAAAGATGTAATTGGTTACGTTCAGATGTGCAAAGTATTTCAAACCATTAAACCGAAGCGTCGTTTACCGGCAGGAATTATGGCTTATCAAAGATCGCTTATGCCCTTCGTACCTCGTCGCACGAAGTGATGAAATGTACTCCATACTTCATTAATTTCGGCAGGGAAATGTCGATTACTGGGGTAGGAAATGATGGACCGAATGAAGCTGAGTCCGAGTCTTCGAGGAGTATAGATCCGTTGATTAGAGCAGTGGCGTTGGAAAAGTTTCGCAAAGAACTTAGGACGCGTTTTAGAACAACCACTGAGAAGAGTAAGAGTCACTACAATTTGCGACGATGGGATGTAGGGTTTTTCCAGAATGATCTCGTGTTAAGGAAAAATTATGTTCAGTCAGATGCGGCTAAGTACTTCTCAGCTAACTTAGCGCCGAAATTCATTGAGCTTTTTACCGTAGCTAAGAGGGTGTCTCCTTGGACGTATTAGTTGGAAGATCAGAATGGTAAACGGGGCGGAATTTGGCACGTAAAGGACCTTAAAGCATTTACACAAGCCCGAGTTTAGCATATAGGTTTTTGTTTTTTTTAGTGAGTTCATGACACGATACGTAGCAGGTTGAATTAGTGGGAAAAAAGAAGAAATTGAATTAAATTAAAGGAACGTAGAATACCTTTTCTTTTTGAATTAATGATGAGATAAACCGGATAGAAAGTAAAATCAATGAGGAAGAAAGAATTTGAGATAATTAAGAATGGAAAAAAATTGTTTAAAGTATAAATTGTTGATCCTAGAGAATTTAGGAAATTCTCTTTAAGCAAGGGGGGAATGTTACGGGTCGATTTGAAGTCCTGAAAAGAAAAGAAGAGAAATGGTTAGTTTACAATATCGCGATAAGAATTTAAAACATAACTTACCAAAGCAGATCGCACTCTGTATCCTTGTGTGGCTACTCCACTCCACAAGGCGTCGTGTCAACCCAAAAGTAGACATAATTAACGAATAGGCAAGGTTAAAGTACACGGAACAGGAAGACAAAATGTGAATTGTAACGTAACGAATTAGTACGCTAGATTGGCTGTAGGATAGGTTTAAGGCGCGCAATGTTAACAAACACCATCATCCATCGTACACAAAAAAGTCTACGCACGACGTAAACAAAACGTCCGTCGAACACAGAAAATTGTTTACGCACGACGGGAACACAACATCCATGATCCATCGAACAGGCTAAATGCAGACAACTTCAGGTCGGTAAAAGGAAAAAAAAGAAACGTCAAGTGACTTGGCGGAATTGTGGATGACTGGCGAAACAGCGGGGCTGGTGGAAGCTGGGCGATAACCACAGGTGCTGTTTGACGAGCGCCGGAAAAGAACGCGGACGAAAAATCTTGGGAAGAAAGATCGCTAGTCGGCGTTTGGGGATTTTGTGGAGCTAAATCGAGGGTCGGCATCAAGAGTAAAGTGTTGGCAGAACAACGCCGAATTGCAACATAAAAGAAGGAAAAGGATCCGCACTAGAAATCGGTGATCGGGTCGGCGACAAAAGTAGCGTGTGGCGGAGCAACGCCGAATTGTACGATAGAACAAGGAAAAGGATCCGCATCACAAGTCGGTGATCGGACCGTGGCACGAAGATTTGTTGCGGGTGGACTCGTCGAGGGTGAACTTCGCGGGACATCGCACCAGCGGCGCCCTAGTTTATTATAGGTAGCAAGTAAGAGAAAACTCAGTCAAGTTGAGCTAGTAAGTAAGTTAGTTAATTAACGCCCTATGGCATCTTAATCTCTGCTTGAATTACAAGCCGTTTGAATTAATAAAAAGTATAGGAGTTTCTTATTCGAAAGCCAGAGTTTTTTATAAGGTGTTGTGCCATTGTTCCAGCTCCTTTTCCGTGAGCGGTAATAACGGTAGTAACTAGAGTTCTGGAATTTCCCCGAACTTGTGATTCGGTCGGGGGGTTTTCGTAAGAACGGGTCCTTAAAACTTGAACCACTGGCGCTCACGACCCGTCACTGGGTTGGCCGGACAAGGATCCGTTCGCCCTGTTTTGAGGTTAAGGTTAAGGTTTAATTGCGCTTTTTTTTTGGGAAAAAAAAGAATCGTAATAAATGACTGATTTTTCTCTTCAAAATAATAATTTTCCATAAAAGAAATGAGAGAAATGCTTAAATTTGCCTATAAAAACCACAATTAGGCGACACACTAACATACAAAAAAAAAAGAAGTACTAGAGTAGTGAACACGTAGATTTCTCGGAGACATTTCGACTTGTCTGCGAGATTCTTCGAAACGGCTTATGGACAAAATACACGGCATGGAGACAAATGATCCCCGACATCACGAAGATATGTCTGCAATTGTCTCTATAGCAAATCTTTGTTTAGCGTAGCGCCATCGGTTTGATGATAGCATGTTGTGATAAAAGCTCGTACTCGTATGAATATATCGCGGAGATTTACATCGGCTGGAAATAAGAAAGGGGGTTATAAAATGAAACGTGCAGGCAAGGGCGAAGTTACCTTACTGAAATATAATAAATATAAAAAAAGTAGTAACGTAGTGACACATTCCAAGATTTCCAATCACTTCACATCAGAGTGTCGTTTTATTATAACCGCACTTTAGAAGGAAACTTGAACTGTAACTTTTTGGGTATTTAATTTTCATCGAGTAAGTCGCGGATGACATTTGCAGCGCTCGGAGTGATGCGGCTGTTTTTTGCATTACAAATAGGTCGTGGTGAGAGCACATATTTTTATTGCTATTTCTTTCTAACATATCTAGTGATGAAGAAAGATAAGCAATATGATTCCTAAGCTCAAACCATCGAGATTATGTCTCGTAAGAGACGAGCTACCAACTGGGAAGGGAATCGACAATGTCGTGAGAAAAGTCAGAACGAGATATGTCAGTCTGACGAAGAAATGTTCTGAGTGTTTAAGGGGGCTCATATGAGTAGAAAATTTTTGTATATTCAAAATTTTTTTTTCAGCTCATCTTAAAGTTTATAGTCTTAAGAATGTTGTCTGTAAATTTCATATTGAAATTCCAATAATTGTGGAAGTTATTGACAATTAACTGGGATGGGCCCTTCGTGAATTCTCTATATAGCACGTCATTCAAACGCGATTATCTCGAAACACACTTTTCAAAGGCGGTTCGCAAAATCTTCGGAAAACGGCTGAACCGATTACTTCCAAAATTTCACACATTATTCTTGAGTAGGTACTCCACTTCGCTACGTAGGATTTTTTTTTTATCTTGTGTACTTTTTTTTTTTATCAAGTAAGAAAGGTCGATAAATGAGGTTAAAACCTCATGTTGGGGTATAATTGCAAGTCTTGTTGATTAGAGCCTCGGCTCCAATTGGTTAGTTGCAAGATGCATTTTGATTCTTCTTTTCGCCATGTTTGCTAGATAACTAGAACCTCGGTTCCAGGTAGATAATTTTCGGGAAGCCAGTTCGTGTGTGTTGCTTGATGTTTTCCTCTTGCCTGTAGAATGTAGGTCGGATCTTCGGTTCTTGTGTGTGGCTTGATGTTTACCTTTTGCCTGTAGAATGTAGGTCGGATCTTGTGTATTGCGTCATGTTTACCTTCAGAATGAGCTCTTACTTTCATGATATTGATGGGGTGTAGGAAGTGTGACTCATGTTACTAGGTGGCTGGAGCCTCGGTTCCGAATAGGCAGGCTTGTGCATGTTATGTAGGTAATTATTACTTTCATGATATTGATGGGGTGATTATCAAGAACTTTTATGCACGTTTGCTGATATTTTTGTCTGTAGGCTATTGATATCGGTATTTACCACCTTGGCTCAGGATCTTATGGAGAGGAGTTTTGGTTCATAATATTAATAAAATACTGTAATATAACTTTTTTAACTTTTTTTATTTTGAAAGAAATTGGGGCGAAGGAAAAAATATTCCAAAGTTTTGTTAGCTATTTTATTCGGCTTTGTCGACAAAACTAATTTTTTGAAAGTCACCACGACTTTCATCCTTACCACTGAACACAAAATAATTCTCTGTGTTTTGATTTAATTCCATTACTTGTTTTTGTGTCCGTATTGAGGTCGCAAATCGTTGAGGCAAAAAATAGAAGCATCCTTCCTCGAAATAAACGGCGAGTCATAAGCCATGTCTCGTTTTCAAGAGCTTAAACTCTCGAACCTTGTAATGTTTGTCGATGACAAGGTTTTCCGTCAAGATGGGGCTGTCTGTGTTGCCCTTCGCAATCTCGTTCAAAGCTGCCATCGTCTAGAAAAAACAGTGAATAATAAAAATATGGAAACTGAAAATATGTACAACTTACCATTTTGATGCTTCTTTCACGGTTGGTTGTGAGAAATTAATTTCCATCTGAAAAGTTCTTAGTTTATATACCGTTCTCCAGGTATAGACCTATCATAAGTTGGTGTATGGAAGGGTAAAATAGTGCCAAGCCTTTATTAAAATAAAATCAGCAAATCAGTTAACATTAATGTTTTTACCTATGCATAAAATATTCATATGCAGATTTGTAGCGATTTAATGAAAACATTCAGACGATGCAAGTGATCTAATATTAGATAAATTTGAAACTGCAAGTGATCTTCATAATTCAATCCCACTCTAATTCTAGATAACTGGAAGAGAAATAAGATATGTGTAATCACAGTTTCTAGTATAAATAATCCAGCAATTTTCTTGTAAAATCACTTTCAAGTTAGACAGAGGCATGATAACATAAAATTTTTAAGAAAGAGTAAAAGTATTTCGAGATAAAAATAATAGAAAATAGGCCAAAATGGATGTTGAAAATATAATTAAACATCTGGAATCTAGTCTAGCCTTATGTTCCGAATTATTTTTAAGTACTTTAAGGGCCGTATTATTCACTTCGGGTTATTTATAAAGTCTGGGTAATTTGGATTTGGTATTATTCACGTCGGGTTATAGTTTTTCGCTGAGTTTATAATCAAGTGATCAGAGTTACCCAGGGAAAAATTTAACCTGTCAACAACTTCCAGTTTTCTACGATATCCAGGGATTTAAACGACGATTTGACAAATTTTGTATTATTCAAGATTGAAGTTATGGCAAAAACTCATTTGTGGGAAAATTGGATTGATTCTGAGGAAGATGACAACAAAATAGAAAATGGACCAACGAATCGACAGCGACATATGGGACGACAAATACAGTTGCTGTTGTTTCCAATGTACAAAACCAATTGAATTGTTTCCTTTACACCATTTTACACCCTCACCCCTTACACACGCTCCCTACAATTTTCAGCTAGGTATTTAACAGGTCAAGCTCTCGAATTAATTGTAAGACCCTATCTTATACAGTTCTTGATATATGAGATATGATTTTTAGGAGAGAAAAAAGGATACCCATCGTCTTGCTGAAAAATACTTTCAGTCAAGTCCTATTGTCCATCTTTAAACATAAGACACATTTCTGTTTCTGGTTCAATTGGTTTGTGAGACATTGCAATGCAAAGTTTTTTACGCATAGTTCCTAGTCTAGCATGCTTCAAGTTTTAACTTTGTGATATTACCCGATCAGGAGATAAGATTTTAGAATTTTTCGACCTAAGCTTTCAAGCGTTTCGAACACATTCTTTTTCTCAGAACTTCCAAATCATTTCACTTATTAAAATTAAGCTGGCAAGTGGATACATTATCATAGATCTATGTAAGTTCCGAATTTCAGGAACCCAAAAATGGAAAACCAGCCGATAAGATTATCCAACCTATTAAATTGCTAACCAGAGGTGAATAATACAATTTTTCAACCAGAGAAATTAATCAGTGATTCAATTTAATACCCCAGATAAGTTATCACCTAGATAAGGCAAATATATACCGAGGTGAATAATACGGCCCTAAGTATTTTAATCAAGCACTTAAAGTTAAGAAAAACTAAGTTTTCAGACGAGGAGAAATATCTCCTACAAAAGTTACTCGTCTGCTTTTCTAGAACATTTGACATATCATTTTTGCATGATGTACTGAAAACAGCTCTTGGCTTTATTGCAGAAAAAGAGGAAGACAAATCGCTGGTTGAAAGGATCTCTACACAGTATAATCAATCAAATGTGAAGGTTGTTCAGTGTGGAAGTGGTTTAAAACAGGGATATGAAGTGCTATCTAAAAACACGGTATTTTTTGAGTAGTTTCACATGGAGGGTGTAAAAATTACCTTTCGTTTGCAAGACTCCGATATTATTCATGACGATCCCTTAAAAGGTTTAGAAAAAACATTTGACAATATTATCAAAGAGATTGCTACCAGTACCACTCGTGATTGTAAAATCAGCTTCACAATTACTCTTCCTAATTCACCCCATTTGAAGCCAATATGGTCTAGCTTGCGATCGGTTGAAGAGCTAAGCAGCGAATATATTATTGGGCTGATTTCCAATGTCAATCAATAAAATAGTGCTTTTCTCTCAGATGATATCATGCAGCTCAATGCAAATATTGTAAATTTTCCAACTGGAGGGGATCATCAATTTTCAACGTCTAAAATCCTTAGTAATTGGAGATAGCGAGGATCGTGTTTGTGCAGAGAATAAGGAAAAGATTAAGAGGAAACGACCGGGAGTTGTCATCTCTTCAATAGAGAAAAAACATCTTCAGTTCACTTTTGACAAGAGAGTAGTAAAAGCAGGAAATGTTTCGTATCCATATGGATACAAGAAAATAAGACTAAGCAATATAAAAGAATTGTGAAATACTATTGTATGTAATTTCAGATTTGTACGTAATTTTATAGTTGTATGTAAGAGAAATAGTTGATAACATAATTTTACTTTTGATAACGCTTTTAGAAAATATATAAATAAGCAATGTAAAATCATCTTTTTTCTTATATTCGGAACGGTCTGACAGTGAACATGAGTGAGATAATTATTGATATTCGATTTGTATGCGGTAATAATCGCCAATACTTTATTAAGGAACTTGCTATCCTACCTTTTGGATCAGTCTCACCACTACTTTATCACTTCGCACTCCCGTACCCATATCAGGAGATGGTACCGAAAGCTTGCAGCCAAAATCAGTTTGATGTGGAGAATATAAATGGTTTAAAGTGGTGTGATGGAGACTTTAGTTACAACACTCTTCCAGAGGTATTGAGGAATTATGCCAATAGTAAAATACATATCAAGGGTGAAACGAAAGAGAAGTTTCTCAGAAAATACATACCAAGCGCCGATATAAAACAACTTAAAATACCTAGATTAGGTGATCCAAACAAATTTCAAGTATTCTGTAAAGTTCACAGTGATGGATAAACCTACAGATGTGCTGTACAAAACTGTATCAATATTTACCTGCATTTGTTAATAAATGGAGCCAATAAATAAAAAGACGATGTTTTTAATTTTTTCAAATTTTTATTACAAAACAGTTACACTAAAGATAATATTAATGCTACAAAAGAATGGAAGCTCATGAAAAAGTCGAGAGTAATTTATGTGAACGTAAGAGCTGCGGACTGGTATGAAAAAGTCCTCGGCTGATAATTTGAACACATCCTTCTGCTTACATTTGTCTACATATTCCTTGTAGTATTCCTTTACACTTTCCGAAGCGCTGTTATTGTGAAACATTACGATGTTGAATAACTCCATCATTTCAAACAAACGGAATAGCTCGAGATGTTTCAATTTGATACTGCCCTCTCCTACAGGTATTCTGTATTTCTTCAGCAATCCGAGTTGGTTACCAGGTATTTCCTCAACTTCGTTCTTTAACTGGGTGAGGTGATTGAAGACTGAAATCCACCCGGTATAGACCGTTGACATAGGAAAGCGGCCAGGATAGCTGAAAATTATTTTCACCTCAAACGTGTACGGGTCAAATCCAAGTATGTACAACTTTTCGATTTTGAGCGTCATCCAGATGGTAGGTGTAATTCAGTAGTGCGTTTTCAGCGCGAATCATAGACTTTTTTTGCTTCTTATTAGTATTTTCATGATTATCGCCTGACTTTTTTCATTTGCTAGACTTATTACACTTCACTTTTACTTTATCTGACAACATATTCGCTAGAAGGTTTTAAAATGAAAACTGAAACGTGCTTGTTTTAGACTGGTGCTTTTATACCTTCAAGTTCTGGTCTACAACTTTGGCTGGAATAAACCCCACCACTTTGTGGAAAGTTTGGTGAAAATAAATGATGGTACAAACGCATGACTTTATCGTCATTTAAGGTAAACTCTTTTGAAGAAAACTGTTTCAGAATTCTTTTTAAACTCTTGTTCCCATAACGATAATATATATATACACAGCAGTAATTTCCACATGTTGAAGAGTATACACTTTGTAGTCGTTTCTTACTATTTATAAAAATCTCGGAGTTGGCATTCAAAAATCTTTTAAAATATTTATTGTTAGGGTATCGGCCAAAGGAGTCAAAAATTTCAGCTGGACCTGTCCTCGGGAAAAAAAATGCCACCCAATGAGTACCTTTTTTGTTTGAGGGATCGGTATTTGCAATAACACAACAAGGTTTTTTAATTTTATAAGGTAACTGATCGCATGGAAACACACCTTTGAACAATCTTTTTGTAGTTCTGTTTTTCCTTAAGGCATTAACAAGTTCGATCGTGTTCATACCTGTTCTTTTGAGGCGATAGCTTCAATGTCAATGATCTTAGTGTGACTGGTGGTGTAACTTTCTAAGAATTCCTTTGTTGTTGCGCTATAGGCAAAAACGGTTGCAAATTTCGCTAATGTCATAATAAGATTTTCATCCAGACGTTTAAGTTCCAAATTTCCAGATACGCCTGTCTGATCTGTTGTGCTAGCCGATGATGTGGGATATTTATACGTTATTTCCTTCGAGAATAATTTATTTTGTGATGAGAAACCGGCAAATGAAACCTTTTTAAAGAAGGTTAAATTACCTTCATTAAAATATTCGACATTTACAATACAATAGGCCATCTCTGTTATTCTCCTCAGTTTGCTGAGTAATATAAAGAACGTGAGATTAAAGGGTTATATTTATACTTTTCTAAAACCAGAATGAATTCCGCGAAGTTTGTCTATTTCAAGACTACCATCATACTTGGCATAAACTATGCATGTTACACTTTTTGCCAGCGCTTTCTTAAACCTTCCTTTGATCCTCACTGTTCCTTGATTTAATAAGCCGCCACAAGATGACCCGTATGAATGTCTGCAGTTAAATCGAACGCCATTAGAAAGCATCTGTTATCGAAGAATTTCTTCGAGATTTGGTTACCTTTGTCGAAATAATGAATATATGTACCCTTAAATAGTGAAAGGTACCCGCATGTACTTATATGTAGGTTTCTCCTGAGAGTAATCAAACTCTAAAGCCTGGTTTGGAACTTGAGCTCCATTGACGGATAAATTGAATCGTGAGATATTATTGTGTTTAAAGTTGAATGGATTCTTCGTCTGTTTACCGCTGTAGGAGTCATTATCTATCATGCCGAAAATCAACAAGTTCGGTATATAACATTATCTAAAGATAGTGTTGAACTGTTAGCTGGTAGCGTATAACTCTTCACTTCGACGCGCTTGTACGGATATATCACGTTTGAACGTTGAAGAATAGTTTCATGTGCCATTAAAATATTGGGATTTACAGATACATGGTTCATATACATTGTGGCATCAATAATTTGAATTTGCAGCGAGTTCCCGTCATCTTTTGAGTATAGGTAAAATTTGGGTTTTTCCAGAAAAAGTGATAGTCTGAAATCCACCCAATTCAAAAGTAACTTATCTTGATTGAGTAAATCGCCGTGAATCTTTCCCATAAACTCCACCACATTACTTTTCGAGAGCAAATCAGATCATTGGAGATAACCTTCATTAAATACACTAGGATGATCGCTTTTACTGGTTGCCGATCTTTTCCTAATAGATTTTCTCTTTGATTTGGTACGTTTTCCACGTTTAGGAGTTGTTTTTAACTGTGCTGCCGAAAACGGATTAGCCCTTTTTATAGCCATGCGGCTTTTCAAACCCTCACCGTCCATACTTTCAAAGAGTTTTTTCCCACCCTTTTGCATCAGTTCTTGAGTAGCAGCCTGCCCTTGTTCTTTTAAAATATTTTTGAGAGGCTTACTCCCCACTTCTGATAATATTGTTTTTCCAGTCTTTATTGCTTGCTTCTTTAAAGTTTTAACACCTGAGGAAACTAAAGGTCGCAAATAACGTAGTAACCCGCTGAAGAAGCTACCAATACCTCTTCCACGCTGGTATATAAGTGGAGATCGATAAAGATCACCTATATCCAACAAAGCAGCGCCACTTTGAATTAAATAATACCTTGTATAAGATGAATTCATTCTGATTTGAATGTGCACTAGTTATGAAGATCACTTATACGCGTCTGAATATTTATACTTTATTGTCTTTTGAAGTGAAGCATCACATATGTCGGGGTATAGCCGGGAATGAAGTTGATTAATTCGCCTTGATCATCGGTTATCTTTATGGAGATACTTTCAATGTAGGTCTTTTCCAGAGGATAGTATTCTACATGCTCAAACCTGAAGATATTATCACATTCTTTCAACGGAATCATACGCAGATTTCTCACTAATTTGTTTCCTAGTATTTGGGGGTGAATGATATCAGTGTAAACGTGTATTATCCCTACATCCTTGCATTCTACTGCAGCTACAGTTGTTAGTTCTCGGGGAAATCTGCTCTTTATTTCGATAATGGAATCTTCTAATACGGCGATTCTGTCTAAAGTACCCTTCTCTTTCTCCTCTTCTACTGAGATTTTTTCAAACGACTTGCCCACCTCCTCGGCAAGGAGACTAGCATCACTCTCCTTCATAGGCGCTTGAAAGAATATATCGATAATGAATCCAGATAAGTCTTTCTTCTTCAAATCTATAGGCACTTTTGTAGTTAACAGGGTACCATCGGATAGTTTTTTATAGGGAACATTCAATATTATACTTTTATCCGTAATTGTGCGCTTGTGCGGTATCTGAAAGGTAGATGCCTCCCGCCCGAGGTCAGATAGAGCTTGAATAATTTTTTTCCTAATTTGATCTGATTTTCTCCTCCGAGGTGCAACAGCTATAGTTTCGTCATCATACTGTATATTCGGGACAAAAAGTCCGACTAAGTCATTAACATTAATGGGCGTTGGTAGCGGATACTTTATCTTTATTTTAAGTTTCAAGTCTTTAATCTCTAAATCTAAAGAGTCAAGCTTCTTCGGGACACTTTCCCCGAGCTTTTCAATTATACTGTACACTGGAGATATGTAATAGTCTATCATGTGTAATAGGGCTTTATAATTGCGCTTTTCTCTAGGAATCTGTCCAATTATACTATGGAAAAGATAATGAAACGAATCATATTCGTGAGCTCCTAAAGTTACAATATCCGCAACGTCACTATCCTGATAAATGTGTAAATAGAAATCATCCGTTTTATAAGGTCGTTCGTCTTTGCTAGTATCAGGGATCTTTCGACCAGTTGAATCAGATACCAAGCTGTTATACAAACCCTCTTTAAAATCTGCAAAGGTATCAGCAGCCCAATAGGAATCAACTGCGTCGTTAAACGAAGATAAGAAAGTAGAAAAGTTCATATCTTGTTTATTGTTACATAAATTTAATAACTGTTGGTAACTCCATTTAAGATTGTTGTGAACGGAGGCCTTGGAGTGAATATTTCGACTTGAAAAAGTCAAAATATTCGAAGGGAAAGGTAAGGTACGGGAAATTTCCGCCTACGTCCGAATTGGTGGCTGACGTTCGAGCTGGAGCGACGCGCTTGCTCGCGGCCGGGACTAGCTGCGGCAGTGTGGGGGGGTACTTGCTCTCACGCCAGACCATTAACCCTAGGCCTGTACAACAAAAAATAAAACACGTCGACTTATCCAGGGAATTAAAATTTGGGATATCTTTCCCAATAGGTCATGAGTGACCGAGAAGCGTTGTATGGCGCGACTTCGTGACTTGTCAGGGCGCTCTGGTGTTATAGCGCCCTGTCTGCCCACCCTGCCTCAGCCACGACATTCCTAAAAATTGTTGACGTCGTGGCCCCATATAGAGGTTCAGGGACAGGAAAATCTACTCGCGAGGGCCCATCTTACTATTGATTTCCTCGCGACATTTACACTAAAAAAATATAGAAAACCGAACAGGAAAAAAATTCCATCAAGAAACAAAACTGAAAACGACAAACCAAAACACAAAAAAAAATATCTTGAAAGAAACAATTAGAAAAAAAAATTAACTCACCAATGAATTTTTGCAATTTGTGTATTTTACTTTATTATTTTAATAATTAAGTATTGTGATTGATTTTTTAAAAAAAAAAATTTGCTACCCTCAAAATTTTTATTTTCACGTTTCATAACTAGTAGACGCGAAAAAAGCAATAAAAATTTTCAGTCCGTCTGTCCGCCGTACGGCGTCCGCCGTACGCAAGATCGTTTGGAGGCTCGTAGCTGCCAAACGCTTTGAGATATTAAATTGAAATTTTTTTAACGAATAGACGGGGTAGGCGCCTTGAAGTGACCAAATTTTTAGGGGTGGGGGTGTGAGGGGGAAGGAGGGGGAAGTGTTTTAGACCGAAAATTTTGCTTTCCAGATCTCAGTAACCCCTTATGTTAGGAAGCTGAAACTTGGAATTTCTATAGAGCTCTGATAGTAGACCCATTTGCAGAAAAATTGTCAATATTGATCAAGGGGTGTGGGAGTGGGGGGAAATGTAATGCGTCCGAAACCCAAAAAAGGTGAGATAGACACTTTCTAAACTCCATATCTCCTAAACCGTTAATGGCACACTATTCAAACTTAACAAATATTTGTAGTTATACTAGGAGAACAGAATCAAGAAAAATTTTGGGTGGGGGAAGTTGTGTATGGGGGTGGGGGGTGAAAAACTTAAGATTACGATATCTCATGAACCAATTGCTCTAGAAAAATAAAATTTGGTTTGGGTGTAAAGGTTGACAAAAAAAGATTGATCAAAGTAAAATTTTTTAAGTGAGAGGTGGAGCATAGAAGTGGAGGGGATGAGAATTTTTCAAATCAAACACATTTCATATCTCCAGAACAGTTTAAGATAGATGCTTAGAATTTTTACCAGAAGTAGCGCTAATTAAACCCTAGTAGGGAAAAAAGTTTTGGGGTTGAGGGTGAAGAGGGGGAGGGTGGGGGAGGGTGAAAAGGAAAAAGTTCCGATGCTTATATCTTGAGAACCTGTAATGATATAAGCCTTAAACTTGGTATTAAGATAGAGCTATAGTAGCGAAATGTTGGAAAAATAAATTTTTTTTTAGGGGTTGTATGCAACGGGGGTAGGGGGTGTTTTTCCTAACTATTAAACGGTTTATGCTAGAAAGTTGAAACTCGGTGTGTATATGTAAATCAACTAGAAAAGTAATTGTGATAAAAAAAAATTTGAATATTCATTGGCGTTTAGAAAGGGGGACAAAAAAAATTATTTGTAAATATAATAGATATAAAATTCATATATTTTCACGATTTTCGTCATATCTACTAGGTCTTTCCAAATATTGAATTCATTTTTATTCTACGGATTCTTCGTATGAATACCTAGAAAGTGTTTTCAAGGTTTTTTGAAGTTCGACCCCTAAGGGTAGTGTGGTACAAGTGGGGGTGTTTTTCCTATATATGGAACGGCTTAAGCTACAATGTTGAAACTCGGTGTGTATATGTAAATCAACTAGAAAGGTAATTGTGATAAAAAAAAATTTGAATATTCATTGGCGTTTAGAAGGGGGGGCAAAAAAAAATATTTGTACATATAATATATATAAAATGCAAATATTTTCACGATTTTCGTCATATCTACTAGGTCTTTCCAAATATTGAATTCATTTTTATTCTACGGACTCTTCGTATGAATACCTAGAAAGCGTTTTCAAGGTTTTTTGAAATTCGACCCCTAAGGGTAGTGTGGTACAAGTGGGGGTGTTTTTCCTATATATGGAACGGCTTAAGCTACAATGTTGAAACTCGGTGTGTATATGTAAATCAACTAGAAAAGTAATAGTGATAAAAAAAAATTTGAATATTCATTGGCGTTCAGAGGGGGGGGGGGCAAAAAAAAATATTTGTAAATATAATAAATATAAAATGCATATATTTTCACGATTTTCGTCATATCTACTAGGTCTTTCCAAATATTGAATTCATTTTTATTCTACGGATTTTTCGTATGAATACCTAGAAAGCGTTTTCAAGGTTTTTTGAAATTCGACCCCTAAGGGTAGTGTGGTACAAGTGGTAGGTGTTTTTTCTATATATAGAACGGCTTAAGCTACAATGTTGAAACTCGGTGTGTATATCTAAATCAACTAAAAAAATAATTTTGAATAAAAAAAACGAATATCTATTGGCGTTCAGAAGGGGGGCAAAAAAATTATCTGTGAAAATAGAATGCATATTTTCCCACGATTTTCGACATATCTACTACCTCGTCCCAAATAATGAATTTAATTTTATTCTATGTATTCTCCATATGAATACCAAGACAGTGTTTTCAAGATTTTCTGAAAATTGACCCCTAAGGGGGTGTAAAGTGATTGTGTACTTTTTCATAAACTATTCCATATCTCTCAGATCCAATCAGATTTTCACTTCCATGATCTTGTTCAACGTCTGCAAATTAAATTATATTATTTTGAAAAAAAGTTGTCAAGACCTTATTGGAAAACCCTGGGTTTTCCAATAGGGACTTGACAACTTTGAATTCAATTTGTGAACGCACCCTTTCTGTCACTGTCAATTTATTCACTAAACTTAACATTTTTTCATGGTAAAGTACACGAAGGAACAACGTCTGCAAATTAAATTATATTATTTTGAAAAAAAGTTGTCAAGTCCTTATTGGAAAACCCTTTATAAGCTGTTTGGCAGGCGTTCTCTGTTCTGGTTTTTCTGCTCCTTCTTTCTGCTCCTTCTTTCTGCTCCTTCTTTCTGCTCTAGTTCGTCTATAAGTCGGGCCGCTTCATCAACCTCCATTTCACTCGGTATAGTATACTGCGTTATACCGTCATCAGCTGTTATAACTCTATATTCTTTATCCACGCTCTTGACTTCAGGAGTAGTCTTACGAAACTTTGAAGCCGGTTTTAAGCTCTTAGCTATACCGCTTACAGATAATCGTCTTTTGAACCGAGGCGATAGTGATCGCCTTGGCGGGGTTATCTCTTCCGCATTAGAGCTATAATACTTTGGTGAAGTCATGTCACCAGCCTCAAAGATATCTTCAGCCATACTGTAAAACGGATCGGGATTCTTAATCGGAGAAGTTTGCGTTGACATTTCTTCTTTGAAAGCGAACCTTGTCTGTGTCGCGTTATCTCGTAAATTTTTATGATTTCCTAACTTTGCTGCTGGCGTAAACGCGAGAGATTTTTCTTCACGAATCTGTCTTCCTTTACGCTTTGCATTAAGAAACTTTATCAGCGTGTTCCTTTAATTATACCATTTGTCCTCGTCAGACAGTTTTTTATTTCTCAATATGCCGTGTATAGTCTTATTGAATATAGACAGACCAACTCCATCTTCTATCTGACCCTTTAACTGTTCATATACTTCTGGTGAAAGAAGAAGCATTTTATTAAGAACGCTTTTTCTATGCATATTTTTCAATCAGCGATCCTATAACACTTGAAAGTACACTCCCTATCAGAATTGGTAGAAATCCACCTTGCTGTACTAAGATTTTACGCTGTCTAGGAACAGATCGTCTTGCATCAACTAACCTCCGCATGCTCTTTTTATACTTGCATAGACTGTTAAATACTTTACGACATGGCACATGATTCCCTTTCAGCGTGTTTAATGCAATTTCACAAATAGTCTTGATCACTTCAGGATCTGCCTTTCTCATGATAGTCTTTCTTAAACATGGACTAGCATTTTTCAGAACATATAGCATATGTTTGTTGTCCTTCAAACGTTTCATTCGTGACACCATTTTTACTGTTTAAATCAGTCCCTGAACAATAACACGTTACAAATCTTTTATTAAAGATATCCGCTCTGAATCTAAATAAATCGTTTGTAGACTGAGTCAGATCTATTAACAAATACCCGTGTGGGGGCTGAGTAATTTCTTTATATATTCTTACTAGCTCTGCACTATTTGCTGGATAAATGTGCTTGACTAAATGAAGGAACTGACTTTTATCGCGGGGGTTTTTGAAAACCACCACATATTTACAGTTAAGCGAAATATCTCGACAAAACTTACCCTGATGGAAAACGTTCTGTGTTACCAATACTACTGAAAAATTCCTGTGATGTGACCCTTTTGTAAAAAGTTCACAAATCTCCTTTGAAAATGCGTTTAGCATCATATCATCTAGTACGATTAATGTAGGTTCATTGGTTTCGTTTATAAATTCTTCAGGTATAGAATCTAAATATTCTATATTTTTAAATGGTAATTGAGATGGGATGGCTCGTTGCTCAGCATTACACCAGATAATCTTTTTTATCTGAGTGTTTATTAGTGATGTATTTTTCAGGAATGTTGTAAAAAATGTTGTCTTACCACTTCCCGACGGTCCTGCAACCATCATGGTAAACGGATGTTCTAACTGCATAATTTTCTATACAGTGTTCTACCTATATAAAACATGTGCAAACAAGTCCGATATTTATACACATGATGAAATGAGTAGAAGACAGGTTATTAACGAGATACATAAAGCAGCTCGAAGAAATTTAAGGCGGCGTCGGGTGACCATTCGCGGGATAGATGACTTATGGCAGGCGGATTTAGTGGATAGGAGCTCTTATTCTGCTAAGAATAAGGGTTATAATTTTCTTCTAACAGTAATATACACATTCTCCAAATATGCGTGGGCCATACCACTTAAAAATAAAAGTGCTGGGGAGATTATCAGGGTAATACAAACAATTTTTAATGGACGACGTTTCCCAAGAAATTTACAAACAGATGATGGAAAAGAGTTTTTTATTAAGGCATTTCGCAATTTAATGAAAAAACATGAAATCAATCACTACTCCACCTTTAGCCAATTAAAAGCCTCAATTGTAGAGCGATTCAATCGAACACTAAAAAACCTGATGTGGAAGGAGCTTAGCATGAATGGCAACTACAAGTGGACTGGTTTACTAAAAGCGCTAATAAACAAATACAATAGGACGAAGCATCGTACCATAAAAATGCGCCCAATAGATGTTGGACCATCGAATGAGGCTCAAAGTCTGGAGATATCTACCGTAAGGTAAAGGTCTCGTCCACCCCCAAATACAAAAAAGGAGATCATGTACGTGTAAGTAAGTACAAGCATGTGTTCGAGAAAGGATATACCCCCAACTGGTCCACCGAAATATTTCAGAGGTAAAGAATACAGAGCCGCGTACTTACATACTCAAAGACTATGAGGGGAACACAATACAAGGAGGGTTCTACGAGCTAGAGTTAATAAGGGTCAAACACCCTGATATATACCTTACTTACTTACTTACGATGGCGCTACAGTCCAAATCGGACCTTGGCCTCCTGGATGTGCCGCCTCCAGCCTTCTCGGTTCAGTGACCGCGTCCTCCAGTTTCTACATCTTAGAAGAGATTTGCTGTCTGCGTCAATAGAGTCCTCCCAGCGCTTTCGTGGTTTCCCAACTGGTCTTTGTCCATAGACTTTTCCCTTTAGTGTGCGTTTGGGGATTCTTCCGTCATCCATACGCTTCACATGACCAGCCCATTGTAGCTTTTTAAATTTGATGAGGATCGATACTTCTGGATTGTCGAAGATGGCATACAATTCTCTATTGTATCGTATTCTCCAGATCGAGTCTTCCCTCACAGGTCCGAGGATTCTTCTGAGGACTTTTCTTTCAAAGGCGTTAACTAATTTTTCGGACGCCTGAGTCAATGTCCACGTTTCGCTGCCATAGCATAGCACAGGTCTTATTATTGTTTTGTACAGTTTAAGCTTTGTTTTTCTGTGCACATTTTTGTTTTTAATTATTGGAAGTACCGAATAATACGTCTTGTTTGCCATCATTATTCTTCTTTTAATTTCGATGGGTTCGCTTCCATCCTTCGATATGTTTGCCTCGAGATATACAAAGTTGTCTACGTTTTCTAGGTTGAAGTCTCCTATTGTAATATTTTGTCTGATTGGCATGTTTTTCCTAGTTTGTGTCATAACTTTGGTTTTGTTTTCGTTAATACGTAGTCCAACTTCCCTTGCTACCGAATCAAGGTTAACAAATATTTCTTTGGCACTCTCCAGGGATCTTGCAAGTATATTTATGTCGTCGGCATATGCTACTAGTTGTGTGGATTTGAAGCATAGTGTTCCGTTGGTGTCAACGGGCAGTTTCCGAACAACATATTCGAGTGTCAAATTGAAAAGCATTGGTGCCAGGCCATCACCTTGTTTAAGCCCGTTGTCAGTTCTAAAGCTGGAAGTCAGATCATTTTCCACCCTGACTTGTGACAGAGAATCGGTCATTGTCATTTTTGTAAGCCGAACTAGTTTCGGTGGAACTCCAAAATCCATCATTATTTTATACAGTACGCGCCTGTCGATACTGTCGTATGCCTGCTTGAAGTCCACAAATATCTGGTGCACATCAATGTTAAATTCCCAGCACTTTTCAAGCACCTGTCTAACTGAGAATATTTGGTCCGTGGTCGATCGCCCAGCTCTAAATCCGCCCTGGTATTCACCAATTACTTTGTCCGCAAAGGGCTTTATTCTCTTTTCTAGAATTTTCGTCAAGATCTTATAAGACGTACACAACAGGGATATTCCTCGGTAGTTTTCACAGCAGAGTTTGTCACCTTTTTTATAAATTGGGTATATGATACTCCTGCGCCAATCTTCAGGAAGTGTTTCTTGCATCCATATGTCCGAGATCAATCTGTGTAGGAGATGTGGTATGCAGGTGTCGCCTGTTTTCATGAGTTCAGCTGGAATTTGATCAGTGCCCGGCGCTTTGCTGTTTGGGTGGTTCCTCAGGGATGTTTTTACTTCTTCGAGTGTGGGAGGACTCGAAGAGGATCCTTCCTCAGCTGTTACCTCGGCTGCTGTTATGTTTGCTGCTGCTGTTCGTGCGGATGATGGGCTCGGGTTGAGAAGGTGTTCAAAATATTGTGCCCATCTTAGTTTTATCTCTTCCGCATTACTTAAAATGTTGCCTTCTGCATCCTTGCAGAGGCTCGTTTTCGGTTTGTATCCCTCTTTCATCCTTTTAACTAGGGAGTATGCGGCTCTTGTGTTGTATAATTTAAATTGTTCGCCCATGTTTTTAATTTCGTCATTATTGTACTTCCGTTTTTTCTGTCTGCAGATTTTGTTTGCAAATCTTCTAAGATCATTATATTTGTCCTGTTTGGCTCGTGTCGGCCGTTCCGTTAATATTTTGTAAGCTTCGTCTTTTCTCTTTAATGCATCTTGGCATTCGTTGTCGAACCACTCATTTCTTTTGCGCCGGGGTTGTTGTCCTATCACCTCCTCTGCGACGGATGTTATGCCATCTTTGATGTTTTGCCACATTTCACCGAATGGTATGCTGGTGTTGTTTAGCATTGTCGCGAAATGCCTCTCCAAGGCTGAAGTGTATTTCGCAACTATTTTCTCATCTTTGAGCTTTCCAATATCGAATTTAGGGACCGGTTGTGTTCTTGGGTGTCCTCGATTTGCTATTCGACATCGGAACTTGGTCTTGACTAAGTAGTGGTCTGTGTCACAATTAGCACCTCGAAAGGTACGTACGTCGAGAATGCTGGAGGCCGTCCTTTTTTCTATTAGAACGTGGTCTATTTGGTTGAATGTTCGTCCGTCGGGAGACGCCCACGTTCTCTTATGAATGTTACGATGCGGGAAGCATGTCGAGCTTACAATTAGGTTTTTGCTGCTGGCGAAATCAGTCAGCCGTTGGCCGTTGTCGTTACTTATATCATGAAGACTGTGCCTTCCAATTGTCCCTATATAGGTTTCCTCTTTGCCCACTTTCGCGTTAAAGTCACCTAATACTATTTTTATATCGTTCGACGGGAAGGAGTCGAATGTTGATTCTAAGGTGCTGTAGAAATCATCTTTAACTTCGTCGTCTTTGTCTTCCGTTGGGGCGTGGACATTAATAAGCCAAACATTAAAGAATTTTGTCTTAATGCGGATTGCACACAATCGTTCATTAACGGGTTTGAAGTTGGTAACTTGATGTTTAAATTTGTTGTCGACGATGAACGAAACTCCAAACTCGCGGCTTCCCGAAGATTTCCCACTTTTGAAAATTGTGCGATCTAATGTCGGTAATCTCGCTACCTAACAATTTAGTTTCTTGGAGTGCGATGATGTTTATCTTGTATTTGTTCGCCTGTTCCAGGAGCGCTCTCACTGCTCCAGTTCTGTACAGGGAACGCACGTTCCAAGTTCCGAAAGAATAATCAGTTTTTCGTTTGCGTGGTCGTTGCCGTTGAAACAATTCAGTCCGAGGCGGTGGATCAGGTTTCGAAACTAGATTGTTTTTCCAAGGATGAGTAGTTAACACATCGCTCAACCCCCTAGCCTGGTGGGCCGGTCCTACTTCTTCATTACACCCTGGTAGGCAAAGGGCGGGAGTTTTCAGCTGACAATGGTATGCTGGAGTTCTCGCAGCTATGCTGCGAGTCCAACTATATCATACATACTTATGCCTACTTCCTGAGACGCACTGGTGTTCCTGGCCATTCAGGATAACTCCATACCCCTCCTCCTTTCTCAACCGGGCTTGGGACCGTCTATGGCGGAGTTCTGAGATTCTAAAAAGGAGGGGCAATCAGGTTTACGTAAAATGGCTTGGTTACCCATCAGTTCATAATTCCTGGATTGGTATAAAAGACGTGCTTTAACATTCGAATTTAGTCAATATGCTGAACTTAAGACACGAATACGACCGTCTTATAAGTTATAAGGTTCTTAAGCATGTAAAAAGCGGATTCTGTTACACCAACTTGAAGGATTACGTCAGAAGCTTCTTCTGCTCCCTGATAATGAGTGCATTTGCTACGCCTTCTGATGTGGAAGCAGAACATCTACGCATGTCTCCTGACTGTGTGTTCGCTAACGGTAAAGACGTTTGTGGACCGTACAACAAACCTGTTAAAAAAACACATTGGTCGTTATCGATACCTACAGTGCTGAGATATTTCCTACTGATAATTGTGATATTTTTCTTGATCGTCGAATTACTCAATCTGTGCAATGCCTTCGCTAAATTGTAAATACGTCCGTTTTTGTGATCAGGTGTCGATCAAACACATGATTGCCTGGGAATATGCATATAGAAGTGGTAGGAAAGGAAAGTGGCAAGTCTACGCAATAGATCGCTTTAGATTTCAGAATGAATGATTTGTTAAAACCTATTTTATGTAAAAGATATAATAGGAACCATCATGAAAACAAAATAGTCTAATATAAATACATTAAATGAAATTGTATCACATACTATAATAAATCAATAAAGCAATAATTTACTCATAATCTTTATTTTTTATTATGAGATGCATGTCTTAATAGTAAATCTGCAAAGAAGAATTCCACCTGCAACCTACATTCTGTCATTTCACAAAGTCAAGGTGGTAAATACCGATATCAATAGCCTACAGACAAAAATATCAGCAAACAAACGTACATAAAAGTTCTTGATAATCACCCCATCAATAGTAATAATTACCTACATAACATGCACAAGCCTGCCTATCCGGAACCGAGGCTCCAGCCACCTAGTAACATGAGTCACACTTCCTACACCCCATCAATATTGTTGTGCCTAGCACGGTAGCAGCATCCCAATTCCTTTATCTCATCCAGATGCTTGGATTTCCCCTCATATCTCTGTTGCCGGTAGGTCAGTTTCATAATTCAAACGAAACGTAAAGAGCTCGGTTTGTTTACTGACCTACTGGGAATGCCGGTAGTATTAAGTTTGTAATAAGAAATATTGGTGACTTGCGGATCTGGACTTAAGCGCCGGTTCATATTGCTTGATCGAGGTTGAAGTTAAAAACAAATACGATTGTTTGGAACTTCATGCCTCGATATGCAATATGCGACCGAGGCCTAGACCTACATCCGGAAGCTCGTCAATATCGGCCGAGTGACATAGAATTGAGTATGTTCCCAATGCGGAACACAATACTCAATTCCGTGTCAGTCGGCACTTTTTTAATATATAAGTCTAGCTGTAATTAGTAATAAGCTCTCAGTTTTCTTTTAAGTCTCTTCGAAGCAACCAACGAATAAAAGTATATATAAAACTAAAGCAAAAAAGAATCTTTTTATTAAATCTTCAGGTGAGAGCCCTTAATATCTATTTCTTTACAGATCGGTAAAATGGACTAGTCGGCTCATCGTTATGAGAAGCCACGTCCCAACAATCTCCACCGTTGGCACTCAGGAATGATGTGCCGGAGAACAACTCACCGGGTCCCAGGCAGCAGTTGGGACTAACCGAAGTGTTCACGAACACAGCATTAGTGTTCAGCAACACAACATTGGCGCAGCTGGACTTCAACTTGATAGTATTTATACTAACACGTCGAATCTATTCTTCAAAGAAAGTAGTTTTAATTGCGAAGAAGTTTTTAAGAAGACTCGCAATTATGAGAACTATTTTCAATTAAATTTTTCAGCCGTTTTTAGTTTTTCAAACATTAATTGAAACGGAATTATTTTCGGTATACATATGTCCTTCTGTTTCTCATTCTTCAACCAGTTAGTAACCCTTTACTGCTATGGGTATACTTGACAGTCGAATCACTACTAATCGGCATAAAGCCGATAGTAAGAAATACGGAATTGAAAACTCTCAGGAAAAAATGACTGTAAGGCAAGCGCGAATGATGGCTTGTTGGCATAGAGTCGACAGTAGGTACATATACATTCGCCTTCAGCAGTAATTTTCCCTTTTTTTTCTTCGAATGCGGTAATTCTTCTAAATTTTCTAAATTTTGCCGTGCTCAATATTTATAATCAACGACATAGTCAATGGGAACGCACACCCAAAAATTATTTACTTTTAAAATTGTATTTTTCCCCTCTCAAAACATTTAATTTTCACGTTAACATATTGTGCGAGATCAGGTCACAACTAAAGATATTATTAATGTCTCAGCGCCGATGGTGAAGTATAGGACTCGCTCAAAACTACATACGCTCCAAAACACCCGCTCAAGTAACATTCTTAAGCTAAAATGTGAATGGTGTTCTAAACTTGGGCATATTGAGGACATTTGTTTTAACAAGACTAATTACCTAAAAAAGCATCACAAACGATTTGAAAGTCAGCTCAACATTAAACGCTGCACCTCGACAAATATTATACATAGTACTTCTACCCTCCAAAATGTTAGCAACGACGCTAACAATAATAATAAAATTATTAGTATTAATTCAATTAAATCAGTTCGTACGACAAACACGAAGCATAGAAATCGCAAATCTAAACGCGATACAAAAAGGGAGCAAATCAATCCCCAGAAGAGCACAGACTCAAATCTGGGTACAAGCTTCTTACAGTTTCTGCATTTCATTTATCTTTTCATCCGAACAGACTTACTCGGATATAGGATGAAAACAAAAGTATCTCCTAAGCGTAGGCAATTCAAAAGCTTGTCCAATAAACGAAAAGGCGTGGATTGCTCCAAAAAATCCGCCCTGGATACGTTAACGAAGGACATCGACGACGATGTATTCATCGAGTTCCCCTGTTCCCTAGCAAAATCTGGCAAGATTCTAGTGCAAGTGGACACAGGGGCCGATACAAGTCTTTTACGACAATCGGCGATGAAGAACCTTCGAAATATGTATAAGCGCGAAAGAAGGCACATAAGGGGAGTATTTGGTGGTTTAGGTAGAACTCTAGGCACCATGCTAATAGGAATTCACCCTAAACTCAATTTTAGGGCGAAATGGCACTTGGTAGACGATACAAAAGAAATTCCAGCAGATGGAATTTTAGGTCGGGATATCTTATGGAACCGATCCATAATCGACACCAGTGCCAAAACCTTAACACTCCTTAGTGATGGACATGAAGCAGCAGAGACATTTCCGCTAAAGAGACTGGCGCAATTGGATAACCATTGCAGACTTCTCTGTATTCAAGCTCGTACACAAAAAGTTACGCAGCCCAGAGTACCAGTCCGAAAGCGTGATGTATTAAAAAAATCTTAGGAAATTAGTTCAGGTAATCAGATCGAGGACACTTTCGCAAAAGTGAAACCAAATAAAGTATTGATACCCACTTTAAACTTCTTTCCTGATGATTCGCTTAATGCTGATTTTATTCCAGTCTTACATAATTTAAAGCATAGGAAAACTAAGAACTCGGCGGGTACCATTAGTCCCAAACAGTGCGTAAAGCATAAAGTCGAGATTAAAAACCATACCAATACACCTTCGCACGGTAGTTTACTAAAAGGTATGTCACTCTGGAATTCTTCACTCGTTGCAGTGCCCAGAAAACGGCCGATGGAAAAGAGAATGGTGAGTTCACATAAATTAAACGAAACCACCATAAAGCGCTCGATTCCACTGCCCGGAATCATAGATATTCCGGACCAGTTAGGTCACTGTCGCTATTTTCGTACCCTTAACCAAGCCAGCTGTTACAGGTGCCCTGAAATGAAAGAAAGGAATAGAGTTAGTTTTAATTTGAGTGGATAAATAAAATAATTATTACCTTCGTGGTCTCTTGAATGCACCCAATGTGACGTCCATGTACGTCGCACCTTCGCTCAGATTGGCACCTAAAAAGACAGTTGTACGCAAGCATTAGTAGTGATCATATTATTTGAGCGAAATACACGGAGAAGAGGCGGAAAGACGAAGGAACTAGGATTACATATGTAACACTAGGGTAAATTAGAATTAGGATTAGTTAGACTTAGGGAAACATGAATTATAATCGAAAATCGAACTAACGTAGGTTAGTAGTAGGAATATGGGTAGGTTTAGGATTTAGGTTAGGAGACAAAAGTAATCTTAGAATTATCACAAAAGCGGTACTCACGAGAAAAATGACTTCATTTACGCCGTCAACACGGATTCAGTGACATACTTACGTTCACCGAGGGTTACTCCGTCCTGCGTAACCACTGATTCCGTCCTGCTTCCAGTACAACCCTAAAACGAAGGAAGAAGGAATCACCTTAGTAGGATGGATTGTAAATAAACTAGAACAAACTACCACCGAGGGCACGATAACAAATAACAAGCACGAACAAAACACATGGAACACAGGAGACACGACGAAAAACAATAAATACAGCACAACACCGCACAAATGTAAACATAACAACACGAAACGTCACCGACGATGTAAATAAGCAATATGGCCGAAAACTGCGCGAACAGCGAGAACTTGGAAGTCGATAAGACAGCACGGGTTTGAGGATTTGCTAAAGCGTCGTTTGGCTAATAAAAAGTGGACACTAAAGCTAAAGCGTCGTTTGAAGAATAAAAAGTGGACACTAAAAGGGAAAGGAGGTAAACGTCCTCAAAGGTGATACGTTGACCTATGAGCGGAAAAGTAAGCACAGGTAACTGTCCCGAAAAGCTGACCGAAGTTTCGCGGCAAGTAGGGACCCAGTGAAACGGTCTTGAACTGCGGGTGCGAAGCTGGAAGGTGGTAGGACGGAACGCGTGAAGCGAACGAGAAAGTAAAGGAAGTGGTGTAAGAAAATCGAATTGGCGAGTTACCGAAGCGAAGTAAGGTGGTAAGAGTGATTGAGGATTACAGCTGTCGTCGAAGAAGCTGTCCGGAGGAGAGCCTGAGAACAAGCATCGCGGGACAACGCACCAGCGGCGCCCTAGGTTAGAAGGTATAGAGTTGAGGTAGTCTAGCGCATTTTAGAGACTAATATATTTATATTAAATATTTGCATACGTTAAATTTTTGGAATTAACTCTCGTGAGGGGTTGAAACAGTTTTTCCACGGGGAAAAACCGTAATATTTGGCGCCCAACGAGAAATTTTGAGCGAGGGAGCGATTTGCCGTGATATTACTTTGAGTGCATTCAGTAGTTTTTTAAGTGTGTCTCTGAGAAATTTGAATTTGTGTCTCTAGAGAAATTTGAATTTTCGAATTGTTTTTTTTTTTTGCGTAATTCGAGAAAATTTGATAGTGAATTGTTGAGAAACGGTCGGTGAGTTTTATTTTCTTTTCTTTCGGTTAGGGGTAGTGTAAGGGATAATGGCGACTATAGGCAAGATCTTGGTAGATAGACTAAGCCAAGATGAATTGGTCTACGAATTGGCGATTCGTGGAGCTAAGTCCGACACGGTGGATGAAATGCGGAAGGCGCTTAGAGTGGCTTTGCGAACGGAGAAGGAGTCGAACGCATCGTTTCTGGCGCGAGAATACCCATTTACATTCGCTGAGGATTTACTGGCAATAGTGGCCAAGTGCGCAGAAATCCAAGAATTGCTATCGAAGTTCAATGGAGGGGAATCGTCGGCAGAATATAAAAAAATCTGGACGAAAATCCATTTCTACTTTAGGCGTTTGGAGGGTGCGGTGCCGTCCTCTGCGGAAAGGGCGAAGAAAATGGAGGCTAAAGCAGCCATTTTACTGCAACTAGGGGAGTTACACGAAAAAATAGGTCTAGTTTCTTCAGAGGAGGAGGAAGATGAAGAATCGAGCAACGTTCTCGTTTCAACGCGTCCCGATTTTTCAAATAAAATTTCGATTGCGAAGTGGGAACTAAAATTTTCGGGAGAAAAAAATACGATCTGCTCATTTCTCGAACGAGTGGAAGAGTTGAGGGTGGCCCGAGGAGTATCGAAATCGATTCTATTCAGAGCATCGATCGATTTGTTAGAAGGGAAAGGCCTCGTATGGTTGAGGGCTAATAGGTCTAAATGTAGGAATTGGGATAAGCTGGTAGCGGAAATGCGCGCTGAATTCTTACCCCCCGACTATGATGACCGTTTAATGGAAGAGATCAAGAGGCGGACTCAAGGGAGAGACGAGTCTATTGGAGTGTATGTAGCGGTGGTGGAAAGCATGTTTAAGCGTCTCTCGACGACGTGTTCCGAGGTTGAAAAATTAAAAATCCTGAGGAGGAACATTAGCCCCTTTTATCAGCATCAGCTTGGATTGACAGAAATTAAATCAATAGGGGAACTGGTGAAGTTGGGTCGGTCCCTGGAAGCTACCAGATTGTCGGTGGAAGCTTTTTTGCCTCCTCCAGGCAGCCGAACAGCAAATTTGCTGGAGCCAGACTTAGCCTACGTCGACTCGGAAGAACATATGGCACCTGAAGTACATAGTTCCGAAACGAATGGTATTCAGCTAGGTTTTGTTCCCAGGAAGATCATTTGCTTCAACTGTAAAAGGGAGGGTCATGTGTCCCGGCAGTGTCAGGAGGACAGGAAATGTTTTGGCTGTGGGAAGGTGAGGGTAATTCGGAGTAGATGCCCTGTGTGCAGTCCAAACTCGAGTCAGGCGAATGTCCTTCAGGAAAACAAAAATATTGTCTCGGAGTCGGGAAATGCGAGTCGTGCTCACTAAGGGACGGCAAAGTGAGTGCGGAAATTGAGACGACGCCGCCAATTAGTTTCGCTTTGACGCCTAAGTAGGGGGATAGTCGGCCACATTTAAAGGTGACAGTTTTCGAAGCGGAGTTTATCGGGTTGCTGGATTCGGGGGCATCACGCACCATATGGGGAAGGGAAGGTTGGAAGATCCTTGAGGAACAGGGAGTAACCCTTAGCTTGGCGAAGTCGCCATCGGTAAAATTGGCGAATGGGGACGAATGTGCGGTAGACGGAGTAGTGTGGCTACCAATGACTGTGAATGGAAGAACGCGTTGGATGGAGTGTTTGGTCGTACAGAGATTGCCACATTCGCTTATTCTCGAAGCCGATTTCTGGGTGCAGTTCGGCTTAGTAGTTGACTTGCGGCAAGCGCAGTGGGATTTTGCAGGACAACCGATGCTGGCTACTATTGAATGCCTGCATTCAAAATCGAAAATGAGTCCAGATGAGGGAAATCAATTGGAGAAATTGATTGAGGAAGAGTTTGGTAAGATGGGGGATGGCTTAGGTCGAACATCAGAGGTAGAACACATCATCACCACAAAATCTCCTCCGATCAAGCAGTGTTACTACCCAGTTTCACCTGCGGTACAAAAACATATCGACCAAGAGCTGAAAGACATGCTGAGGGATGAAATTATTCGCCCATCCAACAGTGCATGGGCCTCCCCGATCTTATTGATCAAGAAAAAGGACGGCTGGTTTAGATTTTGCGTGGATTTCCGCAAGGTCAATAAGGTGTCCGAGCGGGACGCCTACCCGCTTCCGTATGTGTCGGCTACCCTCGACAAGCTGCGCGACGCGAAATATTTAACCTCCATGGACATCAAGTCTGCGTATTGGCAGGTACCAATGGCCGACTCGTCACGCCAATATACCGCCTTCACGGTACCTGGAAGGGGACTTTATGAGTTTCTTCGGATGCCGTTTGGGCTGCAGAACGCCCCCGCAACGTGGCAAAGGCTCATCGATAGGGTGCTCGGGAGCGACTTGGAGCCTTTTGTGTTCGTCTATCTCGACGACATAATTATTGTAACGCAAACATTTACGAAACATCTGAAAATTCTGAGAGAGGTATTTCGTAGGCTAACAGCGGCAGGTTTGCGGGTGTCGAGGGAAAAGTGCGAGTTCTGTAGGCCAGAATTGCGTTATTTGGGTTATGTCGTCGATGAGGGCGGACTCCATGTAGATCCGGAGAAGTAGAGAGCCTAGTTAATTTTCCTCAACCACGAAACGTGGAGGAGGTTCGTCAATTTTTAGGGATGGTGTCGTGGTACAGACGATTTATTCAGGATTTCACGACTCTTATTGCCCCATTAACCTCTCTTTTGAAAGAGAATCGTAAATTTGCATGGGATGCAGATTGTGAGCGAGCGTTCTCTCAAGCGAAGGTTAAGCTGTCCACGGCTCCGATATTAATCTGCCCTGACTACGAACTGCCTTTTGTGATACAAACGGATGCATCGGACTACGGGCTGGGGGCGGTATTATCCCAGAATCATGTAGATGGGGAGCGAGTGATGTGTTATTTGAGCCAGTCCTTGACGAGTTCGGAGAGAAAATATTCCACTACCGAGAAGGAATGTTTATCAGTGCTCTGGGCTATAGAGAAGCTGAGACCCTATGTGGAGGGAACTCAATTTAAGGTAATTACGGACCATCACTCGCTCATATGGCTCAATAGCCTTAAGGACCCATCCGGAAGGTTAGCAAGATGGGCGGTGCGGTTACAGCAGTATGATTACGAAATTATCCATCGAAAAGGTAAAGAGCATCTTGTACCAGATGCGTTATCGAGATCGGTGCCCATGGTGGACGTATTGTCGGTGGAGACCTCGACCGATGCATGGCATGACAAGATGATCACACTGGTGGAGAAATACCCGCAGAAATACGCTGACTGGATGCTACGCGATCGCGTACTGTGGAAGCACATTCCGTCAAAATATCCGGATCATACGTCGAATCAGGATTGGAAGAGGGTGGTACCTAAGGGTGAACGGAAGACGGTCCTTAGTCAATGTCACGATGATCCGAAGGCTGGTCATCCGGGGGTGAAGCGAACTCTGGATCGAGTAAGTCGGGAATATTATTGGCCTAGAATGTCGAGCGACATTAAGAAGAAAATAAACCAATGTCAGATATGTCAAGCTGTTAAGCCAGAGCGTCGGGCGCCTGTGGGGTTGATGGTATCTCGTAGTGGGGAGGCAACTCGACCGTGGGAAATGCTCTGTGTAGATCTTATTGGGCCATTACCTCGCTCCTCTAGCGGGTACGCGTACATTCTGACAGTGGTTGATTACTTGACTAAGTTACCACTCATTTATCCTTTGAGAGCGGCAACTGGGGCCGCAGTCACAAAAATATTGGAAGAACAGGTGTTTCTCCTATTTGGAGTACCCAGTTGGCTGATATGTGACAATGGGGTTCAATTTCGAGCCAAAGTGCTTCAAAAGATGGTTGAGTCCTATGGAACTGGAATAAGATACACCTCATTCTATCATCCTCAGGCCAATCCGGCAGAAAGGATAAATCAAAACATTAAAACAATGCTTCGAGCCTACGTATCGGAGAACCATCGGAAGTGGGACGTAAATTTAGCGAAAATAGGATGTGCTCTTCGTACTTCAACTCACGAAGTGATGAAAGTCACACCTTATTTTCTGAATTTCGGTCGGGAGATGACGATCAGTGGTCGAGAAAGGCCTCAACCGGGCGTAGAGACGGGTACGGGGGATCCACTAATCTGGGCTGAAGCATTAGGAAAATTGCGAGAAGAGGTACTCGGAAGGTTGAAAAAAGCAGCGGAGCGTAGCAAAGGGAGATATGACTTACGGAAGCGTGATCTAAGTTTCCTTCCTAATGATGTCGTATGGAGCAAGAACTATGTGCTTTCAGACGCAGCTAAATATTTCTCTGCTACTCTTGCCCCAAAATACGTCGGACCGTTTAGGGTGGTGAAGAGAGTATCACCGTACACATATGAATTAGGGTTGGACAACGGTAAATCTGGTGGCGTGTGGCATGCCAAGGATTTAAAGCCTTACGAAAAGGAAATACCCAACTAAATCTATTTAGCAGCCAAGAGAAGAGGGGGAGGGTTACTGAACCCAAATATATGATAGATTGGGAAACTAGACGCGAGCATGAATTCAGGAAAAGGAATGAGGGTTCATATAGTTTAAAAATTAAAAAAAATAAGGATAATTACCAAAGCCATTTGATACCGTCCACTGCGTCAAATAACCTCCCTCACTTAGAATTCAAGGAATTCTTTTTTTAGTAAGGGGGGAGTGTTACAGGTGCCCTGAAATGAAAGAAAGGAATAGAGTTAGTTTTAATTTGAGTGGATAAATAAAATAATTATTACCTTCGTGGTCTCCTGAATGCACCCAATGTGACGTCCATGTACGTCGCACCTTCGCTCAGATTGGCACCTAAAAAGACAGTTGTACGCAAGCATTAGTAGTGATCATATTATTTGAGCGAAATACACGGAGAAGAGGCGGAAAGACGAAGGAACTAGGATTACATATGTAACACTAGGGTAAATTAGAATTAGGATTAGTTAGACTTAGGGAAACATGAATTACAATCGAAAATCGAATTAACGTAGGTTAGTAGTAGGAATATGGGTAGGTTTAGGATTTAGGTTAGGAGACAAAAGTAATCTTAGAATTATCACAAAAGCGGTACTCACGAGAAAAATTACTTCATTTACGCCGTCAACACGGATTCAGTGACATACTTACGTTCACCGAGGGTTACTCCGTCCTGCGTAACCACTGATTCCGTCCTGCTTCCAGTACAACCCTAAAACGAAGGAAGAAGAAATCACCTTAGTAGGATGGATTGTAAATAAACTAGAACAAACTACCACCGAGGGCACGATAACAAATAACAAGCACGAACAAAACACATGGAACACAGGAGACACGACGAAAAACAATAAGTACAGCACAACACCGCACAAATGTAAACATAACAACACGAAACGTCACCGACGATGTAAATAAGCAATATGGCCGAAAACTGCGCGAACAGCGAGAACTTGGAAGTCGATAAGACAGCACGGGTTTGAGGATTTGCTAAAGCGTCGTTTGGCTAATAAAAAGTGGACACTAAAGCTAAAGCGTCGTTTGAAGAATAAAAAGTGGACACTAAAAGGGAAAGGAGGTAAACGTCCTCAAAGGTGATACGTTGACCTATGAGCGGAAAAGTAAGCACAGGTAACTGTCCCGAAAAGCTGACCGAAGTTTCGCGGCAAGTAGGGACCCAGTGAAACGGTCTTGAACTGCGGGTGCGAAGCTGGAAGGTGGTAGGACGGAACGCGTGAAGCGAACGAGAAAGTAAAGGAAGTGGTGTAAGAAAATCGAATTGGCGAGTTACCGAAGCGAAGTAAGGTGGTAAGAGTGATTGAGGATTACAGCTGTCGTCGAAGAAGCTGTCCGGAGGAGAGCCTGAGAACAAGCATCGCGGGACAACGCACCAGCGGCGCCCTAGGTTAGAAGGTATAGAGTTGAGGTAGTCTAGCGCATTTTAGAGACTAATATATTTATATTAAATATTTGCATACGTTAAATTTTTGGAATTAACTCTCGTCATTTTAATTATACTCGAAAATCGAAGTACGTTTCTTTCTTTTGCTGTTTATGACGTGTTCCAGCTACTTCTCCGTGTCGGTGAAACTAAATTTGATATTTCCTCGAACCAGTGGTTCGGTCGGGGAAACTTTGTGAGAACGGGTTCCTTAAATTCAGGAACTACTGGCGCCCATGACCCTTCTCTGGGTTCAGCCGGACAAGGATCCGTTCACCCCGTTGTCGTGAATGGTTCAAACAGTTTTTCCACGGGGAAAAACCGTAATACAGCGGCTATCACCTCGATCTTATAGAACCGGTAGACAAGTTCAAAACTTAATTCAGCACTGGTACAGATCATCTCCAAGTCATTCGATTCTATTTTGTTTTTATTTTTATTTTTAGGTAAACATAATATTTCATACATTCAAAGTTAAATCACATAACATTTACATTTAACTACTGCACATAAATCTAAGTAAAGTTAAATGACATAATATCTAAATAAAGTAGAATCATATAGCTACTACATTTAACCACTACACACAAATCAAAATTAAGTTATATTACAAAAACACTACTATAATATTAACTAATACACGAAAAACACATGGAAATACCTAATAGTCCATAAAATGTTTATTAAAAAAGAAACATACATTTTTAATAAAGAAAAATTTTAGTACATCAAATTACATAATGTTTTTTAATAAATAAGACATTGTTAAATAAATAAATATTATCCAGTATAAAAAAAAAAAATGAATTAATTAGGACATTTATCACTAAAACTTCAGCGTTGAACAAATTTTATAGTAATCCACAATCGTTAAATAATTAAAAAAAATAATAACAACAACAATACATATAAGCAATAAATAAATAGCAAATTTTTAATAACGCTGCTATAACTACATACATATATGTATATTAAATACCACGAAAATAAATATAAAATTTGTGAAAAATAAAGAAAAGACATAAAGAAAAAATTATGTAGAATATATAAAACGAGATGTCAAAACTAAGTCAGAAATAAATAAGGAAAGAAATATGTAAATGAAATTAATGTTAAAGTATCAAGTAAATAAATATACAAATATAGAAAATTTAAAAATAAATGTATGTACATAGTAGGTAGTAGTTAATTAAGAATTTATCCATAAGCAATTTGTAAAAAAAAAAAACAAGAACAAAAACCGGTGTAAACAGCACATAAAAAATTTCATAATAATGAAAATAACGTAAAAACACCAAGCCGCGCGGATAACAACGATCAAGGGAATCTTCTAGTCAAAATCGAGATTCCACTACCTGATCCTATCATTTATTCGATCCAGAAAACTTACTACTTACCAACAATCCAAAATGACCAATGGGACTTACTTTTTCGAGATCGAGAAGAATATTTAACGGAGGGAGGGAGAGACGCCCTTAGTTTTCGTTATACGCCGTACAGAGAACGCAAAGATAGAAGGAATTGTGCTACAACGATACAGCGACGATACATGCATGTTTTATTCGTATACAACTGTAGCGCAGTCCTGAACATTCAAGCAAACACCGGTAGTCGAATTATCGCAACTTATTACACCAGTCAATTTACCCTACAGGCAAAACACCTTCAGCTTCGACCAAAATGGCCAACAAGTTGCACAAGTGAACATATTTATTCGAAGTACCACTGGCTACGAGACGACTGATAAAAATGAAATTTGTAGAATGTTGGATTTTGTAAATCCTCTGCAAATAGTTATTAAAGACGGTAAGTGTTCTGGAAATACGCACTTTAAGCAACTACGACCCCCGAAAACTGAACGAACAACGAAAAAGATAATCTTGCATCAATCTCAACGACATCTTTGCGTTTTTTCCGAGAAATGAACACGCTCCACAAGTATTCACGATCATCTCGCTCATTGTCGGATCCCGGAGAGCCGAACTAGAATCAACTTCTTGACGATAAAGAAAATTTCCAGTTTTCAACAACGATATAAACTACGCTCCGTTCATTCATACTGCATACTCAACCCCAACAACATAACATCAGCCTGTGTTCAAGTACACCCAACATAACAACAAAGAGCAAGCAAATAAGAACTAAATTGTTTACCAATTAAATTTCATATTTTTGGCATCATTATTTTATAAATAAATGTCACATTTTGGCACTATCTATTTTATGTATAGATATATATATTTTATGTAGAATAAGCTAAATATATAAACACATGAGGGTAAATCCAAACTCATTGGGTGGGGAGGGATGTTGTGCCTAGCACGGTAGCAGCATCCCAATTCCTTTATCTCATCCAGATGCTTGGATTTCCCCTCATATCTCTGTTGCCGGTAGGTCAGTTTCATAATTCAAACGAAACGTAAAGAGCTCGGTTTGTTTACTGACCTACTGGGAATGCCGGTAGTATTAAGTTTGTAATAAGAAATGTTGGTGACTTGCGGATCTGGACTTAAGCGCCGGTTCATATTGCTCGATCGAGGTTGAAGTTAAAAACAAATACGATTGTTTGGAACTTCATGCCTCGATATGCAATATGCGACCGAGGCCTAGACCTACATCCGGAAGCTCGTCAATATCGGCCGAGTGACATAGAATTGAGTATTTTCCCAACGCGGAACACAATACTCAATTCCGTGTCAGTCGGCACTTTTTTAATATATAAGTCTAGCTGTAATTAGTAATAAGCTCTCAGTTTTCTTTTAAGTCTCTTCGAAGCAACCAACGAATAAAAGTATATATAAAACTAAAGCAAAAAAGAATCTTTTTATTAAATCTTCAGGTGAGAGCCCTTAATATCTATTTCTTTACAGATCGGTAAAATGGACTAGTCGGCTCATCGTTATGAGAAGCCACGTCCCAACAATCTCCACCGTTGGCACTCAGGAATGATGTGCCGGAGAACAACTCACCGGGTCCCAGACAGCAGTTGGGACTAACCGAAGTGTTCACGAGCACAGCATTAGTGTTCAGCAACACAACAATATCATGAAAGTAAGAGTTCATTCTAAAGGTAAACATGACGCAATACACAAGATCCGACCTACATTCTACAGGCAAAAGGTAAACATCAAGCCACACACAAGAACCGAAGATCCGACCTACATTCTACAGGCAAAAGGAAAACATCAAGCAACACACAAGAACGGGAAGCCAGTTCGTGTGTGGCTTCCTGCAAATTATCTACCTGGAACCAAGGTTCTAGTTATCTAGCAAACATGGCGAAAAGAAGAATCAAAATGCATCTTGCAACTAACCAATTGGAGCCGAGGCTCTAATCAACAAGACTTGCAATTATACCCCAACACACCGAGCCTGATCAAAATATCAACAAGCCAACTCGATTGCGACTTATCTCCACCTCAATAGGGCCTGACTTAATACCCACGTGATGCATGCATGAATATATCAGCATCATCAACCAATCTTACTTACTCTCTTCAAAGGTTACTTCAGTTCACGCAAGTTGCAGATTTTCATCCAAGCCAATACATTTCATCAGAACAGAGCGAGAAAATTGTCAGAAAATTATCGCTACCACCGACCCCCTCACACCACAGACTTTCCCCTTCACTACAAATCCCATCACAACGCCTTTCAAAAGGTACAACTTTGGGCCACATTAAACCCATACGGAAACAGGTTTCAGGCTCGAAAGGTACAACTTGAGATACCAAAAATTCCAGAAATTCCATGCAAAAATAGGTGGAGTTTAGTGCGGATGTCCTGTTCGCACGTTAAGCGTAAGATAGGAAAGTTGTACCCTTACTACTTACCTTGCTTTAATTTAAAGATATCCGTTCTGAATCTAAATAAATCGTTAGTAGACTAAGTCAAATCTATTAGCAAATACCCGTGTGGAGCCTGAGGGATATCTCTATATGTTCTCACTAGCTCTGCACTATTTTCAGGGCAAATCTGTCTGGCCAAATGAAGGAACTGACTTTTATCGCGGGGGTTTTTGGAAACGACCATATATTTGCAGTTAAGCGAAATATCTCGACAAAACTTGCCTTGATGGAAGACAATTTGTGTTACAAGTATTACTGAAAATTTCCTATGATGCGACCCTTTTGTAAAAAGTTCACAAACCTGCTTGTAAAATGCATTAAGCATCATATCATCTAATACGATTAATGTTGGCTTATTGGTCTCGTTTATAGATTCTTCCGGTATATAATCCAAGTATTCAATATTTTGAAATGGTAATTGTGAAGGAATGGCGCGGCGCGTTGCTCGGCATTTCACCACTTAATCTTTTTTTATCGGAGAGTTTATGAGTGATGTGTTTTCCAGGAATGTTTCAATAAACCACGCCTTACCGCTTCCTGACGGTCCCGCAACCATCATGGTAAACGGATGATTAAAAAATATCATTTTCTATACCGGATTCTATATAAAACATGTGGAAACAAGCCCTCTATTTATACACATGATGAAATGAGCAGAAGACAGGCTATTAACAAACTACATAAGACAGCTCGTAGAAATTTTAGACGCAGCACAGTGGGGCGTTTGCCCGATCTAGCTGGCCAAAGTTCGGGTTTCCAAACATGCAAATGTTAACCAGCATTTTATGTCCTAATTGTCTTTCAGGAAGGTTTTTTTTACCTGAATTTACTATAAAAGTCGTGGGCTCAGCTCAAATTAGCCATTCGTAAAAGATCTGTTCTAACGGAAAAATCTATATTAAAAACTAACTGTGTTGACATAATTTTTTCGTGATTCTAAGGGATAATAAAGAAATTTTGAAAAATGGATATTGAAGTAGAAGGTATGTACATATTTGATTTTTACATTTTATGGCTTTTCAAGGATATATAGTTTTTGAACTAAATAGTTTTAAATTTTGGTATAATTTCAGAACCCTTCTTTTGGAAAAGTTCCATTTTCAAAATTGAAAAAGTTATATAACTCAGAACGACTCCGGCAAAATTTATGTGACAATATGAAGGTCAAATATTCATTCCTAAGGAGTCGCAATAATTTTCTGCATATTTTTGCATATTTAGATTTTATAACAGTTTATGTTCATAACGGAAATTAGAAATATTGGTACTTTGAATATTCCCTTAGCAACGATAAAGGACTCAAACCTTGGTAAAGGCCTTGAACAGGTGTCACTCGAGTCCGTAACGATACAAAAAAATTAAAACAAATGGGGTCCTACTATTATATAATACTATTTTCAGTTAAAAATGTGATGTGAAAACATTGACCAAAAAAATGATATGTTCACTTTCCATCAAATTTTGTTTTTTGTGAAAATATGTTCCAATATTATCAATACTGAATAATAACTAAATAATACCTTATTTTCAGATGAATGATCGTGCAAACGCCCCACTGTACGCCGTCGGGTGACCATTCGCGGGATAGATGACTCATGGCAGGCAGATTTAGTGGATATGAGCTCTTAATCAACTAAGAATAAAGGTTTTAATTTTCTTCTAACAGTAATAGACACATTCTCCAATATGCGTGGGCCTTACCACTTAAAAATAAGAGAGCTGGGGAGATTATCAAGGTAATACTGACAATTTTTAATGAGCGTCGTTTCCCAAAAAATTTACAAACAGATGATGGAAAAGAGTTTTTTTATAAGGCATTTCGCCATTTGATGAAAAAACATGATATCAATCACTACTCCACCTTTAGCCAAATAAAAGCCTCAATTGTAGAATGATTCAATCGAACACTAAAAAACCTGATGTGGAAAGAGTTTAGCATAAACAGCCACTATAAGTGGACTGGTTTACTAAAAGGGCTAATAAACAAATACAATAGGACGAAGCATCGTACATACGTACGTTTAGATGTTGGACCATCAAATGAGACTCAAGTTCTTGGAGATATCTACCGTAAGGTAAGGGTCTCGTCCCCACCCAAATACAGAAAAGGAGATCATGCAAGTGTAAGTAAGTACAAGCATGGATATACAACCAACTGGTCCACCGAAATATTTCAGATAAATGAAGTAAAGAATACAGAACCACGTACTTAAGCCTACAGTACTAGGCTTAAGTACGTGGTTCTGTATTCTTTACTTCGTTTATCTGAAATATCAGTTCAGCGAAACGAACACGAACGAAAAAGTCACCTTCGAAGTGGAGTGAAATATTCTACACCGTTCGCTACTAGATGTCGTTGATAAAAAAGCGCGCGAAATTTGAAAATATTAAAATATTGTCAAGTAATTACTATTCCGGCACATAACACAACAAAATGTAACTCACACGAAATTTCCCGAGCACAAACTAACTGAATTGACACCGAACTATTGAAAATTTTGAGTTGTCAAACATTTCGCTGGTCAAAAAGCCTCCCGTACCATTAAAAACGAAACGAAATTGCCACGAGCGCCATCTGTTAGTGACTACGGCAAATGTCCATTCCGTCCACGAACACAGTACTGCAAAACGAACGAAATATTTCGTCGGTGAAATGTCAACGAAAATTCAATTTTTTTTATATGAACTTTGAGAGTTCATTTCGTTTCGCTCGAAACACAGTACTAGGCTTTACATACTCAAAGACTATCAGGGGGACATAATGCCAGGGGGGTTCTACGAACTAGAGTTAATAAGGGTAACACAACCCGATGTATACCTTGTGGGAGGGAATCAGGTTTACGTGAAATGGCTCGGTTTTTCATCAGCTCATAGTTCCTGGATTAGTATAAAAGACGTGCTATACCATTCGAATTTTAGTCAAAATGCTGAACTTAAGACACGAATACGACCGTCTAAAGACATTCGAAAATTTGGATCTGGAGGACAGGAAGGTTCTTAAGCTGGTCAAAAGGGGATTCTTTTACACAAACTTAAAGGATTTCGTCAAGTGCTTCTTCTGTGCCCTGACTATGAGTGCATTGTCTACATCATCTGATGTGGAAGCCCAACATTTTTATCTCCAGACTGTTTGCCAGCGGCAGGGACGTTTGTGGGCCATATGAAAAGCCACTTAGAAAATCATACAGATCTTACCTACCATCATTATCTACCGAGCTGAAGTCTGGGGGTATGCATAGAGATCCAGTAGAAAGTGTAATTGGCACATCAACGCATTAGATCGATTAAGGTTTCAACGTCGGTGTCTTCAAATGGAGGAAATACTAAAACCTATTTTACTTAAGAAATATAATCAATTTAGTAACCAAAATCTTAACTTGTATTCTTGTAGAATAATTGGACCAAATTGTGCACATTGTAAAAGTTCTATATCACTTTGAATAAAATATACAAAATGAAAACTTGTACTTTCATGCCCATCATTACCACCCAACACCTTACCTATAGTCACAACAACAATCACAAGGCAGAACGATCGACAGCAAGCACGGAACTTGTTTTTAATATTCCCACGGTAATTCACCCATATAACAATCATCATAAAACACATTCACGAGATCCCTGCCTAAAACCTACACATCATTATAGGCCGACATACGAAATCATATCAAGTTAAAATATACCTGGTTTTCTTTTACAGCATAATGTACTGTTCTTGTTTTGTAGAGCCATACTGCAGAAAATATCCATCGCCTGTTAACTACAACAAGAACAATTACGGAGCACATGAGACTGTCGCAAAGAAAAACCAGTTCAAGTCGAAGTACGTGTAATCATGAGCACGTGGTAATAACAAACTTTCCGCCATGATACATGATGACAACAAGCTCAAATCTAGTATAACCAGGTGCAAGATTGCAGTTCTGGAGCAAGATGCATATTCACTGCATCTCATCCAACCCACTCACACCTTCATGACTCTACAAAACAAGAAACATGCCGATTTCCTGTTTATTTCCACACAAGTAAAGCTTCTTACACTCCCAACCATCTAAGAAACAAGCAAATAGCATCATTCCGAAAGAACCAATCAGAAACAAGCAGGTTTCCTGTTTCATCTGACGTAATTTAAAAAGACCATACCAGCTGGTCTAAACGGCGGTGGTACAACAACACTATTTTCCATTTACTTCGCGAAGCCGATCGGCGTTCGCATCGACAGTGGACACTAATTCTTTATATTCATTGCCAGAGAATTCTGGAGAATCCATGTCCACCGTCGGTGCCACGTCGACCAGCGCATTTAATCTCTCTTCGTAGACACGAGAGAGAGCGTCGGGTACAACATTCAGGCTCCCTCGTCGATGCTCGATTGTAAAGTCGTAACCCTGAAGTTTCAGACTCCACCTTGCCAACCGTTCTTGCAGGTCTTTCAGCGACATGAGCCATTTGAGCCTTGCGTGGTCCGTGATGACTTTGAACGCAGTCCCTTCTACATAGGCTCTTAATTTGTTCACGCTCAACACAGCTGCATAGCACGCAACTACAGCGTTGAGCGGAAGTGAGCTTCTGTGACATATACGCCACCGGATCCATCGTCGTTTTCCTGAAAGAGAACGCTACCCACACCTGACTTACTGGCATCGCATTGAATTACGTAAGAGGCCTTTCGTAATCAAAATCTGGGTTGATTGATACGGGGGCCTTCGTCAACAAGTTTTTCACTAGTAGGAAGGAACTTCCAGGTTAATGAGTTTGTGGTATCAAAACGGCCTTTAAGCTAATTGTGCTCTGTCTAGGGACAGAGCTGCCACCCAAACCAACCAACCAGCCATGAAGGAAGTTTGTGCCTCTGTAGTCCAAGCAAACTGGTTGGACTTCTTTAGAGTGTCCGAGATTGGTGATACGGTAGCAGCAAAGTTGGGATCGAGTCGTCGATACCAGCCCGCTATACCAAGGAAGCGTCGAACTTGACGTGCGGACTTAGGCGAAGGGTAATCGACGATGGCTGCGACTTTGTTCGGATCTGGCTTCAAGCCTCCGTCTCCAACGATGTATCCGAGATATTTCACCTCTTTTAGACAAAACTTGCTCTTGTTAACGTTTATAGTCAAGCCAGCCTTTCGAAAACAATCTGCGACTTCAGCCAACAAAACCAAATGTGAATCGAAATCTTCAGAAATTAACAGCAGATCGTCCAAATATTCGAACACCTGTTCCTTCAGCTCGGGTAAGATGACTTTGTCCAACAAACGACACATCCTTTGCGGCGCGTTCCATAACCCAAAAGGCATGCGAGTGCAGTGGTATAGAGGCGGGCCAGGAATGGAGAACACTGTATACTCCCTGGATTAGTTCTCGAGAGGAATCTGTCAAAAGGCGTCTTTGAGGTCCAGGCTGGTAATAAAGTTGGCTCGCGGCAAACGACTTTGTCCAAACATAACCTGATCTTGCCTGGCTTCCTCACGAGAACCACAGGCGAGCTCCATGCACTCTGGCTGGTCTCTATAACGCCAAGTGCTCTCATGCGACCGATCTCGTCATATAAGAGTTTTTGGATCGCAGGAGACACAGGATAATGACGCTGTTCGATTGCACTTGCATCACCAACGTCTATACTGTGTTCGACGACGTTGGTCACACCGAGTCCGTATACTTCGTATAATGGAAAATTGGACTTTGCCATTTCCAACCTCTTTACATCTGTGGGCGTTAAATGGTGGGCATCCGGAGCAATCGCTTGCGATGCAAGATTGGGAGTATCGACCGCGCTGATGATGCTAGAAGCTAGCTGGAAGGATCGCCAGAAATCTACCCCCAGGTACAATTTCTGCGACAGGCTCGGCGCGATATATAGGGTTATAGGCTTTGTAGTACCGCGAAAGGTGATATCGGTAACTACTGTGCCCAATACTTTTTGTGCAGCACCATTAGCGGTCTTCACCTCCTGACAGACCGGTCGATACTTCACCTGTGCATCTTGGAGGCGTTGTAGGGAGTTTGTCCCCATGCAACTGATGCTCGCACCACTATCAAGGAGTCCTTTAACGTTTTCTCCGTTAAGGGGTACCACGGCGTACGGTCGTACATCAAACGGCTCGGTAATGATGGTCGATAGAATCACTTTCTTTTTTTCACGCACCATCCTCCAGAACATACGAAGGCGCGAGATTGACTTTCTGCGACCTGATCAACTCGTTATATTCTTATAGCCGAAGATGGTATGGCTTGAGACGATGGAGGGAATGTCGCCTTGAATTTTCATGTGATATAGGGTCACCTTCAGGCCGAGAAACAGCCGGCTCTGTCTTAGTGCTTTCTCTCGCCAATATAGTGACATGCGAAGTGTTTTGTAGGGTGGCAATATTTTACGCTAAGCGGATGGGAGCTAGGTTCAGAAAAGGTTGATGGAGGCCAATCCAAGGAATGCTGACTGGAATTTGTTCATATCTCTCTTACAGGAGAGGTCTCAAATACCATGAAAAATGAGGACGCCAGATATGATTGACGAAGTGACTTCTCGTCTAAGTCTAAGTTTAGATCAGTATTTTGCGGAATCGTGTCCTGTCAGCAAGAGCCGATGTGGCACCACAGTTCCATGGTGGACTGAGGACCTTCAGAAGCTCAGAAAAAGCTCTAGGAGCTTCTGAATCGCGCACTTAAGAGTGGCTCAGAGGCCAACTGGGATTACTACCGAACAGCGCAGAGGGAATACAAGAAGCTGATTAAGACATCTAAACTAGCTTCTTTTAGGAACTACTGTGAGAGTTTGGAAGGAGCCAGGGAAACGGCTAGACTGCACTAGAGTCACTGTATAAGAACTAACACAAACATCCATTATCATGAGTACGGACAATGACCACTTTTGGTACATATTTAGTAGTCTAAAAACCTGCGAATTTAAAAAATCGCAGGTTTCTTAAATGGCATAGTTTTAGTGTGTATACGTGTAGCAGATAGATTTTGATTGACGTTTCACGAAATCAAGATATGTCTCATGAAATGTCAACTAAATACAGCGTTTATCCACTTTAGTGGAGATCCTTAAAATGAAAAATCGAGACAACTGCAAAAAAAATTTCAAATGTACTGGTTTCAAATGAAACACACATATTCCGTACTCAAGATAATGGATGTTTGTGTTAGTTCGTATGAAGTGACTCTAGGCTGCACAAAGTCTTTCAGAAAGAAAACACGACTAGGCTTAATTCCCTGCTAAAACCTGATGGTACATATACCACTTCAAGAATGGAGTCATTAAGAACCCTCTTTGAGGCTCATTTTCCAGGAAATTAGGTGATCGAAAGCGATCAACGCTTGGTTAAGACACTCTGCCCGACTAAAGACAGAATCAGGGGCGGAGCTTCCATAGGAGCAAGTGGAGCAACTGCGCCGGGCGCCAAATTTTTAGGGCACCACACCTACTGTTTCACTTACCTACAAAATTCAGCCGTTTATTTTGAAAGTGGAATAAGTCCATTTCATTTTTAAATCGACATGGTTTAGTGTTTTATCAGGTTCATATGACTTATTCCACTTTCATACTGCAGCTATCACTAAATTCAGTGATTGTAAATTTTGTAATTCTAAAACATGGTATCCTACCTACATATATCTATCCATCCAAATACATAATTTAACAACACGTCGTACACCCAAACATTTGCTTCATTCTCCTAAACAAACAGTTGCGGTTTGATATTATGATATAAATATACGTATTCTCATATCACCCTCTTCCAACCAGTTCGGTCATACATGTGCGAATCCACTGTCTTACTCTTTGACGCCGTGGTTCGACAAACACACGCACGGCACGGTGAACATTCTACACGTTTTTATGCGCGACGACATGCGTTATATTCCGCTGAGTGCTTGTATCTGGCGCAGATAATAAATTTGCGCCTGCATATGAATAAAATGGGACAGCGCATGCGCTGTTCTAGTGCTTCGGTTCTTTATGTATTGTAGAAATTTCACGAATTGGGAGCACTGTTCATTGACCATAGAAAATGTGATATTTTTCTTGATAGCTTTGATTTATTGGATGAAAGAACAAGTGTCAAGTGCCAATAGGTGTATCTTTCAAGTGTAGTGTTAATAAACTTTCAGTGAGTTACCTTCTATATTTTGTTTCTTAAATTTAAAAATGTCCATGAATCCAAAAAATTGTCTGGTAATCAATATCGAAAAAAGCGTAAGATTACTGAAGCTGAAAATGCTAAGTTATCAGAATTAAGAAATCCCTGAAAGATACTGCAATTTCAACGCAAACTATTTGCTGTATCCGTGCGATATATTCTTATCGAAAGCTTCCACTTCCACCGTGGAAAGGATAAACCATGAAATTTCGTTGTTAATTGATAAACAAAGTTTATCTGTGCACAATCACCAGCCCTTTGAGGTCCTTAATTCCAACAATAATTTTGAAGATCTTTCAATTCCTTCGTAAATCCTTCATAAATTCAATAACAGATGTCAAATTTAGGAACGTCATTTCGGGCGGGGAGGAATTCGAGAATTGCCCGCATGCATACACTAGAGTCACTGTATAGGAACATCCATTATCTTGAGTACGGACTATGGTACATTTTTAGTACTCTTTAAACCTGCGAACTCCTAAATTCGCAGGTTTTCAAAATTTAGTAGTGTTAGTGTGTGTACCCATATGGTTTTGATTGACGTTTCACGAAATCGAGAAATGGAATACGAAACGTCAACGTCAGAAGGTAAGTGTTTTGATTTACAGGAAACTTTAAATTCATTTATAAATAATTTTTAACTTGTAATTTGCAGTTTAACGGCAGCAGACTGACGACCTGGGATGTTTTGCAGCCCATCAGGTAAACAGAACTAATTACTCATGTGTTTTTACCGGGAAAAATTCAATCGAATTGTGCAAAGTGTCACACAAGACTCTCTATAATTTTTTCCTTCTCCTAGGGTATGTGTACCGGCAGAAAAAAACGAAATAAAAAATCGCCTTCATGGAGTTGAGACCTACGAGCATCCCTTGAAGCAATTGACTGTCACGGTATTTACTTAGGAAACTATTTAAAAACATTATTTTAAAACTTTCGCTCAAACGAGATGATTGACAGTAAAAGTACGCGAAAGCCCGGGAGCCAGCCAGCAACACCAGCAGTTGAACTTCATCCACTCTTTCGTTGGATCCTCTCAACCTTGCCCTCGATCGATCTGATCCTTTAGCCACTTCGCAAGACAAGAATCAATGGATCCGCAGTCACAGATGGCCGGTAAAACCTACACGCCAAATTTGATTTCCAATGTGATAATAAAAACTCTAACTTTTCAGGAAACTACCTCTAAGAAATCGCGAAAAAAGAATAAGGAACGTCCTCGATGGCGATGGATGAATGGAATGGACAGCCTGGAGCTGAAGTCCGTTATTTAGATGCAGGACAATGTCAGTGCTTATGTTTTACATTAAAAACTTTAACGACAATTTTTTTATTTACAGTTTTCTTCGGATACAAGCTGGTCAAGTCGCTGACCAAAAAGGAACGTAAGCGCGAAGAGAAACGTAAGGCTAAACAGGACGACCAAAAACGTAATTCTTACAATTCATTCCAGAATAATTTCCCGATATACTTCAAGAGGTTTTTGTTTGCAATATAACAATTATATATTTTTTATATAATGTCGTTTGTATTCTATCTAAAAAAAAATGACAAATTTATAAAACAATAAATTACAGTTGATATTTTTAATCAAATTTTCCCGTTTTATTCATTGGTAACAAACTGCTGTCTAGTCTATAATTTGTACAATTTCATTCGCTTAATAAACACTTTTTCAACTAATCGCCGTTTCGCCTTCGAATACAACTTCGGCCGCCTCAATTTCGTACTTTTCGATAACATTGCCGTAGATTTTATTATCGTCTGGTCGAACAATGTAGTATGATCAGATTCGTTGCGGTGCACAATTACCGCTGGATTTTTAATTTCACTAAGGATGTACGTAACCGGACCGTCGAGATTATCGTTCGTTTCGTATTCGCCGCCCTCAGCCTCATTTTTTCAGAGAATTGTATTTATCCATGAATAAACTATCGGATTTTACTGAAATATGTAAGCTAGGCAACATAAAGTGTTCATCATCATCGTCATTTCGAACATTTCAGAAATTAAATAGAGCAGAAATTACAAGTAAAGAACGACTGGGTGCCGAGTACGATATTTGGAAAAAGTATGCAAGTTATTGGCAGCGAACCGGAAACGAAGCGAATTTTGCAAAACTTGCAGAAACTACAAAAACTTTGTATACGATAAAATCGAAAATTTTGCTGATATAATAGATCATTAAATTCTGTTTGTCTAGAGTACGGATCGCCGGCCGACTTCTCAACCGATTCAAAAAAGGAAAATCTCAACTTTGGAATAAATTCGGCTCCTAAATAAACTAACTGGTCAAAATTTCGAACAGAAAGAGTTACAGGGTTTGATTATTAAACGGTTTCAAATTTCGCTAGACATGCCAAAACTAAGCTATAATGACATCCAACATTGGTTGTTCCGCTCGAAAACCTATCGAAAAATTTGGACTACTTTTCGATATAAGACGGTAATACGGTCACGGTTGAATAGGTCGCGCAAGTTTTGTTACACAATGTACAATTTGCTAAAACACAAACAATAAATAAAAAATTGCAAGTACATTCTCGAGTTTTGAATATTTTTTATTTGATAACCATGAAACCTAACAAAAAAAAACTAAAATAAAGCTCCGTCTGCTTTATATAAAAACAATATTATGATTAATCGTATAGTTTAAGTAAATAAGGCTACTTAGTGTTTGGAAGCGAATTGTATGACAATGTACTCTCCTGTTACCATCCAAGTCGGGTCAGTTTTGTTTAATTTTTCGGCAGCGCCGTCTTTTAAACCGCATATAAGATCAGCTTTTACTGTGCGCAGTGTGCAAAGATTAGTCGGCCGAAACTGCAGGTATTAACGATAAAATATATAAAGCCTGACAAATCATAAATAATACTTACGCCTCCGGCATGTCTGGAATGTCTCGGTTTTGTTTCTGTTGAAATTGCCGATCAACTTTCGGTAATTCAAATCTCCCTTGAATATAACTTTGTTGTGATTTAGCTAGCTCATTGTAAAGCTCTTTATCTACTTCAGGCATTCTGGAAAATATTTATTCACTTATTTTGTCTCGACTTATGGGAATTTAGTTTCAACGGAAAATACCAATAGAATTCAAACGGTCCTGTCCAAAAGTGATTACCACTGCCGGCTTCGTCAAAGCGCTAATCGAAACCCGATCCTGATCCACTTTTACTTAATTCAGAACAACGATTCTTCTTTTTGCTATTTGTTCGGGCTTTTTTAGAGCTGTTTGCGCTTTTCGTGTAAAAAGATCGGCAGTTATGCGGTTCACGCCGGACGGTGATGCACTATTAGGTACATGCACTTTTCATGGCGGCGTCTGAACAACTGCTTCGGTGTCGGATTGTGAACTATCAGACAGAACTTTTTGCTGCAATGAAATTAAATAATAAGCCATGCTACATTTCAATTCACTTCTTTTACTTACTGCGACAGTCTTCGCTCGCGTAATGGATGAAATTCGACTGTTGGTGTTGCTCAGGCTCCCAGGCTCCCTCGTACCTTTATTGTCAATCATCTGCTTTGGGAGATAGTTTTAAAATGATAGTTTTAAATAGTTTCCTAAGTACTTACCGTGAGAGTCAATTGCTTGAAGGGATGCTCGTAGGTCTCAACTCCATAGAGAAGGCTGTTTTTTCCATTTCACTCTGCCGGTACACATACCCGAATTCCGTGCGATGGGATTACATAACGGTAGCTATGGCGTCCGGTATATGGTGCCTTGTGAAAGTAGAACTCCTCGAAGTGGAGCGGTTCGATCTGAACCTCATGTAGAACATCTTAACGAGCGCTTCGCGTGACAGTACAAACTTTCCGGCAGTAACATACGGTGGCCACAAGTGATACGGATACTCGGACGTTACGTGCCATTTGCTCGACCGATGACGATGCGGTGCCGATACAAAAACGAAACAGGATAGGATGGGTTGTTAACCTATCGCCCAACCCAACCTGGAGGACCAGGTCGCGACGTCAACGTGCGACCGTGTTTCTCCACAAAATTTTCTATTCGATGAAAATGTTTCTTACCGTCGACATTTTGGTTTTACTCCATGGTGCGTTTATTTCTCTTTTGAGGTGGGATATCTAGTATGTAACTACAAATGGTATTATTATGGAATAATAATAATTAGGGGGCTTAATATTGCAAACTTTCCTTCATTTTTCAAAAACAAACTATAAAATTTGGGGCACCAAAACGTAGAAACTGAGCCGGGTGCCAAAACTATTACCACCGCCACTGGACAGAGTGCCCAGGCGTAGCTGGTATATGGCGTCTGCTGTAGTGACAGTTAAGTTGGTCAAATTCGCTATTTCATCATTTGTCAACTACAAGTCACCAGGAGCTGATGGTGTATATCCGATAATGCTAAAAGAGGGGGCAGATGTTCTAGTGCCTATCCTCAGAAATATATTTTCTGCATGCCTGACGCATGGATACGTCCCATCTTTTTGGCAACCGGTCAGAGTAGCGTTCATCCCGAAACCAGGGAGAGACGACTATACGTTGCCCAAAAGTTTTAGGCCAATCAGGAGTCTGTCCAATGTTGAGCTATAGCTGCTTCGATAGCAGCTATAGCAGCTTTTTCCTGTCCAGTGCAACAAAAAGCTGCTTTCTCGTGCTTGCTTTTTGACAGTTATTCTGTTCAGTATTTCCAAATAGCTGCTATCATAGCTGCTTTTCACTGCTTAGAGTACAGTCTGTAAGCAAGCAAGCAGCTTTATATTGCATTAGTATGTGTGACATTTTCGTTCCTTCAAGTGGAGAAATGTCATTTAAAATGTTTAATATTATGTGTATTTTATGTGTGGCCGTGAATAAAGTAAATTGTGGGCGTAAACGGTGAAAAATAGCAAAACGAGCTGCTGAAATTTCCGCGGAGGATATAGCCGAGGATGTGAAGCGGTTGAAAGTGGACGAGCTCGTCAAGAAGCTGACCCTGGACTCGGACGAAGAAGACAGCGGTGACGATGAGCGGTTTCCCTATTTTTTTCACTGATAGTTCGTGATTTCGGCTTTCACCGACAATATTATGAACGAAAATGATTTCGAGGGCGAAGAGGATGGAGTCTCAGGAATGAACGGCGAGGTCGAAACCCCCCCCCCGTTCAACATGAAAGAGGAACTCGAGGAAGGAGACTTCGACAAGGTGGGCCACTTTCACTGGAACAAGTCGAAGGAAATTAAAGACAATTGGCTTGATAACATTGACTGGATTAAGGTAGGGAATGCTTGGGATTTAAACGCATTGTTTCGGTAACGTTTAGAGGGAGAAGGCTTTGTTTTGGAATCGTAACCAACAAATCTATTTTCCAGGTCAAGACCGACAAGAACTACATCAGAAAACCAATCGGGGCCTGGCCGATTCCAGTGATTCCGAAGACGAATCGTCGAAAAACTTCAATGAAATTGAAACGTACAAGGAAATCTTCAAACTAATGGAGCCCGGCGAAACAGTCAAGAAGACACTGCAACGACTGGGCTGCAAAACCCCAAAGCTCTCGTCTATCAAACGATGACGGGAATTGTCCATGAAAATGCCGAACTCGTGTCGAAATTCACCGAACTGACAAATAACGTCCTGACGGAAATGGGCAACTTGGACATATATCAGGAAACATACGAACAGATTCAGTTGAAGATAAAACGGAGATCTAGAAAGGCAGGCACAAGTAGTACAGCTGTTGCCGCTACTGCCACTGCTACTGGCGAGGCCGCCAACGAGGACGACGAGCTTGATATGTACGCCGATGAAGGAAAAGACGAAACTGGTCACGAATAAAGTGGACGAAAACGAAAGAGATGACGATGACGACGGCGGTAACGAGGAAGGTGATGCCCCGAAAGTTTGAGCTGGGAGTTTAAGTGGAAGGATGTCGACAGCGAAATTCACGGACCCTTTAAAACCGAACAAATGCTGAATTGGAGCAACGATGGGTATTTCAAGGATGGCGTTGTCGCGCGCAAGGTTGAGAAAGATACGAAATTTTATTTGAGCAATCGCATTGATTTTGAATTGTACTTGTAGAATTTTGTGTTTGAGGTGGGAGTTTTTATGGTTTTGTTGTAGTAAAAAAGTTTAAGAAAATACGTGTTTTATTTGAAATTGAAAATGGAAAATTCCGAGACCAAAGGACGGTTGATAGAGAAGACGAAATTTGAGAAGAGAGGGAGAGCTGCAAGATTAGGCTACACAAAATCATTTTCAGGATTTCAACACCTATCCAAATCTCCTTTTTATCAGCCCTTCAAGTACCATGGGAGTAACAAACAAGTGCTTCAAACTTTTCCAACTCATAACAAATTATTTTATTACAATAAAAAATTCCTAAAACGTACGACAAAAACTATTACTATTACTATTTAAAACGAACACTCGGTATAATCGTCACCGGGTAAATTTCTATGACTGAGTCCTTGAATCCAGAAAATGATAGCCAGGCCACAATACGTCCGTAAAAACTGTAATTTACCGGGATATTAGTGAAAAATATTGGCGGAACATTGTACTTACATGCTGTTGAACATGCTGAGCAACGCGGTAAGTGCAATGCCAGACGCAAACATCGACTTCATTTTGACCAGGGACAAGTCAAGATTGTTGGTTTACAGCTTTTCCCCATCTCGATCGACTTTCTTTTTGTGCGATTTGTCCAGTGAATCGCTGTGATATCCGTATGAATTATAAACTTAAAAATTTAATTCCGCGGCACTAAATAACAAATGTCACGTCACTTACATATATGTGTGAATCAGCTGTTGTAAGTTATTGAAGCTGCTTTTCGCTGTCCAATACCCGTCAGTGCTATTTCGTGCTATGGCTGAATTTGACAGTTCAAATCGTGAAGCTTTGCTACTGCTATCGAAATAGCTATAGCTGAACATTGGACAGACTCCAGCAAAACATCGTTTGTTCTAAAAAGTCTGGAACGACAGGTAGAGAAACATAGCTCTCAAGGAGCATCCTCTTTATTCGCAACAACATGCGTATTAGAGCGGAAAGTCTTGTGATTCAGCGCTTCTTTCCCTGGTTTAGTTTTTAGTTTTAAAAAGTGCTTTATTTGCCGAAAATTCTTAATGCTAAAAGTTTTTCAAACTTAATCCTAAAGCTAAAATTAGTCTATATCTAAGCTGCTACCGTTCTTAATGGCCTCAATGGGCACTCTAAGATATAAATTTTATCGGGGGATGTTTTTTTTGGGGGAGGGGGATTAGAGTCTCTTTATTTAATTACAATGTTAGTGTGTACTTATCATTAAAATACACTTTTGGGCAAAATGGCAAAAAAAAACCAATATTACATAAATTTCATTCTACTTTACTTATACTATATACAATTCTTACATAATAACTTAAATTTAAGGTTTGCACCGAACTCTCCGCCACCGGGGACAGCAGCATCATGCTCCACTATTCGAGAATACTAGAGCAGAAACCACCGCTCCCGGCCGCGGACAGCCCAGTCCAGCATACAATATTTGCATTTATTAATGCATCGAGAAGGAATTATTTAGGTGGGATAAGAATCACTTTATTTAATTTATTACAATGTTTCTTAAACTTAACAATTTTTCATACATACATTTTTCTTATAATTATTCCGGGCCGAGCCACTCGTCACCTGTACCGATAGCTGAAGGCTATCAGTTCCAGTAGCGAATGTCTCGGTTCTGCATGCCTTATAACTAGGGAAGCTGCTAACAAGGTTAGTACTTATTCTAGTTTCATTTTTTTTTTTGGGTTAGTTTAATTACTTAATTAACTTACTCTAGAAAAACTAACTAAACGTCTTATTGATTGAGCCACCAGTATCTCGTAGCCTCATGCTCATGTCTGTAAAAGTCAACTTAGTTCACAGTGGAGTATCGCCATAAGGGCAGTGGGTCGCTAGTTTCAAGGTTGGGATCGTATTCTATTTTTTTATCTGTCGCGCGCCTATATGCGTGATAGATGATTGGTACGTAGTCGGAATCTAAGATGTAGCCGTTTTTGTCAAGGTAGACGAAGGCTTCAGGTGGAATAAAACCAGTTGACATTGTTTTTTCGATATATTGTGGGTTTGGGAAGAAGGGTTGGTGGATCCAGGGGTTAAGGTCCTGATCTGAGATGCTTCTAGCTACGTGGTTCCTAATTAATCGTATGATAGTCGTATCAACCCGGGGGATTTCTGCCGTTTCATATATTTCCTCATTCGATATATAATGAAGGAAATCTGTCTCTGCCTTTCTTTAGATGCCAGTACACGCCCGTAGACATTTTCTTTCGAAAAGCCTTAATTTTTCCATCTATGATGGACTAATATTGAACCATATGGGGCAGGTATAAGTGAGAATAGGTCTCACCAAAGCTTGGTAACAAATGATTTAAACGCGAGGTATAAATGTTTCGCGTAAAAAAGTCGTTTTAGAGACATGAATGCGTTACGCGCCTTTACAATCTGAATATTAGAATGTTGGTTGAAGTACAAGTGTTGATCTAAGTTTACTCCTAGATATTTAACACAAGTTTTGTGCGGAATTTTTTCGTGGCTTCCCTCCCCAACTACAATATGGAATTTCTTCCAATTTCGCTTCAAATCTCTATTGGCATGGGCTAAAGGGGTGCGGAATAGAATTGTCTCACATTTCTGTGAACTAATTTTCATCTTCCAAGAGCTCGTGTAGAACTGAACATCATTAAACATTTTCTGAAGTTTTTCTTGGACCTTAGTCGCTTTAGAATGGGGTGTGTATATAATAAGTTCGTCTGCGAAGGCTACAATGTTGATTTATTAAAATCAAATGCTTCCAAAAGACCGCTAACGTAGATAGCGAATAAAGTGGGTGCAGTTACTGTTCCCTGTTAGAGCCCTTCCCTAACATTAAAGGTCTGTGTAGTATCAATTTTCCCGTTTGTTAGTACAAAGTTTTTGTTGTATATCATGTGTACAAGGATATTTATCAAGTGTTTGGGGATTTTTTTTTTTGATTAATTTAAAGATCAGACCGTCAAGCCAAACTGTGTCGAAGGCCTTCTCCATGTCTATTAGACAGGCACCTACGCATTCTTTATTATTCAAAACGGTCCTGCTTCGGTAGCAGACGTCTGCTGCTGCTCTCGAATGGATTAATATAGTGATAATTTTTTTTTTTTTTTTAATAAATGCTTTATTTTGTTATAGTAATTCTATACAATAATAATTTATTTGCACTACTCCCCCTTCTAAGGAAATATCCTTGTGGTAGAGGTGAGGAGTCTTATCAAATCAAACACATATATACAAGTTATGTGTGAAGTATGTAATTGGTAATCAATTCAATTCAATTCAATTCAGTTCAATTCAAATATTAAAGGTAAATTCAAGTTACTTTCACTTTAATATCATTAATTGCAATAAACTTAAAGAATATTACTAAATTCAAATGTAGTATAATTGTTTAATATATTTTTATACTCTAGATGAACATATAGAGTATTATAAGTTTAATCCAGCCCGAAAAGTTTGTAACGCATAAAACCGAGCCTCGGACGAAAAAAAGTTATATATTATTTTGTGTTTATTTTTGGCCAAAACCCCCAAATCCGTTTGCTGTCCGTCCGTCCGTCCGTCCGTCCGTTAGCACGATAACTCAAGAACGCGTTGACCTAGGAAGTTGAAATTTTGTCACAACTTGTAAAATAGAAAAAGTAAGGCTAAGTTCGTTAATGGGCGATATCCTTCCACTCCTTCGGGTACCTCCCATACAAGAGTCCTTAAAACACGTTTTCACAATTATTGCTCGAATGCTTCAAGTTAGAAACTTGAAATTTTGCATACTTAAGTTTTACAATGTTTGAATCGAAAGTTCCGAATATCATGCAAATCGGATGAGTCCTTCGTGTAGCAGACTAGAAAAGTCCTTCAAAAATGTATGCTTGCTACTGAATCCACTATAACTCCAGAACGAGTTAAAGCAGGAATTTAAAATTTTGCAGGAATTAGTTTTATACCAAAACCAAAACGGAGTTCATTAATTAGCGCCATCTGTTGACTCCTTCGGGTAGCTGTCATACAAAAGTCCTTAATAAACATGTTTACCAATATTGAACGATAACTTTAGAACGCTTTAAGTTACGACTTTGAAATTTTATACACATTAATTTTATAATAGTCGCAGCTGAAACTATTAATATGAAAAATATCTCATAAGTCTTTCATGTAGTTGCCATACAAAAATTCTGTAAAATGTCCTTTTACTTACTTTATGGAACTCAATATTATTAAAAAAATCGAGTAGCCACTATACAATAATTTCTACCTGTAAGTAAAAGGTCATGTAAGAATTGCTTGTGCTCTCCTCATTCTTTTGATATATTTCCAACTTAAATATAAATCGGAGTTCAGTATTTCATCTAGAGTATCATACGATTGGCTTGCAGCCGATCGTGACTGCGTTATGTTTTAAACTGTATTACATTCTCGCTTCTTTTTATATGAACTGGAAGTTCGTTAAATAATTTGCGACCGTGGTAACAATAGTGTCTTTGACCAGCTGTTGTTTGTCTAAGATCTATTTTGATGATATTTAATATACCGCTGCGGGTTGTGCCTGTATTTATTTGCAAATGTTGACCTTCTATTTCTTTATAGGTTTGTATAGTAGAGATTAAATCAAATATTTTTCTAATGGGGAGTACATCTATATTCGCGGAGACAGGGGATGAGCAGTATGCTGCGACGGGGGTCAGTAAGGGCTGTGCTCAGGGCGGGGTTCTTTCGCCACTGTTGTGGAGTATGCTAATTGACTCACTGCTCCTCGAACTGCAGGATCTGAATATTCACGTACAAGCTTACGCTGATGACGTGGCTGCACTAGCTGTCGGGCTATCACTAAGGGACGTTTGCAACAAAATGCAGAGAGTCCTTTCGGTAATCGATGTCTGGTGCCAACGACACGGACTTTCTGTTAGTCCTAGCAAGACCGCTCTAGTTTTGTGGAAAAGAAGAACTGAAGGTCTAGTGTTACCAATGCTGAAGGGAGAAACCATCCAGCTCTCGGAGAAAGTTGAATATCTTGGAGTAATCCTGGATAGCAAGCTTCTCTGGAGGGAACATATTGATACAAAGGTGAACCGGGCGCTAGTAACTTTCTGGCAGTGCCGGAGAGCTTTTGGGCGAACATGGGGTCTTAGGCCTTCAATTGTATATTGGCTATATACAGCCATTATAAACCCCATCCTAATCTATGCATCAGTGGTTTGGTGGACTAAGTCCGAATGTGCATACATCCGAGCTAGTCTCGCTAAACTACAGAGGACCGTCTGCATCGGTGTTACAGGAGCCTTGCGTACCACACCGGGTGCGGCACTCGATGCACTGCTCAATTTGCCACCGCTTGATATTATTGTTCAGGCAGAGGCAATGAGAGCTACCCACAGACTGATGAGACTGGGCCTGTGGAGAAAAGGGTATTGCAAGGGTCATGGAGAAATGGCCCGAAGGTTGTCTGAGAACCCCATCTTCGATATGCCTTCGGATGCTATGACTTCGACATGTATGCTCAAAAGGAGATATCAGGTAGAGATCCCGAGCAGGGAGGAGTGGGTAAACCAGTCCGCTTTGCCTAGCAGATTCACTGATATATTCTATACGGACGGCTCAATGACTAAAAAAGGGTCTGGAGCTGGAATGTACCTGCAGACTGAAGATCTCAGGTACTCTTTCGCCCTAGGAAAACATTCTTCTGTATTTCAGGCTGAAGAATATGCGATCCTTAAGGCAGTAGAATGGATTATAGAGAGAAGATGGACAGGCAGGATGATCTGCATTTCCAGCGACAGTCAGGCCGCTCTACAATCTTTAGATAGTCCAATCGTCTTTTCGAAGATGGAACGTGAGTGTAAGGAACGGTTGAACTCTGTTGGCAGATTTAATGACTTAACGCTCATATGGGTTCTATGTCACCAAGGTATAAATGGCAATGAAATAGCGGATGCATTAGCAAAAGCTGGATGGAGTCAGCCTTGGTTGGACCAGAGCCAGTTTTCGGTGTGCCTGTTGCCTCTGTTAGGGCTGCCGTTGATGAGTGGGTGAGTAAATCACACATTGAGAGATGGCGGCTTTTTCCGGGAATGCGGCAGACCAGAAACCTTGTTGAGGGACCAAGTGGACGAACCTCTGCTTTTCTTCTCAAATTGAGCAGAAAGGAATGTAGTAGTATGGTTGGTGTTCTCACAGGGCATAACTCGTGTGGCCTACACATGGTCAGATTGAGAATCATTGACGACCCCATGTGCACTGCTTGTGACGAGAGCGACGACACGACGGAACATTTTCTTCTTGAGTGTCCAGCTTACTCTTTTGCAAGAATGCATGTATACAGCGTCGATGTTATGAGGATGGAGGAACTCCGTTTTCGCTCGCTACCTAAGCTTTTGAAATTCGTGAGAAGGACGAAAAAGTTCGAGTAGAGACTGGGGATTCGAGTATAATGGGCCAGGTGGCGTGAATGCTCAAGACTCGCTTTTTAGTGTGTCTTCCCCACACCAAACAACAACAACAACATCTAAGATGGGATGAAGCTCAGAAGTTGGGAAAGTCCGTTCTTTTTTTCAAAAAAATTTTGAGCAGTGTTTTTTGTATGATTTGTAGGGGTTTCAAAATTGCGTCTGTTGCACATCCCCAGGAAATGATTCCGTATTGTAGAATTGAGTGGACTAATGCGAAGTAGAACATGCGTTTAGTTTCCTTTTTCATAAAAGACCTGACTTCGAAGCAAATGGGAATAAGTTTTTTCAGTCTGCTAGTCATATTCCAAATTTGAATGTCCCACTTCATCAGGTGATCAAAAATGATTCCTAGATATTTTGTATTTGATACTCTTTGTAGATGGTCGCAACAGCAAACCCGGGTGCATTCACTGGAGTAAATTTTTATATTCAGACTATCTGGCTGTCCTTTCTGTGTAAGGGAAAATGGCAAGTAACAGGATTTAGCAGAATTTAGAGTTAGATAGTTGAAATTTAGCCAATCCTTCATTTCACACAAACCATGATTTACTTTAACTTCCACATCTTCCCAGGACTCACCCTCGAAGTATAGCACTGTGCCGTCTGCGTATGATATCATCTTTCCCAAAATAGGTTGGTTATGAATGTCATTGATATATATTAAGAATATAATTGGACCCAAAACAGTCCCTTGGGGCACTCCGTGACTGAAAGTTTCACGGTTTGTACTGATAATGTCATTGATTTTAGCATACTGCGATCTGTCTTTTAGGTAACATGAGATCCAGTTAACCAAAATTTTATTTATTCCAGTCTCGGAAATTTTTTTTATTAATTTATCGTGTGGCATTGCGTCAAATGCCTTTGCCAAGTCTAGGAAAACTGCACATCCTTTTTTCCCCTTACCCAGGGTGGAACTTATTAAGCTAGTTAAAAGGGCTATAGCGTCATGGGTACTGCGTCCAGCTCGAAAACCAAATTGACTATCATTTAGAATCTTATGTGATTCGAAATAATGCATTAGCCTCTTTTTTGCGACCTTCTCAATAATTTTACCGATATTAGATATTACAGATATGGGTCTGTAATTATTGATTGGGCCTTTATCTCCAGCTTTGTATATTGGGGTTACTAGAGCTGTCTTGTAAATGTCGGGAAATACGTCATTTGATAGACTAAGATTAATCAAGTGGATGAGAGGCTTAGAGATCGACTCTCTTATACATTTTAAACATGCAATTGAAACGCCATCAAAACCTGGACAAGTACCATCCTTCATTTTGTAGATTATTATGCTTACTTCCGCTTCGGTTGTGTATTCTTTTTGTGGGACTGTTGTTTGAAGAGGTAGAGCCGATACAGTTGATAGTTCTGTGGCCGTGTTAATTATTTTCGAAGCTAAATTTTTCCCCACATTTGCAAAATAGTTATTAAAAATGTTGGCCATTTCCTGTGGGTCATCCTGTGCGGAAAGTCTTTGATGGTCATGCACTATTTCCGCTACGGATCCAGACTTACTGTTAATAAAGTAGTATTCCTGAAATCTCTCATCATAACTAATATGTGATAAGTGCTCCGTTTATAACCAATGCAGAAATAAATACCCAGTGATGGAACGAAAATTTAATATCTAGTGCAGTTCTTTCTAAACTAAAACTTGGTTTAAACGATTGTGATTCTTACGTCCAACAACGCGGGGTCGCGATTTTTGCTCATCAGTCAGCAGACCATTCCAAAGGGTTGACCTGGTGAACCTGTCGTCCCAACGCCCCTTAGTGCCTATGTGGTTTTTGGGTGGCGGAGTATTCTGTCGATGAGTGATGTGAGAGTTTTCAAATTTTTAATTGTTTTGAAGTTTTCGTTATGAGGTTAAGTCACGACGCCGCCAAAATTTCTCTATTTCGAAATTCGAAATGAGCTAAGACAATCAACATTGACAATTTTAAATTATACCAATTTTAAATTACAGCAAGTTCGAATAGTGCTGCCGCCTTCATTGAGTCTTCTAAGTGCTATTAAAAATAATGACTTGTGGACAATGGTCCTTGCCAGTGGCATGTGATTGTCTTCGTTGCTCTGGTATTTCTGGTAAGACTTTTCATCCAGTATGCCTTGGTGTTACTGTGCCCAAATACTTCGCCGCTTTGGCCTTGCCTGGAATCCACTGGCTTTGCTCAAGGTGTGATTGCATTAACAGCGCAAGTTTCCATGCCAAAATCAGCGATATGTCGTCGACCATCACGTCACTTCAAGATGCCTTCAACTCATTAAATAATGAGCTCCGTCAATTACAAGAGCCTTCTCAGGCATCGACTATCTCCAAAAAACATTGATGCAACCTCAGTCATCACTCGCAGCAAATCAGCACTGCAAGCAAGTGGAGCATGTTCAGCTTCAGTCATTAATTCAGTCACGCAAAGCGCGGAATAATTCATCTTCTAAAGCCTGCTTCTGAGTGGCGTGTTTTCCAAGGCAGGCGGCATTCTCGGAAGAAGGTAATCGGAAGTGGTGTCCTTCATGATAGTATCAAGGTTGTGACTGGTCATAAGTAGATCCATTTGTCGCATCTTACTCCAAGCACTGACGAGAAGTCGTTAATTAATTATATGGCCGTTAAACTCAACATTAGCGACGACGAGATTCGATGCTCAAAATTGGTGAAAAAGGATGCTGATTTTTCTAGCCTGCGATTTATTAATTTTAAAGTAGGTGAACCGGAAAGGCCTACGAAAAATGTTTCGATGCTGAATTCTGGCCCGAAGGACTGCCTGTTCGACCCTTCAAGCACCAGCCAAAAAACGGGTCATTAGCAGCGAACATCGACTCCACGTTTTTTATGATACATACTCAACCTCCTTGCAGCAAGCGGATAAGGTGTTCCAGATTTATTATCAAAACGTCAGGGGCATTAAAACCAAGCTACCCCTCATTTGCTCGAGCTTATTAAACACAGAATTCGATGCCATCATTCTCACAGAAACTTGGTTGGATGACGATATACTAACCAGTGAACTTGGTTTTTCGAGCTACAATGTATTCCGCTTGGATCGGTGCTATACTCGGAGTACGAAGTTCAGAGGTGGTGGCTGCCTACTAGCTGTGAAAAATTGTTACTCTGCCAAACTTTTGATTAAGTCCTCAAACGATGTGGAAGATATCTTCGTCGAACTGAGCCTCAGCAATCGCAAATTATTTATTAGATGTGTATACATGCCACCATCATCATCAGCCGAGACTTACGCCAGCCATTGCCAGTTTATCAAAGGCATAGTCAACAGCTTTCCATTTGCGGATACCCTGATCGTTGGAGACTAAAACCAGCCTGAAGTCGATTGGGCCTCTCTTAACTGGTATGAATCCAGTGTTAATAGCGTGGGCAGTGCTCTCATTGATCAGTTCTGCGATCTCAACTTCACTCAAAGCAACCGTATTTTCTACGCCAAAGGGAAGCTACTTGATCTGGTATTTTCTAATCTTTCACCACCACCTGAAGTGGTTTCATCGCACGACGAATTGCTGCCGCTTGATAAAATGTACCATCCAGCACTCAATATAAACATTAATTTAAATTCTATCCCTAATATTGCTCACATTCATCAATTTGCCTCCTATAATTTTAAAGTTGCCAACTATGGTTTTATCTCATGAGCAGCACTCATTAATCGACTGGCCACTCTTACTCGATATAGTTGATATAAATGAAGCCGTTTCTAGATTTTATGGCGTTCTGTATAAAGTCATCGATGATTTGGTCCCTTCTCAAATTATTTCTAGCTCTTTATTTTCCCGTTGGTACGACGAGCAATTGCGTCAACTTATCAAGAACAAGAAAGCAGCACATGCTAAATATAAAGAATCGCTTTCCCAAAGTGACTACCTGGAATTCTCTAGATTACGCAGTCTCTGTAAAGCTAAGAAGGCATCCTGTTACATTGAATACACAAGCAATATTGAAGCTAATATCTCTTCCAATAACATTAAGGCATTCTGGAACTATGTACGTTAATTCACTTAGTTCAGAGAATGTTCTTCCCTTCTGTATGTACGCTGATGATGTTACTGCATCTGATCCCTCTAGCATTGCAAACCTCTTTGCTAAGTATTTTTCCAGTGTGTACTCCGATAATAGCACCTTTCCACCTGCTGTGCCGAATTTATCCTCACTGGGAAGCTATAACCTAAGTCTGTCGTCGTTAAATGTTGACATCGCTGATGTCACATCGATGCTTAATACCCTTGATACATCTAAAGGGACCCGATGGTGTTCCACCATTGTTTCTGTCCAACTGTCGTCAGTTTTTGGCGTTACCCATTATGATTCTTTTCAATTTATCTTTACGTTCGGGTCTGTTTCCTGATTTGTTACACCAATTCTGCGGTATTGCAGTTGCTATTGCACTTGCACACATGCATATTAATGTTATTGGTTACTACCGAGAGCCACGTAAAAACTCGTTTGAGGTCAATGAATTCCTCTGTAGTCTAGACAGCAGACTTAAAAGCTCTAATACTCCTACCATCGTCGCGGGTGATTTCAATTTTGATCTATTAAATTTCACTGACACAAACAATAAGAACTACACTAACACGGTCTCATCCAACAATTTTTACTTTTGTAATACACAACACATAACTAGACCAGCCTCCAACACGAATATCGATCATGTGCTTACCAATGACATCACACAAATAGTAAACATACAACTAGTACCGTTTGAGCTCTTCGATCACAAAATGATATTCGTAGAATTGGCAAATGTGACTCCTGGTAAACAGTGTAATTTCGATCGGTGTTTTCCCAACATTGTCAAAAAAATTGATCACAAAAAACTTATACAGTCATTAAGAGTATCTCCTATCTCTATCAATACGACAGCAAGAGTTAATGTTATGTTGAACTCGTTCATGGAAGTCCTACAAAAGCGGATTGAGGTCAGCCAAAGACTAATAAAATCTCGTAATGCCAATAAGGTCTATTCCAAACCATGGATAGATGCCGAATTGACTGAATGCTTCGCCGCAAGGAATTACTGGTACAACAAACTTTCCCGTGACCCGGGAAACCTCAATTTGCGCAGAGAATTCCACTATTGGAGAAACAGAGCCACTACCTTGAAGAGGAATAAGCGAACTACTTACTTCGCAAAAACGTTCTCGAATAACATTAGCAACCCGAGAGCTACCTGGCGTGTGATAAAGGAGTGCATATACAACGGAAACGTGCCCCGAAAGGAATCCGATCTCTTGCGAAGTACACCCGATGAAGAGTCTAAATTGAAAGTAATTAACGACACTAACAAATATTTTATCTCTATAACTGACCGAATTCCTGTGTCGGGACAAATTTCGGTTCCACTTCACGAGCCCCGCACAGGAAAGTCTCTATTTGAATTTTCGCTCACAACTGGAAAAGAGATCTTAATTGCCATCACAAACCTAAAAAAACTGCCAATCTGCTGGTCACGATAAGATAACCACCAAATTACTAAAGGACTGCAAGGATTTTCTATCCGATCCAATTTCCGCAATAATCAACTCTTCTCTAACCGAAGGAGTTGTCCCAGATGACTGGAAGGTCAGTAAGATCGTCCCAGTGTACAAAGGTGGTTCTAAAAGCGAGTGTTCCAACTACCGTCCGATCAGCATACTATCGAATATTAATAAAATAATGGAAGTAATTGTCAAGACACAGTTACAAGAGTACCTAACTATGCATGGAGCTATATCACAGAAGCAGTATGGGTTTAGGTCGCAGTCGGACACCAAAGCAGCCCTTTTTGATGTCGTATCCAAACTTCAGTCTTCTTGCGACAAAAAACTACTTACCGTTGCGGTCTTTATTGACCTATCAAAAGCGTTCGATACGGTAAACCACGAAATTCTGCTAAGGAAACTATCTGCGATTGGGATACAAGGTACGCCGTATGACTGGTTTAAGAGCTATCTTACTTCTAGACGGCAGTATACATCTATTGATAACATGAATAGCACTCTTCTTCCCGTCAGCAGTGGTGTACCACAAGGTAGTGTTCTTGGGCCTGTCCTGTATAACATCTATACTAATGCTATAACAAACTTAAACCTAAAAGGCAACATTTCACTGTATGCAGATGATATAGCTTTAATTTACGCTGCACCCGACATTAATGCACTGCAGAATGATATTAATTGCGACCTCGATAAAATTAATATTTGGATCAATGCTCATAAGCTATCAGCGAATCCAAAAAAAACCAAATATATCGTTTTTAATAAGTCGTCATCAACTGATATCAGCATTGTTTTCAACGGCGAAATAATTGATAGAGTTGATAGTTTCAAATATCTCGGTATAGTGCTGGATTCAAAGCTAACGTGGGACCTCCACATTGATCAATTAAGACGGAACCTGGCGTCTATTGCCGGTATATTTCGTAAAATCGGGAAAGACGTACCTGTAAACTTAAAGCGAACCATACTATTTTCCCTATTTATAAGTCAGTTGCAGTATGGTATAATAATATGGGGATCGGCTTTTAGTTCCAAGTTACAGTGCATCCAGAGAATGCAAAACAAAGCAATCAAAAATCTTTATAATATAAACTCTCTGGAGCACACGAAGACCATCCATGCCAAATATCAACTGCTCACGGTCGAACAACTTTACTACCTAGAATCATCAGATCAAATCAACAAAATTAAGCGTCAGACTACAAACAGCGATATAATATTTTCTTATCACCGTGACAACCATAGCTACAACACTAGACGTGCTGCCGATATTTACGTTCCTGCCATACGTACTGCCAGACACGGATCCTGCTCAGTTTTAACCAAGGCGATACAAAACTATAACCAACTTCCCGAAAATCTTCAATCCGACTCAAATAAATTTAAACAAAATTTAAAAAAACATCTTCTACAATAAAACACCATTTGTATTATCCTATTTTTCATAGCTTAATCATTTTCATTATATTTTTGCATTTTCTTTCACAAATTAGTACCATTTTTCTTTGTTGTTTTGACATCTGATTAGCTTTAATTTTTAATTTTTTTTCTCTCACTTTCGTTTCTATTATCTTTCACATTCACGTCATTCTCTTACTTAATTAATGAATTTTCCTTTTTATAATTAATTATTGTTTATTTATTTACTCGATATTAAAACCCATGTAGACATTGTATATATTTAATATTATCCGCACGAGCTACGCTCATGGATACTGAAATAAATTCAATTCAATTTCAATTTCAATTTCAATTTCAATTCATAAGTTCAACGATAAATGCAATGTCCACAATTACAGGCCCATTTCAATCCAATCGACCCTATCTAAAATCTTTGATGCCATTGTCACGAACAAATTAACACCATTGCCGAGAAGTTTTATTAACCCTCACCAACATGGTTTTCAAAAACGGAAGTCTACAATGACTAATCACTTGCCCTATGTTTAAACTATTATCCATGCAATGGAGTCTAATTCCCAGGTCCACGCAATCTACACAGACTTCTCAAAAGCCTTCTACAAAGTTGATCACTGCCTACTCGTTTCGAAGCTTCACGCCTTAGGCATCTCTGGCGATCTTCTGAGTTGGATACGTGATTACCTCCATGATCGGAGTTCACTTCTCTCTCTGGTGTCCCCCAGGGTTCTATCCTGGGTCCACTTTTATTCATCATTTTCATTAATGACTTGCCACTAATAATTAAATCTCCTTGCCTCCTCTATGCGGACGACGTGAAAATTTATAGGGAGATCAGTTCTTTGCACGATTGTAATGTATTACAATCAGATCTTAACGCTCTTGCCCTGTGGTGCTCCAATAACTGTCTTCCACTTAGGTAGGTACACGTGGCTGTCCGTGAGAACACGGACACACTTAGACCTAAAAGGTCCGTTGTGGTACCACAGGATCTTCGACTCCGGTCCTACTCGTCGAACCATTTAGAGCTTATAATAAAGCGTTGGATTCTCGCGACCTCCATTGTGGCAAGTTCACCAAGACAGTTGAAGAAGTACGCTCCGAGATGAGCTTTCCTTCTGACGGACAGAGCTGGACAAGTGCAGAGAAGGTGAAGGACTGTCTCCTCCTCCTCCTCGTCCTGGCAGCTTCTACAGAAGTCGTTTGAGAAAAGTCCAAGCCTTTCTGCATGCCGACCTATAAGACAGTGTCCGGTTAGGACACCGACTGTTTTGCTGATGTCCGCCCTTTTGAGCAGAGTCAGCCTTTTAGAACGATTAAGATCCAGCTTTGGCCAGATCTGTCTCGCAGTGTGACATGTTGTACCCTCTGCCCATCTTGAGTTGGTTTTCTCAATTGAGTCCAGTCTCAGTAGCAGTTTACATGTGGAGAGAGGCACACCCAGGGTCTGATATACCGGCGAAGTATGAAGGGTAGTGCCGCGCCGAGCGAGTTCGTCAGCCATACAGTTCCCTGGAATATCCATGTGTCCTGGCACCCAGCACAGAAGAATATTGAACTGTTCGGCCATCTCCTTAAGAGATGATCTACATTCTACGGCGACCTTTGATGTTGTCGAGGTCGATTCCAGGGATTTTATCGCCGCTTGGCTGTCTGTGAAAATGCTAATATCCTTAGTAGATATTACATTACACCTCAGCCAGGACAGGGCCTCCTTGATCGCCATAAGCTCCGCCTGATAGACACTACAGTGGTCCGGAAGGCGGAAAGAGCTGCTAATATTAAGCATTTCAGAGAAAACACCTCCACCTACCCCGTCTTCAGTTTTGGAGCCGTCCGTATATATGTGGGCGGACTCCTTCTTCGTTCGTACCAAGTCCCTTTCCCACTCTTGGCGGGTTGGGATGGCTGTCGAGAAGTTTTTATCGAAGTCATAACTGGGAGGGGTGTAGTCGGTGTTTTCAGGAATGTTGAAGTGACTCAAAATTGTTGAGTGGCCTGCACATATGTCAGTCCACAATGTGGAGGCCTTTAGCCGAATGGCTGCACTGGCTGCCATTTGCTTGCCAAAGATGTCTAAGGGTGGCAGACTGAACAGCATGTCCAGTGCTGCAGAGGGAGTTGTTCTCAGAGCTCCGCTGATGCATATGCATGCTGTTCTTTGTACCTTTCCCAGTGTGGTGCGGTTAGCCGCTTTATCTAAGGCCGTCCACCAGGCAACAACACCGTACATGAGTATCGGTCTGATGACGGACACGTAGAGCCAATGAACTATCCGGGGTTGCATACCCCATTTAATGCCAATGGCCTTTTTGCATGAGTAGAGCGCAACTGTTGCTTTCCTTACTCGTTCCTGAATGTTGGGTTTCCAGTGAAGCTTTCTGTCCAAAATAAGACCCAAGTATTTTGCACTATCGGTGAAAACTAAACTGGTACCATTCAGAGAAGGAGGGTCTACGTGAGGAGTTTTGTATTTCCTGGTGAAGAGGACTAATTCTGTTTTGCATGGGTTCACGCCCAGTCCGCATTCAGAAGCCCAATTGGAAAGAATAGAGAGAGCATTCTGCAATATCTCACTCAGTGACGGCAATTGTAACATCGTCGGCATAAGCAATCACTTTGCAGCCCGCCCCTTCCACTCTCAATAGTAGTTTGTTGACCACTAAATTCCACAGAAGAGGGGAGAGTACGCCACCTTGTGGTGTACCTCTGCTGACAAACCTTCGAGAGGAGGACTCGCCCAGCTTTGTGTTCACAATCCTGGATGTTAGCATCAGATTGATCAGCGCGCCAAGCGAGGACTCCACTTTCAGGGTAGAAAGTGCGTCAGTGATTGCCTCTGGTCTGACGTTGTTGAAAGCCCCCTCGATATCAAGAAAAGCAACCATGGTGTATTCTTTAATGCTGAGAGATTTCTCAATGGAGCGCACGAGCGAGTGTAAGGCCGTTTCGACAGACCTCCCCTTCCAGTACGCGTGTTGTGATGTTGATAGCAATCGCTTGTCCAGGTTGTCGCGGATGTATACATCCATTAGTCTTTCCAATGTTTTTAGAAGAAAGGATGATAGACTGATAGGTCGGAGATCCTTAGGACATACATGAGAGCTTTTTCCCGCTTTAGGTATGAAAACCACCCTAACTTCCATCCATGTTGTAGGGATGTAGGTTAGATCCAGACAGCCTTTCAGTATAACCTTCAGCCAAGGCAGAATTATATCCGAGGTCTGCTGTATTTCAGCGGGAATAATTCCATCCGGTCCCGCAGACTTGAATGGTTTGAAGCCCTCTATCGCCCAGAGGAGCTTGGTCTCTGTTATAAGAGCATCCGAGTTGAACGGTGCATGGTTTCTTGTAATGCCTACCCGCTCCGGTTCAACGTGCGAGCTACCAGGGAAGTGGGTGTCTAGAAGAAGATCAGTGGTTTCCCTGCTTGAGGTAGTCCAAGATCCGTCCGGTCTCTTCAGGTAGCATGGTGTGGTTGGATTTTTGGAGAGAATTTTACGGAGCCTCGATGCCTCGGAGGAACCTTCTATCTCACTACAGAAGACTCTCCAGGAATTACGTTGCGCCTTTCTCAGTTCGTATTTGTATTTGCGAAGTGATCCTTTGTAGGAGTCCCAGTCGCAAACGTCTTTGGTGCTCTTGGCTTTGTTGAACCATTGCCTACAGCATTTCCTAAGAGCCCCGAGTTCTGCGTTCCACCATGGCGGCTTATGTCTCCCTCTTGGCCTGCTCTCAGGACAAGAGTTCGACATTGCCTCGTTTAGGGCGCGCGTTAAGGTGGTAACCAGACCGTCGAGATCAGTTGAGCTACTCGGTTCGAGTGGCGGTGTGTGTGGGAGTAAGCCGCTAAGAGTTTCCCTGTATTTGACCCAGTCGGTCCTCCTGTAGTTTCTAAAGGCCGATGGGATAGGTTTGTAATCTATCAGATTAAATTGGAGGTAGCAATGATCCGAGAAGGAGTTTTCTTCAGAGACCTTCCAGTTGCTAACCATATGTGAAATGTTATCGGAAACCAGCGTGATGTCAAGAACTTCTTGTCTATTCCTGGTTATAAAGGTGGGCTCTTGCCCTGTGTTACATAGAAGGAGGTTAGTGCTTAAAAAGTAGTCAAAAAGCGATTCCCCTCTGTCGTTTGTGTCGGTGCTACCCCAGACTGTATGATGCGCATTTGCATCACATCCCAGGATGACACCGGTATTGAGCTTACTAGCTTCAGCGATAAGATCGCTCATGATACTCGGTGGTAGCGGGCCCTGATGGTCGTGGGCCAGATAGGCCGAGATCAGCCAGTGAATCTTATTGTTCAGTTCAAGGCTTACTGCGACGATATCAGAGTCACTGAAGCTGTGTAGCAGAAATATATTTAAACTGTTTTTCGCAAGAATGCATGCTCTTGGCTTGCCGTAATTCCTTGCATAGAACAGAGTATAGTTTGGGGTCTTGAGGCCAGTAACCACGTCATTCACAATCCATGGTTCCTGGATCAAGACAAGGTCTTCTCCATCCCTACCTAGACGGAGAAGAAGGGAGGCTGATGCCGTTTTCGAGTGATGGAGGTTAATCTGCAGTATTCTCAGCATTAACCTCGATCACAGTCCGGTTCGCATCTGCCGAGTCTTCCGGGTCAGATGCCAGCAGATCTTCCTCACTGCACTCGGGAGGACCCGTCGAACATTCTTCCGTTCCAGCCTCCGAGCCGAGATCACTTTCGTCCGTTAAGGACGGGTGATCCCGATACGCCTGTGCTGAATTGGAGTCGTTTGGTGTCGGGTCCAGATCCATCGCCAATACGGATTCGGCGAGTTTTGAGTCGTCACTGCGGTCGACATGAGAGGCGGAATTGGTTTCCCTTTCCGAGGCTTCGATATTCGTCGCACTCGTTCTGGGGTTCCCAGCATCCGCTTTGTATACCCTGAGTGTGATTTGGCCGAAACCGAACCTCACCACACCCTTCAGGCTAGCTAGGGGGGCCAGGGACTCCTTGTTTATCACGATTATCGCGACCCTCTCGTCCCCTTCTGGCTCCCCCATCTTAGCGATCTTCCAATTGTGCGTTGGAAGATCTGGATTGCAGACCTTTAAAAGCTCCAGGACAGTCGCCGCATCAGAAGGTAAGCTTGGTATCCTGGCTCTTGTTCGGGGTCGGCTTGGGATGTCCTCCCTTGCCACAACCTCCAACTTAGCTCCAGGCCAAACCTCACCCAGACCAGCAATTGCCTCCTTGTAGAGATCCACCGATCTCTGATCGGAGCAGGCCACTAGTTTGACGTGGCCCTGATGCCATCCGCCGTCAAGGCAGAGGGGAAGAGGACCAGGATGTTCCTTCAGAACTTTGAGGAAACCATCCGCCAGCACGGACTGCAGACGCTTCCATTTTTCCGGAGTGATCCTTCCGTCATCGTCACTTCTGTCGATGACGGCCATCACGAGGTGTTCCTTAAGGATTTCGTTGAAGGGCCTTAAAGGTGCCGCGGTGCTTGTTTTGACCGTCTTGGCCCTTTTTGCCGCCTCGGGGGACTCGTCCAGCGATCTTTGTCTCTTGGACGTTTGATCCTTACCGGATGGTGCCACACCCTCGGTGGTTAGCTTTAGAGCCCAGACGAAGGAGGCCCGTTGTTTGTCCGTCCGCTGTTCCTCAGGTATGCTACTGAGGCGCTTCAGGACTCCTAAGGCCGTTTTCTTCTCTTTATAGAGATGTTTAGACGGAGCGATGTTGCGCGTGGAGCATCCACTTGGACTAGGTTTGGGGGCCGAAGTCTTCGTGGATGTTGAGCCGCTTGGACCAGGTTTGGTTGCCGGAGTCCTTGCGGGTGAGTTGCTCAGACCAGGTTCTGTGACCACAGTCCTCGCAGATGAGTCGCTTGGACCAGGTTTGGTTGCCGGAGTCCTTGCGGGTAACCATCCACTTGGACCAGGTTTGGGGGCCGAAGTCTTCGTGGATGTTGAGCCGCTTGGACCAGGTTTGGTTGCCGGAGTCCTTGCGGGTGAGTTGCTCAGACCAGGTTCTGTGACCACAGTCCTCGCAGATGAGTCGCTTGGACCAGGTTTGGTTGCCGGAGTCCTTGCGGGTAACCCCATTGGGGTGGAGGAGAGGGGACTTCCGTCCACCTCTCCGGCCGGTTTTTTGAGAGATCCGGACTCTGGTTTTTTGTTTGTTTTTTTGTTTTTTGAATTCATAGTGTTCCCACGAGTAACGGAGAACACAAGTCCGTCTGCACAGAGATCCGTTTGTCCAGATAAGGCTGATTAATCCGGAGGTCGCCAAGTATCCGGATACTCCGTTCGCGACTGGGCTATAGGGGCCCCCAGCCTGGTTGATCATCGGCACGGGTCGTGTGACACCTTGATCCGGCCCGTGAGGGTTGATGAAAGGATGTTAGGAGATGAATGGAGGGGGGAAGGATTTTAGGAAAGGGAGGGTTTGGTTTGGAGGGGGAGGGGGAGGTTGACTCTCTCTTAGTTTCGGGCGAACCCTACTTCAGCCCCAACACCACGGCAAGGTGGACAGTCGTAGTGGTGGACAGTCGTAGTTTCCTTTTTATAATTAATTATTGTTTATTTATTTACTCGATATTAAAACCCATGTAGACATTGTATATATTTAATATTATCCGCACGAGCTACGCTCATGGATACTGAAATAAATTCAATTCAATTTCAATTTCAATTTCAATTTCAATTCATAAGTTCAACGATAAATGCAATGTCCACAATTACAGGCCCATTTCAATCCAATCGACCCTATCTAAAATCTTTGATGCCATTGTCACGAACAAATTAACACCATTGCCGAGAAGTTTTATTAACCCTCACCAACATGGTTTTCAAAAACGGAAGTCTACAATGACTAATCACTTGCCCTATGTTTAAACTATTATCCATGCAATGGAGTCTAATTCCCAGGTCCACGCAATCTACACAGACTTCTCAAAAGCCTTCTACAAAGTTGATCACTGCCTACTCGTTTCGAAGCTTCACGCCTTAGGCATCTCTGGCGATCTTCTGAGTTGGATACGTGATTACCTCCATGATCGGAGTTCACTTCTCTCTCTGGTGTCCCCCAGGGTTCTATCCTGGGTCCACTTTTATTCATCATTTTCATTAATGACTTGCCACTAATAATTAAATCTCCTTGCCTCCTCTATGCGGACGACGTGAAAATTTATAGGGAGATCAGTTCTTTGCACGATTGTAATGTATTACAATCAGATCTTAACGCTCTTGCCCTGTGGTGCTCCAATAACTGTCTTCCACTTAACATCTCTAAATTTCGCAAAATGTCCTTCGTACTTAAGAAAACCATGATCTCATTTGATTATGTTATTAATTCAGAAGTACTCCTTCAAGTCTCCCACATTCGTGACCTGGGTGTTACCTTTGACGCTAAACTTAAGTTTGACATTCATTTTCACAATTTTATAAGCAATGCATCGAAATTATCAGGGCTAATTCTAAGATCATCATATATGTATGTTCGCTAACATCCAAACTTGTATCAAGCTCTTTGTAACTCTAGTGCGAAGTGGTTTGGAATATTGCTCCGCTATCTGGTCCCCGTACTACAATTGTCACTTTACTGCTCTGGAATCTGTTCAACGTAAGTTTACTCGTTCTCTCCTTTACAAATATAGGATCCCGTATTGTCCTTACAGTGAACGTCTTTCCTTACTCGGGATCCCATCCCTCGAACAACGCAGACTGTACATAGATGAGTGTGTTCTCTTTAAAATTTACAATGGTGATGATAATTCAGCCTTAAGTTTAAACTTGGTTTTGCGCCAACCAACTCGTCCTAGCAGGTCAGACTCCATATTCGCCCCTTCTTTGGCGCGTACAAACGTTTATTTCTTTTCCCCGTTTATTCGGTTACAAAGAAATCATGATGAGCTCAATATTGGTCCTCTGAACACATCCTTTTCACTTTTCAAAACAAAATTAAAATTTTTATTTTTTTCACAAACTAATTTCTAATTGTATATTACCTTTCAATCTTTAATTATTATTTTTATTAGTATTACCGTTTTCTCTCCTTCTCTGCTGTTGTGTAATTGGATAAGTTTTTATCTGTACAATGGATTTAATTAAGTAAATAAATAAATAAATGATCGAACTAGTATTGAAAATATAAAATCTGCTCATTCGGAACCTTTTCTCGTAACATCAGGAGTACGACAAGGATCGCATTTAGGCCCTTACTCTTTCTTGTTTTTATTAATTATATATCTAATACATTCGTAAACGTAAATTTTTTGTTATTCGCGGATGATCTTAAAATTTATAAAATTATAAACACTGTACACGATTGTACAGTTGTCCAAAATAATCTTAATTACCTGTATGATTGGTGTATCACAAATCGTCTCCCATTGAAAATTTCAAAGTGTAATTACATTGTATTCAGCAGACGTCGTGAGCGTTTCAATATTAACTATTACCTTAATACTTGCGAGTTACCAGTGGTTGATGTTGTCAAGGAGTTGGGTCTATTACTCGACTCTAAATTGACATTCGTACCTCACAACAAAATTTGTACTTCAGCTCGGAGAATGCTGGGTTTGGTAGAATGTCTATTTTGAAAGCCAAATTGGCAATTCGGTATCAGATCATTCTGCCGAATATGGGAATTCAGAGAGTCATTGAGGATGGATTCAAAGACTTTGCTTATGTTGGGTAGAAGACTAATGGGTCTGTAACTTTTTGGATCTGAAGGATCTTTCCCTTTTTTTTAAAGACCGGGAATATTTCCGCGCGTTTCCCTTTTTCGGAGTAGTGAGAGTTGTTTAAAAGGTTATTAGGAAGGGTGCAATATTCCTGAATAACTAGATCTGGCAGATTCTTTAATACTAAATTTTAAATTCTATCCAAGCCGGATGATTTTTTATTATTGAGGCGTTTGAATAAAAGTTGGAGTGTTTCAAATGAAACGAAGTACTCTGATAGTTGGTTGTCGGTAATTTGATTGGCCATCAGATTTTCGCTAAAAATGAGTAAAGCCTCATTGCCTTCGCTCTCATTTTTGTATTCTGTGACCTTTTGAGTAACTAATTGATTTAGTCTTTCCCTTCTCAAGTTGGAGTTTTGTGTATGGATTAGATCTAACTTTTGGGGTTCGTCGGTAATCACGAAGTAGCCGTTTGTATCGCGGCTTGCATTTGTGATATCGATATTCGTGACTTCCAGGAGTTTTTGGAAGTCGGCCGGTACCTTAATCGTGGGTACGCTTGCACTATTCTTTTTCCTGAATATAGAGTTTATTTGGGCAAACATTCCGGAAGAGTCACTGGGCCTAACAGCTTGAATTTTTTCCCTCCATTGCCTATTACTTTCGTTCGCGAAGTTTTGTCGAATTAGAGTTTTGATTTTAGTCTACTCAAGTTGGAATTATTGTAATCTAAGAATCTACGATAGATGATATAAATTCGTGTGAGCAGATGACTTTTAAGTCTATGGAGTTTTCGGATAATAGGGTTTTCGTAGCTGTCTAAGGTATTTCGGATTTTTCTTTTTGGGACTGTTCGTTCTACTGTGGCAGTTGTGAAATTTTCTAATATATGGAGATAGTGTTCTATCTCAGAGTTTGTTAGGTTCCTATTAGTGGGGGTCATGAATTTTTCTTCTTCTGGAATTGCTTCTGAGTGGGCTTTCGCTATTCTCTTTCGAAACAATTTCCAGTTAGTTTTGTTATAATTAAGGATAATATTTTCCGCTTGAGAATTAATGACGAAATGATTGTCTCTCTCATGACCATGAGTATGGCTTGGCGGTCGCTATCGTAATTTATGGTTTCTAATTTATTTGGGCTTCCTGCGAACGTGAAGTTCAATCGGGCATCTGCTATGCAGATATCAATGTATGAATTTGCTATTGGTAGGGTGGGCGAGTCGGGGCCGTAGAGTACAGATTTCAATTCTATTTGGTTGTCTAAAACCCAGTTATACAACAAATTTGCACTTGTGTTATTATCTCGGCTAAGCCAAGATTTGTGTTTCGTGTTGAGGTCCCCTGCTATTACATAGTAGTTTCTAATGCTATTTAATTCAAGGGTCTGGAATAGTGAATGAAATTCGTCATTGAATTTTTCGGAATTTCTTTTTGAAGCATAGGTGCTAATAACGAAAAGATTATCATTATTCTGCAGGGAGATTTTTATACAGGTCAGTTCTAAACATTCAAAAAGTGCGAATTCCGGCCGGTTTATTGTAAATAAGTTTAAAGGTTTTCTTATAAGAATACCCGTGCAGCCTCCACCTCCGGAGTTTGGTCGGTCCGTTCTGATAAAATCGTAATTATTGAATTGGGGGGTATGGTGTGGTTTTAATTTTGTTTCGTTGGAAAGGAGGAGATCGGGTTTTTCTTTTTGTAGAAGATCGTCTAGATTCATCCTTCTATTTAGGTACACAATGGAGTTAACATTGACAGAAATGAGCCTGAGCTCGGTCTTCTGAAGGCTTTGTGTGACTTGGCCATCAACAGACATTGGACAAGTTGAGAACTCTACTTATGTAACTAAGCTGTTGAGCGTGAGCGCCGATGGCTTGCTCAAAACGCTCAAACTTGGAATTTAATAATTGAATTAAATTTTCCTGGAAAGACAAAAGATTATTTTGATTAGATTTGTTATCGTTACCTGTGTGCTCTCGTGGGCAGTCCTGGATTGGTAGAGCTTTCGTATTTTTTCCCTTCAATGCATCTGCGAAGTTCACACCTGGTCGAAATGCACTCTCGATGATCCTCTGATATTGTTGGTTCGTAGGTTTTGATGCTGTCTCTGCTTTTTTTTCCTGTCGGACGGTGTTTCTCCTGGTTTTTGCCCCCTTGTGCGCTGGGCATCCTTTAAACGAAGCTGGGTGTCTGTGGCTCTTACAGTTCACGCAGAAGGTTGATGTGTTTGAGGCCTTGGAAAAGAATATTTCGACTTTAAAAAGTCAAAATATTCGAAGGATGGGTAAGGTTTGGAAACAGTGGTGTCTACGGGCAAGCTCTTTTGCTTGCACGTGGAGTACACGGCACTTGAACCGTTGCTTTCGAGATGAATTGAAACGAAGGTGTACGGCACTTGAACCGTCACTGTCAAGATGGAAATTTATGATAGTCAGAAGAAAAGTAACCGGCACTTGAACCTTCACTTTTTGATGTAGATTGCTTCGATACCCTTTAGTAAACCCTATTACGGCACTTGAACCACAATAGTATTAATCCCTATTACGGAACTTGAACCGCAACAGTAACTGTGAAAATAACTAAAAGACGACTATCAATTGACTGATCGATTTTTATTGTGATGCCGGTAAATTTATAAAAAACAAATGCCTAATCAGCATAGTCTGAATGCGCATGGAAAAGTTCGGTTGGTCAAGAATGTCCGGATTAAATTACCGGACATTTAACGACCAAGGCATTCTTCCCATGCACGAGCCAGTCCGTGCTTCTAGGTAGTAGATTAAATTTATGCTAGTGTCAGCAAACCATATGCTAGGTGTTTATGATTGATAAGAAGGTTCTGCTCATGATTTGCTGACACTTGCATATTACAATATAATAATCAATGGCGCAACAGAACAAATCGAGCCTAGGCCTTGAAGTAATGCTAGAGTTACTTCATTGCGAGACCAACGGAACACTAGGAGGTGAAGTGGTCAACTACACGCTCGTCCGTGATTATTACCCCGATTTGAACTCAGATACTCATTTACAGCTGAGTGAACTGGTAGTCCAGCACCCAATCCCATTTTCGAAAATTACTTGTCGCCAAGCAGATTCGAACCTGGTACCAGGTGCACCGAAGGCAAGTGCTCTAGCCACTAAGCCACCCAGACTACTACTACTACTAGCATATTACAATATAAAGTTATGAAATTTGTGTGTGTAAACATTCTCCCCGCGTTGAACTCCGTTCAAATTTCCTGGTTACACATTGATGGAGAAGTCAGGCTGTCGGGATGGTCTAGGCGCTGGAATAGGCTGCTTTGTGCATGTGAACAGTCTGCGCCGGTAATTCCAAAGTATGGCGCCTATGATGACTGTGGTTAGTGCCATGGACAGATACCCTGGGATGAAGTGATGACTGTATCTAATTGGTGATGAGAACTCTAGAATATTCTCAGTATCGCTGGCCAGTGTTTGCTGGAGGTTGGTTAGTTTTGTCCACTTAGAGCTGTAATTTTTGACGTCTTCAATTGTTGTTCGTGCGAGGTGCATCTTGGGGAAATCTGCCAGAACGTTAATTGGATTGTACGACGCTGTATTCTGATCTGAAAATACATTGTGTCCAGTGATTGTGATTAGATCATGTTTTACTAGACAATTTGGCTTAATTGACAATAAACCAGATCCTTCTAATGAGACCTGCATGCTTCGTGGGCCGCAGACAGCTTGTAGGAGTATTGGGAATTTAAGTCCATATATCCACTTGTTTTTATCGTTCAGCTGCGTCCAAAGTTGTTCTGTGAGGATGGGTTCAATTTGACAGTTTGATGATGATTCGTTCAGAAATAGGTTGAATTCGCAGAACATGATTTGGGCATTCTTGTTATGAACTAGACCCGATTGTTGGCATAAGAATGACTGCGGCTCTATGACGTCGCAAGAATTCAGCTCTTCCTGGGTCACTCTGAGATACAAATCCCTGTGTGCGGTGACGGCTAAGAATTTTGTGCTTAACATTATCACCGCTAACGTATCGTTTGTCTTGGCGGGTATTGGCGTTAATTTGTATAATTCAAACGTTCTTCGATCGATTAGTGGTATCTGTAGTGTGAATACCAAATATTTGTCTGTGATTCGTCCTTTGGCTGTCATCAGGCGATACAGTTCAAGGATGTCTTTGCTATCTATGGGAAGCAAGACTTGTTGCGGGAAGTTGTTTTTTATGTTTTGGATTTCGTGATGCAATTGTTGGGGAGACATCAGAGAGGGGCTGAGGACTCGTTGATGAGTGTCTGTCAGTAGATTGATTATAGCCGATTGGATGCGGCGTAAGTTGGTGCTTGTTGCCATTAGCTGAAGTGATAAGATGTTCATCAGGTTATGTTCTTCCGTGCCGTTAGTGTGTATGTCATTCAGAATTGAGTTAATCTTCCGGTCGATTCTATTGAACTTCTGTTCAACCTCAGATTGATCCATCTTGATTATGTAGATTGCTGAGTCGATTACTGAGGTTTGATTTTTTAATATCCTTATTATTATTATTTTTTTTTTTTAAACTATTTTTTCTTAAATAAAAACTCTCTTTAATTTGCATGTATTTCCTAATATTTTGATCTTTTGAATTTTCCTCATTAATCACTTTATTACTTTAATTACTAATATTAACTATAAAACTTTACTTTTTTATTAAATTTATTTTTGTACTACCTCTTATACCAGTGCGTTGCACTGTCTGAGGAGTACTAGGGGTTAAGGTATATTATTAGGTATTGAGCCTAATGTCATCATACACGCATGTGTATGTTGATATGGGTGAAATTTTTCTACCTCATTGAGCTGAGTTGCATTAATGTCTCCAGCTCCTTGAGCTGAGAAAGTGTGCCCGAAACGGGGCAATCTTGTTCATCTCACTGGGTTGTGAGGCGGTACTGTCCTGTTTGGCTTTAGCTAAGAGGCTGTATTGTCTCGTACTCTTGAGATGGGGATTACTTGCCCACGTAGCATGAAGGGAATAAGTCAATTATTGAAAAAAAAAAAAAAAAAAATGCCCGTCGTTTGTTTGAAGTTCATCTATTGTAGCTGACATTTCATTGGCGTACTCGGAATCTAATACCCCAAATAAGGAGTTTGCAATATTGCCGAGTACATTGAGAGCTAACCGCCTTACACGCCTTATTGTAAACAAACTGTTGTCCAATCTTAATTCTAGTTCATCTTGTTCGAAATGACTAGCCAAATGCTCGCAGTTACGTGATCTTGTGTGTATTGTTTCGCATAGTCTTCGTAATGCCGCAGTTCCATTCACTAATGCCGTCATTTCTCTCCAATAAGGTGACAAATCGTAATATACTATGATCTTCCATTCACTGACGGTCCGTAAAACAGTTCCGAGGTTTTCGTAGTGTATTCCCAACGTGTTGTTGAATTGCTGAATATTGACTTCAGTTGATGAGGATGTGGGGCAGGGCAGAACGGTATTAGAAGACATGTGACCAACAAGGTTGTAAGTATTGATCTTGGAGTAAATTTTGCTTTCTTCCTTGGTATGTTTTGGGATTCTACTGCGTCGCGGCGTTCACTGTTGTGCTGCTGACCGTCAGTTGTGGCAGTTGGAATGGTAGATTCTGGCGTAGGTAATTCTATTGGTACTGGTGCCAGTCTATGTATTGGTCTGGTTAACGTAGTTGAAGCTGTCTGTACCTTGACCACACGCACGAAACCGTCCTTTCCTGGGTACGTCTGGATGACACGTCCAAGTGGCCATATCATGACTGGTAGGTTGTCATCTCTTATGATGACTATGGTGTCTAGTGCGATGTTAGATATAGCAGTTTTCCAACCGTAGCGGTGCTGTAACAAATGTAGGTACTCCTTGGACCATCGTTACCAAAATTCGGTTTTAATGTTGCTGATTTGCCGCCATCCGTCTTCAAGTCCCGTTCTCTTCACCTGGCGATCTGGATCAATTTGTGCCGTTAACGGTTCCCCAATGAGAAAGTGGCCGGGCGTTAAGGCACTTAGGTCATTCGGATCAGTAGCTCAGTTCTGTAACTTATGAGTGAGAAATTTCTCACCAAAAAGTCAAAATGAGGACGAATTAATGCAGTTTTCTCTATGTATTCTCACCAAATGAGAAAGCACCGTACTCATAAGTTACAGAACTGAGCTACAGAGGACATCGGAGTTAGTGGCCTTGAATTTAGGATGGCCTCTATTTCGACTAATGCGGTTTCTAGTATTTCGTGAGTCAGCGATGCTGGTTCTATCACCTTTTGTAGCAAGGTTTTCGCACTTTTGACAGCTGCTTCCCAAAGTCCTCCGAAGTGTGGTATTCTGGGTGGTATGAAGTGGAAATCTATGCCTTTTTCACTGCACGTTGATGTAATGCAATTTTGCGCTTGCTCTGAGTGGATGGTCTCCCAAAGTTCTTGCAAATGGTTCCTTGCTCCCACGAAGTTTGTAGCGTTGTCACAAAAATGTTCTTGCAGTATCCTCTTCGGCCAATAAATCTTCTGAGCGCTCCAAGAAATACGGTTGTAGTTAGATTTGACACTAGCTCCAAGTGAACAGCCTTCGTAACAAAGCAACAAAAGACTGCAATTTAGGTCTTTTGTGGACGCTTCCCTTTGATTTGGAAATGCGTGTAAAAAGGACCACAAAAGTCCACTCCTGAATTTATAAACGGACGTGCTGGCTGAACCCTCTGGGCTGGTAGGTTGCCCATGCGCTGTGTGAGCATTTGTGGTTTAGCTCTGGTGCACCGAATGCAGTTGTGTACGATTGATCGAGCTATGATCTTGCCTTTGAGGGGCCAGAACTTCTGTCTTGTTATTGATAGTAGCGATTGTGGTCCCACATGAGAATGTCGTGTGTGTATGTCTTCCATTATCAGTTTCGTTATGGGGTCTGAATATGGTAGTAATATCGGATGTTTGGCATCGAATGGCAGGTTCGATGATTCAAGTCTGCCTTCCACTCTTAGGATTTCATGATCGTCTAATAACGGAGTGAGGTGACTGAGGGCGTTGGAGGAGTGAAGTTGGTTAACTCTTTGTAGGTAACTGATTTCATTCTTGAAGTCGTCTTGCTGCATGGCTCTAACGATGCATTGCATGGCGTTGTGTCTTTCCTGCTGGCTAAGTCGGACCTATGTTTTCACTGCATTGTGTCTTGCAACGATTGACGAATCGCAGTACATATCCAGTGATTCGAATTAGCCTTCGATAGGAGTTCCTATGTTGGATTTCGTAAACGAAGTGGGTAGAGCTTGATATTGCGAGTGACACAACCTTTCTTTCGCTGTCAAAATATGACATCCAATGTTTGATTACTGTGCCAGTGCAGGCTGGTGGCCATTCTTGCTCTGAGCCATGTAAGAATAGAGGTCCATAAAACCACAAGTTACAAGTTCCTAAAGTGTTTGGAGACATTAACCTGGTGAGTAGATTGGCTGGATTCAGTTTGGAACCTACATGGCGCCATTGGTTTGGATGAGAAAGCTCGTGAATGCTGCTGATCCGATTAGCGACGAGTGTGTGAAAGGCAGACGACTGTGAATTTTTCCAGGATAGTACTATGGTTGAATCAGTCCATAGAAACGTAGGAACATCGGTCATGTCGAGAATCGTCTTCATTCGATCTGCTAGTTCAGCAGCAAGCTTAGCGGCGAATAATTCTAACCGTGGTACGGTGCTTTACTTCATTGGTGCAACGTGTTATTTTGCGCATAGCAAGCGGCCAACAAGAGTGTTGTCCTGTTTGATTGATCGAATATATACAACTGCTCCATAAGCTTCTGTTGAAGCGTCGGCAAAATTGTGTACCTGTTTTGTTTTTCCTGTGCTGTTAGCGAAAATATATAAATAGGAATGTGTATATCTTCAATGGTTCTTAATTCATCGCGGAAATTTATCCAATTTGTGTGTAGCTCTACCGGTACCGCGGCATCCCAGTCCAGCTTGAGTTCCCATACCTTTTGGAGATATACCTTTGCTGTTGAGACCACTGCAGCAACCAGTCCAAGTGGATCGAAGATTCGAAATATGTCTGAGCTTATTGTGCGCTTTGTGACCTTATCTGTGTTAGGTGATTGGGTTTTAATTTTGAGCATATCTGCTTTTGGTAGCCACGCTTAACCCAGAGTTTTGACATACTCGTCTGAACGTTCATTGAATTCAACGCTAATTGGACATCTTCTGGAGGAACTTGGTCTAACGGTCGTTGATGATTCGCACACCATTTTCGTAATTTGAATCCTGCTTCGGCGAGTAATGACATGAGCTCAGTTTGCGTGTCCAACAGTTCTGATAAAGTGTTGCAGCCGGTCATGATGTCATCCACATAGCAGTTTCGTAGTATTGATTTTGCCGCCAACGGGAATCTAGATTGTCCTTCCTTTGCTAATTGTTATAAACATTTGGTTGCAAGATATGGGGCTGATCGTGTGCCATAAGTAACTGTGTTCAGTTGATAATGCTTGAGAGGTTCGGTTGGATGATTTCTCCAAAGGATCATTTGGAAAGGACGATCCTCTGTCCGCAAGCTGACTTGGCGGTACATTTTTTCAATGTCGGTAGTTAGCACGGACCTTGGCATTCGGAATCTCAACGGAATGGCGAAGAGTTCATCTTGGACCGTTGGTCCAGTCATTAAAATGTCTTTGAGTGAACTATTTGAAGTGGTTTTTGCTGACGCATCGAAGACGACTCTCACCTTGGTGGTGGTGCTCTCCGGTTTGACTACGCAATGGTGTGGTAAGTAAAAATGTGGAGATGACACGTTTTCCACCGACTGCATGTGACCTAGTGCCAGGTACTCGTTAATGAACTTAATGTATTCTTCACGTAATTCTGGCTGAAGTGCTTATTTTCGTTCTAGTGAATAGAATCTGCGAGTGGCCATTTCTCTCGATTCTCCAAGTTCTGCCGGGTCAGCGTTGAATGGAAGAGCGACAATGAATCGCCCATCTGTCATTCGCGCTGTGTGCTGAGCGAAATGTGCCTCACGCTGTTTTTCAGCCGGTGATAAATGTTGTTTAGCTGGAGGGAGAGTGTCCATGCTCCAGAATCGTTCGACTTGGTCGGACAATGTGTGGTCCATGAGTCCAACTGCGCAGGTGACCTCATTGGTTGTGCTGCCACCAATTCGTCCTGCAGCTAACCAGCCAAGCACGGTGTTTTGCAAAATAGGAAGATCAATTCCCAACTTGACTTGTCCTATGGATAACAGTTGATGATAAAATTCAATGCCGAGAAGTAGATCCACTCGATCTGGTCTGTAGAACTCGGGATCTGCCAATTGTATGTAATGTGGAATGTCCCAATCGCTGATGTTTAATTCACGCGTTGGTTGTGGTGAGATTATGTGTGGTAGTACAAAGGCTTCTACCGTGGTGGTAAATGCTGTCACATTTGAGGTCAATACGAAGTTTACTCGTGATTTTGTGAATTGTCGTCCATTCCCGATTCCTTGAATCTTCATGCCGCTGGGTTTTAGTGCTAGCTCCAGGCTCCTACACATCCTTTCTGTGATTATGTTGATTTGCGAGCCTGAATCCAAGATGGCTCTGCTCTTCATAGATAATCTTGCAGCTCCTTGAATAGTTACCATCACTGTGCCCAACATCATGTACCTTGGCTTGGAATGAATGGCTCTCATTGATAAGGTTGTCGTTTTGGTTTCGACTGGAATGACTAGCCACTGGTGGGGCTGAAGTGTTTGTTGCTGAAATGCTAGTTTCTGGTTTGCTCCCTCCCGATTGGGGGGACTGAACGTGAGTTGGCTTGAGTTGAGCTGCTGTCAAATGTAACAATGTGTTATGTCGTTTGGAGCAGTGTTTGCAGGCATCTCTAGTGCAAACTTTGGCTGCATGTCCTGATTTCAAGCAGTTTACACATCGTTGGTGTTTCTGGATTAGCTTTAATCTTTCTTCAGCAGGTAGATTTAAAAAAGTTCGACACGCGAAAACCGGATGTACTCCCTTGCAGGCGATGCAATTGCCAGATTCTGATACAGTTGAGGTCAACGATCTGGTTGTTGCCTTCCGTTCGTCGAAAGTTTTTGATTTTGACCCAAGTGCTTCCAATGATTGGAATCGTGTCTCGATGAAAGCCAAGAAGTCCTTGAGTGACGGCAACTTCCTTGGATTATCTAGAGACTGTTCATACAATGTGTGTGTGTTCTTGTCGAGCTTTCTTATGAGGATATGAAGGAGTATAGGATCCCAGCTATCTGAAGATACTCCTATGTTTTCTAATCCCATTAGACACTCTCGTGTAGTGTCATGAAGGGACTTGAGTGCTATTGATGTTTCAGCGTTGTGAGTCGGCTGCGATAATAGCTTTGTTATTAAAGCTGACACTAATAGTCGAGGATTCTCATAACGTTCCTTTAGCAGATTCCATGCTGAAAGGTAGTTTACTTCCGAACGTGGTAAATGCTTCACGAGAGCTTCTGCTTCGCCGGATAGGTTTGAACGCAGGTACACAGTTTTTCACAAGCAGCGATTTATTTATTTGGAAAGCGAAAATATGTACAGAATATAAACTGCAATAAAACAATGCGCCAAAAATAAAAAAATAAATAAAAATAAAATGAAAATAAGAATAATAAAAAAAAAAAATAAATAAAAATTAATACCTAGTTGAAATTAAATTAAAAATTAAAAATTAAAAATTAGATGTAACTAAGTGAGTAATTAGAAATAATGTATTAAATATCAAATATGGATTTCAAGTGAATTTTTATTGTGCGCAAACTGTGGCCCTGAAAACTAAGACAATTTTCATGATAAGATCGTGGTAAACGGAGGAGCGGCGAATTAAAATAGGCATTTGTAGATGCAAATGGAATGATAAAAGTGTCTTGTGATCTGGAACGGTGATAAGTTGCCCTGAATGTAAGTTCAACATAGAGAGTACAATTAAAGATAAATAAAACTTTCTATAGGATCAAAATATCTAAGTAAGATCTTCTGTCCTTCAGAAAAGAAAGTCCAAGGTGTTGTAATCTAGCATCATACGAAACTTCCTCGAAATTGAGTCTGCGAAAGAGTGATCGTGTGAAACGTCTCTGCACTGATTCCAATGCTGCTATAAGATAAGAATAGTATGGGTTCCACACAACTGAGCAGTATTCAAGGTGACATTTGACAAGACTGTTGTACAGGTTAATATAGAGATCTAAGTTACAGAACGGATAAGCAGCTCTCAAAATAAAACCACATAACATATAGGCCCGTTTGCCTATTTCCATAATATGTACATCAAATTTTAATCGAGTGTCAAATATAACACCTAAATCCTTGAAGTTGAAGACTTCAAGGAGAAAGTAGTCACCAATGTGGTAATTAAACGAAAGATAAGAGGATATATTAGTGTAGCACATCTTGAAACATTTTTGTTTATTAAGGGATAGCTTATTTGTGGAGCACCAGGACGATAGTTTGTTTAGGTCATTTTGAAGAATGAGACAGTCAGCCAAAGATTTAACTGGTCTAAATAACTTCAGATCATCTGCATACATTAAGTAATCAGAATGAAATTCTGGGAGAAGATCTTTAACGAATAAAATGAAAAGCAGTGGACCCAAGGTTGAACCTTGTGGAACACCGCTTGTCGCAAGATAAGGAGCAGATAAGCATCCTTGGAATGTAGCCATTTGCTTGCGATTAACAAGATAGGATGAAAGCCAGCGCAGTAGAGCAGTACTTAGATGAAATGACTTCAATTTCTGAATAAGTGTATGGTGGTCTACTCTATCAAACGCTTTCGAAAAGTCAGTATACACCGTGTGAAGATCAAGTCGGTTTTCAAGGGTCCTTGATACTGAATTAGTAAAAGAAACTAAATTCGTCTCAGTGGAACGACCCTTGAAAAACCCATGCTGATTAGGAGAAACAGAGCTCCAGACTTGAAGAAAGATGACTTCATGCAGTAGTTTTTCGAATATTTTAGAGAAACAAGACAGAATACAAATAGGGCGGAAGTTTTCAACGTTGTGCTTGTCACCCTTCTTAAATATCGGTAAAACATGGGAGATTTTCCATAGGGTTGGAAATATTCGTTGATTCAATGACATGTTAAATAACGTTGCAAGAGGTTCCGCCAGAATGTGGCCCAACCTCTTAACAAATATGTTTGGAATATTATCAGGACCAGCGCCACCATGGCAATCAAGGGAATTAATAACTGCGTAGGAGTAAAAACAGGTATTGAGTTATTGTCAAGATCATCGAAGTCCTGCATTGACTGAGAGGCAGAAGAAGAGTACACCGAGCTAAAATATAAGGAAAAGAGATTTGCTATAGAACCGGGAGTAGAGGCAGTATCACTTCGGTAGGTTATGAATGATGGAATGGTGGTAGTCTTACGTGAAGAATTGACATAATTCCAGAAAGGCTTGTCGTTGCCTGAGGCAAGCGATGCATTCAGGCTACATACGTACAATCTAAAGGCTTTCTTAATTTCTCTCTTAACAACTTTACGAAGATCAGTATACTGAGCTTCATTAATCTGTGTAGGGAATTTCTTATAGAGACGTCTTGCCTGATCTTTATCTTTCAACAGTTTAATGATAGAGGCGTTAAACCATTGAGGATAGGACCGGCGCTAGGTGATTGAAAAGGGACATGTTCAACTATAACCGAATTAACAGTGGAATAGAAGTCATCGAGGGCACTGTTCACCGATGAAACTTCAAGTAACTGCCAGTTAATACCAGCAAGACTAGATGAAATTAAATCGTAATTACAGCTGAAGAAGTTACGCTTACTGAAGTGATTTAATGCGGTATTTTTTAGAGGCTTAAGATTTAGTTCAAGCTCAATCGGCGGATGATGGGAATCAGGAGACACTAGCCCAGGAAGAGATAATGTAAGACCAACATCATCAGAGCTGAAATTGGAAAATATTAGGTCGAGTATTCTATTGTTTTGGCTTAAGACAACATTATATTGCTTTAATGCACAAAATTCCATTAAGGATTGTATACTGAAGAGTTGTTGAGAGTAGCAGTTCAAAGTAGAAGTAGGTATAGAATTAACCCAATTTAAGTAAGGCATATTGAAATCACCGCAGATAAGGAATTTAGCAGAAGGATCACATTCATTAATAAATAGGGATAATTCTTCTAAAAGTGTAGAGAGAAGAGCAAGAGTAGTATTACATGGAACATAACAAGCGAATAAGTATAATGTAGTTTTAGAACATTTCACCTTGACAGCAATACATTCAAAGGAGCAATTGAAGTCAATGCAGAGATAAGACACCAAGCTATTGCGAACCGCTATAAGAACACCACCATCATCTGACTTTTTAGTGGACAGAAGATCACGATCGCGTCTAAAGACATTATAAGAACTCGGAAAAATTTCAGAGTTTAATATTGACTCATTCAGCCAAGTCTCCGAAATACAGATTATGTCGAAGGAATTCGATACAACAGAATTTTTAAACGAAATTGTCTTTGTTTTCAGTCCTCTAACATTCTGATAAAATATTGAAAGTAAATTGGAAATAGGAACCATGATAGTCGATGCTCGAGATCTGCAAAGCGAGGAAGACGGAACGCCAACTACGTCAGAAGATTCCTGCCGCCCGTAGAACGAAAATTCTTTCGAGGCCTGGGTAGAAATTCCTTCACTAACAGACCCTTAGGCCATAGAGAAGGCTTACTAGCAGCAGCAAATATGTTATCAGGAACACGAAGTTTGAAGGAAACAAAAGAAAACTTCAAAAGTTCATCACCAGACTTTGTAAGCTGATAGCATGGCAGATCCGTTGCCGAGACATCCTTGAATTTACCTTTAATGTGGTTAAGAATCATGGCAGGCGTAGTATTTACCTCGCATCGAGATACATAAATCCATCGAGGAAGTCTGACCGCTGTTAGATGAGTTGAAGAGCCAGTGGCAACTTGAGATTTAGTAACTTCAGCAGTATGACGATCAGCTGTGACGACATCAGAGACAGACTGAGTCATACGAGAAATGCAAGATTCCTGCAGCTCACCAACGGGAGAATCATTGGCAGCTTGCGATGAAGTTAGTTCAACAGTGAGTCGATCAGCTGTGACCACATCAGAGACTGGCAGAATCATACGAGAACTGCAAGGTTGATGCGACACACCAACGGGATCAGAATGAAGATCATTCAACGAAGCAGATTTACACCGCTTCATGATGTTTGCACTACGTAAAATTCTAGTAGAGAGTGCACTAGGTTTACGCGAGGCGGCTGAGATTGAAGAGCATTGCCGGTCAGCTCCACGACAATTAACAGCACGCTTTCCAACACGTGTTCCTGGAACTGTGAGTTTTTCCAGTTGCTCCGATAGCGAGATGGTGGTTTGAAGAGCCTCCCCTTGAAGCTTGAGAAATCCCTTGAGATCATATCCTGATCCTTCGGTATTTTCAGCTGTCTTGTGATTTTGACGATGGAGTGCATCTAGCTGGCTCCAGTACTCATTGATGGCTTTGAGTTTTAATTGGCAATGCGTCATTGACAGAGGCGGAGGAGCCGACGGTACTCCTAATAACATGTGCTCAAGCTGTGCCTTTACGGCGAGATGCAGCCGTAATAGCTGATCCAATGGCGTACCACACGCTTCTTGCCGTAGTGGCGATGGTTTCGATGCTGTGAGTTCGGTAAGTTTTTTCGCAAAGACTTCCTTGTACTGATTGTACATCTTGGCTATTGATGCGCAATAGTCGCTCATAAAATACGTGTCGCTAGTGTAGACATCGGGATGATCTCTGATGGCTGAATCCGTTGATTCAAAGCCTTCCCAGATGTCTTCCAATTGTTGTAGCCGCGTCTGGAAATACTCGCCGATGATTTACGTTGATTCGAGTCCTTGTTAAAGTTAGTGATTAATCGTTGGATTTCTTTTCCCGACGACTCTTGTTGCGCAATTAATTGCTCCATATCGCGTTATAAAGCTACGATTGCAGGTTCGAGGCTGAACGAAGTTGATTGAAGAGCACAGCTTTTTCGCAACCGAAATGTTTACGATTGCGATAGTCCGTGTCCTGTCACGGTCGCCAATGTTTACGGGCAAGCTCTTTTGCTTGCCCGTGAAGCACACGTCACTTGAACCGTTGCTTTCGAGATGAATTGAAACGAAGGTGTACGGCACTTGAACCGTCACTGTCAAGATGGAATTTTATGATAGTCAGAAGAAAAGTAACCGGCACTTGAACCTTCACTTTTTGATGTAGATTGCTTCGATATCCTTTAGTAAACCCTATTACAGCACTTGAACCACAATAGTATTAATCCCTATTACGGCACTTGAACCGCAACAGTAACTGTGAAAATAACTAAAAGACGACTATCAATTGACTGATCGATTTTTATTGTGATGCCGGTAAATTTATAAAAAACAAATGCCTAATCAGCATAGTCTGAATGCGCATGGAAAAGTTCGGTTGGTCAAGAATGTCCGGATTAAATTACCGGACATTTAACGACCAAGGCATTCTTCCCATGCACGTGCCAGTCCGTGCTTCTAGGTAGTAGATTAAATTTATGCTAGTGTCAGCAAACCATGTGCTAGGTGTTTATGATTGATAAGAAGGTTCTGCTCATGATTTGCTGACACTAGCAAAACCAAAATTAAAGTAATTTTCATATAAAATTGCATTTGTCCTTGGCTATCGAACAATGTCTTAGATACCCTCGTGCCATATGCTCTAAATCCCTATCGCAGTGCTGAATTTGAGGAAAAACCAAAAACAGGAATTATTTTCAAAACACTATTCTACAAATACCAAGAGCAACACATTTGCAGTCTTGTAACGAACAGCAAACTTGTTTCGAATTCCATTGTGACCATTGATCAGCATCGTTTTTCTTCGATTATTCATTCCCTGGATTTAGCTATCGAGGAAATAGTTTTTCAAAACCAAATTACATCAAATGCTGCATAGAGAAACAAACATTTCAACTTACATAGTAACAAATCAAATGTAGACCACCATCAAATGTAGACCACCATCCTCGTACGTATTATTTAAGCAAAGATCGCTTAATTCTTTCCGAATTAAAACAAATTAATATCCTTTGAGATTTCGAATGACACTTAACAATAATATTGTTGCTTTAAAAATTGTGACATTCTTAAATATTTTATGAATAGCTTTTGAATTGACGTTGACGTATGTTCTGCACAAGTCTCGACTACTGTGATTTTTAGGAAAGCTTAACTGTGGGAAGAATCGGAAGAACTAATTTTCATAAAAATCATTTAGCTTTTCCAAGTTCTTTCCATGTTTTTTAATGAAATGTATGACGAGCTTATAGAAAGCTCTCATGTACACACCCATACAGGTAAGGACCCCGTGTCCGTGTGTAATCCTTACAGTAAAGTAAGGTGCTGGGGGTTGAACCCGACGAACATTCGACCGAACGTACTGATTATTATGATTTATTTGCGATTTTATTTTTCCGTCCCGTCCTGTTTGTCATGTCTTTTTTTTTAATTAATTAATTTTAATTTCAATTTGCCTTTCATATTTTAAGTTAATTCATTTTTAACAATGTAATATTTTAAATCAATTCATTTTTATTTCTAATTATGGGTTTGTTATTTTAATTTTTTTTTTAATTCTTGTGTATTTTAATTTTATAATTCATTCATTTTTGTGTTTAAAGTTTAATTTTTCTTTTCATTTGTTTATTCATTCGTTTCGTATATCAAATTAAGTTATATTTTGGGTGATTCATTCGTTATTTTTCTTTTGTTCTTTAATTTAATTTTCTTCTTATTTAACTCGTCGTTGCGACGTTCCAATCTCCGAGTTCGAGACGATCACACCGAATTCGATAGATCATTTGTTTACGTTGATTTCTTTTATTCGTGATTATATTGATTGATTCGTCTTAGACCATTGGCTTTGTCTCTATCTACCATTAAGCTGCTTATCAGCGGGAATCTAGAAGTTAATTAGAACGTAAAGAAACAGAAACTAAACTGAGCACAGGATCAGGCAAACTTTTTCCGAATTCACATCATCTTCGGCGCTAGTTGAGCTGACTGACCGCAACAGTCAAAATTTCACAATAATCACGCGACGATTTGCTTTATTCGCCCTTATATATCTATTTTTTCACGTCGTGAATTGCTGCGTCGCAATTGGACATATTTCGGGGTTTTTTTTCTTCTAGCACCGGCTACGGACCGTACCATTCGGATTAAGAACGCCAACCAAGCACGTGATCATTCATTAGAGCCGAAAACACTTTAGCAAACATGAATATTAATGACACAGGTGTTTCGCGGACCGATGCCACCACGTAGAAATGCAGTTTTGGGTCAATAAAGAATGTTTAAAATTTCACGAGTCGTCGTTGTAGCAAGGTTCTCGCGACGATCACAACCAAAAACCACATTTTCGGACTCGGTCTAGCTCAGACTCCCAACTCTTGACCTTTTTTTTTTTTCTTTTTTTTAAATAAATTATAGCCGATAACTTATTTCCATTAACAGAATTTATTAAGCAGATCCATAACTGAATCGTGAATCAACAACGTAATTGCCATATTAAGACGCGACTTAAACGCGGTATGTTCCCTTACAAGATCCGAATCTTTAATTTTTTTAATATTTGTAGGACCGAATCTGCCGTCGATTTATACTTCGAGGCTTACACGTCGTCTTCACCCGCGGTTCACTTTACACATTTCCGTCTCAAGGAAAAATGCAGGAAACTTACGAATTTCTAGGTCGAAACGGTCACTAGAATTTGTTACGTTCGGGACAAGCCACACTGCATTTAGGGCTCCACCACGACTGCGTTGTTGTTTCGCAGAGATTCAAACGCGACCAGAATAAAGCAGCTCGTATCGCAATATTTTTAACCTATCACGCGCGGCCGGAGATATTTTGCGCCGATTTACACGAATTCTTTCAAAAATGATGCGATAATTTCCTGAATTTTCGATTTTCGTCGGAAGGGAAAATTTTTCTTTTTCGGGCGGAATGGCGGGTCATCCTGCACTCTTGGAATATGCCATTGTTGAGGAATTACACTACCGTACGAAAATGAGGTGAAATTGAACGCGGCACAATTGACACGGAAAATTCGCCGTTTCGTGGCCGGGATTATTTTTTTTTTCTTACAAAAAAAAACTTGTTGGCCTGATCGACTGTAGGCTGGGAAATTGTGTGAGATGAAGGCGGGCGCGATACCGGCAAGCTTATTGGGAAAATTCACGTTGTGAACGCGAATCGCGAAAACTATTTGTGTTTTAATTTTTTTGCCTGAAGATTAGGTCGCTTCATCGACTTTTTTCGATTATCGCCGCGCGTTCCCTCCGATAGCTCTCCGTTCTTTTTCGCTCGCTCTTTCCGGCCTTGCTCGATTAGCCGTCAAGCTTTCGTCAAAAATTAATGCGGCTCGGTTGGTGCCGGTGTTTTTGGCTGCGTTCGGTGTCAGGCCTAATTTTTCGCACATCAAAGGCAGCATAAATAAACCTTACGAATGTTTCGAAGTCCAGCAAAATTTGTTGTTGCGCTCGAAGACAACCCAACAAGGTTGTGATTTTTCCGCTGCTGCATCTAACTTACACTCGCCTGGCAAGTAAGTCTGATCACATTTTACACAACGGTAACATTTTGCAGTTCGCTGGTCATACCGTTGGCAACGCCTGCACTGCGTAATTTCAGTCTTCCTAAGTTTCTCGAAGCGTACCACCTGGTGGCTTAGGTAGTGGATTTGGTGTAAATCCGCAGCTTTGCTGGTGCATCCAATCTGGACCATGAGGGTCGCCAGGACTCTCTTTTCCACCGTCGATCTTCGCGTCGAGAATCTCGATACCGAAAGGATTTCGGTCTCTGGCAGTTGGTTTTGTAGCTCAGTCTTCATTCCCTCAGGGATCGCGTGGCTGCTCAGTCCCTTCAGCAGAAAAGTTTCAGTCTTTTCTTCGCGAGCGGTGTACGTGAAGAATTTTAACTCACTTTTCTCCAGTACATCCTTTGCTTTACGGAAATCATCAATGTTTGATGTCCGTATTACTATTTTGGAGGCAGTCACATTTTTCACCTCGAAATTTTCGATTCCAGCACTCTTTTTTAGAAGTTTAATCAGTGTTTCCGGGTTCTGGTTAAACGTCTGGATCGGCGGCATTTTTCTGAAGCTATTTTTCTTCTCGGATGTTGTAGTTTTTATTGTTGTCTTCTTCTCTGCTATCGGTGCCGGCTTGGGTTTCGTGCTTGTTGCTTGTTTAGCACTGTTTTGGCGTCGAACAAAATCAATGAAATCCGCCTCGTTCGGATTTTCTGCTATTTCATTGGCCATTTCGACATCGGCCGTCTTTTCCGCTGCTGGTGGTGTTCGCTCTCTCAGATTGGCCTGATCGCATCTTGCATTTGCTGCACTTGAAGTTGTAGGGTCGTCACGCTGCTTGATCTGGCTGGTTAGTTCAGTCTCTCGGATCGCGAACTCGGCACTTGCACACGAGGGTAACCTTTCCGGCTCGCTCGTGAATTCGCTTACTTCACTTTCCCTCTCACTGTCTAGGGCGCTTCTTTTTGCAAGTACTATCGCTATCCGTGTCACTCGCGCTTTGGGTTTTGGCTTTCGCCCGCAACCGTTTACCATTCTTTCCCATTGCGCACTAATACTCGCGCACTGTCACTATAGTTTACTCCTGTCCTTCTTGTCACTCTCACTCAGTACCTGTTCCCAGGCACTAACGCAAGTTCACTCTCTCACACAGCGCGATTTTAATAGGTTTTACCCTGTTTAAAAACGTCTTAAATACATCTCAAGTACCTGTTGGTGCAGGATATCCGGAACTTCACACGTTTTTCAATATTACGCGGAGCTCAATTTAAAACACGTCCCCTCCATTCCCTGGTATCCAGAATAGAAGAGGCGCTGGACCGGAAAAAGTACGCGCTGGGCCTTTTGTGGTCATTGAGGGTGCGTTTGATAGTGCGCCCTTTGATTCACTGTGTGATGCTGCCAATAGACATGGTGTGGACGGCACTTTAGTTAAGTGGATTCTCTCCATGCTCACACAGAGAATGCTATTCGCGGAGACTGGGGACGGGCAGTATGCTATGACGGGGGTCAGTAAGGGCTGTGCTCAAGGCGGGGTTCTTTCGCCACTGTTGGGGAGTATGCTCATCGACTCACTGCTCCTCGAACTGCAGGATCTGAATATTCACGTAAAAGCTTACGCTGATGACGTGGCTGCACTAGCTGTCGGGCTATCGCTTAAGGACGTTTGCATAAAATGCAGAAAGTCCTTAGGGTAATCGATGGTTGGTGCGAACGACACGGACTTTCTGTTAGTCCTAGCAAAACCGCTCTAGTTTTGTTTACTAGGAAAAGAAAAACTGAAGGTCTAGTGCTACCAATGCTGATGGGAACATGTTGATACAAAGGTGAACCGCACCTTTCTGGCAATACCGGAGGGCTTTTGGACGAACATGGGGTCTTAGGTCTTCAATGGTATATTGGCTATATACAGCCATTATAAGATCCATCCTAATCTATGCATCAGTGGATTGGTGGACTAAGTTCGAATGTGCATACATCCGAGCTAGTCTCGCTAAACTACAGAGGACCGACTGCATCGGTGTAACAGGTGCCTTGCATACCACACCGGGTGCGGCACTCGATGCGCTGCTCAATTTGCCACCGCTTGATATTGTTGTTCAGGCGGAAGCAATGAGAGCTACCCACAGACTGATGAGACTGGGCCTGTGGAGAAAAGGGCATTGCAAAGGTCATGGAGAAATGGCCCGAAGGTTGTCTGAGAACCCCATCTTCGATATGCCCTCGGATGCTATTGCTTCGATATGTATGCTCAAAAGGAGATATCAGGTGGAGATCCCGAGCAGGGAGGAGTGGGTAGTAAACCAGTCCGCTCTGCCTAGCGGATTCACTGATATATTCTATACGGACGGCTCAATGACTAAAAAAGGGTCTGGAGCTGCAGATTGAAGATCTTAGGTATTCTTTCGCCATAGGAAATCATTCTTCGGTATTTCAGGCTGAAGTATATGCGATCCTTAAGGCAGACTGAAGATCTCAGGTACTCTTTCGGCCTAGGAAATCATTCTTCGGTACTATATGCGATCCTTAAGGCAGAAGATTATAGAGAGAAGATGGAGAGGCAGGATGATCTGCATTTGCAGCGACAGTCAGGCCGCTCTACAATCCATAGATAATCCAATCGTTTTTTCGAAGATGGTACGTGTCTGTAAAGAACGGTTGAACTCTGTTGGCAGATTCAATGACTTAATGCTCATATGGGTTCCGGGTCACCAAGGTATAAATGGCAATGAAATAGTGAATGCATTAGCAAAAGCTGGATCGGAGTCAGCCATGGTTGGACCAGAGCCAGCTTTCGGTGTGCCGGTAGCCTCTGTTAGGGCTGCCGTTGATGAGTGGGTGAGTAAATCACACATTGAGAGATGGCGGCTTTTTCCAGGAATGCGGCAGACCAGAAACCTTGTTGAGGAACCAAGTGGACGAACCGCTGCATTTCTTCTCAAATTGAGCAGAAAAGAATGTAGTAGTATGGTTGGTGTTCTCACGGGGCATAACTCGTGTGGCCTACACATGGTCAGGGGCCTTATTACTGAATACGATACGATCAAAATCAATCGTAAATTTTATATTTTAGTATGCCGAATTTAGGAATTTACGGTTAATTTTGATAGTATCGTATTCAGTAATAAGGCCCCAGATTGAGAATCATTGACGACCCCATGTGCACGGCTTGCGACGAGAGCGACGACACGACGGAACAATTTCTTCTCGAGTGTCCAGCTTACTCTTTTGCAAGAATGCATGTAAATGGCGACGATGCTATGAGGATGGAGGAACTCCGTTCTCGCTCCCTACCTGAACCTTTGAAATTCGTGAAGAGGAGGAAAAAGTTCGGGTAGAGACTTGGGATTCGAGTATAATGGGCCAGGTGGCCTGAATGCTCAAGACTCGCCTTTCAGTGTGTCTTCCTCACACAAAACAACAACAACAAGAAGAACAAAGTAAAATAAATAAATAAATAAAGTAAAGTAAGTAGTAAGAGTAGCTTAGTGATTAGAGCACTTGCCTTCGCATCTGGTACCAAGTTCAAATCTGCTTGGTGACAAGTAATTTTCGAAAATGGTATTAGGTGCCGGACTACTCAGCTGTAAATGAGTAGCTGAGTTAAAATCGAGGTAATAATCACGGACGAGCGTGTAGCTGACGACTTCCGTTGGTCTCGTAATGAAGTAACTCTAGCATTACTTTAAGGCCTAGGCCCGATTTGGGCTGTTGCGCCATTGATTATTAAAGTAAATTATAATGTTAAAATATATAGTTAACAAAAACCATATGATTTTTTTCAGTTTTATGTAGGTTTACAACCATTTAAATTACACAAAATCTGTCCGGTTCCGTCTTAAGGTATTTTCCGTTGAGTATTGTCCACAAGCATGCCAGACTCGCGAACTTTTTGCACAAAATTCAGCAAAAACGCACTGTTTGGGCTACACAGCACTCACTTTGGAAATAAGTTTTCAATATTTTCCAACGTTGTTCAAGCGTTAAGCTCATTTCGTTCCTCGGAGGTATGATACTGACTTTCTGTCAAAATTTCGAGCGGGAAACTGCTTTCAGTGTCAAAATAACCTATGATTTACCCACCCACCCTTTATATACCAATTGTGACGTGCCTATATCAATTTACAACAAATATAAAGAAAAAGCTATAATTTACGATAGAGATACTATTTTATTTATCGTTCATAATAAACTCTATAATATAAAGTTTTTGACCGCCATATACTAAATGAATTATCAAATTTCAACAAATAGACACCTTCTCCAGGGTAACTGTGAGATCCAACGTAAACTTCGGTTTGACATTCACGACGATAAACTGGTACAATTATTGATATTGGAGGGCGCGAATCATTAGATGGATTATTGATTATTTCCGTAAACGGGCCACATTCCAGATCACGTATTGTCGAAAAATCATCAGCTGTAGAAAATAATAAATTAAATGTTTAAAAACTATATTAAAATATGAATAATTTACAAAACTATCTAGTTAGTTAATTACAAAGAATTGTGATTGACTTTAAAAAACTTAAACCATAATTTTCACGTTTCACAAATCAAGAATAGTAACATATTAGACAATAAATTATTATAATATTATACATTACACCAATAAATAAATTCTCTCACTGCTATTTAGGAACATCTCTGGCCTCCCGAGCCAAACTTAGTAAAACAATCAACCAATATCAGCAAATAAACATTTCCTTAAACACTCTTGACACTATTTTGGTATAATTGCCCACCATTCATTAATTCTTTAATTCAGTAGGGGAAGGTGGGGCAAAGGGGGCCAGCAAGGTAGAGTGGGCCCCCTTAAAATTTCTAGTTTGCAATAGTGCAATCTCTTAGTAAAAAATTATTTGATAAAGCTTCAAGCGTTGACCACAATGCACTTTAAAAGAAATCAACTTTAATTATAGTTCCTCGAATTTTTTTATATTAAGATTTTGGCACTATTTGATGTAAGTATTAGTGTTTAATAATTTGATTAAAAAAAATTTGCTAGCGACTGAGAATTGTTTGGAACAGTATCCTTGAGATCGGGGTACGGATTGTAAAACTTGCAAAGTAAGATATGATGAATATTTCAAAAAGTATATAAATTTTAGCAGATGCTTACTATTTAGTGTTCATTCGGGGTAAAGTGAGCCCGGGCGAATTTTACCCCATACCAATATAATTTTATTTGATAATAAAAAATAACAATTTTAACATGGCTAGAACACACAACAAATGCAAATGCAACAACAGTGGACTCAAGTTGCGATGAAAAATGCAATAGCTGAAAAAAATTGACTTAAAGAAGGCCAGTAAATATTTTGGTGTTCTCAGGGCTACTCCTCAAAGCAGAGTCTGCTCTCAACACACTTAATTTCATTTCAATTTATTATAATCATATTGTTTGTCTTAATAGTCGGAGAGCTCGCGACAAAAAATCGCAACAGTTTTGAGAAAGCTAATATTTTGGTATTTGGTTACATTTAGGGTGTATGTGAATATACTAGAGTTAGCAGGTCTGACGTCGGGACACCTGGCTATGGTGACCTGTCAAAGAAGTCAAAAAAATCGAAAAATTTAACAGTTTTGAGAAAGCTGAAAATTTGCCAACACGTAGTTTTTACAATGAAAAACTGAAAATCAATGGTCAGACACCCCAACAGTGGGACCCACCCAGTCAGCCCCCCCCCCCCCCCGAAAAGATGTCAAAAAAATCGAAAAATTTAACAGTTTTGAGAAAGCTGAAAATTTGCCAAGACTTGGTTTTTACAATGAAAAACTGAAAACCAATGGTCAGACACCCCAACAGTGGGACCCACCCAGTCAGCCCCCCCGCAAAGGTGTTAAATCGACTACGTGCGATTTCTCTTACTATGCGCGTTATAACCATGCAAGAGTTTTGAGAAAGCTAGAAATTTTTCAAAACTTAGTTTTTACAATGAAAAACTGAAAAACAATAGTCAGACACCCCAACAGTGGGACCCACCCAGTAAGCCCCTCCACAATGGTGTTAAGTTGAGTATAAGTGCGATTTATCTTACTATGCGCGCAATAACCATGCAAGAGTTTTGAGAAAGCTGAAAATTTTCTAAAACTTAGTTTTTACAATGAAAAACTGAAAAACAATGGTCAGACACCCCAACAGTGGGATCCACCCAGTCAGCCACCCCCGCAAAGGTGTTAAATCGAGTACGTGCGATTTCTCTTACTATGCGCGCAATAACCATGCAAGAGTTTTGAGAAAGCTGAAAATTTTCTAAAACTTAGTTTTTAAAATGAAAAACTGAAAAACAATGGTCAGACACCCCAACAGTGGGGCCCACCCAGTCAGCCCCCCGCAAAGGTGTTAAATCGAGTATACATGCGATTTATCTTACCATGCGCGCAATAACCATGCAAGAGTTTTGAGAAAGCTGAAAGTTTTCCAAAACTTGGTTTTTACAATGAAAAAGTGAAAAACAATGGCCAGACACCCCAACAGTGGGACCCACCCAGTCAGCCCCCCCGCAAAGGTGTTAAATCGGGTACGTTCTGTTACTATGCGCGCAATAATCATGCAAGAGCTTTAAGAAAGCTGAAAATTTACCAAGACGTAGTTTTTACAATAAACAACTGAAAAACAATAGTCACACCCCTATACTAGGACCCACCCAGTCAGCACCTCCACAAAGGTGTCGCAAAAAACGATTACGCGTGAAAAACAATTTGCATGGATGGGTATAAAATACTCGTATGTAGGTACATTTTCTCTATGTTTTAATGCGCTGGTTAATTGAAGTTTTACTTACATATTTATATGAAAATATAATTCAGTATGGAAAATGTACAATACCTTAAAGTAATACTAGGTACTTTATTATATTATGACATAAACGGATCTTTTATAGGTATTACGTGCATGTAACCGATATTTTCATAAACTATATTTAATCGATCTGTACCAAATTTCAGCTTTCTTAAAACTCTTACGCGCACCCCCCTTTACGGGGGTGCTGACTAGCTGGGTCCTACTGTTGGGGTGTCTGACAATTGTGTTTTTGTTTGTCATTGTACAAACTACCCCGTTTTCAGCTTTCTTATAACTCTTTCATGACACTAGTTTTGATTGTTGCGCGCATAGTAAGAGAAATTGCGCGTACCCGACTTTACACCTTAGCGGAGGTTCTGACTGGGTGGGTCCCACTGCTGGGGTGTCTGACCATTGTTTTTCAGTTTTTCATTGTAAAAACTAAATTTTGGCAAATTTTAAGCTTTCTCAAAACTCTTGCATGGTTATTGCGCGCATAGTAAGAGAAATCGCACGTATACTCGATTTAATATCTTTGCGGGGGGCTGACTGGGTGGGTCCCACTGCTGGGGTGTCTGACCATTGTTTTTCAGTTTTTCATTGTAAAAACTAAGTTTTGGCAAATTTTCAGTTTTCTCAAAACTCTTGCATGGTTATAACGCGCATAGTTAGAGAAATCGCACGTATACTCGATTGACCACCTTTGCGGGGGGCTGTCTGGGTGGGTCCCACTGTTGGGGTGTCTGACCATTGATTTTCAGTTTTTCATTGTAAAAACCAAGTTTTGGCAAATTTTCAGCTTTCTCAAAACTGTTAAATTTTTCGATTTTTTTGACATCTTTGCGGGGGGGCTGACTGGGTGGGTCCCACTGTTGGGGTGTCTGACCATGGATTTTCAGTTTTTCATTGTAAAAACTACGTGTTGGCAAATTTTCAGCTTTCTCAAAACTGTTAGATTTTTCGATTTTTTTGACATCTTTGACAGGTCACCAAAGCCAGGTGTCCCGACGTTAGACCTGCTGACTCTAGTATATTCACATACACCCTAAATGTAACCAAATACCAAAATATTAGCTTTCTCAAAACTGTTGCGATTTTTTGTCGCGAGCTCTTGGACTATAATTGATTCATTGCCATATTTTTTGCTGTTTTGAATGAAATTATACTATACCCCTTCGAAGGGCTCACTTTACCCCAGTAGTGGAGCAAAGTGGGCACTTTGAAGAATGTATAGAATGAATGAGATAACTTTTTTATCAGCATCAATAATTTAATTTCACGAATACATGACTAAGCCAACATCCTAAGCTATCGATTTTGCATGAAAAGGATTTTATAACTATTACCCATTTCACAGAATCTCGGTACAAACCTTAGAGGGCTCACTTTGCCCCACCTTCCCGTAATACAATTTTTTTCTTCTCAAACTGCTGAAATCGTACTGTCAGAAACCAATCTTCTGCCACGGGAACTCTCCTCTACCGTCACGGGACTTAAACTGAGAGCATCAACATGCTGCATCCTCACAGCCGGACGATACTGAAACCTTTAAATCTTGTTTCTGAACCATGTTGAGTGTCGCGGAATTAATTTTCCGCTAGTTGCGACTGCGTTCGATGCTCGAAATCTGTCGGGCATTGAACGCCTTCGCAGGCAACGACACCGACCAAGGCACCAACCTGAGGGACAGAAAAGAGAAATTGCGAAAAAACGATTTGGTCGGAAAAAAAAGTGCAGATCACGATCGAGCGAGAAATGCAATTTCATAAATCGACATTTCGAGACATTAGAGTCGTGTAATTCGCGAGTGAGAGTACGAAAATTTTAAAAAGCGACAAACGAGAAAAGAAAAGGTGACGTGAGTTTCGTTCTGAATGGAGTTTAAACGCGCCAGATCTGCCCTCGCATAAATTTTACCATTTCGACGTTTTTGTCTGTCCGCCATTACTGCCGCACGGACCGCCACTCGAACACATCGTACACGCTATAAGCATAACAGCAACTACGGCCAAAAAAAGGCGTCAATTGAAGCGCGGATTAACGAGTAATCCACCCGGACCAGCAGCACCGGAGGAATGTCGTGACTGAGGTAGGGTAGGCAGAACAGGGCGCTACTTACACCTAAGCGCCCTGACGAATCGCGAAGCCGCGCAAATCCCACCGCTTCTTGGTCTTTCACGACCTGTTGGGAAAATAATCCCAATTTTAACAATTCCCTGGGTAAGTCGGCGCGAATAGTTTTTGTTGTTCAGGTCTAGGGTTTATGGTCTGAGCCCAGAGCAAGAACCACCCCACACTGCCCTAGCTAGTCCCGGCCGCCAGCAAGCGCATCGCTCCAGCTCAAACTCAGCCACCAATTCAGACCTTACTTTCCCTTCGACTATTTTGACTTTTTCAAGTCAAAAAAGTTCTTCCAAGGCCTCAAACATAACAAATCGTGCACAAAGCGTAGCCCATCAACACAAGCGAGTTCGTAAAAATTCCGTGCAAAGAGTTGGTGGATAAAAGGACTTAATTTCGTCGTTCTGCGCCAGCATTTTCGCCTGAACGGCAACAGTCCAAGTGTACAAGCTTTTCTGTGTTTCAACAGCAAACCATCTTGTCAGTCTTGGATGGAGGCAATGTGGAACTAACCTATTGACGAACCGTTTTGGCAACCTTTAGGCGCCAACTCGGTTCCATAGGAAAGGGAAACATTGTCTGCATGCGGGATTGATTTGATGTAAGTTGGGTATTGGGTAAGACTGTATTTTCTTGAACCATTCCACTTTTGGTTCGTGAGTACCCAACTGAGAGCTGAGCATGCCCTGACTTAGCGGCCGTATCGTCAGACAGTTGGGAACCATACTTGTGAAACATTGGTGAGTTTGGTGATAGAAGGTATCATCGAAATTTCGGAAAGTACCTCATTTCCTTATCTATCCTTTTAGAGTTCCTTTATAAAGTAGAATATTTTTTTTGGTAGAAATAACGTAGAATTTTTTTTTTTAACGTAGAATTTTTTTTTTTTAACGTAGAATTTTTTTTTTAAGTCTTCGGACAAAATTTTAACTTAGATTTTTTTTTTCCTGTTTCATTTTAATTTTTTTTTGTTTGCTTCGCGATTTGTTCTGCATTGAGGGGAGGGGAAAGGTTGCGACGACGTGAGGGTTCATTTTGTTTTTTTTGAAGTCATTTATACTTATATTCATTCATTCTTTGTTTTATTCATACATTCAAAGATTCATTCGATAACAATTAAACTACGCATTATTCATACAATTGATTCATTCATCCATCAGATAAAAGATTTTTTTTTATCAGTCAGTCCCTTCGGTGGTTTTTTTTTTGTGAAATCATTCGTCATTCACTTCATTTCACATCAGTTATTTATTAGATCATTCAACCAATCGTTTCCTTTTAAGAACATTCGTTCTAACAGTCGCACGATCATTTAATCACCTTCAAAAGCCATTTTTTTTGATACAGTCAAACATTCTTTCGAACATTAATACGCTCGATTAATCGTTTTCTTATTCATCGATCGCACAGTCATTTGACTAACCATTCATTCATAACACACTAGTTCGTGAAATCGCGCGTTGAATTTTTTTTTATTCAAATTAAATAGTTATTCAGCATTTATCCATAACTCATTCGTACAATACTTCCTTCATTCAATCACTCAATCAACCACATTCAATCACTCTATTATTCAGTCAATATTACACACATACACAGTTCACTCAATTATTCAGTCTTTCACACAGCAATTATACTACATTCACACAATCGTTTATTCATACGCTCCAATTCATTCTTCGTCCTGAGTATTTACAATTATTCAACATTCACACAATCATTTAATCATACATTGAAGAAGTCATTCGTACAATAGTCCATCCACTCAATCATTAAACCACGCACTCACTTAGTCGTTTATTATTACATTAAAAATTCATCCATTTATACTAAATTTCACACTCAGTTAATCACATTCAATCATACTATCCGATTCACTCAATACTACACTCACAGTTCATTCAATCAATCGTTCACTCATTGAGGCATTCATTCAACGAGTTACCTGATACATTCAGTCTTATACTTTCCCAACATACATTCATTTTAATTCTGTCGTACATTTGTACCAAATATTCGATCCCAACAACCACATTTTCATCTGATCACTCATTCATCTAACCAATCACTCGTTCATTCACCTGTTTAGCTATGCCACTGCCACGGTCACCGGTGAGACGTATTGAAGAGGTGTGTACGATGTGCCAAGAGCGTCGGAGGCGAAAATGAAGCCAAAACGAAATGTGGGCACACCTTCGATTTAAATTGTGTTGAAACGTGGGTTCAAAAAAAAAAACTGTTGCAATTGTCGACAACCGCTCGAACCGCAGGACTATTGGTCGGTTAGAGACGTGGAGGGCGCAACCGCTAGAACCGGAGCCGTAACACGCAGCAAAAACAAGTTGGCGGTTCCCAAGTCTCCGATAGGCGGAATTTCTCCGAGTCGGTTAAATTTAGATTTTCCGCCGGAGACAGTTGGGGGTCATGTCTTCTACGCCCATGACGGTTCAATTCTACAGGAGCAAGGGGTGGACCAACTCGCGTTCCCAAAACCTTAAGTTGCCAGAAAGAGAAATAGGCGAACGGCCACGGTAGTCAGATATTCATGACGCGGGTATTCCGGCTATGACAAATCCAGCGCCGGTGCGTACAGGTTCACCCATAGTACGAACTGAACTGGGAGTGAATCCACTGGTAGAGTTGATGAGAACGGTTTTCCAGGAGGAGTGGGCATCACAGGAACCAATGCGGGCCCATTATTCGGCAGCAAATGGAGGCTCGCGTGCCGGAAGAGCAGCTCAGCGGATCGGAGCGGCCGCTTCGGCCAGCGATCGCATTAGCCACGGCCCTAACCATCGTCAAAGGAATTCTAGTAGCCCATTAAGGCATTGGCGTCTTCGTTTTAACGGTGATAGCCAACTCCTACGTGCAGAGGAGCTAGTTTTTAGAGCCGAAACTCTCGCGATGAGCGATTTGAGCAGCAACTTCGATCTGCTGACGCATTGCTTCCATCTGCTGCTGGATGGTCGGCCCAACAAATGGTATTGGTTGTGGCGTCGTTCTAATAACAATTCGTCGTGGGGTACCCTGAAGGTAGCTTTCTTGCAGGTCTGGGGAGAGCGCAGAACGAATTGGGAGTTGCGGAAGCCAAACGAGCCCTTCGAACAAGACATGACGGAGCTTCGCTAATTGCTGAGCACTCCCATGATTGAGTCTGAATTCGTAGCTCTGGTGCGCGGAGATCTGGTGGGCAGCAACAAATGTGTTTCCACTCCGTCCTTACTATGAGCGAATTACGTCGGCTTGTAGTTCAAGTGGAGGACACGCGTAAAGCTACCAGACCATCCCCTTGAAACCAGGCCAGAATCCACGAGATACAGGAGCCAGTCGTGGAAGAATATTCGGATACGACTTCTTCCGTCGACTTGGCTGGACTATCGAACCCCTGGACCTGTTGGAATTGTGGCAAGGAAGGACATGGGTACCGGGATGTGCGGAACCAGCGAAAGGCATCTTTTGCTTTGGATATGGGCGGGCTGACGTTCTAAAGCCCAACTGCATCCATTGCAAGGCGGACAACGGTCGAAGGGACGGAAGGACAGCGGGTCCCTTCCGTCCCAACACTGCATCCCGACAGCAGTAGGAAATCGCATTCAGCACCCCGATTCCAGTTCAAAATTTCATTTAGAACTCCCAAATAAACAAATTTCAACCAATTTTTCAACCCCTACAAATACCTCTCTAAATTTGAATACCCTACCTACAACATTTTCAGAAAACAATTCCCATCCTTTTAACGTAAAATCTTCCAAACCTATTTCCCCGACGATCAACACTCCGCACGTCAAATTATTAACGAGACCAAGCGATAAGACGGAGCCGGCTGTTTCCCGGCCTGAAGATGACCTTATCGCCGAAGAAAATCCAAGGCGACCTTCCCTCCATCCTCACAAGCCATACCATCTTTGGCTGAAGGAGTATATGGAGGCTCGAGAGCGAATTTTCTCACCTACTCCAGTCGCAAGTATTGATCAGGTATCAGCACTAATGAGTGGATCAGGTCGCAGAAAGTCAATCGCGCGCATTCGTATATTTTGGAGGATGGTGCGTGAAAAAAAGATAGCGATCTTATCGACCATTATTACCGAGTCTTTCGATGTACGTCCATACGCAATGGTATCCTTCTACGGAGTGGACGTTAAGGGGCTCCTCGATAGTGCGGCGAGCATCAGTTGCCTCCCTACAACGCCCCAAGATGCACAGGTGAAGTATCGACCGGTCTGTCAAGAGGTGAAGACCGCTGACGGTGCTGCACAGAAAGTTTTGGGCACAGTAGTTACAGATATTACTTTTCGTGGTACAGTGAAACCTGTCAAGTTGGACACCTTCGTAAGTTGGACACTCGCGAAATATGGACAGTTCCAAAAAACTTTGTCATATGTAGTACAAGTGCACCCCAGTAACTTGGACACTCGCCTATCTTGGAAATTGGACATATTTATCTCATTTTCATTGACACTACAGAACAAAAGGACCTTTGAAAGTTGGACATAATCTTTTATTTGTTCACGCTTTGATTATTCATTTGTGTAAAGAATTCGGTCTTTCACTGCGTGATTAGGTGTACCAAGTCAGCTAATGCTGACCACTCCACTACATTGGAAAACCCGACTGCCAAACATTTTGAAAGACAGGTATTCTGAAAATCAATTTAATGCTGGTGAGTCTGGCTTTATCTACAAGCAACTTCCTACAAAAAGCCTTGTTACCAAAGGCGATCAATACAAAAGTGTAAAGTTGGCAAAAGAGAGGCTAAGTGTCCTATTCTGTTGTAACGATACTGGCGAAAAATTTAAACCAATGGTCATCGGACACGTAGGAATGCCAAGAGTTTTTCGCCAAATAAAAATGGATGTCAAAAATTTCCTTGTAAAGTGGATGACAACTACGATATTTGAAGAATGGTTAGAGGCTTTGAATCGTGACATAAAATCTGAGAAACATTATTCCTCTAATTGATAATGCCACGAGTCACAACGTAAACCACAAATATTCTAACGTTCAGGTTAAATTCCTTCCACCAAACATAACTTCGGAGGCTCAACCTTTAGATCAGGGAATTTTTCAGTCCGTTAAAGTAAAATACAGGATCAAAATGCTGACATCACTGTAAGTAAATTTGATGCATGCATGACAGGAAATTATTTTTGTAAAACATTTACGAGCTAGTATGCTATCAGGTGGCTCGTTTCTTCTTGGAATATCATAAGACCAGAAACCATACGTATGTGCTTTCAGATCGTCGGGTTTCCACTTTCTTTTGAAGTTATTCCAATTGATGAAGAGTCGCCAAATACAAAAAATTCGGTATGAAATTTTGTCAGCGAATGAATTTCCTGTTGTAGGCTCAGACGTCATCGTACAAGCAGTACTTCCCGATACTGCAGACGAGGTGTTGCAGGAAGTGATAAAAGGCTTGGTTTCACCATTTAATTCTGAAAAGGATTTTGACACTAGTACGAACCCAACCATCGACACGCCCTCAACATTTGAAAATTACTCCACCCTCCTATAAGTTGGCCACCTCTATAACTTGGACAAAATTTTTGGAACGACAGGTGTCCAACTTACGCAGTTTTCACTGTACTACCAAACCCATTACCCTATACATCGTGCCGAGCTTATCGCAGAAATTGTACCTGGGGGTAGAGTTCTGGCGATCCTTTCAGCTTGCTCCTAGCATCATCAGCGCGGTCGATACTCCCCACACTGCATCGCAACTGATAACTCCAGAAACCCACCATTTAACGCCCACAGATGTAAAGAGGTTGGAAATGGTAAAGTCCAAATTTCCAACTTACGAAGTATACGGACTCGGTGTGACCAACGTCGAACAACATAGTATAGACGTTGGTGATGCAAGTCCCATCCAACAGCGTCACTATTCCGTGTCTCCTGCGATCCAAAAACTCTTTTATGACGAGATCGATCGCATGAGAGCACTTGGCGTTATAGAGACCAGCCAGAGTGCATGGAGCTCGCCTGTGGTTCTCATGAGGAAGCCAGGCAAAGGCAGGTTATGTTCGGACTCGCGGAGAGTCAATAGTGTGACGAAGAAGGATGCATACGTATATCCATTACTACAAATTGACGGTATCTTAAGTCGTCTGCCGCGAGCCAATTTTATTACCAGCCTGGACCTCAAAGACGCCTTTTGGCAGATTCGTCTCGAAAACAAATCCAGGGAGTATACTGCGTTTACTATTAACAAATAAAAACTGAGAGTCGACTAAAACTAGGTTAAGGTTGAAGAGTGTTCATTACTTAGGGCCGGTTTCACAGTCGAAGTTTAAACCAAAAATTTTCTTTAAAGTTAGGATCAAACGAATAATGCGTTTCAGAGATGTTGTAAAAAAGAAGTTTGTTCTAATGATAGGATTAACCTAAACGGTAGAATTTATTCCGTTTATAGCTCGGATTAAGGTTTTTGACAGTCAGTCGATTTTACCCTAATGCCCTAGACACACGGCAGCGTTAATATCGTATTATCTGCCATTTGGCTTAATACGCAATTATTTGACTATTATTTCACTAATTTAATACAGTTCGAAAGTCTGTATTAAATTGTGCGACGATATTATTAAGGGGGTATTTGCCTTTAGCTCAATCTAAAAATTTAAAATTTTTTTTTTCAATATTTTCGTAGATAAACTATGTAGAATATGGTACCCAAACGGATTTTTCGAAATCAACTGCATACGTGAGCTATCATATCATTTAGGCACCTACTTTATGGATTTTCCATATGAAAAAGTACTCAAGGAAAACTTAAACGCGTTTTTCTCGAAACTACGTTTTGCGAACTGGCGTAACTTCTAGAGCTTGAACCAAATAAGCTATCGACTTAATTTTTTTTTAGTTTAAAGTAAACTAAAGTCATTGGAGCTTATACCAACAAAATAGTGAAAAAAAAAATATGGTTCTATTTTTTTAACACCTTAAAGATAAAAAAAAAACCCCTGAAAATCGAAACTTAATCTTCGTATGCCCGCCGTTTTTTGTTTGTTTGAGTTTTTATTGATTTTATAGGTATAAGCTCCAACTACATTAATATAATTCTGAAAAATTTTTGAATTTTTAAATTCGGATAAAATTTATGACTTGTACAGGTTACGCCAAGTGGACATCTTTTTTGAAAGTGATTACGGCGCTCGCCATATAACTAGCCACCATATCATATTGAAGAAAAAAAAAAAATTATTTTGTACTTAAATACTTATTAAATATTTTGAGAAAAAATCCCAGCATTCTATTCACATCTTCTATGAAAAAAAAAATCATGTAAATTGCCCTATTTTTAGGTCATGTAGAGGCAAATACCCCCTTAAAAGCTTGACGCAATGCGATGCATCGAAGAGTTTCTGTTTTTTCCCCAGGAACATATGTTTTTGAAATTTGTTGAATGAAATTGAATAATTTATGAAATAGAAATTTCTGCAAACGTATAAAACACATAAAAAAAGAGTTTTGTGGGCCATGTCTGCCGAGCAGAAACTGAAAGATGATTGAAGGGACAGTTTGGCCGACTTAAGGAAAGCGAAACAGAACCTGCATGTTTTCGCGCCAGTTCAATGGTCAAACTTTTTAGTTTTTTTCTTGACTTAATATAGATTAAAATAAACGTACGTGTGTCACCCTCCAAGTTTCAAAGAAAGCTTTTGATTTAATCTAAATTAAATATTGCCGTGTGTCTAGGGCATAATTAAAGTAACCGTAGGTCTATTCTTTTTGCATGAAATTTCTGCACTTTTTTGCACTAAACAACATTTGACGTCAAATCAATGACACAAACTCAAACTCAAACAGTATGCTTGTTCATCCCCCCCCCCTCACCTCCTTTTACACTTTTCTGCACAGGCTCGGGAGCTAGTGGAAAAAACCCGACAAAAAGAACAGACCTCGAGTTTGTCAATAATTCCAATTTTGAAAATTACAACGAAATAAAATGACAGACAGGGTATACCAATGTTAAGAAGTTTAATTTATTTGAATTAGTTCACAATAATTGCAAATTTCAGATTAGTTAATCACAGGATATTTATTTACCGTGAAATCGAGTCAAGTTTAAAGTGCAGATTATTCTTAAGTTTAAGTTTAACTAAACTTAAGTTCAAATTTCTACTGTGAATCTGGCTCTTAATGGGTCACTAATCCCAATTATTGGTAAAGTCGAAAACGGCACGGTACAAATGACAACGTAAGCACAATATGATAATAATATACGCACAAGACCGAATTAAATTATCAATATTGAAATTGTTAATATTGTTACGTAATATTAAAAAATGTGGGAAAATAGAATGAAATAAAGACGCGGAGCAAAACGATAACACGTCCGTACTGTATGAGCGTTTAACGACGAAGGTAACTTTGCTTTTCTGTATATACTTTATTCAAATGCTCAATTTTTTTTTTAGTTCGCATTTTTCTTCTCTTTTAAGTGACTTACGATTGGTCAAAAGCGAACGTAAAATTTTACGACCTAAACTTAACGATTCTGCACAAAATCGTGTTGAAATCCATCAACCAAACTTACACAACGTAAATAAACTATGAAAAGTCAAAGTAAATTTAATCATAGATGTTACTCTCACACTAAAGTGATTTTTGTTAATGTACCGGAATTTTTACTTTGAGCTATTTCCCATGAACTTTACCGGAATTTTCACATTGGTATTTTTTTGTAGTCAGTTTTACCGGAATTTTCATTCGTGGATTGTACTTGACCCAGAGAACTAAGTCGTTAACCATTTGAATTTTGAATTTGAAACTTTTTGAACTTTCTATTATCTTGAAGTAGTGTCTTATTGCAAAATAGAGTAAATTAAAGATTTTATGAATAAAAGAGTGAAGTGTTTTGTTCTCGATTTCGAACAGTGGAGTTCGAAAGCTATAGCGATTATCGTATTGAGCAAATCGTATTCAGTAATGCCAAATTTACGATCGACATTTCAATCGTATCGTAAATATTAACGATTTATCGTACGATCGTATTCAGTAATGCCGAATTTACGATTGATTTTGATCGTATCGTATTCAATAATAAGGCGAAGCTTTCAGTGAGGGACATAGTAATTTTTATTACGTCGACTGTGACAGCCAGCATATATGGTATGGTACATATGTATACGCGACCGTGTTGGTAGAAAGCGAAAGTGAGTCAGGTGATATATAAGCGGGCGGTAATGCCATACAGTACGAATTATTGTGCGAAAAATAAATTATTACTTATTTCGATTTTAAACGAATTGTGTGTTACTTAAAATCATGGCGATCCCCTAGCTCGCAACAGTATTTTGTTTTTTTTTTCTTTTGTTATTAATTGATCAAATTAATTAATTATAAATAGAAGCTAGAAGAGACTCCGGGACCTTTATATGTTGTCAAGAAGTTTATACTTGGAATAAATAATGGGATAAATTTGGAAACGAAAGCAAGCGCAACGCTCCAGCTTGAACTTCACCCACCAATTTGGAGTAGGTGGAATTGGCACACTGTTTCTTATTACCAGAGCCTGAAGAAAAACCGCAGCAGAGGAGTGACTCCACAAAGAGCTTGCAATGTAGTATTGTGTAAGTTGCTCAATTTTTTGAACGCGATATGAGGCGGTTAGAAACAGAGTGGGCCATCTCCATCAGAAGCTCTACCGATATAATGACAAGTAAAGATTTGTTGAACTCAAAAAGTTCATATGTACTATATTATTTAGAATTTGGGCAACTCAATAAATTCTTTGTACTTGGAGAATTGATTGGATGCTATTTTGACCACTCTGGTCGTTTGACCAGGTGGTTGACAAGTCGAGTTCTGTACTGAACTCAGTTTCTTAAAAAATTAGGGTTGTCAAGCTCTTCTTTTCTTACAGGAGGCTAACCAAAATCATAACATGTTGGAAATACTTTTGTTTACCACTCTATGTATATCTCCGCAGATATTGAAAATTGAAACTCACAGTAATGCATTTATTTTTTCAGAACATATGTATACACCACATCTGTAGACGTTTCCAACCAATTACCGGACTCCATGTATATATATATACATACTAGGAATTATAATATATAATATACATGTCAATTTTTACCCCAGAAAAAGTAGGCGTGTAATTTTTTTGTGAAAGTCAGGCCGCGGTCCGAATTACGCTTACGGTGCTTACATTACCAACAGTGCTTACAGTCGGTCCGAATTGTATGCGCGCTTACAACGCGTATAATTCGGACCGATCGTATGCACACAAATGTCAGTTGGTTATTTGAAATGTCAGTTGTGAAAATGAGTTTTGAAAAAGTGTTTTTTTTTTAGAAACAGTAATGCAAATGTGTGACAGTGACAGTGATAGCGATTTGGAGATGATATCTGGCTCCTCATCTTCATCTTCTTCAAGTGATGATGATGAAGATAATGCAAGGAAGCTTTACGCTATTTTATTGGGAAATGAGCGAGGAAAATTGAAAAAAAAACACGTATAGAAAATTACGTTGAAAGAACTGTTCCCAGATACTCAAGTGAAGAGTTTAAATCGCACTACAGGTATGCCTTAAATTGTGTAACACAAAGCTTTATTTCATGGAATATGTAGATAATATATGTACATCCTTACAGAATGACTCCAGAAACATTCAATTTTATTCTTGGGTTGATAGGACCAAATATATCTACAACAAAGTGTGTGCATGGACGAAAACCTATCAATGCCAAGAAACAACTCCTTTTAACACAGGTTCGTAAAGAAATGATATTCGAGTGAGAAATGTCTCTAGAAATAATTATTGTTTTCTAACAGATCCGTTTGCGAAAAATTTGACGTGGGGAAAGCCACAGCCATAAGGACAGTGAGAAGAGTGTCGTATTATCTTCACTCTCTTGCTCCTCGTTTCATTCGGTGCGAAAAAGGCGACAACGCAAACACAGTAATGACTGAATTTGAACGACATAGTGGATTTCCGCGAATTATTGGAGCTATAGTCGGAACACACATCAAGATTAAGGCTCCCCGAAGTGATGCTCAGTCTTATGTTAATCGGAAAGGCAGTCATTCCATTCAAGTGCAGGTAGAACACGTAATATATGTTATTTCAAATTTGAGAGTAATCAAATTTATCACACTATGTGTTTTATATATATATATCCATTAGGCTGTATGTACACATAACTTGTTATTCACAAGTATATTCGCCGGGTATGCAGGATGAGTACATGATGCTCGAGTCTTCAGGCTATCGCCTGTACAGCAGTACATCGAAAAAGCAGAGGAGTTTTTCCCAGAAGACTCGCATATAGTAGGAGATGCTGCATATGGAATCCATCCCAAAGTAATGGGCATTTAAGTGAAAAGCAAAAAAAAATTTATTTTTGCTTGTCATCTGCCAGAATATCCATTGAAAGGGCTTTTGGGCTGTGGAAAGGTCGATGGCGTAGCGTTCTTGAATGTCTACCCATGATAACCATTAAGAAAATACCAGAGTACTTAGTTGCTACAGCTGTACTTCACAATATTTGCATCCTAAGAGGAGACATGGTTCCTTTCACAGAGTCTTCAAGGCTAAGAAGCAGAAGAACGCTTATCCCAAATCAGAAAATTGAAGGTGCTGCCAAAAGACTTCGTATAATGAACAACTTGGTGATGAGGAATAATTGATGCATGTCCAGCTATGGATCAATAATCGTTATGAGTTATGTACATATATCTATAAAAAAAAAATTTATAACATAATATTATTCACTTTATTATTCTTTTATTCAGTCTGAAATAAATTCAATATAAAAAAGAAGAAGGCCTTTTTAACATAAAAAAGATCAATGTTATATACGTATATACATTGAACAAAAATGGTTAAATATTAAGTTTTGGTTATAAATTAAAAAAGGTATTCACATAACAATATCACAAAATTCATTTCATAAATCAGTTCGTTCGTATTAAAAAATACTTAAAATGAAACATTGAAAAAAATCTCATAAATTCTTGAAACTGAGGCTGGCCATGATTAAACATGATTGTTGTATTTGCGAATTTCAATTCTATTGTTATGTAGAAATAGAGTGGACTGCGTCCTTGTGAAATCGGAGTTTTCCTATTCGGGAACCCGAGTGAACCTTCGATCTCCCTTTTTTATGCTTTTCCTTTCGGCGGACTCAAAATCACTAACTTACAATTAAGTTACAAATAATTTACGCGACTAATTTGAATTCGATGAATTTATTCAAGATTTATAATTAAAAATATGCAATTCGAAACAAGATTACTTAGCACTCTTCAAATCTACCAATCACTTTTTTTGACATTTTGTTCATTACTAAAGTACACACTTTACTGAAGCCCCTTACAGAGCGGCTCAAAAAAGATTAAATTGCACATTTTGTTTAAAGCTTAGAACAGACTGTTTTCTTTTTTTTATATGGATGTTCGAGGCGAAACATTCTCCCCCCGCTGAAACGACGGTGTCAGGAACGGACTCTTGCTGGTCATGTGGATGCATCTCGACTAGGTTCTGTGAAGTAAATAATTAGTTTGAATACTGTTTGTAATTAATAGTCTTCTCTGATTTCTTCTTGTTTCTTATGATGATTGACAGATTACTTGTTTGTTGAGCGGTTGTGCGATGTTTTATGTTTGACCACGAATTTGACAGGGTGAAGTCCTTCCAACTTTGTTGGAAATTCACCTCCGTCATCTTCTTGGTGTTGTGCACTTTGATGTGTTGTAGGATAATCGCAGCGATGTTGGTTGTGGGATGGGAAAGAGGATGGGGGGAAAGTATTCTATATTGCTTGAATTTACTAATTGTTTGGTAGCAGTGCTATTTTTGAGATCGGTCGTCGGACGGTTGATCCTTTTGTAAGAACCGTCACGACACGTACAAGTCCATCAGCTCCCGGATGGATTTCGCCAATTCTACCGAGAGTCCACTTGTATGGTGGCAGTCTCTCATCCTTAACCAATACTAAGTCATCCTTCTTAATGTTGGTTTCTTTCGATAACCATTTTGGTTGCTTATGTAGACGTGACAAATATTCGGTGCTCCATCGATTCCAAAAGTTCTGAGCTAATTGTTGTGTCATTTGCCATCGATCAAGTCTATGTATATTTAGATCTTGTAGATTTTCTTCTGGAGGAGTTAACAATGCTTCTCCGATCAAGAAGTGTCCAGGTGTAAGCGCTGTTAATAAAGCGTTAATAAAGCAGTTCTCAAGATACGTCGCAAGTGTAATTTTATAGATTTCACGCCGGCCTCCCAAAGTCCTCCGAAATGTGGTGCTCCTGGAGGATTAAAATGCCAGGTGATTCCATCATTGGCTAATCTTTCCGCTGTCTCATTGTTGTTTTTTACGATTCTTTTCAATTCTGCGTCTGCTCCTACGAAGTTCGTTCCGCAGTCGCTGTAAATATGATGACACAAGCCGCGCCTCCCAACAAAACGGTTGAATGCTGCTGAAAAAGGCTGACGTAGTCAAGTCGTTCACCAATTCGATATGGATGGCTTTTACTGCTAAGCAGACGAATACTGCAATATATCCCTTTTGTGTTTTACTGTTTCGTAATCGTCCAGTCTTTATGTCAATTGGACTACAATAGTCAATGCCGACATGCGTGAAAGGGCGTGATGCGTTAACTCTTGGGGAGGGTAATTGTCCCATCAGTTGGGATGAGATTTTCGCCTTTGTACGTGCACATTGGATGCAGCTGTGCACCATATGTCTGACAACATTTCTGGCATCTATCAGCCAATATTGTTTTCTAAGGGTGGCTAGCATTAGTTGACTTTCTCCATGTTGCGTTGTCTTGTGGATTTGTTGTACTAAAAGTTTCGTAAAACGACCATCCTTAGGAATGATGATTGGATGTGTTTGTTCAAAGGTGATATTTGCATTGGTGAGTCTGACTCCCACTCTGAGTATTCCGTTGCCGTCGAGAAATGGATACAGTTTGAGTAGTTTACTGTTTTTGCTCAAAGGTTTTCCTTGTTGTAGGTGGCAAATGTCTTCACCAAACGCACATTTCTGGGAATTTGAGATCCAAGTTTCGAGAGATTTTCGTAGTTCGGACGGTGTGAGATGTCCCTTGTATGTGTCTGTTTTTGATGTGAGCTTGCGGAATCTGAGGCAGTAAGCGGTTACTCGAATGAGACGAGTAAGTGATGAGAAACGGTTTATTATTTCGTCGAGTTCTCTTGATGTGTTATTCAACGTGGTATGAACTAAAACTTTCGTTTTCCTTGCCTCCAAATCTGTTGTTGGTATATTGATTGTGTTGGGCCATTCATGTTTAATGTGCAGCCAAGATGGTCCATCCCACCAAAGAGTATTATTCAAAATCTGATCCGGTTGGATACCTCTAGAGGCTAAGTCTGCTGGATTCTGTTTCGTCGGTACATGATGCCATGGTGTGTTTCCAACTGCGTTGTATATTTCAGTTGTTCTGTTGGCCACAAATACAGCCCAGCAGGAGGGATGTCCACGTAACCACGATAGTACGATCGTCGAATCGGTCCACAGATATGTTGCGATGTCTTCTAAGTGCAGAGAATTTTTTATACTTTGTACGAGCCTTGCCAACAGTAATGCTCCACAAAGCTCTAGTCGTGGTATCGACACCGTTTTCACTGGCGCGATTTTAGTCTTAGCTGCTACAAGTCTGGTAATTGCTTCAGTTCCATTTTTAACTACTATATATACGACTGCGGCATAGGCTCTTTGAGATGCGTCAGAAAATCCATGTATTTCTAGACTACCAACGTTTAAATTCATGCCAAACCATCTCGGAATACTGATTCGTTCCAAGTTGTTAAGCTTTGCCTTGAATGATATCCATTGAGAACATAGGTTTTCAGGTAGTGGATCATCCCATTCTATTCCATGCAGCCAGAGAGTTTGCATCATCATTTTTGGTAATATGATAACTGGTGAGATCCATCCCATAGGGTCGAATAACCGTGCGATGTATGATAAAAGTTTCCTTTTGGTGTAGTCGAACTCATTGGTGTCTAAATTTATTTTATAGCTGAATTCGTCCGAGAGTGGGTGCCATAAGAAGCCTAATGATTTAAAACTTTCATCAAGATTCAAGTCGAAAAAGGATTGGCTTTCTTTATCCTTCAAGGGTATGGTTTCTAGTATCCTGCTGTCATTCGAGATCCATTTTCTAAGTTGAAATCCACCGGATTTTAATATGGTTGAAATGTCTAATTGTTTGGAGACAGCTTCTTCTATGGTGTTGCCTCCCGATAATAAATCGTCTACATAAAATTCTTCTAGGATTGATTTGGAGGCAACAGGATAGCTTGAGTTTGCTTCTTGGGCTAGTTCCTTGAGAGTTCTGACTGCTAATGGAGCGCAGGTCTGTCCGAATGTGACAGTTGTTAAGCAATAGTCTTTGATTTCGTCTTTGACGTCCTGTCTCCATACTATTCGTTGGTAGGTTGTATCGTTTTTATGTATGTTTATTTGGCGATACATCTTTTCTACATCTGCAATGAAGACATATTGATGAATTCTCCATCGCATGAGTACGGTTGTCATATCATTTTGTATTGCAGGTCCAGTCATCAACGTTTCGTTCAACGATATTCCTGAACTTGTTTTCCGTGATGCGTCAAACACGACACGTAATTTGGTGGTGGTGCTATCCTTGAACACGGCATGGTGAGGTAGGTAGTAACTGGCGCAAGCAATTCCTTCAGTTCTATTTAGGATTGGTTCTGACTTTGTAGATGTGATCGGATGCATATGTCCCTGTTGTGAACGGAGGCCTTGGAGTGAATATTTCGACTTGAAAAAGTCAAAATATTCGAAGGGAAAGGTAAGGTACGGGAAACAATGGGCCAATTCCGCCTACGTCCGAATTGGTGGCTGACGTTCGAGCTGGAGCGACGCGCTTGCTCGCGGCCGGGACTAGCTGCGGCAGTGTGGGGGGGTACTTGCTCTCACGCCAGACCATTAACCCTAGGCCTGTACAACAAAAAATAAAACACGTCGACTTATCCAGGGAATTAAAATTTGGGATATCTTTCCCAATAGGTCATGAGTGACCGAGAAGCGTTGTATGGCGCGACTTCGTGACTTGTCAGGGCGCTCTGGTGTTATAGCGCCCTGTCTGCCCACCCTGCCTCAGCCACGACATTCCTAAAAATTGTTGACGTCGTGGCCCCATTTAGAGGTTCAGTTTTGTTGTGAACGGAGGCCTTGGAGTGAATATTTCGACTTGAAAAAGTCAAAATATTCGAAGGGAAAGGTAAGGTACGGGAAACAATGGGCCAATTCCGCCTAAGTCCGAATTGGTGGCTGACGTTCGAGCCTAAGCGACGCACTTGCTGGCGGCCGGGACTAGCTGCGGCAGGGTGGGGGGGGGGTACTTGCTCTCACGCCAGACCATTAACCCTAGGCCTGTACAACAAAAAAATAAAACACGTCGACTTATCCAGGGAATTAAAATTTGGGATATCTTTCCCAATAGGTCATGAGTGACCGAGAAGCGTTGTATGGCGCGACTTCGTGACTTGTCAGGGCACTCTGGTGTTATAGCGCCCTGTCTGCCCACCCTGCCTCAGCCACGACAGTCCCAAGTCTAGGTATTCATTGATGCATCTTACGTATTCTTCTTTAAGGTTTGGATTGCGTTCAAAACGTTTTTCCAATTGTAGTAAACTGGCCACCGCGGTTGCTCTTGAGGATCCTAATGATTCTTTTAGTTTTGGTTCTTTGAACGGCAAGCGTGTTGTATATCGTCCGTCCGAAGCTCGTGATGTGTTTTCCACATAAAACTGTTCGCATACCTCCTCTTCCTTCGTTTGTACACGTTGAGAATGAAGTTCTTCTAGTTCCCAAAATTGCTGTAATTGACTGCTTACTTCTTCGTATTCGTTGTGTCGAATAGTTGTTGTGAACGTTTGTAAATCACGAGTTCTTGAACCTGATGTTTCGCCAGAAATTACCCATCCTAACAAAGTGTTCTGAGCTATAGGGCCAGACAAACCTCTTCGAATGCCTTCCAAAATTATTTTTCCATAAATGTCTGCACCTAAGAGCACGTCAATCTTACCAGGTATGTGAAAAGTGGGATCTGCTAAGTTGATGTTTTTTAAATGGGGCCAATCCGGTACAACTATTCCCTTTGAAGATACAAAGTGCGACAAATTTTTTAAAACATAAGCTTCGATGGGCAAAGGTTTGCGAGAACTCAATCTTAGTTTCGCTTGTACTTCGCTTGTACTTCCGACGATGTTAACCTCGATCCTTCGTTTTTTCAATCCAAGTCGTTGCACCACTGTTTCACTTACAAAGGTGCCCTCCGAACCTTCATCGAGCAGTGCTCTGAATGTCAGAATTTTTCCACTTGGTGCTTCCAAAGAGATAAGTGCCGTTGCAAGGATTACTTCTTTGTTTAAAGTTGTATTTAGCGAGGTTACAGCTGGTGGAGATATAGAATTGGGCGGACTGAATTGTGGTGCGTCTACGTTGTGTGGGAACATGTTGACATCGTTGGTGTTTTCTGTTGTGTTTTGTGTTTTGTGCAGCAGTAAATGATGGCGCTGTTTGCACTGCGAACAGGAGAACTTGCTTGGACATTGAGCTACAGTGTGTCCCTTTCCTAAACAGTTGAAACATAGACCCTTCCCTTTGACAACGTTGAAACGTTCTGCTTGGTTTAATTGAGAGAATTGAGGGCATTAACGAATGCTGTGTGTCTCGGCACAAAGTGGGCACGCTTGAGTCTGACTGGAATGAAACGATTGAGTGGTTCTAGGATTGGTGGATCGGTTTAAATTCGATTTTGGTTTCAATTGTTTGTTGTCCTCACAACCGACAGCCTCAAGGGTTCGAAATCTTACTTCGAGAAAGTTCGTTAATTGTTCGAAGTTAGGAAGTGATCCTTCGGTTCCAATTTGTTGCTCCCATAATTGTCTTGACACTGATGAAAGCTTTCGCTTTAACTGTCTCCTTCGTTTCGTTCAATAAGTTGCGAATACCGACATACGATTCGACCGCTTTGGAGCCGTTAACCAATTTCTTAAATTGATTGTTTATTAGGATTCGTTTGTTTTCGAATCGGTCTACTAGGACTCCCCAGGCTACTTCGTAATTGGCATCCGTGACCGTGAAGGATCTAAGGAGTTCAGCTTCTCCAGATACACTTGATTTTAAGTAGTGTAGCTTTTGCACGTTGGACAAGGAGGACTGTGTGTGTATAAGTGAGGTGAACAAGTCCCTAAAAGGCGACCACGTTTCGTATGACCCTTCAAAAGTTGGCAATGTAATACGCGGTAACTTTACATCGGTTTCTTTGTTGGGAGGTGTGGGCACTTGTTCAGATTTTCGAAGAGATTGGAGACTCTCTTCCAATTCTGCCACAAAAGTCAGGTATTTCTCCTCTAAGGTTCCTGTATACGCACTCACACTACTCACCCTACCTTAGGTTTGGCCGATGCATGCTCAGGTCGAAAACCAGTAAATTTAAATTTTTTTGATTTTATTGGGGGAATATCACATATCAATTCGAAATAGTCTTATTTTCGGTACAAAATAGGAAATTTCCATAAAAGAAATAGATAATGTACGTAAATTTACAAAAGAAAACCTTAATTCGCGCACACATACTATGCACACATACTATGCGCACACATACTATGCACCTATACACCGAAATTTGGTGCAGCCAAACTTAAAAGTTTGGCTGCACGAAAACGACCTTTTTTCAGGTTATGTAGTGGGCTTCTAGTCCAATTTTGGGCTATCGGCCGAACTCCTACTAGAAGGGTGTGTGAGTATACAGTGACTCTATTCTCCTCGAAGTCAGAAAATCTATCTTCTGCGAAGTAGGGAGAAGCTGAGTCTGTTTCGACGGCAAGACTCAGAACCTTTTTATGGTTAGATTTTCCGTTGTCATAGATTTCGACAACTGATGCAATTTTCCGTTTCAAATATGCTGGGGTTTTACGTGATTTCGAATCCTTATTGTAGTTGCTGATGGCTTTGTTGAGTTGTTCGAAAACAACTTCTTGACGAAAACCACGTTTTTCATGATTTGAGGTTATGTTTCAAGGGCAATATAGAGTACTAAGGGTAGGAAAAAAGGACTTACCGCCACTGCTATCCGGCTTGACGGACCAATGTTGTGTTTGCGAATTTCAATTCTATTGTTATGTAGAAATAGAGTGGGCTGCGTCCTCGTGAAATCGGAATTTTCCTATTCGGGAACCCGAGTGAACCTTCGATCTCCCTTTTTTATGGTTTTCCTTTCGGCGGACTCAAAATCACTAACTTACAATTAAGTTACAAATAATTTACGCGACTAATTTGAATTCGATGAATTTATTCAAGATTTATAATTATAAATATACAATTCGAAACAAGATTACTTAGCACTCTTCAAATCTACCAATCACTTTTTTTGACATTTTGTTCATTACTAAAGTACACATTTTACTAAAGCCCTTTACAGAGCGGCTCAAAAAAGATTAAATTGCACATTTTGTTAAAAGCTTAGAACAGACTGTTTTCCTTTTTTTATATGGATGTTCGAGGCGAAACATGATTATGTCGCTGTTTCAATAGCATTTCAATGATCACTAACCAGTTTTTGACTAAAACTGTTTTTCGCTCTTTCAGTGTGCGGCCAGCCTAGAACTTAAAATAATATTGCAACAAATCCTTAGGACTTATCTAAAAGTTGCCTCATTAGCTCCATCTTTTCATTATGCAACCGCTCTTTCATTTCCAATAAGCGTTGAAAATTTTCTTCCCTTATTTTGGATTTTTCTAGTCTGTATCGCTCTTTTTCTTCATCTCTTTTTCGCCTGTCCTCCTTCATGTCTTTGACGCAGTTTTGAAATACTACATCAATTTTCCTTTTTTGAGGGGTCGTATTTGAATTGGTGGTAACTGTGCTCATTGCTGAAGAAGGTCCAGCCTCCAATGCCAATGAACTCGGTTGAGACCATCCAGTTGCAACGATATTTCATCCATTCTCTGTGAAAAAAAATCTATAATGAACAAGTTTTATATTAATAGAATGGCATATTTACTTCAAAGAAGGTCCAAGAGGCTCTATCATTTCCCGATATGTTATTGTGATCTATTATTTTTTTATAAGTTCTTTTCAGGCCATTTAATTTTGTTTGGCATTGAGAACCACTAACAACATAACCTGAATCCTTTTCCCTCAATTTAGTAGCAATCTCATCCCATATTGCTTTATGCCGCTTCATACCAGTTTTAAAAACATCTGCATACTCCTCATATAGTGTCAGGAGCAGCAGGACACATGGAGTACCCCAAATAAATAAAGACGCAGTCGAGTTTTCTGAAAAGCGTAAGAGGAGGCAGTAGAAGTTAGCTGCTGAATAGCTTCTCCGTAACGTACTGATACTGACCGCTACTTTGAGATGCACTAACTTGTTCTTGTCGTGAATTTTCCTTCCCAGTTTGAGTTTTAACTTGCGACTGCTACTGTCTTATACATCGCTGTAAATAATCATTATCTGCAAATAACAGAAATAAATCTCTTTTACTACATAAATTACAAAATACAGTTAAATTTCACTTTAAAGAAGGTTTTGGCAAAGGATCTGCCATTAAAACCTATGAACTTACCATGAGACGCCCTTTTCACTTCATTGGGCGTCAATCTGAGGGTAAAAAACTGTTCTTCATCCTCCACTCCACTTCCACTTCAATAGTATTGTTATCACTCATTTTTCTTGAAATCACAAATAAATTGTAATGTTTTTAATTTTTCAACCGTCAATGTGACAGATTGCAAAGACGTACACACAGTGCATATGCTCGAAACCGTGAGTAGTGTAAGCGCCAGAAAATTTCCCCTCCATGCAAATTGTATGCGTTGTGAGCGTAATTCGGACCGAGTGTGAGCGCGCTAAAAGCGCAGAAAGCGTAATTCGGACCGCGGCCTCAGATTATCAAGCAACGTCCAACGTGACGTATACGCATAGCGTAACTGTAAATTAACAAAACAATACTTCGCTCCAGATTTTCAGCAACTAATTTCGACATAGGCTGCACCAAAGAGGTGTATAACTAATGGAGATCGCAAAGCGGCGTTTCTGTATAAAGCACTGTGAAGCATTTTGCAGTTGAAGCTACTGTTTTTTGTATGGAGCGTTTCATGCCCGGTGGCAGTGAAATGCAAATATTAGCCTAGTATTTAAAGGTTGGGCTTTTTTCTTTTCAATACCGGGGTCTAACATATATGTGAGTAAGATGCTGATAGTAGCATAGTGAATATCTCCGGTCCTTTGCGAGAAAACCTCCGGCTTCAAAAAAGTCGCTGCACGTTATCTCCATTATACATATATCTCTATGGGCTGCACCCATCTTTACGACATTATTTTTACTTTTTCAAATCAAACTTCCTAATTTTTGGTTTCCATGCACAACAAAGTACAATTGGCAGAAATTTTAAGCTCCAAACTTTTAAACAAAAAGCTGTGCTTGATTAACGGGCAAGTTGTTAAGAGATTCTAAAGGGTTTTCCAATAAGGACTTGACAGCTTTTTTTCAAAATAATATAATATAATTTGCAGACGTTGTTCCTTCGTGTACTTTACCATGATAAAAATGTTAAGTTTACTGAATAAATTGGCAGTGACAGTTCGATGATTAGTGAAAGGGTGCGTTCACAAATTGAATTCAAAGTTGTCAAGTCCCTATTGGAAAGGGTTTACCAATAAGGACTTGACAACTTTTTTTCAAAATAATATAATTTAATTTGCAGACGTTGTTCCTTCGTGTACTTTACCATGATAAAAATGTTAAGTTTACTGAATAAATTGACAGTGACAGTTCGATGATTAGTGAAAGGGTGCGTTCACAAATTGAATTCAAAGTTGTCAAGTCCCTATTGGAAAGGGTTTTCCAATAAGGACTTGACAACTTTTTTTCAAAATAATATAATTTAATTTGCAGACGTTGTTCCTTCGTGTACTTTACCACGATAAAAATGTTAAGTTTACTGAATAAATTGACAGTGACAGTTCGATGATTAGTGAAAGGGTGCGTTCACAAATTGAATTCAAAGTTGTCAAGTCCCTATTGGAAAACCCTGGGTTTTCCAATAAGGACTTGACAACTTTTTTTCAAAATAATATAATTTAATTTGCAGACGTTATTCCTTCGTGTACTTTACCATGATAAAAATGTTAAGTTTACTGAATAAATTGACAGTGACAGTTCGATGATTAGTGAAAGGGTGCGTTCACAAATTGAATTCAAAGTTGTCAAGTCCCTATTGGAAAGGGTTTTCCAATAAGGACTTGACAACTTTTTTTCAAAATAATATAATTTAATTTGCAGACGTTGTTCCTTCGTGTACTTTACCACGATAAAAATGTTAAGTTTACTGAATAAATTGACAGTGACAGTTCGATGATTAGTGAAAGGGTGCGTTCACAAATTGAATTCAAAGTTGTCAAGTCCCTATTGGAAAACCCTGGGTTTTCCAATAAGGACTTGACAACTTTTTTTCAAAATAATATAATTTAATTTGCAGACGTTGTTCCTTCGTGTACTTTACCATGATAAAAATGTTAAGTTTACTGAATAAATTGACAGTGACAGTTCGATGATTAGTGAAAGGGTGCGTTCACAAATTGAATTCAAAGTTGTCAAGTCCCTATTGGAAAGGGTTTTCCAATAAGGACTTGACAACTTTTTTTCAAAATAATATAATTTAATTTGCAGACGTTGTTCCTTCGTGTACTTTACCACGATAAAAATGTTAAGTTTACTGAATAAATTGACAGTGACAGTTCGATGATTAGTGAAAGGGTGCGTTCACAAATTGAATTCAAAGTTGTCAAGTCCCTATTGGAAAACCCTGGGTTTTCCAATAAGGACTTGACAACTTTTTTTCAAAATAATATAATTTAATTTGCAGACGTTGTTCCTTCGTGTACTTTACCATGATAAAAATGTTAAGTTTACTGAATAAATTGACAGTAACAGTTCGATGATTGGTGAAAGGGTGCGTTCACAAATTGAATTCAAAGTTGTCAAGTCCTTATTGGAAAACCCTTTATAAACACCATAAAATAAAGATGTTATGGATATGTCTACCGCAATGCATTTCTCATTTAGTTATAATGTAGATTCAAAGATTTGAACATCCTACGTGCAGCATTATAAATATTATAAAACGTACCGTCATCCTCATCTTCATACACTTCCTCGTCATCATCACTCTCGCTGACATGAACGGTAACTTCATTTACAATGGATTTACCCCATTCAAAGTATACTCCAAACCCGATGTCAAAGTTATCAGTTGCAAATTCCCAAAATATACAGTTTCCAGATTCATGAGTGGGTACTCTGACCTGCGATATTATGAAGAAAGTATACTATTACAGTTGTAAAGATTAAGATTACAATTTAACAATAGTACATACCGTTACAGTATCACCATGCCCTATGTTAATTACTCCATCACCGCTACCAATTGAAACCTCTTCTTTAAAAAGTTTAATATGAGGTCGTGTCCACATTTTTGCGGTTGCAAAATTTCCTAGCATAGTTGAATGTTCCTGTAAAGGTAAACTCGCACACTCTTCGACTGGGTTCGAACAATTGTATCCTGTTTCTCTTTTTTCTGTTATATCGTATTCAATTCCACTAACAGGATAAGCAAAATTTTTCTGTAGTGGGTACTGGTGTTCTGAATTTTTATTATTAGCATGTATTTGTTGCATATATTGATGGTAATGTTCATTTTGAAGCTGACGAATCAAAATGGACTGCTGTTCCGGATTTCGGGGAAATTGTTTTTCAGCGTATTCCTATAAAGAAACTAGTATAAAGTGAATATAATAAGTTATAATTCTTCGCGAGGTAGACCTTAAACTGGTTGAACGTTTGTTGATTAAGTGCATCTTGCAATTGTCGTCTTTGAATTTCGTCTTTATTACGCAAAACTTCACGTTCTCTTAATTCATCTTGATAAATAAGCTCTCTTTCTAGGATTTTTTGTTCGTGCTGCTTTTTCTCGACATCTAAACGGAGACGTTCCTCTTTATCACGCTTGATTGCTTCTACATATGGTTGGAAGGATGAACATAAACTATTTAATAACGCAATAAACCCTTCCATTGATTGAGATTTATTAATTAAACCCAATTTCTGCCATGCTAGTCTTCTATCTTTCCCAATTACATCAAGTACGCCCAATTGCGAAGCATTTTTGGAGTCAAAAGGTCCATTGACTACTTGTTGAGTAAAAGCAACAAGCCTCAAATTATCTTCATATGATAAATGAATAGCTTTACCAGATTTGTCTGAAAAATTTTAAAATAGTTTTAACTAAAATAGGTGAAAAAATCAAACTTAAACCTTTGTAAAAATGTAGTGCAAGGAGATAAAGTTCCTGCAAAGCCATGCCCCACTTTATGCCTTTGGACTCTTCTTCTTTCAATTCCACCTCTAAACTTAAATCGCTCAACCGAAGGCCCAAGCAATTGGACGTAGCCATGCTCATAGAAAATCGTATGCACTTTAAAATATAATAAATTCAGGTTGTAATATATTAGCGACATTTGTGTCAAAGTCAAACTGACCAGCAACGTCACACAAATTGAGGATAAAGATCAGCGCTACCGTTTTACTGCATATGTAGATTTACTACGTTTTTTTAATTTTAACATCTGGTCTGTTCTTCTTGCATAAAATTTCTGCACTTTTTTGCACTGGATTTTTTACCCAGCTGGTCGCTTGTCTCCTAAGCTCAGTACGGACCTCGATGAAAATTTTCATTCGCAAATTTACTATATATCTCTCCCATCTCCACAATGAAAAAATTGTTGTGTAGAATAATGTGGAGAAGTAAACAGCTGATCTTCTGTTTCACTTTAACAATTGTCAAAGTGACGGTTTTTTGAAAATGTAAAAACATAGACGTTAATATATGGGCCCTTTTTCAACATAAAAATTAAATTAAAATCACAAGACACATTTTAAAATAAAAGCATAACTCAAAATATCCACTTCCGACTTCAAAAATATCCACTTCCGACAAAACACACTCTTTAGTCGGTTTGAAAAAAGAAACTGACAAATAAATTCAAACGAATGACATAGATGTCAAAATTTTCATCCCGGCAATGAAAAATTAAATAGCGGCACATTTATTGGACGGAAAAGTATGGTCTCCATGCTTTCAGCGCCAACTGGTGGTGAATACGTGAACTGTCAGAACGAATGAAAATTTTCATTCGAACTCCGTACCGCAAATAAAAATCCAACGCAAAAATTTGTAATGAAAATTTTCATCCGTTTTTCTTACATGCATTTAGTATGGGAATGAAAATTTTCATCGAGGTCCGTACTAGGCTTTAAGAGACATAATCTCGACGGTTTGAGCCTAGGAATCATATTGCTTATCTTTCTTCATCACTAGATAGAAAGAAATAGCAATATAAACATGGGCTCCCACCACGATCTATTTGTAATGCAAAAAACAGCCGCATCACTCCGAGCGCAGCAAATGTCATCGGCGACTTACACGATAAAAATTAAATACGCGAAAAGATACAGTTCAAGTGCGGTTACAATAAAACGACACAAGTGCGATGTGAAGTGATTGGAATTGTGTCACTACGTTATTAGTTTTTTATATTTATTACATTGCAGTAAGGTAACTTGGCCCCTGCCTGCACGTTTCATTTCATTACCCCCTTTCATATTTCCAGCCGATGGCAATCTCCGCGAAATATTCATACGAGTACGAGCTTTTATCACAACACGCATCATCAAACAGATGGCGCTACGCTAAACAAAAATTTGCTATCGAGACATTTGCAGCATGGATGTATTAGTATAACTGGATCGGCTGTATTGCATAAAATTCCTATACGTGAGACTAATTCGTTTTCTGACAGTTGTTCCCATCTGTCAAAAAAATTTTGTTCGGGTTATGACAATCATTTCTGACAATTGTATTGGAAAATTTTTCCTTTATGAGCCCGTACCCGAAAAAAAAAAAAAGTTATCACTAAATCTGGCGATATTTTGAAATATATTGCGCTATGTTTTAACTCTGGGAAACCCTGAAATAAAAAGTTATAGCGTTTTGAAATTTCCATTTTTCCTTACCTTTTTGCTGTACAAAATTGCCTCCAAACTGTCATTGCGGTACAAAATTTGCCTTCAAAGTGACACTTCCCTGAGACCAGTGCTGCCATATTCAAACTTTTGTGGAATGAGTTCCACATCAAATTTCCATTTGAAAAGTTCAAATTTACGTACCTTTTCGTGCTATTTTTGTAGGTCTGTTCTATTTGACGGGTGTAGTGTACACCTTCTTCACTTTTTGCACTGGCTCTCGAGCTAGTGCAGGAAAGTGTAAAAGGGAGTGGCGGGGAAGGAACAAGAACACTATTTGAGGTTGAGTTTGTGTCATTGAATTGACGTCAAAGGCTGTTTAGAAAATCGGGTGCAAGAGTGTGCAACTTACACCGGGCAAAAGAGGCAAACCTAATGTCACCTGGACTTCACTTATGACTTTTCACGGCACCAGTGCTGCCATATCAAAGTTTTTGTGGAATGTTTTGCACATCAACATTACCGAACCCAAAAATTAAAGGGGACAAATGCTCCGAGATAACTGCGCGCGCAAATTTAGATATGGCAACACTGGTGCGCGCGCAAAAAGAAGTTGGAGCGAAGCGCGCGTTAGCCAAACATGAACGCGAGAAGGGAGTTTTAATCCCTTTAGCCTCGCAGTTATCTCGGAGCATTTGTCCCCTTTAATTTTTGGGTTCGGTAATGTTGATGTGCAAACCATTCCACAAAAACTTTGATATGGCAGCACTGGTGCCGTGAAAAGTCATAAGTGAAGTCCGGGTGACACGAAAATAGCACGAAAAGGTACGTAAATTTGAACTTTTCAAATGGAAATTTGATGTGGAACTCATTCCACAAAAGTTTGAATATGGCAGCACTGGTCTCAGGGAAATGTCACTTTGAAAGCAAATTTTGTACCGCAATGACAGTTTGGAGGCAATTTTGTACTGCAAAAAGGTAAGGAAAAATGGAAATTTCAAAACGCTATAACTTTTTATTTCAGGGTTTCCCAGAGTTGAAACATAGCGCAATATGTTTCTAAATACCAAAATAATAAATGAAAAATACTTTTTCATATTTTCAGGTTCGGGCTCATAAAGTCTAATACTACCATTGTTTTCACCACAGCGTCGGACCAAAAAAATTTCCCGGGTACAGTACGTATTTTCTATTTTGTAGCCCCCCCAATACACTTACACTAACGCAAATAGACAACTCACACAACCAGAACCGATTAGGCAAAGTTTCCCTGCAAACATTATGATTCGTAAACGATGTGCTAGCAAATCGTAATCTCTGGCTTAAACTTCGAGATCGAACTCGATATCGAACGGAAAACAGACGACCAGCGAAGGAAAAGGAACATGATTCTCGACCTTTCTCGACTTATCAACCCGAGATTCTCTTTCGATAGCGAATTGCGGTAGGTTCGAAGACGAACCGAAAGTGATGTGAGAACGAAGTTACGCGCACAATGTGGTTATGGTAGTGGTTGTATATATTGCTTATATATTAAGAGAAGCGAGCTATTCTCGTGTCGTAAGCGATTTGCGCAGAGCGAGATTGTGCGGACATTTCAGTAGAGCCGTGAAATTGGACATTTATTAATGTTAAGCGGGATATAATGTCCGTGGACAGTATTGTCATCGGCACTTCATGGTATCTGTAATGACTGAGTTGTAGAAATAAATAGAAAGCAGAGAAAAATAAGGTAGAAAAGTATTTATTGTCTTAAATGTATCTCATCCATATTTGCCAGTTTTTACAAGTACTGTGAAGATTGGCTTTTAATAACACAGAAAATTGTTCAGTCTTTGTAAAAATCTAGGAACACAAAATTGGAGTATTGCAGGTTTTTTTAAAAATATAGTAACACACTCAATATTTCTTACTCCACTTTTTATTGTTTTTCACATAAAATAAATTTAATTGCGTACACTTAATTAATCACTTCTGACTCAACTGAACATATGTATCTGCGAGTGTGTCACTAAACAGTAAACAGATCAATGCGTTATGTTTCGAGCATTATCAGTACAGTGATGAGTCATTTCAATTGTACTCAGAGAAACGAAGGAATCTCGCAGTAAATTCGAAGCATTGCCGTACGTAGTCTCATTTCTTTGTAATTCCGCAATCAGAGAAATGTCGAAATCTCGGTCAAAAATCGGAATTGTCGTGGTGAGGTCTCTTTTTTCCTCTCATATGTAACAGCATCAAAGACACGAAGGAATCTCGGAAGAAGCTCGAAATTCTCAATTATTGCACCATTTCGAAATTACTTCGCAAGAGCGAGTTCTTCGCTAAAATGTTTGCAGGGTTCGCTTACTGCCGATCCAGTTATACTACTACATCCATGATTTGCAGACATGTCTTCGAGATTTCGGGGTGCGTTTGTCTCGATACCGTGTATTTTTCCCATAAGACGTCTCGCAGAAATCTCGAAGACAAACCGATATGTGTTCGACACAGAAACTCAAACTCAAATATTATGCTAGTACTAGAAACTCACGAAACTCAACTAAACATAATTTTTTTCGTCCGCTTAAACAACATCTCCATCTCCATCACTAACATTGACATCCCAGTTGATCGCTTGTCTCTTATGAGACATAATCTCGTTGGTTTCAGGAATCATATTTCTTATCTTTCTTCATCACTAGATAGAAAGAAATAGCAATAAAAACATGTGCTCCCACCACGATCTAGTAATGCAAGAAACAGCCGCATCACTCCGAGCATTGCTAGTGTCATCCGCGACTTACACGATGAAAATTAAATACGCGAAAAGTTACAGTTCAAGTTTTCTTCTCTCGCAGACAAGTCGAAATGTCTACGAAAAATCTGCGAGATTCTCGCAGGTGCGACCAGCTGGGCTCCACTACTCTAGTAATTCTTTTTCTTATGCAAGTGTGTTCGAGTAATTGTGGTTTTTGAAGGCAAATTTAACCCTTTCGGTCACGAATTAAATTTTTATCTGCTGAGTAACTTTACTATTTTGTAGTATTACGTCTGCTCTGTTCATCGAACCACAACGAAATGAACATTTTCGGAAACAAAAGAATGTAACTAATGAAATTTTAAGGATGCAATACACAAACCGGCTTAGCTCGTGCGATATCTTCCTTATAATTTAATGTCTACAATTGTAGACACGGTGACTTAAAGGGTTAAGCATTTCTCTCATTTCTTTTATGGAAAATTATTATTTTGAAGAGAAAAGTCAGTCATATCAAATCTATATTGAGCAAAATCCCATAAAAATGAAAAAATGTATATATAGTGGTTTTTCACCTTAGTACGCATCTGCCAAACCCCACTTAGAGGCAGTTTAGTGTATGCAGCAGCCCTAGTGTGAAAACCACCGTAAACTACTACTACTAGGTGAGAAAACGATTGAGTCATTTTCGTTCCCTAAGGATGACCAACGAAGGAATGCGTGGATTCGTGCTATTCCTAGGGCAAATTGGGTCCCAACAAAATATTTTCACGTATGTATAAACCATTTTAATAATAATTCCGTTGTTAAAACACAACATATCTGCGGCCGAGATCTCGGTGTGCCGTTGAAGCATTTCAGATTACTGAAAGATGCCGTTCCGACCAAATTTGCTAATTTGCCGGTCTACCTTTCAACCAAAGAGCTTCCTACTAGAAAAGACCCGGAGAAACGACGGGAGGAACATGCTCAACGGATAGAACAGCAGCATCGTGATGCCTTCGCTACCGATCAGATAATTAACTTTCAAAATTTAATTGATCATTTTGAAAAAAAATTAATTTTGTTGGAATAGCATTTTCTGAAATTCGAGACAAAATTGGTTTTTTATATTGTTGAAAACAGTAATGCCGATTGCGGTATTGAATTTGTAGTCCGCATTATAGTTTTCAACGACTTAAATGTAAAAATTTTCGTGTCGAATGATGAAGTAAATTTAAAACTTTTTAAAAGACCACTTTCCTGTAAATTCTAAATTAACGAAATGGTCTCAGCTTAATAATATACTAACTAATTAAAAAGGAAAAAAGAACAGAAACCGATAACGAATATTTTGAATACATGCAGAGAGGAGGCTTATCCGTTCCAACAGATAATGTGAAAGTAATATTTTTCCATATGTCCTCTATATTCCAAGAAATTTTACAGGATAACAATTTCAAAATAATTTTTTTTCAGCAAAAAAATCAACATAAAATTATTTGTCACCTAACTATTGAAAGCATTAAGTCTGATACGTTTCAAGTAGTAAATTTCTATGATGACTGTTTCTGTGGAGTACGTAGCATTTCTGTATATGTACAAATTTGTAATCCTCTTGCCAATATTTTATTAAATAATTATGTCAAATCTATAAATAACAACATTCATAGTGAAATACCTCATTCGACACGAAAATATTTAAATTTCAAATAACTGATGGCAATCTTTTTGTTTTATATTGAAGTTTATTTTTATTTTGCAAATTGAATTACCTATGTGATATTTTATTTATAGTATTATTTATGTTATTACGAAGTGAATTTTACATCATTTATTTATTCGTGTTATTTTTTGTTATTGCTTTGAATTACCATTGTTCTAGTTTTTTGCTTCGATGATGAATCTTAACAAAATTGATCTGTGATTTTGCACGAATTTTATAAGTCCGAGAAGCTACATAAATAAAAATATTTATTATACAAAACAATCAAATGTTTTCTTTTTTATCACCTTCAAGTCCGTAATTATTTTTTAAATATTTACTTCAATTAACACAAAAACTTTTTACAAACTCATTGAAATAGCCAGCAATCAAAGCAAAAATGACATTTCACTTCTCGACCATCGCCTCCTTTGCTTTCGAAGTGTGCGTGCGAGATCTCCAGTTGCAGGCTTGTAGTTTACGGTGGTTTTGCTAGTGTACACTATTTGCCCGAATCCTGCTCTTTTTGTCAGTGTGACGTCAGATATGGCTGTTCTTTTTGTCGGTGTGATTTCAGCCTCAGTAAAGCCTCAGTTACAATGGTTCCGATCCGATCCGGAAAACGGAGAGTGTTGAGTTTCTCCATCCGACACGCATTTAAAGGGAAATTCGGAAAGCCTAGTCACAATCATTCCGGTAATTAGCCGAGACACAGAACGGATGGGTATGCCTCAGTTACAATGGTTCCGATCCGATCCGGCAACGTCGGAAGGGAAAAATTTCTAGTCACAATGATTCCGTTCCGACTTGCATCAGAATGACACTATCGAGGTGTAATTTTGATTTTTAGTGTGGCGAAGCAGGTGGTGAAATTCAATAATTCACCTCTTAGCGTCGGAACGAATAGAAGTTGAAAGTTGGTCAACTTTACCCATCCGTTTTGTGTCTCGGCTAATTACCGGAATGATTGTGACTGGGCTTTCCGAAATTCCCTTTAGATATGTGTCGGATGGCGAAACTCAACACTCTCCGTTTTCCGGATCGGATCGGATCGGAACCATTGTAACTGAGGCTAAGTTGACCAACTTTCAACTTCTATCCGTTCCGACGGTAAGAGGTGAATTATTGAATTTCACCACCTCCTTCGCCACACTAAAAATCACAATTACACCTCGATAATGTCACTTTGATGGATGTCGGAACGGAATCATTGTGACTAGAAAATTTTCCAAGCCAGCACCATACTCGTAGAAAACTAATCGAAATTCTACACCTTTTCCATAGTCGTAGACATAGAGCTATATGTATAATGGAGATAGCATGCAGCGACTTTTTTGAAGCCGGAGGTTTTATCGTAAAGGACCGGTGATATTCACTATGCTACTATCAGCATCTTACTCACATGTATGTTATACTCCGGTATTGAAAAGAAAAAAAGCGCAACCTTTATATACTTCGCTTCTATTTGCATTTCAATGCAACCGGGCATAAAACGCTCCATACAAAAATGTTCAATTTCGCATCAAAATGCTTCAAAGTGCTTTATACAGAAATGGCGCTTTGCGATCTACGTTAGTTATAGCTCTATGGTCGTAGAGCTCCACGTGTAAGAAAAGAACATCGAACGAAAATCGTCTCCGTAGAAATGTGAGTAAGGTTCCTAGAGTCAACCATGGCGGAATACTATACAAGCCGGGAAGCAGAAAGTTGTGAGTGTAGCTAGTCGACCGGTCGGTTGTGCTTATCCGTCCGATTTTGGTATGAAATTGGTATTTGCCGGAGGAAGGTTTTACGATTAGCAATTCCGCATATTGCTAAAACTCGTTTTCCTGTTTATATAAACATAAAAGGTGAGTATGTTTGAATACAGTTAAGGAGTCCAGTTCGCCATGGAGCCGGTAAAGCGTGTCGTGCGTGGAGCCGGGTTTTTGATATTGGCGCGTCGTGCGTGGATATATTATATTTGTGCTTTGCAATAAAGTGCTTTCGAATATAAATCAAGTCGTGTTTTTATTATAGAAGTTTATCCCAGGCTCGTATCATGTACAGATGCTATTGCATTAAACGAAATGGACTACAACATGATTGTCCTCGACGATTGTGTCAAGGGAAACGTTGCTGCCTAACGAAACCGGAACCAATGTGCTGTCCTGCGGAACATGCTCGACGTCTTACGTTGTTTCCTGCGAAATGGCATGTTACCGGGCAGTAGTAACAACGTGCTGTGTGAACGGTCTTCCATTCCATGTTCTATGGCACCTTCCAGCTTCCAAACATATAGACCTTGTATGCCAGCCTTGTGGCCCATGTTTCAGATATGGTTTCATTTGCGAACCCTGTGCACTGTGCGTGCAGTTCGATTCTGTTTATACTTCGGCTGCTGGTAGTCCTGTAGAGTAGTAAGTGTACCACTTTTGTATGAGTTCAGTACTTGCGAGAGAGGGACACCCGCCCCCGCTTTGGTCAAAGCTTTTAGTCCAAATGCGCACATTTTCCATCTATTTTCCTGCAAACCTGGAGCTTTTGTCTGAAAAACGTACATTTTAGGTGTATTTTTCTGCAAACTATGGAGCTTTTCTGTTAAAAAGGGAGTTAGTAGATAGTGTTTGGTATAGTGTTGACGCATTCACACCTGTGGCTTGTTTGATTGAGTGCTTTTGTGCAGTCGCAGTATTGTTAGAGGGGTTAGATGGTGGGGTCTAACGTTAATTGAAAGCTTTTCTGTGGGTCGTGGGTGTTACATTTCAAACAGGTATATTGTTACAGGGGTTAGATGGTGGGGTCTAATGTTGTTTGTAAGTTTTCATGTAGTCGCCGGGGTCTAACGTTAGTTGAAAGCTTTTCTGTGGGCCGTGGGTGTTATATTTCAAGCAAGTATATTGTAAGAGGGGTCTGGTTGAGAGTTTTCATGTAGACGCCGGGGTCTAACGTTAGTTGAAAGCTTTTCTGTGGGCCGTGGGTGATATATTTCAAGCAAGTATATTGTTAGAGGGGTGTGGTTGAGAGTTTTCATATAGATGCCGAGGTCTAACGTTAGTTGAAAGCTTTTCTGTGGGCCGTGGATGTTATATTTCAAGCAAGTATATTGTTAGAGGGGTCTGGTTGAGAGTTTTCATGTAGATGCCGGGGTTTAATGTTAGTTGAAAGCTTTTCTGTGGGCCGTGGGTGTTATAGTTGGCGTTTGTTTTGGAGTGGTTTCTCCTCAAGTGGCTATAGAGATGGATTGGGGGCGTTTTTAGTTGTCTAGTTATACTAGCTGAAAGCTTTTCGTGTGAGGGGGCGGTGTCTTCTTCATATCTTTTGAGGTTGGATAGTTGGAGCCATGGTTCCGATTGGTTGATAACATGATTTTTGGAGCCACGGCTCCAAATGGATGGTTACATGACTTTTAACTTATAGATTAAGGGATTGGGTTGGTTAAGTAAAACGCAATAAATTTTTGATGCAAAACTAGCAGATGGTATGGTCTTTAATAACACCATTTTTATTAATCAGGTTTTTTCCACAAAATTTGTCACGAGTTGTGAAAGTAAAGTCCGGCTACGACTATACAAACTGTAAGAACCGTTAATAGATCATAAATGGTGAATTTATATGCTGACGATGCTTGTTGACTAATTGGCCTATCATAAGGACCGCAGACATCCTGCCCTCCTACATAAATACAATCTGGTGATAGCCTCAGGTGTTCACCGTCCACATCATCTGGTGTATTGATCGCGTTCATTTCTAGTGAACAGAAGTAACACCTGACATTATCCTTTATATTAGTGTAGAAAAAACCGCTTCTTGAAAGTTTCTGAGCCTTTCGAGCGCCAACAGTCGAGTTGTTGAACGTCTTCAAACGATCATATTCATACTTCAGAACTAACATCCTCACTGACGCTTTCACACTTTTACACGACATCTTTTATATCAATCCAGGAGTTGTGAAGAGTGAAGAGTGTTGTGAAGAGAAACCAAGCCATTTTACATAAGCATGATTACCTCTCCACTTTAGAATCTTTTCTACAAGATATACGTCAGGATGTTTGACGGGTATTAGCTCCAACTCATAGAATCCACCCTGTATTAAATTCCCCTGATAGTCTTGAAGTATGTAAGTTCGTGGTTCCGTCTTCTTAACACTCTCTATCTGGAATATTTCAGTTGACCAGTTGGGTGTATATCTTTTCTCAAACACGTGTTTGTTCTTACTCACGCGTACATGATCGCCTTTCTGGAATTTCGGGCACGACGTAACCTTAACCTTACGATATACATCAGCGAGAATTTGAACCTCATTTGATGGGCCAACATCTATAGGTCGCATTTTTATGGAACGACATTTTGTCCAATTGTACTTCTTTACTAATTTACTCACGCTCTACGATTGAGGCTTCGAGTGCACTAAAGGTGGAGTAATGGTTGATTTAAAATTTCTTCATCAAATCACCAAATTTTTTATTGAAAAACTCTTTTCCGTCATCTGTTTGTAGGTTTTTAGGGTAACGTTGTTCTTCAAAAATTGACTCCATAGCCTTGGTGATTTCGACAGCACTTTTATTTTTAACAGGTAGAGCCCAGGCGTATTTGGAAAATGTATCTATGACCGTTAAAAGAAAGTGAAAGCCCTTGTTCTTAGACGAATATGAACTCATATCCACTAAATCCGCCTGCCATAAATCGTCTATCCCTCGTATGGTAACACGACGTCGTCTAAAATTTCTACGAGCTGATCTATGTATTTCGGTTTTAACCTATCTTCTACTTAATTCACCATATATGTATAAATACCGTGCTTGTCTTGTACATATTTTATATAGAATTTAATATAGAGAATGATGTGTTGAGTTTGAGCATCCGTTTACGATGATGGTTGCAGGACCCTCTGGATGCGGTAAGATGACTTTTATTGAAAAAATTTTGAAAACTACATCGCTAATTAACACCGATATAAAGAAGATTATCTGGTGTAATGCGGAGCAACGTGCAATACCATCACAATTACCGTTAAAAAATATAGAATATTTAGATTCTACACCTGAGGTATTTATAAACGAGACCAATGAGCCTGCATTAATTGTGCTAGATGATATGATGCTAGATGCATTTTCAAAACAGATTTGTGAGCTTTTTACAAAAGGATCACATCATAGGAATTTTTCGGTAATACTTGTAACACAGAACGTCTTCCATCAGGGAAAGTTTTGTCGTGATATTTCACTTAATTGTAAATATATGGTGATTTTCAAAAATCCCCGCGATAAAAGTCAGTTCCTGCACTACTAGATTGATTCTTCGAGCACAAAGCGTAGCCCATCAACACGCGCGAGTTCGGAAAAATATCGTGCAAAAAGTTGGTGGGTAAAAGGACTTAATTTCGTCGTTTAGCGGCATAATTTTTTTTGCCTGAACGGCAACAGTCCAAGTGTTCAAGCTTTTCGAATTTTAACAGCAAACCATCTGGTCGATCTTGGATGGAGGCAATGTGGAACGATCCTATTGACGAACCGTTTTGGCAACCTTTAGGCGCCAATTCGGTTCCATAGGAAAGGGAAACATTGTCTGTATGCAAGATTGATTTGATGCAAGTTGGGTCAGACTGTATTTTCTTGAACCATTCCACTTTTGGTTCGTGAGTACCCAACTGAGAGCTGGGCATGCCCTGACTTAGCGGGCGTGTCGTCAGACAGTTGGGAAACATACTTGCGAAAAAATGGTGAGTTTGGTGATAGAAGGTATCGTCGAAAATTTGTTAAGTACCTTATTTCCTTATCCTTCCTTTTAGAGTACCCTTTTAACGTAGCATAATTTTTTTTTGAAATAACGTAGATTTTTTTTTGTTGTACTTAAATTTTTTTTTGATAAGTCTTCGGACAAAAATTTTTAACTTAGATTTTTTTTTTGCTGGTTTTATTTTTGATTTCGGTTGTTGGTAAATTTTCCCATATATTTTTTCTTTTGCAATTTTATCGCGTTCCGGATTTTCCCGATGGAGCGAGGAAGATCAAGATCGGCTTCGCGATTTGTTCTGCATATGAGGGGAGGGGAAAGGTTGCGACAATGTGAGGGTTCATTGTTTTTTTGTTTTGTCGATATTAAATCATGTAACTATTTTTTTTTTCACGCGGTTAGCTATTAAATTTAGTCTGTTATTACATCTTTCGTTCAGCATTTGTTTTATTGTTTTATTCACACTTTCATTCACACGTTGAAGCTCATCCAGAAATTTAAATTACGCATACATATATTCAATCATTCATTCTACCCTTCATTCGTTTTCTTTTACATACTACATACAGTCGTTCTAACATACACACAAATATTCATTCATTCAGCATTTATTCATCGATTCGCTCATTCATTCAATTGATCATTCATTCTAGACGCAATCGTTCAATTAAATTCATCCATTCAGTTATTCTTCTATCGCTCTAGTAATTTTTTTTATTCATCACTCATTCGTAAAATAGTTCAGCATCCAGTAACTCATTCAGGGATGCAAATTACATTTTCATTCACTCAGTCATGTAGTACTTAATAATTTTTTTTTCTCTCGCTCAATTACTTGGTCATTCAAGCATTCATGTGTTCATAACTCTCCCGTTCATTACCTAATCGTTCACAACTCTCTCGTTCCAACTCATTCATTCATAACTCACTCGTTCATTCACTCGATGGTCTGTTATGAATTACGAAGAAATACCACCGCCAGTGCGCACAAATCCACCTGTGGTTCGAGCCGAATTTGGAGTGGACCAATTAGTGGAATTGGTCAGGATGGTTTCGAGGGAGGAGCATGCGTTACAAGAACCAGTGTGGGCCCATTATTCGGCAGCGGATGGAGGCTCGCGTGCCGGGAGGGTAGTTCAGCGGATCGAAGCAGCCGCTGGGGCCAGCGACCGTGTTTTGCAGCCCATTAAGGCATTGGCGTCTTCGTTTTAATGGAGATAGTCAATTCCTACGCGCAGAAGAAATGGTTTTTAGGGCCGAGGCTCTCGCGATGATCGACTTGGGCGGCGAGTTAGATCTGCTAACGCAAGGCTTTCATCTGCTGCTGGATGGTCGGCCCAACGAATGGTACTGGTTGTGGCGTCGATTCACCACCAATGCGACATGGGGTACCCTGAAGGATGTATTCGTGCAGGTCTGGGGTGAGCGAAGAACGGATTGGGAGGTGCGCAAGCAGATGCTTGACAGACGGCAATCTCCAAATGAACCCTTCTTGTCTTTTGTACAGGACATGATGGAGCTTCGCACATTGCTGCGCACTCCCATGATGGAGTCCGATTTCGTGGATCTGGTGCGTGGAAATCTAGTAGCCAGCACACTGCAACAAATGTGCTTCCACTCAGTCCTAACAATGAAGAAGAACATACGGTTACGACTTCTTCAGTCGACTTGGCCGGACTAACGAACCCCTGGACTTGCTGGAATTGTAAGCGGGAAGGGCACGGATATCGTGACTGTTCGGAGGCCATAAAGAGCATCTTCTGCTTTGGATGTGGGCGGGCTGGCGTTCTAAAGCCCAACTGCATCCATTGCAAGGCGGGAAACGGTCGAAGGGACGAAAGAACAACAAGTTCCTCTCGTTCGAGTACTGCAACACGAACTATAGTTCGACACCCCGATTCCAATTCCCAAT